>JAPQWN010000003.1:10741785-11942142 GCA_028538565.1 Umbellularia californica
TCCAAAATGTCTATTCCCATCTCCCACAGTCCCATGATCAGGGGGTCCCTAGGTGGGCCCCATTAAATTTGTATCTCGCCATATGGTGAGAGAAGGATGTACAGAAATATCCCCCATATATATATATATATATATAAGGATTTTAGTTAGGGATGCAAGAAATGTTGTACTCCAATTGGATCAAAAAATGCTCAAGTATTGGTGTTTTGGAGGCTAAAATTTAGAACATTCTTTGAGCTGAAATCGACGGAAGTTGAATTTTTGGAATCTTAAATATTAATCAGAGAATTCCAAATGAGGTTTTGACGGAGGGATCCAGCAATGATCAATCTCATCCCTGCACATATATTTACCCTTATGATTTACCACGGGTTCCAAATTGATACTAATTCTACCATTATCTTTGAATTTAATTGCAAGAGATTCACATCATATGAAGCAATTAAGCTTTGAAGAACCCTTGACTAGGGTTTTTTTTTTCATGGTCCCAACCAAGGAGATTGAACCATTGAGAGGCCCAACTGAAGTAGGAGTGAACCCAATACGCATTGGAGAGAACACAACCTACACACACAAAGGTGAGGGAGGACCCAGGGATCGGACTTTGGACAGTTGGGTGAGAATTGGACTCTCTAACAATGGGCTTTTCCTTTCTTCTTCCCTTTTAAATGGGCTTTTTTTTAGGTATATAGTATGATAAAGGTGAAGTGAATATCACATTATAAAAAAAAATGTAAATATAAGGTTAAATGAAGTAGATGTGTTGTAAAATGTATGTTTCAATTATATGAGGTAAAATAAATGGGAGAGAGAGCCGGTGTAATTAGAAAGCATGTCTGAACTTAACTTCACCTCACTTTTCTAAGGTTAAAAAAATAGCATGCGGCGAGATTTGTGGTTAGAAATATCACAACATGAGATTACTTTCCCACTTTATATCTTCAACTGAAAGATAAAGGTAGAAAATGTCACATTTCATCCAACCTTACCACTACTTTTACTCCTCTTGCCAAACAAACATGCCTTATTAGAAAATCTTTGAACCAAAGAAGTGAAACCCATGGCTAGAAATGAAGGCCCTCATGTAATATGAGACGTCCCCAACTTTACTCTAGTGGGAGTTGGCTTCATTGTAAAATTAACCATACGGAGAATGATTTGTCAGTGAGAACATTCATTTTGAATTGCTCTTATTTTCACTAGGCTGGTCTCATTGCTGGATTCCACTCCAGCTCAAGATTTCTCAAAATCAGGGACTCAGAGGGTCCCGAGTCCAAAACGGCTATTTTAATCTTGGCCTAGTTTCACAACCATGACTGTAACTTTTAACTCATAAGCTAGATCATAACTTACCACAGTAAAAGAACAAAAGTAATTTAGAACAAAAAAGATTTTACAGGCATATGGTTGGTACATAATAATTATCGATGTAATTATTATAAGGGAATAGAGTGAATATGATGTTTGCCACTGGGGATGGTCTACTTTAGCCCATTGAAAAAGTCGGTGAGGATCTTCCCAGAAATTGAGTCAACTTCAATATCAAAGTCCCCTTAGAAAAAATTGAAAAAGAGAGCATGGATGTTTGAGTGTGGCTGTGGTTTTCCTCTTTCCAATAGATTGCAATTCCCAACCATCAATGTTTCAATAGCCCCCTGTCTCCACGAAGGGGAAGAAAAGGGACACTGGTGGGTCACCTTTTGTATCAATACGCTTCTCATTGCGAAAGAGAAAGCTAGGATGATATTGGATACATACACATAGGACAATCTCATACCACCTTAGTGGGTGGTGGGGGCAATAGAGATGCTTGTGCTTTTGCTTAGTCTTTGGAAGATGATCAAAAATGGTTTTTACTTTTTGCTCTAAAGCTTTCTGGAGAAGCTTTGGAAATTAGTCTTGCAGCCAAGTCACTACAAAAATCCAAATTATGAGCACCGTTTCTCTCACTAACAATGATAATAGCATTGACCTTCAAAGCTCTTCGCATGAAGGGAGAGATGGGTGGATTGTAGGATTTTTCTAGTTCTGTCAATATCTGTTTTTACATGACCTTGGTAATGCATCAAAAGAATAGTATCTGTCTGGATATTGTCTAAGAATCCCATGAGAAACAAATGGGCCGGAAGATTTTCCATAGCCATGGTCATAGCAATGGTCATAACCGTGTAATCAGACATCAGAAAAATCCTTAATTTTTTTGATTCCAGAAAATCTACAGGGATTGCCAAAGCTTCTGTCTGAAGTCCTGAAAATCACTGGAATGCGGACAAGAAATCCAAGGATGAAGGCAACTACTGATGATCATATGGGTAGAATATGGTCTTAATATACATTTGTTACACCATTCTCTATCGGCTTAAGTTTTTTAGAGCAAGAGGTTGGTGTACTTCATTGACCACTGCTATGTTGTGAGCCCACTATTATGTTTTAACCGCAAGCTCTTGATATGTGGGGCACATGTGCTTTATCAAAGCCATGCATTTGGTGTAGTCCACCGAGTGAATTTTTTTTTTTTTTTTTGGTACCCACCCAACAGGACTGTGACTTATGAGACCCCATCCCATGGAATAAGCAACCTGCTCCTGCATGAGAAAGTGTAATCTCGGATAATTAATTAAGAAGTAGTTATGTCCCAACCACATGGGAAACCCCTGCTTACCAAGCTATGTTATGTCCCAAAAGTCAAGATATCCTTCTTGAACATTGGGATCCTTTCACACCGGTGCCACCCAGGCACATGCATGATATAATGGCAAAGTGGCATGGCGTGGGGGTAATGCAATTGGCTTTGATTCCTTTCAGTCTTCAGGTGTCCCACTCTCACTCACTATGCACTGATAGTAACAACAGCAGAGACAGCTAATAGCAATCAATGTATATTTTTTTTTCTTTCCTTGTTTTGCTTTATCGTACTCTCACACAAGCACTCATGTTGCTCTTAATTGAGCTGAAGAATTGAATGAAAGGATGAACTGAGACACCAAAAAAAGCCTTGCGTTGCGCAAATATACATCGATGTCAACATGCCAATGTTCCCCCATTTATAAACGCATCTTTTATGTAACATGGCCTAATAATAATCTCTTTTTGTTTTTCACTTTTCTTACTTTTCTTTTAGCATTATACAAGGATCAATCATCAGCTAAACCTTTGCTTGCCTACCAAGATTATGGTTTAACGAGAATTATACAAACTCTTTCTTTAGATTGCATACAGTTGCACCTTTTTTTTTTTTTTTTTTTTGTCCATTGGAGAATCTGCCCCCTTCAATTATCTAAGAACTGGCCCATATTATATTTTCAGAACACTACAAACGATTGTCACAATTATTTATTTGACAATACTAAAAAGCATTTGCCTTTCTCTCTTTTCTACAAATAATCACTTCCGTATACCGAACAGTATCAGTCAAGAGTGACCTGAGAATCCTTTTTTTTTTTCTTACCAACAATTATTGAAACCAGGATGTATTTCCTGATGACTTTGTTCGGTGTCAGCATGAAAAGATCACACCCATTGATCTGACTTCATTAAACCTTGAACGTGCCCGTGGATGAAACTTTATTGGTTTAAGACTAAAGCATCAAAATGAGAAGATATGGAGTTATTTATTTTATTTTATTTTTGCTATCACAAGTTCCCAACCTTTAGACTGAACTAATTCCTCCGGGCCCAGAGGGAAATTGGGTAAACTCCTCTGTAGCCTAATGTGATGGTGCAGTTTCTAACCTACAATTTCCAGATACAAACCATGGTCCTAAGCCAACTAAACTACCCTTTGGAGTTGAGAAGATATGAAGTTAAACAATGAGAAGATAAAAGGAGTTAAACAAAGAGCATTTTCATCCTTTTAGAGCAATATGGTGCATCACCTCAACTGGTCAAAAACCAGATTTTATGTTTTGATTGAGGCTCCATATTAATGGAGGTGATTGTTATAAAAAGCGAAAAAAAAAAAAAAAAAAGTTGCATATAAATTTGTCAGAAATATAGGCACTTATTAATTGAAATCTCTTATTACTTTTATTATCTCTTGGTCCTAGCCAGCCTTTTGCGATGGCTCCAATTGTACTCATAAGTCAACAAAGCAAGTAGATAAGCTTGTGTTAGGGTTGGAGCACGTCATAGTCTACAAAGTAGATAGAAGATTCTTTTAGAACGTAGGGCAATTTCTAGATTAAAAGACTCTTTTAGAAAATGGTGCACTTTCTATTTGTTCTAAAAGTTGGACCATATGATAAAATATGGTAAATCAAAGTGAGAAAGTTCTATAATCCAAGATGACGACACAAAATGGAGTAATACACAGCCTAACAGGCGTCCACGCCTAACCCAGTGAAATAGAGAACTAATATAAGATTCGTTCCTTGACTAGACTTTTAGAAAACTGGACATTTAAGATGAAAAAAAACGAAAAAAGGTGCACAAGTTAGAAAGACTTTCGAGCAAATTACTGTCCAAACCTCACCTCACGTAAAAGTATCCAACTAGATTAAGAAAAATAATAATATCAAATATAGGCTTTCGCAGAAAAGGAAACATTAGATGCCTAAATTGCCATTCTATTGATGCTTAACATTGCAATACTCATTTGAAACAAAGCAAATGATTTATTTCTCAATACTATTGCAATGGGTTCTGTTTCAATTCCTAAGACGAAACTAATCATAATCTGATGCTGCTTATTCTAACAGTTATTTTCAGTGGCCTGCTTGTTTTGACTATGCCAGCTGAGTACATTGATCTAGTCCAAGCGCATCATGTAAAATGATGCAACTCGTGATTGCTATATCCATTACCTCCTAAATGGTTGACAAAGTGTAATTAACATCTCAGAAATAATGCAAACTAAAAGTAACATTTTAGGTCACTCATCAGAGCCAAGGATCAAAATCCTTGCAATCATTACATAACCATCACATGGGGCCTACCACACTAATAACCAAGGATCATATATATGATCGTTCTCTCCCTCAAAAAAGGAATAGACCAGATCTAGGCACATCACAGAGAATGATTTCTGTTCATCATCTCTCTGTAAAACCCAAAACTTGGGGCAAAAACATTTTCAGATACGAAGTAAGTTTATAAGGAAGAAACGGAGCAGTCCGATACATATAAACAAATCATACGGAGCAGCCCGATACATATAAAACAAATCATCCAGTGTATGTATGGACAGGACAAATGGCTGAGATACTCTAGTTTCCAGGCAACATTCAAGAAATGTGAACGCCATGTTTCATTCCTTTCAGTTGCCAGTAATCAGAAAGTGTCTTGATTTGTACTTTGGAGGAAACCTGGATAGGATCTAAAAGGCATTAAAACTCACAAAAAATTCTCTTCCTAAACATCTCTGAGGTCCCAATGCACCTCGTCTAAGGGCAAATAAGAACGCGCTAATTATGCATTTACCTGCCCGAGGTTCTCCCTGACTGAGTTTAATGCTTGAGACTGCCGAGAACTCATGGTGTAAAGAATTGCCTTGCGACTCAAACTGCTTGAAGATCTTAAAAAACCAAAAAAAGGAAGCTCCACACTCTAAAGAGCTTCCTCCACCCAGCCCACTTGCAAATCTGCTGAAAAGTAACTTCTTGATGTCCTTTTTCTTTTTGTATGAAAATGAATTTCTTGATGTCTTTCATCACGTTGATCCACTATTTATAATATTCTTAACACCAGATTGGTGACTTAAGTGGGACCTGCATCACCATCCTACTTCATTTCAGTTCTGACATATGTGAGGTTCCGACCAGTCGGAGAAGGGACATTATTCCCTACGTTTGCAGCCCCATTCTGAAGATAGTCAACACGGTCACCAGCCTGAGCAGTTGGTGCAGCTGAGGCATCGCGTTTCCACTGTAAACTCCGAGGACCAGGTTTGATTGGGAGTCGGGACCTAAAAGTATTTGGTATGGCTCTTGGGAATGGTGCCCTAGCAATCCTGGCAGCAAATGGAGAAGCCCGAGGATTGCGGGGCCAAGCCAACATAGGAGCCGCTTCATGATTCATGGAGCCCCTGCTCACAACCTACATGGACGCAAGCAACAACAGAAGTTGGTCAAGAAAAGAAATCTAAAAACAAGGAATTCATGTTAATTGAAGAAAAAATATACATGGGAGTGCCAACAGGTTGGGTTCAGGCGTACCAACATTGCCAAGGATCCAAATCAAGTCTTAACATATTTTAGTTAGAACTGCTTACCCCAACAAGTAAAATACAAAAGCCAGATCCAACCTGGCGTGACTATTGGCTCCTTCAATAGTGAAAGGAACACATTTACTGTCATGTTATGAGAATTGATTTAGTCGTTTAGGACCATAGAAATGATGTATTCCACTGATGGGTGACAAATCATCATGCCAAATGTCTATTATGTATGCAAAATGGAATTGTTACTGGAATATAAACAAAAAACGAATCTCAGGTCCAACACAAAACTCGGATCAGGTCCATGACAGGTCATGGTCGCCCTAAATCAGGTCCTAGACACCACCATGATTTGGGTCCTGAATGGCAAGGTAGCCAGTTGACCCAACCCATGGACACTGATTACTCCAATGAGGCTAGGCATGAAAGCTGAAAATATGAACAACTTGCACAGTACAGTTATCCAGGTGGAACTATGGTTCAGTTGTCCAAAATGCAGAGACGTGAAGAATGAAGATCTCTAGAGAGGGAATCACATATTAATAGAAAAAAAAAAAACTCAAATTTTGATGATCCTATTCCGCCAACCTTGAAAAAAGCATTCTAGATGATGTTGATCACATCCATACTTCATTTAAGTCTTAACTAATTATTTGCTGATTACCAATTTAAGATTTAATCTCCCAATCAAAAACTTCTAGCAAATAGTCAAATCCTAGACTCCGGGGGTTGCTCGGTTAAGAGGGACATCAACGCCTACATGGAGTGGATGAGAGTACCATTGTGCCCTTTAATATACACTTTTACGTAGTTTCCTATCAGTTTAAGCTTTTAGAGTAAGTGGTTGACAACAGTGTCAGAGCGAGTGGTCGAGTCCAGAGGGTCATGTTATACCTTGGTGCCCTATGTTCTCCCATGAAGGGTGTTGTGTGTGTTAAACAGGCCCAAGGCCCATTACACAAACCAGCCCAGCAAACTCATCTCACGTGGATTTGAGTTGTAATACAACTGTACATATTTCCTTATTTTCCTTTATTGATTGCTTTCTAAACTTAAATTAGGGATTGATGTAATTAGTTGGTTTCCTTTCTTAGAGCCTTGATTGAGGCATGTAAACATCTTTATATTGATGATTGACCTCCGGAGATGAGGACAGTTGAATACAATCAGTTTTCAAGATCTCTCGTTACATTCTCATGGTTTGCAATTATGAGAATGACATGGTATCAGAGCTATGTTCAAGAAAATCTTATGTTTGATCTTATATAGCATTAAGGGATTAAGGATAGAGAGAAATCACTCTCTCTTGTGAAGATCGACAGATCAAGGATCTGTTTCAAGAAATCCAGACTCAACGGCAGTCTCATCTTCAAGGTGGCCCACCTCTGATCATCAAATCACCATCAGAGACCTATCCAGACATAGTCGACTGGATTTTCTAGGAATATTAGAGATTTTTTCAGAATTTATCAGCACTCCCAGTTTTTCTTTGGCCAATCTCCATTAAAGATGGAAAAATCTGAGGTTACCTTGATCCGATTCACGGGAAAAAATTACCCCGCTTGGTCGTTTCAGTTCCAAATATATCTTGAAGCTAAGGAATTGTGGGGGTATATTTCTGGCTCCGACCCTAAACCCACGGAAGATGATAAGAAGATAGCTTCTTGGCATACCAAAGATGCCAAAATCAAATCATGGATACTGGGATCGGTCGAGCTCCATTTAATTATGAATCTCAAACCTTACCCAACCTCCAAAGCCATGTGGGAGTATCTGAAGAAAGTGTACCATCAAGATAACTCAGCGCGTCAATTTCATCTTGAATGTGCAATTGCTGAATATACACAGGGGACCTTATCGGTACAAGACTACTATTCAGACTTCCGTACGCTATGGTCAGAATATGATAGTATTAAATATGCAGATGTGGCTGACAATGTTTTGACAGTTATTCAAGATCTTCAGGCCTCTAGTCAAAGGGATCAATTTTTGATGAAACTGCGTACTGAATATGAAAGTGTCTGTTCTGCTCTGATGAATCTGACCCCATTAGCTTCTTTAGATGTATGCTTGAATGAGCTTCTTCGCGAGGAACAGCGCATTGAAACATCAGCTCATATAGCTCAACATAAGACTGAGACCTATTCAGTCGCCTTCTCGGCTAATAAGGCTTCTCAGCCTCCGCCTCGTGACTTGAGTAAAACGCAGTGTTACGGTTGTCAAAAATTTGGGCACATTGCCACTCAGTGCAAACAGAAAGTCTGCAGTTATTGTAAAAAGTCGGGACATATCATCTCTGAATGTCGCCGCCGCCCACAACGTCCATCTCCACAGTATCAAAATCCTCAATATCAGACTCCTCAGTCTCCAACTCCGGCTCCGCATGCTTATGTTGCTTCATCGGTGATGCCAGCTCCTACACCTGCACCCCCCTCATCTTCTCTCACTCCTGAATTAGTCCAGCAAATGATTGTCAATGCCCTCTCAGCTTTTGGTCTCTCAGGTACGTCCCCTCCCTTCTACTTGGTTCCTTGATTCTGGGGCGTCAAATCATATGACGTATTCCCGTGCCTCCCTCTCCAATATGGCACCATACAATGGCAAACTTCAAATACAAACTGCTAACGGCGCCAATGTACCCATTACTGCTCTCGGAGATATCCCTGGTCCCATTCCTTTGAACAATGTTTACCTTTGTCCCAATTTAACTTCAAACCTATTGTCAGTTGAACAACTTGTTGAAAATAATTGTAACATCTCTTTCTCTTCTTCTGGTTGTATTGTGCAGGACCAGATGTCAGAGAAGGAGATCGCGAGGGGGGCTAAGTGTGGGCGCTTGTTTCCGCTGGATTTTTCTAAGTTTTCTAGGGATAAATTTGACAATGATGTGTTTTGCTTTTCTATTAGAGATAACTGCCAATTGTGGCATAATAGACTTGGACACCCTAATTCCAAAGTTTTGTCCATTATGTTAAATTCTGGTTTATTAAATAAAAATAGTGGTTTATCTTCTTGTGTGCCTTTTGATTGTGCTACTTGCAAAATGGGAAAGAGCAAAACTCTTCCTTTTCCTATCTCCAATTCCCACAGCACTCAGTGTTTTGATTTAATTCATAGCGATGTCTGGGGCATTGCTCCAGCTCTTTCTCATGCTCACTATAAATACTGTGACTTTTATTGATGATTTCAGTCGGTTTACTTGGGTTTATTTTCTACATTCCAAATCTGATGTTTTTCATGTTTTTAAACTTTTTTTGGCTTATGTTGAGACTCAATTTTCCACATGCATTAAAACCTTCCGTTTGGATTCAGGCGGGGAATATGTGTTCTCTGATTTTCAACAGTTTCTGCAAACCAAAGGCATTATTTCTCAAAGAACTTGTCCTTATACTCCACAGCAGAATGGAGTCGCTAAAAGGAAGAATAGACATCTCCTTGATGTCACTCGTACCCTTCTTCTCGAATCATCGGTTCCTACCCGGTTTTGGGTTGAGGCATTAGCTACTGCTACTCACCTTATCAATCGTATGCCCTCACCCTCTATTGACAATCAGAGCCCATATTACCGCCTGTACAAGACATCTCCATCCTATGATGAACTTCATGTTTTTGGCTCCCTTTGCTTTGTACATTTACCTCCTCCTGAAAGGACCAAACTAACCGCTCAATCAGCTCAGTGTGTTTTTTTAGTATGCACCCTTTCCGAAAGGGTTCCTTTGCTATGATCCCAACATTCGTCGTATCCGTACCTCTAGGAATGTCGTGTTTTTTGAAAATAAGTATTTTTTTCAACACCATATTGATCCCCCGGACGACTCCTCATCAGCTTCCTTACCTGGTTTTTCTGACACCAAGTCTATTGTTCGCTTTAATCCTAACTTTGTGTATCACAGACGGACTACAGAAGCGCCTACAGACGACCCACCTCCTGATCTTCCTCCAGCATCCGGTCCACCTCCGGCACTTGGTCCCACTACATTGCGCTGCTCCACTCGCATTTCAGTTCCACCAAACCGTTATGGGTTTTCTCATACTTCCTTAATGGCCACTTTGTCATCCTCTTCGATCCCACAATCCTATTCTCAGGCTGTGCAGCACCAATGTTGGAACAAGGCTATGCAAGATGAATTGGAGGCTTTGGAACAAAACCATACGTGGGATGTTGTCCCGTCTCCTGTGGGTGTCAAACCTATTGGTTGTAAGTGGATTTTTTCTCTCAAGTTAAAATCAGATGGCACATTAGATCGATATAAGGCGCGTCTTGTCGCCCTTGGAAATCGGCAAGAATATGGCATTGATTATGATGCAACTTTTGCACCGGTTGCCAAGATGACCACCATACGCACAATTCTTCTTGTTGCTGCATCTCAGTCTTGGCCTCTATATCAAATGGATGTCAAAAATGCGTTTCTTCATGGTGCTCTCAAAGAAGACGTTTATATGCGTCTCCCTCAGGGGTACTCTTCCAACAGAAGTATGGTTGCCAAACTCCGTCGCTCCCTCTATGGACTGAAACAAGCTCCTCGTGCATGGTTTGAAAAGTTTCAAGATGCTCTTCTCCGCTTGGATTTCTCTCCAAATCCATATGATCCTTCTATGTTTTTACATCATGCTCCGTTCGGGATAACTGTGCTACTTGTCTATGTTGATGACATTGTCATTACTGGTCCTAATGCCAAAATGATACAGGAACTCCAAGCTTCTCTTAGTGCGACTTTTCACATGAAGGATCTCGGCCCTTTAAACTATTTCCTTGGTCTTGAAGTTAATCAATCGCCTAAGGGTATCATTTTAAATCAGCACAAATATACTATTGATCTCATTGACTTGGCTGGCCTTACTGCTTCCGCTCCCGTCGATATGCCGGTCGAACTGAATGTCAAACTTAGTCGAGAGGAGGGTGACCTACTTCCTGATCCTACTGCTTATCGCCAGTTAGTTGGGAGTTTAATCTACCTCACGATCACTCGTCCTGATATCTCCTATGCAGTCAACCTTATGAGTCAGTTCATAACTGCTCCCCGTCATCTTCATATGGCTGCCGTTCGCCGCATCATTCGGTACCTTATTCGCACACCGACTTGCGGATTGTTTTTTCCATCAAACAATCCTATCTCTCTCAGAGCTTATTCAGATGCTGATTGGGCTGGTTGTCCGGATACTCGCCGCTCGACCATTGGCTGGTGCATGTTTTTGGGTAATAGCCTGATTTCCTGGAAATGCAAGAAGAATGAAAAAGTTTCAAAATCATCTACCGAAGCTGAATACCGCGCCATGTCTGCCGCGTGCTCCGAAATTCTGTGGCTCCGAGGTCTACTTTCAGACATTGGGTTTCCCCCAGCCGGTGCTACTCCACTCTATGCTGATAACAACACAAGTGCAATTAGGATTACTGAAAATCCTATTTTCCATGAACGGACTAAACACATCGAGATTGATTGTCACTTCATCCGTGATGAATTAAAACGTGATGTAATCAGCCTTCCGCATGTCTCCACTGAGTTACAACTTGCTGATATTCTTACTAAAGGTCTTTCACGCCCACGCCACCAGTTCTTAGTTGGCAAATTGATGCTTGTTGACTCTCCCACATCAATTTGAGAGGGGGTGTTAAACAGGCCCAAGGCCCATTACACAAACCAGCCCAGCAAACTCATCTCACGTGGATTTGAGTTGTAATACAACTGTACATATTTCCTTATTTTCCTTTATTGATTGCTTTCTAAACTTAGATTAGGGATTGATGTAATTAGTTGGTTTCCTTTCTTAGAGCCTTGATTGAGGCATGTAAACATCTTTATATTGATGATCGACCTCCAGAGATGACGACAATTGAATACAATCAGTTTTCAAGATCTCTCGTTACATCCTCATGGTTTGCAATTATGAGAATGACAGTGTGTACGTTCGGAGAAGATAAACAAAAGAGATCATGTAAATGCGGGCAGAATATAGAACCAAGAATCAGCAGATTTATTAGCAAAAAATATAATATTTCAATCAGGACTCAGATTTTTCCCCCTTCTTTTCTGTTTTGAATGGTAATTAGGATAGGGAGAGTTTCAAAATGGGGCATAAGTTTTCATAACATTTCAAAATAGGACAAAATATGAAACACATTTCAAAATGGGCCTTAAGTTTTCCACTTTTCTTTCAAATGAAGACATCCGATTTGACATCTGGCCAAATAGTGCACCATCGGGTGACTTTTCCCCCTTAGTTTTTTAAATTCCAAAATTGCCCGCAAAACCATTGCCTTCCACTGTCTCTCCACAAAACGTCCCTAGCCAAACGAACACACTACCCTCCGAAAAAAAAACTCAACCTCATAGTTTCTCTCATAGCAAATCATCACAACACATCCATCACCTCTTCTCTCACGACGCCAACACGGCAGCCATCTTCATCATGACAACCCTCTCCGTTCAACTCCAAGACCAGCAACAAAATCAATATCCACACACGTAGCAACCCTGCAGCAGCCCCATCCCATCTCTCCCTAACTAGCCTGGAGTCTAACCCATCTTATCCCGAATTCCATTAACCCGTCTTAGCGTGAACCCATTCTCAAGACGCTTGATTGAAATTTTAAACAGAAGCAATTGCTTCATTGCATGGCAGAGGTCAATGTCATCAATTGCAGTGATTCACCCTTCCTTTTATGGCCATTGTTTTAACATGATCTTTATCTTCCACCGAACTGATGGACCAAATATCATATGGTTGTCATGATTAGCCAACAATTCACCACATGTAGAACATGAAGAAAACATTGCATCCTCTCTTCCACACATGTGCCTTCTCCAAAATGATGTGACCAAATTCCAAACCTCATGATCCCGTTAGCACTTGCATAAACCCTCTTCCACCGGGGTGCAGACGGGTTCAGGCTAGGATGGATTCCACTCTGGGCTTGTGAGGGAGAGATGGGATGAGCCTGGTATAGTGCGTGAATGGTGATGGCGTTGCATGTCTAGGAGTTCAATGGAGAGGGTTGTCATGATAAAGATGCTGCTGTGTTGGGGTCATGAGTGAGAGGTAATGGATGGGTTGTGATGATGAAGATGAGTGATGATCAGCTGTAAGGAAATTAACTATAAATTTGAGTTTTGTTTTGATTGGAGGGTGGTGTGTTTGTTTGGCTAGAGACATTTTGTGCAGGGCCGGTGGAAAGCAATGGTTCTACAGGACAAAACTTAAGGCACATTTTGAAATGTATTTCTTATTGTCCTGTTTTAAAAAGTTCCAAAAGCTTAGGCCCCATTTTGAAAATTTTCCATTAGGATAATGTACTACGTATGAACCCATTCCTCCTCTTACATAATTTTATTTCTTTTGCCATAAGTTAAAACTACAACTAATAGCAGCTTTTACGTACATGAATATTAAATGCATTCAACATATGCAGGAATCAGAATAAAATACACAAATAAAAAATACGCCACTTATTCATAGAATGGAAGAAAATCGCACGTATGATTAAATTAGATGCATGTGTGCACTAGTAAATAGTTTTACAACTTTATGCCGATGAATTCTAAGACTTGAATAATGCAATGAACTTGTCATCTCCTTGATCATGCAATAATCTTATTTATGATACTGGACAATTTTGTCATTATTCCGTTGTTCTTCAGGTTTTATGGCTCAATGATTAACAGGCCTTAATCTATCCTGGTTGAGTAGATTAACAAATGGTCTCTTTTCGATGTGTTAATCCATTCGCTAGGCTAGGAGATAACCTCCTTTCGTCTAACTACCTAGGAGATAACCTACCTTCTGATGTCCCTTGCACAATGGTCATTATCCAAGCAAATCCTATGTAAGCATTCCATTGTGCTTTGTTGCCATGTATATTAGCTCAATTGTCTTGTCTTTAACTTCAATTCACCTATTTTAACTAGAAGGGCTGGCATCAGCCAGCAGCCAGCCACAAAAAACCCGCAAACCAAACTCTACTTAGTACCTACCTCACATCGCCTGTAATTCGTACCGGAAATGATGATGTACCTAGGCAAGTAAACATGAATGCAAGCATCCTATTTACAATGAAACAGACAACTTACTAAAACATTTTCTTTTCTTCTTCTTCTTCTTTGTTTTTTTTTTTTTTTTTTTTTTTTGTTTATTTCATAAATTCAAATTACGAAAGATTGGCTGATCAAACTACCAGCTGAATTGCAGGTCTCATACCAGTTCTTCAGCAATAGTTTGAAGTTCAAATCAGCCGAGTCAATGAAAATGGGAAGTACGGGCACAGGAAAGTAACACCAAATCAATTTACCTTCAGTAAACGTGACATGAATGATGTACCATTGAGGGATAATGCATGCTCCGCTGCTTCTTTGCGCATGAACTCAATATACGCCGACCTGCTTAGTGCGAAATGTGTTAGTCTTCAAGAAAAGAAAGGTTATCTTTTAAATAACAGATTTTTATTTATTTATTTATTTATTTTGTGAATGGTTTTAGAAACCTAGGAAAGGAAATCAGAAGTTGAGATGGTCAACACTTTTACCCTTTTGGTTGCCCAGTCGCAGCATCCGTTACAATAATCACTTTTAGCACTTCTCCAAATTTATTGAAATGCCGGGAAAGTGTATCCTTCGTTGCGGCAAAATGGACCTGTATATCCAAAGTCAAATACTTCAAAAAACCTTCATAGATAATATGTGCACAACTGGTTGAAAATCAGAACTGCACAATTACATTGCTAACGAAGATGGTACGAGAATCAGCATCTTCTAATGGACGGACAGTAGAATATGAACCTGCAAAAAAGGATACGATATTCAGTTCCCTTAAGGGGAGAAAAATCACCAACATCATATTCTTATCCCATCTCAGGGATCGGCTTTATGAACTATACCGCTCACTGAACAATGGAAAATAGTAAAGACAAAAATGTCAAAAGCTGATCAGAAAGAGGCTCTCCTCTATTCTATTAAGTGTCATTAAGAAAGTCTACTTTTTGTGTCTATTTAACTTAAAATTGATTCAAAGAGATATTGAGTGATTTAGAAAGACTGGCAAAGTGTATATGGATGGCTAATTCAATCAGTGTTAAGACCTTTGACCTTTCGCTTCTTTTTCAAAAAGTAACGAGATGTAAATTTTTCAGATAAACATAAATGGCTAAAGCAATTGTACACTTACGCTTTTTTTAAAGAAAGTTTGCCATATAACTTTTATGATATGACAAGTTTGCTTGTACTGCTACTTTATGACAAATGTACTTGTACTACATTTACTATATGACAACTTGGCCCATATAATTTTTACGGTATGACAACTTTGCTTTCTCCAACTGAATCAAACATACCAACCAGTCTAATTGAAACAGTTCTATTTCAAACAGATAAGACTTGCCAAACAGGCCCAAAGCCTTTATGTCCAACACAACACCAGGTGATGCAGCATGAGTTTTCATACAAATCAATAGCTAAAACAGAGAATTCTAACAACCAAAAACCAAGTAAAATAAGTTTATGTGCAGTTGCATGTGATGACTTCAGTAACTGGAACTATCTTCTCACTAGATGGCCTTATGATATTTGCTTCAAGCAAATCAAACAATTCCATCACACATCACATACCAGGTTTGTAGTGATGCATCACATATTCAGAATATAGTCATCACACAATGGCCAAAACTTCCAGGCTTTTACAATTGCCAGTTTTGTACTAACTAATTGCTTGGTAGTTGGTACAAAGATTGTGTTGCAACTTGCAAGCCAATGTCTTACCAGGTGTCAATGCTGTGGTCTTCTGAATCCCTCTTTGAGTATCTGCATGGACCATTTCCTGTTTGTTGACAGAGACAAGTAAAACTTTAGTAACTATACACAACCGAACATGTGAGTGACAAATCCCCCCAAAGAGAACAATTTGCAGGAAATGACGAGAATCAAGATAATAAAATTCTTACCCGGGGCTTTCAGAATGAAAATAAAGCGCAAATATGCAACACTAGAAAGCAAACACTAGATGTAATGGAACCCACCACATAGAGGAACCATAAAATAAAAATAACAAATATTGGACAACCACAACCAATCACCATCCAATTCGACAATAATGGGGTTCATAATAAGTCACCCGCTCAACTATCTTAATAACTAAAAAATGGATTCAATATGTACAAATACTATCTTTTTGATTGGAAAATGTACAAATACTCGAAAATCTTCAATGATTTAAACTCGTTTGCATAATTACGAGAATTCAATGTGAGCCCTACAATGGTGGTTCAGTTCTCGCATGCATGTACCATATAGGGCATACTCGATGTGAATAATTTTAGAAAATATATCATTTGTTTAAAAAGAGGGAAAAAAGTGGCTTACAAATACATAAATTTGCAGCTCCAATGGTTCTTAGTGATACAGTGCTCATTCCCCATGACGCCTGAAACATAACCTTTAAAAAGTGTAAAAATTTAAATTAACATTACAAATACAATTTTATTTTCTTTAATTTTAGAAACTCTAAGGGGTCATTTGTCAATTTCGCATGTGATAGGAAAATGGTCCACATGTGTAAATGACTCACATGTGAATCATTTTCATATACAAATAAATCACACATGAAACAGATTCTGTTGCTTGTCATTTTCACACGTCTTCACATGTGAATTTGAGTCCATCCAACGGTTCACATGTCTTCCACTATTTTTCACAAATCTTTAAAAATTCACGAGTCAAGTGATGAAATTCATCCCATAAGCCATTATCAGCCTTCTAAAGAGGATCAATGGGTTGGATCGGAAAAAAGAGGCCAACATGAAATATAAAAAAAAAAAAAAAAAAAATAGATCAAACGGTTGGGATTTTTCTCAAAATTGCTCACAACTCATGCTTGATCAACAGTTCAAATCTGAGTTACAAGTCATTTTGGGCCTTATGAAGAGTTCTAACGGTTCAGATCTTGATTTGGGAGCCCAAAAGACTCAATGATCTGAAAAACACGGACTGCCTTGTACAACTTGTGAAATGCATTGTAGCAATACTGTATGCATCCAATGGTTCTAAGTTTTTCTTAAGTTTCTAAAGATCCAGAACTGATCATGACCTGAAATTTCACATCATAGCCATGTTTGGCCTTTTAAAGAGGATTGACGGTTTGGATCACGAAAATGGGACCCACAGAAGTTCAGAAATATAGATCTAACGGTCTAAAATTTTTCTTAAATTTCCCACAATTATGATGATCCAACGGCTGAAATTTGACACAAGCCATTTTTTACCATTTAAACATGATTAGTGGTTCAGATCATGATTTAGGTACCAACATTGATCATAAAATGAAAAAACCCGATGACTTGGCATTTTAACATGTCTGTCACTGTAGCAGTTCGGTTCACACCTGTATAGGTGGTAAAAGTTTTGCCCAGTTTTTCACACCATTCTCACACGTGATTTTCACACCAGATTTGAAATAAAAAATTAAGAATGCGGGAGAAGAAAGCTGAATCGGACCGATACAATGAAGCAAAAGCAAGTGCATGAAGGTTTCAGACACCAACCCCGAATAGACTGAATAATGATATGATAATGATGATAACAATGACAGCATCGATGACAATGACGGCAGCAAAGATAACAACAATGATGACCAAAGATAAAGACAAAAAAAACAGTAGCCAATATGTATAGTATCCACTGATATATCAGCCGAGACCAAACCAACATAATGTATTTATCATCGTTCACAATAGTATTGGAGATTTGGAGTATATAAGACTATAAATTGGGCATAATAGCCAATACTGTTGATACATTCCCCTTTACAGCCAAGAAAGTACGAACCCATATCTTTTTTAGTTGATTTGTACAAAAAAGATTCCCATTTTCCACCCCTACCTTAATGATGATGATGAAGGAAAAGCTTCAGACCTAACCCATATGGAATCCAATACTATGTTATAAAACCCTGGTACCAATAAAGCAATTTCATAATGCAAACTCTGAAAAAATAGGATTCATGAATTTGACAAGATAAGAGTTAATAAGTTTCAGAACAGTCATGTTATGATGCTTCACCAATGGGAGCATATAGTTCAAATACATGTACCATATCTCCCATACAAAACATTACTAAAGAAAAAGGGGAATACAAAACAAGTCTGTTAACTCTAAGGCCTTGTTTGGCAACTCTACTCTTTTTCTGATAGACCATTCAAAATAGAGCCATTAAAAAAAGAGTTATAAAAAACAGAGGCTAGAAAAAAAAAACGTGTTTGGTAATGAACGGGTCTACTTTAAATATACCGTTTGGTATGCCCTCTATTTGTCTCTTTTTAGAGAGGTTTGCCTCCTTTTAGAGGGGTATCTTCTGTCATTATGTAAAAAATAAAATCCATCAAGCCAACAAACCAAGACACAGCTAAAAAGTTGACAATTCTTTGCTCCTTGAAAGGGCATGATAGTGCTTGTTGATGAGTCTGAGTGTTTGATAGAGTGATGGAGGGAGGCGGGCCAAGATCAGAAGCGCCAGCTCATCACTGAGCAATGGGATGTAGGAATAATCTGCATCATGGGATTCAATGCCGTCCAAGAACCTGGCAATCCCATCTCCACCCATGATCTCATCCAAATCACCAAAATTCATTCAAGTTTACCAGGATTGACTACAAGGACACCCACCCAACAGTTTAAAATCGCAAAACAACATACCCAACTCTGAGTTTCAAAATCAAGACCACTGAAACTCATCAAATTGCAGAAACTCTCTCTCTCTCTCTCTCTCTCTCTCTCTCTCTCTCCAATTAATAGAAAAAGTGGAAATAGCAAAAACTAGCTTCCTCCCTCAAATTACCACCAAATCCTCTCCAATTCAGATTCTCATTGCATTAGACATTACCAAAACACTCACCCATCATTCCAAATTGCAAAACAAGGACCCAGATCAGGAATTTCAAAATCAACATAAATGAAATTCATCCAACCGCGAAAGGCCACTTCAGTTTCTCTAAATTGACACCGGAAACAGTGAAAAAAAATCGCTACTTGATAGTTGATACTTCTTTCCAATCCGGGTTCTAGCAAAAATGTAAGAAAATCACTAAAATTCTCTCTCTCCACAGTCAGAAACATAAATTCGTAGAAAAGATACGAGCTTTGTCACAGAAAAATGACCAAAGTTCTTTCTGCCATCGAAAACCCTAACCCAGAAATTCAATGTAATTTTTTGACTTGTTGAACAATGAGGAATGGAAAGTGAAGGGGATTTTAAGGAGAGGGATAGGAATCTTGGAGGAGATGCCATGAGTTTAAATGATGGAAGAAAACGGCTGCATTCTTGGAAGTGATTTTCTGGGGAAGGGTTTGGGGAGTGGAAAAATCCCTCGAAATGTTTCCATATGAAAAGGAGAGAAGAAGAAGTGAGTCCTTTATTCAAAGGACTTTCGGTAACAATAAAATTCCGCAAGGGGCAGTTTTGTCATCAAAATTGGGTTCCGCCTCTTTTTTTTCAAGAGGCATTGCCTCTTATTTCTACATGCCCAATTTTGGGGCATTTCCATTTTAGAGGCTTTGCCTCTTTTGCTCTAAAGTTTAGAGAGGCTATAAATCACTGCCAAACACCTCTAATTTCAAAACCTCTACCAACTTTAGAGAAATAGAGGTTTAGAGGCAAAAAATAGACATGCCAAACAGGGGCTAAGTCTATTTTATTTTTTATTTTTGAAATCTGCTAGCGACTGGCACATTCTCCATTTAGCTAATCCAACAAAACCATTAGGCAATAAACATCCACCACAGGCTGTTATAGACAGAATGATGGAAAACTTAGAATTAATAACATGATCAAACAGAACAGTAACAACCAGTTATCTTAGTGCTTGACAGTTTTCACATTCAAGTAATTTTAAAACTAAAGTTTCATCATTCATGGGTACAGCTGTACAAGAGCTGCAAATTGCAATGGCAAAGTTTTTTCTGCCTATCAAAAAATTTTAAATTCTATATTGAAGGGGAAAATCCCATAATAATAATAATTAAAAACAGAATGATATCCAATTTCAATAAAAGATGTCGTCTCGTCATAAACCCACTTACATTATCATTAGCAGCCACAACTACGTTGTTCTCCTTCATTGGTCGAATGGCAGGCTTTCCTGCACCAGCCTCACTGCTCTCCTGCACAGCCACACGGTTATCTAATTCAGTTACGTCCCTCGCCACCTTGTAATGTGGTGGCTTCCATGCATTTACATTAACAGAGATATTCACAATCTTGTGAGACGCATTAGTGACTGCAGTAGTTGGTGTATCATGATCCTTCGTCCTTGTTTTTCTTACAACATCATCTGTATCCTTAGCTACACTGTACTGTACCATCAGTGAATTCTCATCCTTGTTCCCAGATGAAGCTGTTTGGGAGGCATCTATAACCCTGTGTCCTATAAAGCCAACGTCATCATACCCATCATTATCTGAAGCAGAATCTGAGGTTACACCAGTCCCCTGGTCCAACATTTCCATATTTCCTTCAAAATCTTCACTGAAGTCATTCCTCTGCAGATAATCAGACTCTGCTGCTGCTGCAGGCATCTGATCAAGATCCTCGTAATCATTTTCCAATGTGGGAGCCTCCGATGTAATCATGCCACGGCCTAATCGATCAAACACATTTCCAGTACATCTAACCTTTATTACATCTTCAGCTGCTTCTGCCGCAGCTTTAATTGCAGTTGCCACAGCATGTGGCACACTTGCAACAGATCTGATTTTTTGAGGTCGATCTTCCAGATATGTATCTCCAGTGGATGTAGAAACCACAGAACGAAGACGTTTCAAAACTCGCTCTGGTCTTGGGCTTGAAGATTGAGAAGTTCCCACTGCATCTCGCACAGCAAACTGAAGCAGCCGACGAGGAGCACCAATGGTTGGATGTGAAGTCAACTCTCTCTGACAAATGTTAAGAACTGGATCAGTTGAAAAAACAAGAAAGGAGATACATAGTTTGTTTTAAGTTGACCAACAAAAAGAAAATAATAATGAAACTATCATTTTGCAATGATCTCATTTTCAATGACAACTGTATAAAATTATTCAAAACATTGTAGAAACCTGCGTTTTTCAGATGCTGCCAGTTGCAGCAGCTTCAAAAATTATGAGAACAGACTAAAAGACACCCTTTTTTAAACTGACAGAGACTTTTTTTTTAATTCTGGTTTTTTTTTTTTTTTTGGGTGTGGGGGGGGGGGGGGGGGGGCGTGGGCAGGCAGCATCTAACAGCATAAGATGCTTTTAGCAGGAAATCAAATGTCCTTATGTTTATGAACCCCTGGCCCTGACAAGTTCATCAATAAAAGAAAAAACTAAATCACAAGATCTGACCTTCATTGGCTGCCGCTCATTTTGCAGCTTCCTTTTCTTGTGAACTGAAGGTCTTGGCGAATGAGCCCGACTCAGTCGAACTGATCTGTGATGAGGCTTCTCTGAACGAAAATTTTCAATTTCACTGCTCCGAAGAGGAGGGGGATCGGCTGCATCCCTCACAAGTCCTTTCCATTCCCTGTTGCGCCGGCTTCTAGATTCCCTGACAGATTTCTCCCTATCATAATCAGAATCTGAGTGAAAACCGCCACTGAGGTGCTCTGGCTGTGAATCATTTCTTTCAGATATCAGTTTTGTCTTAGCCACTTCATTTGAAAAAGACTCCCGAGATAGCACATACAAATGCAAACTTGAAGCGAGATGATCCCACAACCTGTATCAAGGACATCACTGTTAATGAGAAACTAGCGTACAACTAAGGCCAACTGCTTCAAATTTTGATCCAACTGCACTTTTTTGTTTACTGTGCTTCGAACCAGCAAAGATAAAAGAGAGGATTAGAGTACCAGTTTATGAAAGAATCGCTATCATCCCCCAAGAATACATTCAGCTCTTTCTTGGCCTCTAATTTGTGCCTGCCATTTCTAAGTAAGACAATGACATACTCCTGCACAAATAGCGCAAAAGCTGAATAAATTTTTGTTTACAAATAAAACTACTATTTAATAGTAATCCCACACACTGTTGGAATCTAAATAAAAAGATGAGTTCACAACCCATCTAAAGCATCAAGTTGGGACACAAAGATTATTTTGAACTGTTTAAGTTATTAATTCAATCCTGACAGCACCCTTGAACTGTTGCACGTATTATTGCACAATTAAATCATCATGATCAATGGTCAGATTATTTGAAATTACGGTTGCCATGCATGCTTGGACACATGGATAGAAAAAGCATTATAAAAAGATTCTTAGCCCACCAGAACAGAAATAAAAAGTTCGTACGGTTTACTGTAAACAAAAAGAGCCAAATCATCAGTATCATGGGTTTGCTCCTAAGACTGGTTAATTATAAAAAAAAAAATATTAGAGAAAGGGAGAAAGAGGAAAGAAAAGTAAAGTAAATACATGAAAATTTTCACATGCCTGTCGTTGTGTGCAGAACTCAGTAATCCCACCATGCAGTAATGAGAATCCCAATTGTAGCATATCAACCTTTAGAGGGGCCATTATCACTCATGACTAGACCTTTAAAGAAAAATAAGCACATAGGCAAACAACTAAACGAGCCACCAGCAGGCAGGACCATGACTTGAACAATAATCAGGGAGCTTTTACTGCAACAACAGTACCGTAGGATCATGCACCATTCAATGCCACAGGATTAAATTAAATAAAAGAGATTTTCTGTAGGATGGCAAAGGCGATAGGTGATAGGTCCATCTTATTAATGATAGGTGAGAGAGGTAGGGGACGTAAGTGGAGCAAGGCCAGGTCATTAGCCTCAGAACCACAACCATGCAAGCATGCAGTAACATGTGTCCAATCAGATTAAATCACCTTCCAATCAATTTTCAAACAAACCACACCAAACACCACAACTCTCGGCTTTCCTACCCATCTAACTCAAAGCATTTCAAAAGCAAATCCTCATTCAGTGGAAACTCTGAATAAGATTACTGCTCATGCTGAAATTGTGATCGAGTGAGTCTCAACCACTGATGTGCTCGACTTTTGACTGCATTTTCCTCTCTTCTCCTTAGTTTCTGATAAAGGCTCCGCAGCAGATAGCTGGGCAGATGCTACGTGGTGGGATCAAGTGTAGATGAGCTCATGAAAAAGCTCTAAAATTTTCATGTAGTGATGTAAACAGAATGGCTTGAGGTTCACCAATACTCAAACGCAAAAAAAAAATCATATGCTACCATGTCCAGGTCTTGATCCTAGCTGAGTCCCAGTAACAGGTGACTGAGACTTAAGACCTGATTGGGTATGATGGATCCAAGAGCATTACCTATATTTTAGCATCTAGTACAAAGATGAGAGGATAGGTTGATTGTGCATGTGGTTTGACACACCATTTGACAGAATGGTAAGAGTTCACGAAAAAGTTCTAACCTTTCATGTAGCAGCGTAAACAGAATGGCTGAGGTTCACCAATACTCAAATGCAAAAAATCATATGTTACCATGTCCAGGTCTTGGTCCAAGTCGAGTCCCAATGATAGGTGACCAAGACCAAGACCTGATTAAGTATGATGGATCCAAAACGCTTACCCCATATTTAGTATCTAGTACATAGATGAGAGGAGAGGTTGATTGTGCATGTGGTTTTGACACACCATTTGACCATCAACTGCAATAAAACCTCTAGTCTATTCTTTCCAGTTTCTAAATTAGCAGTTGCAAACCTCTAGTCGATTTCTTCCAGTCAGCAATTGCAAACCTTCCCACCTATTTTATGTCCATTTTTAAATGGACAATGTCCATAATTCAGCGCATAGAAAAGTTACAACGAGACTTTTTGTGACGAGGAAAGGGTATCAAGAAAAGGTTTCATTTGGTCAATTGGAGTTCTGTCCGTAGACCAAAAATGGCGGGCAGGCCGGGGTTTAGACCTTTAAAGCTTATGAATCAAGCTCTCTTGGGTAAGTGGTTGTAGAGAATTGGAGATTAGTCAGACAGCTTATGGAAGGAAATACTTATGTCTAAGTTATGTCTAAGTATGGAGTGGGAAGAAATGACTGCAATGTTCCTGGCCCTTCCTACAGGTTTTCTAGCATGTGGAAAGGTATTATGGATGTTAATGATGCATTTGCATCTCACATTAAATATCAGGTCGGTTCCAAAGAAGATATCTTCTTTTGGCACAACATTTGGTGGGGGATAAGCCGTTAGCTATCCAATTCACTGAATTATACAGGTGTGCCATGAATCATCAGGCAAAGGTTAAGGTCTACATGGAAAGGGCCGAGTTCTTTGGGGTCCGATATTCAGGAGAAATCTTTTGGAAGCTGAAGAAAGGCAATTGTTTCGCCTTTTGGAAACGCTTGGTGACACCTACATTCCAGATGATGGAAGAGATACTAGAGTTTGTGCTCCATCCAAGGACACTGTTTTTTTTTTTTTTTTTTTTTGGTTACTTCATTCCATAGTTTTACCTAGTTCGTCCAAAAGGCCTTCGAACTACGAATAGTTCATTTTGAATAATTCACAGTTCGATTCGCAAACCACTAGCAAATTAATTTCACGTAATTCTCTAAGTGAAACCATATAATTCTATTGCGGTGCGTACCTAAAAACAGAAGCCACTCAAAAGCATTGCACCCAGATGTATTAGCCCTAATTCATACATAACTCCGATCAGAGTTGGCCCCACATAAAGAATATGATCACCAATAAAACATGGAATTTCATTTTGGTTTTTATTATAACTATGTTTTACATATAGTCAATCTGATTGTGACCCAAACTGTAATTGAAGTAGAATTTCACCTATAAGGTAAATGAATACAACAGTTATTTTTTAGTGGTTTGGATTTTAGACAAGGACCTTCAATGATGGATACAAAATGGGTACATGTGAATTAGTTCATCGAATTCGTTGAATTCAAACTTCGAATTAGCCGAATTGAAAAGCAAATCAAATGAACCTACTCCATCAAATTTTATGATCAAGCTAAGTCTCGAATTACAAATTATGAACTTGAATGTGAATTAGTCGAACTACAAATTAGGTAACTATGCTTCATTCTTCCTCACTCTCATTGATGGTTCTTCTCAGAGTAAGCCAGATTACCTTTGGACGATAGAGGCACCACTTAGGGTGCTCGCTTTCGGGTGGTTAGCTCTTCGAGGTAGCATTCTCACAATGGATAATTTACGTCATCACAAAGTGATCCTTGTCAATGCTTGCTCTTTATTTCTTTCAGCTGAGGAATCGGTAGATCATCTTTTGCTAAAACGCAAGTTAGCACAAGATTTTTGGTTCTCAACCCTTAGCAGTTTTGGTTGTAGTTGGGTTCTTCCTCAATCCATTTTTCATCTATTTGAAGCCTGGAAATTTGGGTTTGGGCCCAAGAGAGGGAGTGGCAACCTTCTTTTGTCGCTCTCATCTGGGCCTTATGGAAGGAGAGAAATCGTCGGTGCTTGGAAGGCTTATCATCTCCAACTTCAATTGCCGTTGCAAACTCGAGATTCGTTGCTGCTTCTTGGGTTTTTGTTTTGCTGGAATTTTGGGGTGTGTCAAATGTCAATGGATGTAAGTGGTGGGAAGTGGCCTCCTCCTAGTTTCTTTTGTAGTTCTTGGCCTTTAGGCCTTTTGGGGGAATTTGGCTCCTTTTTGCTACTTTGGTTGGCGTTTTGTTTTTGTCTTTTCTCTTTTTTTTTTTTTTTTTTTTTTTTAACCTTTGCCTTTCAGTATATCCCTTCTGTACTGGTAAAAGCTTTGAACAATACAATTTACCATTCAAAAAAAAAAAAAAGAATCCATCAATTTCTATATACATAAAAGTGTCAAAAGAAATTACCCCTTTAAATGCCTAGAGAGAACAAAGATGCATTCCTTTTCTCAAGGAGAAGTATTTATGTTAGGGATACATCACACGAAAAAAAAAAAGTCTATGAACATGGAAAGCCTAGATTATAGATGAAATCTAAACCTTCCTCACACGAAAAAATGAAGATTTAAAACAGATTACGTCTACTTGCCTATAATTAGTGCTACATCATCGTTGAAAACCACTATTTATGTTTACAAAGCATCCAGATATCTATCCATATTCACATCGTTGAAAACCACGATTTATGTTTACAAAGCATCCAGATATCTTACCATATTCACATGGGATCTTCCAAATTACTACATCAAAGCAACAAATCACAAAATCATAAAATCTCCATTACACGCGCAAACAGATAGAGAGAAATGGAGAGTGAAGAACATACAACGAGAGTGTCGTCCGTGTAATCCCCCATAAATTCCTTCAGTTTGTCTTTCACTCGCTGCCGCAGCTTCGCGACCCCATCGCCACTGAAATTAACCCTAAATGTCCGATGATCGTCGTCTCCATCCGAACCATCCATATCTCGATCGCTCCAGTCACAAATCTCTCTCGAGAAATTCCCTGTTCTTCTTTGGAATCGGATTATTACAGAGAACTCGCACCAAATCAAAACCCAAAACCCTAGATTTGATGATTCGATCCCTTCGTAGTTGGCGTGGGGACTGATATTGGGGTTCGTACTCAGTTCCGGCCTAGGGTTTCGGTGTCCCTGAGTATAATAGTTTTCCGGCGACCTGGCGTCGTACGGCGAGGAATAACACGGCAGCGAACCTCAGCGACTTTCTGGTCGAGAGGCCTTGGCCGAATGAATGCCCTTCTGCGCGGTGAGAACGAGCGTCTTCTTGTTTGTTGTATATACGAAGCAACGCGCGGTGATTTCTAGTTGACGAGAATGCCCTTGGCAGATTCTGGATACTTGATAATTGATATAGCGAGCTGAACTACACCGCCATAAATTTTGGTGCTGATGGAAGCATTTTTGGTCCGGTTTACAATAAGGGCCGCCCGTTTGGATGCACGGTGATTTGAAATATGATGGGATGAAGTATAAAATCAAGGGAAAATAAAATATAAGGGGTTAATGATTGTGTTTTATTTTTAGTTTTTTGTATTGAATCTTTTTGACTTATTATATGAGAAAGTGAAGTTTTTTTTAGTCATTTTGTGGAAAAAGGAGATTGTTTTTTTTACGTTTTTTAAAAAATTTAAAGGGAATTTTGAAATTATATATTTTACATATGAACCTATGTCATTTCTTGTCTGGACTCACTTTACTTTACTTTAACTAGTTAATTGCCAAACACACCCGGGTTGGAATGTCAATGGTGGGCAACCCGAACCCGTATGTCTATATCGAACTAAATGCGAATTTCTTGTAGGCCTTGTGTGGGTTCGACTTGGCAACTAATGCTGATTTATTGATGCCTAGACGGTCGGGGCATACCATATATATAAAAGTTTTACACGTAAATAATGAAGCATCGAAATGATTCGATATGATATGTTTTTCACTTTTAAACATGAGTGCATCAAATTATGGCAATCATCATGGATTTTGAATTTTACATTAAATTAGGATCTATTTAGGATACTCAAATTAGACTAAGGTACGTAGCTTGTTTGTGAAAATGAGTGTTTTATACATGTGTATATCTTTGTATGTATTAATGGGGTTGTTTGGATACAAAATATTTCAAGAGATATTGTCATATTATCTACTAGTTTGGATACATGCTAAATATAATATTTTTATATTTAAATAGTAGCATAATCAAATGTTTTATAATATAACAGTGCAGTATTATGATATTGCAACATTGTCACTATCTGGCATTTTTGCAATAGATTTTAAACAGAGTTGTTTGGCAGTTGCTAAATATTATAATTTATGCTAAAACAGAGTCATCACGTATTTAGAGTCAAATAAATAATCATATACAAATTTATAATTTGCCGTCAAAGTTCATAACAAAAGAAATCAAATTTATAATTTGCCCTCAAAGTTCATAACAAAAGAAATTAAGACGATGACTACAATCCATGATAAGTTTTTTATTGATGCTCATGCTGATCTCGTAGCCTTTTAGTGCGAATGCTGTATTATCCCACATAGCATTTGCAATTGCTTCCCGCATTCTATTGCACTCCCGTCGTCGCCCATCCGTTCTAGAATCATCATTTGGTTCATTGATATCCTCCAGTTCAGAAGGCTGATTCTCATATTGAAGGTCATGCTCTTCACATATCCAATCTTCACCGTTAGAGTGGATGTGAATAAAGTTGTGTAAGGTGCAATATGCAATTATTATATATGTAATCATGTCAAATGAATGAGAATAAGTGCTCTTCAATATTGGAAATAGATTTTTTATTACACCGAAAAAACGTTCAATTGTATTATGTAAGGAATAATGGCGAAGGTTGAATATTTCTTTTGCATCTTGTGGGCCTATACTTCCACGAACAAATTCTCTGAAATGATATCGCACTCCTCGGTATGGGGCAATGTAATTATGAGTGTTTCTATATCCCGCATCAACTATATAATATTTACCCAATAAAATACAAGTAAGATCTTGATTAACAAATAAATGGGATTATTCGATTGAAGCAAAATAAAATTACATACCTCATGATACTTTAAAGCCATCTTTCTGTGCGGCCCTTAAAACAATAGCGTCTGATGCAGAACTCTCTCATCCCGCTTGAATATGGGTGAACTTCAAATCAAAAGTACAAGCGGCCATGACATTTTACGATAATAGTCTGTGTCGATTTTGATGCGGTGCTTGGTTATGGGACTCGACGAACACGGGAGTTTGTGTGCCATCAATTGCTCATATACAATCCTATATTATGGAAAATGAATTATTAAACAAATCATAAGTACATTATCCAAATTAAAATGATATTATTTACCTTGAAAAAAGGGTAAAAACGTGTATCATTTGCAATTTCTATTGAAATATTAATTGACGGATCATGTATGTATTGTGTTGAAAGATAAAGTATAGCTTGAAGAACTCCATTGAAATGACGATTGATTGTTTCACCTAAAATGTTGAAAACATTATTGAAGTTGACAATTGACATCATTATGACCAATTGTGAATGGAAACATTATAAGTTGTTATTCGAGAGTTATATCTCGTGTATCACATAAAAGATTTTTACTACAAATGACATTGCACAAGTTCATAAATATGGGCATTTCCATATGACAACTTGTCGAAAATGCTCCAAATGACCAATTAACAATTCAGAATCGCGACATGGTTTTTTATCAAAACAAGTGTCTATGTACCAGCCAGCAACAACTACTACAAATAGGCACATTAAGTTTAACCTGCACCCTTCAACGAGCATTAATGTCATCATTAGACATTATATTTTTCTTTATAATATATGCAATAAAATAAATATTAGTTTTAAGAAATGAAATCCATCATAGTAAAATCAAAGACATATATGCACAAAAATAAATATAGTATTAAAGACATTCTTAAGAACCACTAAAACATAATTCAAGCATTGGTAAAATATCATTCGAAATAACACAGTGAATTATTATTAAAAGAGTAACAAACAAAGTTCTTAACACCATCAAACTCATAATAAACAATACAAAAAGTTTATTAAAACCATTATAAAATTATAGAGATTTATGCATCCGGCCGCCCCCCATAGTTTTGATGAAGCCATCGCAATCGCAATGGTCCTTTAAGGGTCATAAATGCGATTACATTTTGTCGATCTCGAATAAATTTTACTGCTTCTATGATAATGTCTTCGTCTAATTCTTTTATTTTTTGAAGTTCTTATAGGCACATTTCATACGAATCTTTCATTGTTATAGGTGGAGTTACAGCACATAAGCGATCGAATGATATCACCATCCTTGAGATTTCATTATTCTTTCACAAACACTTGTTCGACCTCTTTTTTGACGATTTAGGCCCATAAAAGCTATATTTGGGCCATAATTCCTTGAATTGCAGGATTTCCTCCACTAAAAGAGGAAGAAAAGCCGCATCAGGCACATAATGCCTAAATCGCACGTTTTCCTCCACTAAGAGTGGAGGAAAAGCTACATTACGCCTGGAAAAGCTACATCAAGCCCATAAAGCCTTAAATCGCATGATTTCCTATACTAAGAGAGGAGGAATGACTGCATCAGGTTCATGATGCCTAAATCACAAATTTTCCTCCCTTAAGAGAGGAGCAAAAGCTGCATCAAGCCCAGAATAGCTACATCAGGCTCATAATGCCTAAAATCACAGGTTTTCCTCCACTAATAGAGGAGGAAAAGTTTCATAAGTCAGAAAAAGGCTACATTGTGCCATAATGCCTTAAATAGAAGGTTTTACTCTACAAAGAGATGAGGAAGAGCTACATCAGGCCCAAAAAAGGCTACATCGGACCCATAATGCCTTAAATCACAGGTTTCCCTCCATTAAGTGGTGTAAAAGTTGCATCTGACTTATAATGCCTAAATCGTATGTTTTCCTCCACAAAGAGAGAAGAAAAAGTTGCATCTAGCCCAAAAAAGGTATATCCAGTCATAATGCCTTAAATCGCTGGTTTTCCTCCATTAAGAGAGGAGAAAAAGCTGCATCAGACCCACAATGCCTTAATCGCAGGTTTTCCTCTATTGAAAGAAGAGGAAAAGCTAAATAAGGCCCATAATGCCTCAATCGCAGGTTTTGAGGAAAAGCCTTATCAGCCCGGAAAAGCTACACCATGCTCATAATGCAATAAATCGAAGGTTTTCCTCCACTAAGAGAGGAGGAAAAGCTCCATCAGGCCCATAATCACTAAATCACAAGTTATCGTCAACTAAGAGATGAGGAAAAGCTGCATCAGGCTTAGAAAATGCTACATCTAGTCCATAAAATGACTTAAATAACAGTTTTTTATCCTCTAAGAGAGGTGGAAAAGCCTTATCATACACATAACACCTAAACCAAAGGTTTTCCTCCACTAAGAGAGGAGGAAAAGCTCATCTGGTCAAAAAAGCCACATCCGGCCCATAATGCCTTAAATCGCAGAATTTCCTCCACTAGGAGTGGAGGAAAAGCTGCGACAAGCCCTTAGTTTCTGAATCGCAAGCTGCAGCAGGCTCGGAAAAGCTACATCAGGCTCATAATGCTTTAAATCCTAGGTTTTCCTCCACTAAAAGAGGAAGAAACACTACAGCAAGCGTGGAAAAAAGCTACATCTGGCCCATAATGCCTTAAATCGCAAGTTTTCCTCCACTGTGAGAGGAAAAGCTGCATCCGGCCCATAATGCTTAAAACGTAGGTTTCTCTCCACTAATAAAGGAGGAGTAGCTGCATGAGGCTCATAAAAGCTACATTTGGCCAATAATGCCTTAAATAATAGGTTTTTCTCCACTAAGAGAGGAGGAAAAGCTAAATCAAGGCCCATAATGCCTAAATCGCAAGTTTTCACAACTAAGAATGAGAAAAGGCTGCATTGAGCTCGGAATAGCCACATAGGCTCATAATGCCCAAAATTGCAGGCTTTCCTCCCATAAGAGAGGAGGAAAAGCTGTGTATCAAGTCCGGAAAAGTAACATCAGGCCATAATTGCTTAAATAGCAGATTTTCCTCCACTAAGAGAGGATGAAAAGCCGCATTAGGCCTGCAAAAGCAACAACTTGCTCATAATGCCTTAAATCGCAGGTTTTACTCCACTAGGAGAGGAGAAAAAGTTGCATCATGCTCATAATGCCTAAATCCTAGGTTTTCCTCCACTTAGAGAGGTGGAAAAGCTCCATCAGATCCAAAAAAGCTAGATCTGGCCTATAATGCTTAAAATCGCAGGTTTTCCACCACTACGAGTTGAGGAAAAGCTGCATCAGACCCTTAATGCCTGCATCACAGATATGCATCAGGCCCATAATGCCTAATCGCAGGTTTTCCTTAAAAAAAAAGAGAGGAAAATATACATCAGGCTCGGAAAAGCTTCATCTGGCCTATAATGCCTTAGATCAGAGGTTTTCCTCCTCTAAGAGAGGAGGAAAAGCTACATCATGCTCGTTTTGCCTAAATCGCAGGTTTTCCTCCACTTAGAGATGAGGAAAAGCTCCATAAGGTTTGGAAAAGTTACATCCGGCCCATAATGCCTTAAATCGCAGGTTTTCCTCTATTAAGAGTGGAGGAAAAGCTGCATCAAGACCATAATGCCTCAGTAGTAGATTTTCCGCCACTAAGAGAGGAGGAATAACTACATCAGGCCTGCAAAATCAACACCTTCCCCATAATGCCTTAAATCAAAGGTTTTCCTCCACTAAGAGAGGCGAAAAGCTCTATCATGCCCATAATGCCACAATGCCTAAATCCCAGGTTTTCCTCCACTTAGATAGGAGGAAAAGCTAGATCCGGCCCAAAATGCCTTCAATCGTAGGTTTTCCTCCACTCTACATCAGGCCCTTAATGCCTGCATTGTAGATCTGCATCAGGCCCATATTGCCTAAATCGTAGCCTTTATTCCAAAAACAGAATAAGAAAAGATACATCCGGCTCAGAAAAGCTACATCTGGCTTATAATGCCTTACATCGCAAGTTTTCCTCTAAGAGAGGATGAAAAGCTACATCATGCTCATTTTGCCTAAATCACAGGTTTTCCTCCACTTAGAGAATAAGAAAAGCTCCATCAGGCTTGGAAAAGGTACATCTGGCCCATGATGTCTTGAATCGCAGGTTTTCCTCCACTGAGAGAGGAGGGAAAACTGAATTAGGGCATAATGCCTTAAATTGCAGGTTTTCCTCCACTATGAGAGGGAGAAAAGCTACATTAATGCCCATAGTCCCTAAATCAAAGGTTTTCCTCAACTATGACAGGAGGAAAAGTTGTATTAGGCCCATATTACCTAAATCGCAGGTTTTTCTCTATTAAGAGAGGAGAAAAAGCTGCATCATACCCATAATGCCTAAATCGTAGATTTCCTCTACCAAAAGAGTTGGAAAAGATGTATCAGGCCCATAATGCCTAAATCACAGGTTTTTCCTCTAATAAGAGGAGGAAAATATGTATCTAGCCCGAAAAAGCTACATGACGCTCATAATGCCTTAAATCGCAGATTTTCCTCCGCTAAGAGAGGAGGAAAAACTGCACCAAGCCCATAATCCCTAAATCACAGGTTTTCCTCCACTAAGAGAAAAGGAAAAACTGCATCAGACCCCCGGAAAACCTTTGTCGGGCCCATAATACCTTAAATCGCAGGTTTTCCTCCACTAAGAGAGGAGGAAAAGCTTCATTAGGCCCATAATGCCTAAATCATAAGTTTCCCTCCCATAAGAGAGGAGGAAAAGCTACAACGGGCACATATTGCCCTAAATGGTAGGTTTTCCTCCACTAAGAGAGGAGGAAAAGCTGCATCAGGCCCGAAAAAGCTACAAATGACCCATAATGCCTTAAATCGCAGGTTTCCCTCCAGTAAGAGAGAATGAAAAGCTGCATTAGGCACAAAATGCCTAAATCATAGTTTTTTCCTCCACTTGAAGAGGAAAAAGCTCCATCAGGTCCAAAAAAACTACATCCGGCCCATAATGCCTTAAATCGCAGGTTTTCCTCCATTAAGAGTGGAGGAAAAGCTGCAGCAAGCCTGCAAAAGCTGTATCAGGCTCATAATGCCTAAATTGCAGGTTTTCTTCCACTAAGATAGGAGGAAAAGTTGCATCAGACCATCAATACCTAAATTGAGGAGGAAAAGCTACATCGGGCCCATAATGCCTAAATCACAGGTTTTCTTTTACTAAGAGAGGAGGAAAAGCTGCATCCGGCCTATAATGCCTAAATCAAAGGTTTTCCTCCCCCAGGAGAGCAGAAAAAGCTACAATTGGCGCACAATGCCTTACATCCGGCCTATAATGCCTAAATCATAGGTTTTCCTCCCCCAGGAGAGCAGGAAAAGCTACAATTGGCGCACAATGCCTTACATCGTAGGTTTTCCTCCACTAAGAAGGGAGGAAAATCTGCATTAAGGCCCGGAATAGCGACAAATGGCCCATAATGCCTTAAATGACAGGTTTTCTTCCACTAAAAAAGGAGGAAAAGTTGCACTAGGCCCATAATGCTTAAATCGCCCGTTGGATACACGCAGATATCATACTTTTAGATTTAAACGGTAGGGTCTACTGACGTCCCAATTGCCGAAAGGAGAATATAGACACAACCGCACACTATATAATATATTTGTACCTTTCATGATTGGAGTCTCACACATTTTTTTGTTTTTTTAAGTTTTTTAAAAAGCATGCTGCCAAGTATGATCTCTTTGCACATAGTACTCGGCTCTAAAATTAGTTGGTAGCACTTGGAACATAAGAAAATAGCTAATTCCCAATCTAGGAACTAGTTTCCTTTTGAAGAGGGGTCTGGGCTCTGGCAACAGGGCTGTCAATTCTCAGCCCACCCTTAACACATGTGAGCTAGGCTTAGGGTATTCACTATATAAATGCTCTGATTTTACCCTTGTGGGTCAGAGTCAAGCCTAGTGCGTAAAGAGAAGGAAATTATTTTTAAACTCTTCACATTTCCTTTGATATTGAATTTCAACTAGACATCATAGCCCTCCTACTTTACTTTGGCTTGAGACAAGTGATACCATGGAATAAGCAACACGGTGGAGTAAAATTTTTATTTATTGTTAACTGATCAGGCAACAGTGAAGTGAAAAATGCTCAGTAGGTATTAAACGAGCTTCGATATTTGCATGGAATTGGAAAACATAATTTATAGTCGTTCCAAATGGACATATTTACTTGCATAGAGTTAAAACACGCAGAACTTTATTGTCAAATATGCCTATTGTTTATGGGTAATTAAAATACATTCGGAGCCATCAACCCAAATTCTCTTATTTATTTGCATGAATTTGGAATGCATTAAAACTCATACGTAAATAGATAATTTTAGTTTATGTTAATGTAATGAAATGTTTAGAAAGTAATTAATTCAAATAAACTCTCTTGTTAGCAAAACCGTGCGTCGAATGGGTCATTTTTTTAGCATGAAATTTATGGTACATAAGAATTTAGTATTGATTAAATTTGCATGAAATCAAATACATATATAGATTCTCTACAAAAACAATACAATACATATATAGATGAAGAATATCCATCCATATTTCTTAACTATAATCATAAAAACTTTAATTTCATACATCTACACATGTAGCTAAACAAATGTTGCATAATGAATCAAAAAGAGAAAGGGGCCAAAAAAAAAAAAAAACACACACACACACACACATCTTTATAATTATATAACACATTAATACAAAACAAAAGTGGCCTAATTGACATCCCTAGCTGGCATGGGGCCACCTGGTTTCTATTAGTGGTTCGTTAAGAAAGACATTACCTCAATAAATATCCATGATTAAATAACCCGGGCAATTCGGGCAGTCCGGGCAGGGGCGCGTCACCGACTCAGTGGAAGTAGGGAAATATCGAAAAGATAAAAATCACAATACAAATCTCTCTCTTTCTGCCTTCATATATATCTCTCCTCCTTTTCTTGTCTTCCTTCGGGGCCTTTTCTCTAGTTCGTGACGATTTCCTTCCTCCTCTCATTCGCTGGGGTTAGGGCTTTTATTCTTATTTTTTTTTACTCATCTCTTCTTTTTTGATTTGTTTTTTGGAGAATGTTTGATTGAATCTTGTTCCTGTTTGGTGACAGGAAATTAAAATCGGAGCTGGTTCGTCTGCTATTGCTGCATCGTGAAAGAATTGCAGTGAAGATCACACGCAAACAGGTGCATGATCTTTTTCATCTTGTAAAGATTGATTTGGTTTCTTTTTTTTTTTTTTTAGATAGGAGTTGATTAGGGTTAGGGTTTCTGTATTTTGACAATAAAAGTTTTTGATTTTTCCTCTTTTTTTTTTAATTAGATATTGAATCTAGAATGTTTGTGTTTCGATGATGATGATCATCGTATTCTTTTTATTTCTTGTGGAATTGTTTGAACTGGGATTTGGGGAATTCAGGCTTGATTAGGGTTAGGGTTAGGGTTTTTGGTTAGTTAGAGAACGAGATGAGATGGAAGATTGAAAATTTAGTGGAGATAGGATTGTGTTTTGTGTGTCTTTGATGATTTGGACCTGATTGTTGTTAGGCAAGGTGAGGGTTCTGTGATTCTAGTCAGGGTTGGGGGTTTTTTCTGTCCTCTGTTTTGGATTTTGAGGGGATTTTGTCGCAGGAATGGAGCACGACGAGACCGGATGCCAAGCCCCCCAAGGTCCACTCCTTTGCATCAACAACTGTGGTTTCTTTGGCAGCGCAGCGACCATGAACATGTGTTCCAAGTGCCATAAGGACTTGGTACTGAAGCAGGAACAGGCCAAGCTCGCGGCATCATCGATCGACAGCATCGTCAATGGCAATGGGAAGGAACCTGTTGTGGAAGGGACTGTTGGTATACCAGTTGCTTCTGTTGACCAAAAGAAGCTATCTTTACACCTGGGCGATGCTTCCGCCTCGAGCGAGGGAGGGGAGACCAAGGCAAAAGAGGGCCCCAATAGATGCAATGCTTGTCGGAGGCGCGTTGGATTGACTGGGTTCAACTGCCGCTGTGGAAACCTTTTCTGCGCAGCCCATCGCTACTCTGACAAGCATGACTGCCCCTTTGATTATCAGACTGCTGCTCGGGATGCGATTGCAAAGGCTAATCCTGTTGTCAAGGCTGAGAAGCTTGACAAGATATAGGTGTTTATGAGAGAAGTTCAATGAACTTCTATTTGAAGATTCTATCTATCCATGCCTCTTTGGTTCTATGCATTGCTGGCTGCTCTCTGTCATAGGTGTTCATCCTATCTCGAATCCTTGATATAAATGGCTGGAGGCATGTCAGTCTGGGTATCTTTGGAGTCTCAAAAAACTCTATATTTTCTTGTTCATTGGGGATGATATGTTTGTTGGCTCTGGTGTGTGAGCTTTAAGCTGTTATTTGTTCTGGTTTGTGGACAACATTGTGGCTTATAATTTCACCAGCTTTGTAATTTACTGTCTGGGTTTGCATGGCGTATCATCTCTTTGCAGTACTTTTTTTTAAGTGATTGAAATGCTATCTTCTTTTACCGATATAAAACGCATATTCTTCTTTCCATTATGCGCTATTGCTTCTCTGAATTTTGTTATTTTGGCATTTGATGTCATTATTAATTGGTAACCGCTGCCTGTGGAATGCTCTCTAAACTGTGGTCCACTCCAAATCGTTCTTTAACTGACCATGTTTCACGAGTCATTGGAATGATCATAACAGCGCCGTCTTAGCTTCATCCCATCAATCTCGGGCCGGCAAATCATGGGAATGATGTTTAACAATAATAAAATAATTGATGTATTCTTTAAGTGCACCATACTAATATTCCTTTCTTTTTTAATGCAATCAACCCATGCTTTGCTTCATATTTAGCTTTATTCTCTTATTCAATTTTTTCTTTTAGTATATATCATTTTGAAACCCTTGTATTTATTTCTAAAAGGCTAAAGTGCTTGGTTTGTCTGTATTTTGTAGTGGGAGATGCTCTTATGAGAGATACCTCTCATAGGAGCATCTCCCTGTATATATATCACGTGCGTGCTGCACACAAGCGCAATGTTCCAAACATTAATGTTGATCGACCATCTTTTAAACCATGCAGGTATTAAGCGTGGGTGTGCTTTGGCATAGTTGTCTTCATGTCAGTGAATTTTCATTTGCTGCATTGGTGTGTTTGGAGGATACATGCTTCTTCATGGGCTGTGGAGTCTCTTCAGTGTTGTACAACCAATAATTTTGGTCTGTTGAATACATAGTGAGATTTTTCCTTTTTTCTTTTTTCTTTTTTTCCAACTCTAGGCACTGTAGGATGTGGCGGCAGATCTTCTACCACAAAACTAATGGTAGGATGTGGTTGTTTCACCTTATGAATTCCATTGAAATATGTTTGTGTCAGTCGAGATGGTTTGGTGAAATTGAACAAAGAGGGAGGAGACTTCGTACAATATTAGTAGAGTAGTGGAAGTCCATTGACAGAAACAAGGAAGGATCGATCCGCAGCTGTAACTCTATTGGTTAGGGACTTAAGTAGAAGGGGTGAGTGAGTATTTAGCAGACTGAAAAAATAGAGCAGTGAAAGTCTAAAATATCCATGAATTAAGTATTCAAATAATATATTTTGTCAAATTAAGGTTCTTGCGAGTAAGGTTATGCCACATGTTTTATATGTCAATGCTATGCACGTTCCCCCGTTGTGATAGTGTCTTAAACTCTTTGCATAAGAAGGCTATATCGTTTATTTGAGATGTGACGCAGCAGGCTGGTGAGGTTATTGCGCTAAAAGGTATGCTGCTTAGGTTTATTCATTGAAGTAACTTGTATCCTAAAAAAATGTTACCTCGTGATTGGAATCCTCTCGTTCTGTATTTTCTTCAATTATTGAAACTTGTCTTGTTTATTCGAGTTGGATTTGCTTGAAACACGTTTTATTGTCATTTTGAAAAACAAGTCCTACTCTATTAATGTACTGTAGACAAGCGAAACGAAGTAACGTGGGCAGTGATTGCCCACAGGAGATGGCAAGTCCCAAACATTCATGGGCATGTGGCTGGTGGGTGCGAAGTCAATAATGTTAATACTTGCTTCTATCTTTAGCATTATGGATTTCTTGCACAATATACTTATTTGCTCTCTTCCTTGGAATAGTGACATTTGTTCTTTCTTATTTATTATATTTTATTATATAGCATGCATTTCCTCTTTGCCTAATAAATGCTGATGAAGATTTTTCAATGAAGAATTTTTACAATAGGCCTCTCACAATGTTTTCATAATTTCATCGAAACTTCTCAACCCATGGATATTTTTCAACTTGGTGCTGCTATCCTACCATTTTTCTTGTATAGTGTTTGCACAATGAAGCTTTTACCAATGAGTCAATGACATTGTGTGACTTCAAAATTGGATGATTACTTACAATGAGACAACCTTTTGGGATGGTGACATCTGTTATTTTATTTTTATTTCATTCTATTTTATGGCATGCATCTCTTCATTTCCTATCAATTGCTGGTGAAGATTTTCAAATGCAAAATTGTAACAATAGGCCTCTCACAATTTTTTTGACTCTCACAATGTTTTCATAAGTTCATTGATATTTCTCAACTAATGCATATTATTTTGACTGGATGCTGCTATTCTAAAAATTTTCTTTGATAGTGTTGTGAAATGTAGCTTATAACAATGACATTGCATTCCTTCAAAATTGGATGATTACTTAACATTGTGACAACCTTCTCTTAATAGTTTGGGTTGTGCACTTGTGCTTGATCTTTCAATAATCGTTCCAATAGTCTTTTGTCTTGTAAATGGCGTGATTACTTTAACATTCTGATGACCTTTTCTTTTGAATGATTTGGGCTGTGCACTTGTACTTTAACATTCCAATAGTCCCTCCAATGGTCCTGTTCTGAACATGCACTAATCTTAGGTTTCTGTTGATGGAAGCAAGTTTTTTCTATTCTTTTTCTTAGCAGTGTTTTCTACTTTGATTTGGCGTGCATTTCCCATTCAGAAAGATGAAAAAAAGGTGTGCCCTTGTATCATTGGAAAATGATCATCCAACAAAATGTTATTTGAATTTCATGTTGGCTACAGATAGTTCGGCTTTCCTTTTGTTTGCTTTTATAAATGGTCTGCACTTTATATTAGGGGGTGACAGTGATGACTATTAGAATTATATTTGGGAGGGCAAAGAAGAAGAGGAAGCTCGTGGAGAGACCCATTATGGTGGAGAGGTCAATTATGGTGATTGCTAGAATTGTACGAGGGAGGAAAGGAGAAGCTCACAACCATGGAGATAAGTGGAGGTCGGTGAGTAAGAATTGTGTAAGGAAGGAAGAAGCTCACAACCATGTTGATTCATAGAGGACTATATGGTGAGCCCAACATGATTTGAGGTATCTAATTATTCATTTAGGTATCTGATTTGAGTTAAATTTAGGTATCTAATTATTCATTTATATCACATGATTTGAGGGTTTTTTTTCCCCAACATGTTATATTTTTGTTGTCACAACCTTTTCAAGGTTTAATTTGGTGACGCTTAAAACACCACCATTGGATATTTGGGGATTTTCATCATAGATATTTCAATGAAATTTCTCTGAAAGTTGATAAATGCCAATTGGGTTCTGTTTTTAATCTTCTCTCTAAATAAAGTAATAGTTTTTTTTTTTTTTTAAAGGTTAAACAAAGTAATAGTTAGCAATGATAGTGGTGCCCCTCTTGGTTAGGGGTTTGCCCCACATAATGGTTACTTTTTTCAAATAGAAGTAGATTGTAGGTCTTTTTGGATCGTCAGAGCATGGTTGCACGCATCCAATTATTTGAAAACCAAATTGCTTGTAAATCTGTGTACTTGTAATTGGTAAATGGAAATAGATTTTAATAGGAAAGGATGGATAGTTGTACTGTGAGGGCTCTAATAGGAAAAAAGGGAAAAGTTTAATCTTTAAGATGAGTTTCATTCTCAAGAAGAGGGTCAGATGCCTCATCAATTTGATCTCTCCCAACAAATGCGAGAACGTCATCTAACATCATCTAGCTTCTTTTTTATTTATATATTTTTATAACCAAGAATATCTTCCTAAACCCTTCTATCCACATGCACTAGGTAAAAATGTGGAATGTGGCCAACCTCTTTGGGAACCCCTGCCTCTCACCTGGATGACTTGGGGATTGATCCCTGGGCCTCTGCTCGGGTGCTTTTGGGGGTGCCCAATTTTTTGTTTGAGATTGGATAATCTTTGTCATTTGAATCTTCATTGGAACAGCTCATTGGATTTTCTATGGAATTGAATGGTCAGTTTCCCCCACTGAAATCATCCTCTAGGTGGAGCCTTGTCAACCTATTTGTTTTGGCACCAAAATATCCATCCAAAGTATAGTCTATCAAAAATTTGTCTTCTCTTTGTATCTATCCACATGCACCACTGCAATGGAGATTGGAGAACAGAAAGTGGAGATGGGAGAAAAGAAAGTGGCACAGCATTATCAACCTTTTTTTTTGTGTAACGGTAATTTGCATTAGTGAGAACTGAGAAGTGGTTGGATAAGACCCAAAAAAGCATTATCGTTCTTTTGGACCGCAAAAACACCTAAAAAAAAACTATCGATCAAATATTTTCAAGATTCAGATGTAATCCGATGATCTAGCATTATTCTATCCACTCGCACCATCTGTTACCATAGCTCATTTTAAGATAAAGAGAAGATGGTACCAATCCTTGAACCCTGTACCTCTTGCATGTACTCCTAATCATGCAGCCAGTGAGACACAAGAAAGATTGGTGTTTCATAGCTCATTTTGAAAAGCATACATATAGCAGAAAATCACTTTAATCAGCATGCACGCAAGCCCTTTCTTTTCTTTCTTTTTTTTCCCTAACTAAAGGTGCATTGCCCACATTTTTTCCTCACACTAATTCATCCATTAACGACCAACATGCCATCAAGGATTTTTCTTCTTTTTAAAAACTCTACATGGTGAGGAGAACAATTTGTCGCATCACTTCTTGAGAACTGTTCACCTAGACTTCATTTGGGCGACAATTTTGCAACGACTGCTTAACCATATATGCCTGAAGGCCCTGAACCTTGAATTTCAATGTAGTATTAACAAGGAACTTATGGCTTTCCTTAAAAACCTGAATACAGGGCTGTAAACGAGCCAAGCTTGAGCGTACAATTACTAGAAACCCAGCCAAGCTTGCTAGACAATGCATAACAAGTTTGAGGTCAAATTAAGCCCATATAATTTTATCCAATATACTACATAAATATATAATCATCGATTAAATAATCCCCATTAGAGCACTAATATGTATCAACCACTTTGGGTCACCATCAATAAAGGGAAAGCCTGATTCAATGAACAAGGGATGCCTATATAGTATTGATGGTCTAAATTTTAAAAGGATAGGCCCACATTCGTCAAATTATGTCGCTAGGCAATCTTAGTACAATTTTACCATTTGAAATTGTTCATTTCCCATGCACAATGAGATTTCCGGGAAGAATATCTCCACATAAACTTAAGTTCAATGTATCATGTATAATTCTGTTAGATAATCCATTACCATCTTTTAAAAGTGAAAACAATATATCATGCATATAAAATAACCATATATATCGAGCCAAGTCAAGCAACTCCGAGCATGAGGTCAAGCCAAGCTCTTTGACAAGCAAAGCTAGAGCCAAGCCGAACAGGTTAGCTTGAGCTTGGCTCATGAAACAATCAGGGCAGAGCTGAACTTGAATAGCTTGCAAGTCAGCTTGCTTGTTTACATCCCTGCCTGAATACTTCAAAATGGACATCGTACCATACCATACCATATTTGATATTTATTCTCTATGTGCAAACTCTTAGTGGGATAAACCTTCCGCACTTGGTTGTACTTTATCGAAAGTAAAGACAATTCTTTTAATCCTCCAACAAAACTGCTCCTCTCGATGAAATTCATTCAGTCAAGTTGTGCCTCACAGCTTCAGTCCTCACTCCAATAGCCTTTCTGTCGAACTTCTTGAAAAGCATCACAATCTCTTCCTCTGTTTGAGACTTGCTTATTTTCAATCATCGATCTTACATCCTACAACTAGGTAGGCTCAAGATCGTTGTGAAACTAGTTGGCAGCAATGAGGAAAGGAAATTATATGCTAGAAGAAGGCATAAAGGATACACTCCAAAAGTAACTACTAATATCTCCAACCAAGAAAAAACAGAATTACTAATATCCTGCATCACGCAACCCTGCAAAGCATATCATGATGTGGTGTATCTTCTCCACATTAATGTTTGTTAAGAGGTGGTTAAGCATTAGCAAACATGTAAAGGGTATCGTGTTCCCTATGTTAACTTAGAAAGCATTGTTTAGTTTACTCAAATGTAATGATGCATTTCACCCCAAATTTATTAATATAGGATAAATGGTCTATTCATGCGGTGTAGGTCTGAAACTTCACACGCTTCAAATATTCAAATAACTTATGGGTGGAACAGTCACACAGTAGCACTAAAAGCACAACACTTCTTGTTGCAGGAACACAGTACGAGCATTTACAGAGGTTCTTGTTGCAGGGGCAAGTCTAAAGTTTCATATGCTTCAAAGATTTCATTACCTTTTTTTTTTTTTTTTCTTTTGGTAGGAAAGATTTCATTAACTTACTGATGACAAAATAGCGCTACAAATATAACCATTTGCAGGGGAACACACCAAGAACTTTAGGAGACACTTATTACAAAAGCAGAGAAAGGATCTGATAACTATAGCAGTTAAAAAAACAAACCTTACTCTTACCACAAAACTACTCTGTTCATTGTTCAAGAAAGAAACAAATAAACTATATCATTCAAAGACCAAACCAAGTCATACACAAAGAATAGGGGCATGTTGCACTATTGGGGAACACAATCAAAGTAGCCATGTCAGATACGCATAGAAGTAAAGTGTGTTTGTGTGTTCGATTGGATTCGAGGAGAAGTTGATTCAGTCAAATTTTTTTTTTTATTTGGAATAAATCTGTAATCAAATTGGAACATAGTAAACCAGGAAAACACCAGAATCTTAGTCCCACACATATTCCTAGACTCCAACAATCCATAGTTCACTGCCTTAAAAATTATCCACAATAGGATAAACTTACCAATGTGAAGTGCAATGCAAACCCAAAACAGTATGCAACTCTGAAAGCATCCCCATCAATAGTGGATTCTCAGATATAAACACATGAAACCACTTCCACTATTACAACATCACATGAAAGCGAATGCATATAAAACGATTATCCGCTCAAGAAGAAATATGATTATTACAGCCCAAAATACTATCCAGAAGGCTTCCAGTCTTATGATTTTCCATCGTCTCTTCGAGATGAAACCCTAACTATGTACCGTGTACACATTGCTTTGTGGCATAAAAGATGGTAGCTTGATATCCAATTAAGTGATATCCTACTATCTACTCTGCTCCAAATTGCAATAAAACATGACTACAGTATAACTCCACCCTGCTCCAACTACACAAAGCATGATGAAGTAGCAACCATAGTTAGTTATCCAGGTTGCAAATCATCTAATTTGAATTCAAGTTCATAGTCCATTAATGCGTTCCGCTGATATCTTAAAATTTTGATTTCTTGTTCGATCAATATAGTTTGATTCAATTTTCTCTGTTCTCTAACTAACAATACATATGGAACCCTAGAAAAAAAATGAAGAAGATGGGCTTCTGCAAATACGAAATTACTTGCACAACCGCTATTTTACACATCCTCTTCAACCAAAACAAAAGACATTTCTCAATTCCTGATTACTCGGACACTCAGATCTAAACATCATATGAGAAACGAGAATAAAAAACCCTAATTCTCTTTTCTAAATAGAGATCCTACCAGAGGAGGAGGAAGAAGAAGATGATGACTCGATCTCGAGAAACTTACAGATCCGCTCCACGACTTCTCTCCCTTTGACGCTGTTCTGCAGGAACCGATCGGCGCAGCGCTGTTCGACCTTCTCGGCCATGGAGGCGAGGGCGGAGAGCGGCTGGCAGCGGATGCTGGTCTCCTGGCGGAAGGCGGTCCATTCGGCCGGCCGATCGGGGTGGGGGCCGTACCAGGAGCGCTCCTCCACCTCGAGGAAGTGGCGGAGGCTGAGGTTGCGGGTGGTGATCTCCATGGAGCGGTGGCGGGCGTCGACGACGGTGGATTCGACGGAGTGGCAGATGTCCTGGCCGACGATGCGGCGGAGGAACCAGGGGCCGGGGGCGTGGACGGTGATGGAGCGGGTGGTGTAGAGGCGGCCGGTGTCGGGGTCGAGGCGGCGGTTGAGGGTGTCGACCTCGAGGATGTGGGAGAGGGTTCGTACGTTATCGGGATCGGTAAACTTGCGCCAGGCGGCGGAGGTTACGCGCTCCCATGGGTGCTTGTACACGTGCTCTTGAGTGTACGCAATTACCATTGCTCTCCTCTCGCACTGTGAAAGAAAGAGAGAGAGAGAGAGGGAGGAATCAATCTCTCCGTTCTTCTTATTCTCCTGATGATGATGAAGCCGTGAAGGTCAAATAAAAGGAGGAGAGATGGAAATGATTTTGGGTCGATGGAGAAAGTGAATGGATCTGTGATCAAAGGATTGTTTATTGGAAAACAAGTAACAACGAGTCAACCGTTTTATCGATTGGCTTTCTTTCTGCTCACGGCATTGTCGTGTGTAATGATCGTATTACATAATTCAAGATCAGGGGAAGCTGATTGGGCCCTGGACCCATTACCGTTGGACTTTACAAAGCTGCGAGAAAAGCATCTTCAGCCTTCTTCTGGATGATTCGATGAGCATTTTCATGAGTCAGCTGTTGATTTCTTATATATATATATATTCTTGTTTTTTTTTTTAAGTATATATCATTTAAAATATTATAAAACTCTTTTATAATGATTTGTACATGTTCAACATAGGCAAGAACAACGATGCCATTAGGAAAAAGTTTTTTCGATATAAATAATTGAATTAGTGGCCCACAAATGAAATGAGTTGGGTCAAAGTGGATATGGATGGAAGTAGCAAGAGCAATTTAAAAAGTACAGCCTATTTTAAGATTTGGCTTAGAATTGATTCTAATGGAGAAGCCGATCGCGAAATTCATATAGTTGACCGGAATATAGTTAAAGACAACGTTTTGATAATGATATTAATTGTAATATTATATTATGCTTTTATAGAAAAAGGAGTTATAAGAAATATCAGACAAACCATATGATTAGGCTCTCTTTAGTTTCAAGTTCTCATGGTTTTATTGCATATACACCATGCAAACTTAAAATTGAAGGATGACTCATGTTTAAAAGAGAGAAATTGAAGATCGAGATTAATTAGAAAAGGTTGGCATTTGTGAATGAATTGGATTGATCCTCTCGATTAATTTGAATTGAACTTTTACAAAATGATTCAAGTTCAAATCAATCTCTTTAGTTATGTTTGATTTTTTAAGTTACAATGTTATTGATTTCCTCAATAAAATCAAGTCTTGATTTTTCAACTATTCTTGAAATCAAGACTTGCATAAGACAAACATTATTCTAAGATATAAAGTTTTTTTAGAAAATGTAAACTTAGTTTTAGGATTATCCCAAATGCAAAGCAAAATCAGGTAAATGGCTAAAGTGTCTGTAAAAATTTATAAAATTCTCGTAAAGAAAAGGATTTTTTTTTTTTGAAACTATGAGGGAACCATGGCCAGCTCCTTCTGGTTCCGCCCATAGTAAAAGGTGAAGGATAAAGTAGTGATGTAAATAGAATCATTACTCATCCTTGACTTTATGGATTTAATTTTACGGTGATAGATAGGTATTCATTTCCTATATTTTATTGATTCTATTTCTATAAAAGTAGAGATTATTCGATACTCATTTTTAGATCTTCACTTCTGATTTTCATTTTTAAATATTCAGGACATGAATTTCTATGTATTTTATGCAAACAAACATAAAAAATTATTATTAAATGGATTCGATTAAAGAATTATTTAAAAAGGTGAGGTGCCAAAGCATGCGACGTAAGGAATTTAGGATACATGGCAGTGATGAAGATGCAACCCTCGCTTTCTTAAGTTTTGACTAAGGTGGTGGTTACGTATTAATTTCACTCTTCCCCTTATTCGGTTTTCATTATGGGGTGCGGGGGATGATTTGAGGAAACAAACAAGGCCAATGTTAAACCTGAGATATCTAATGGAACTGGAACGATATAGGGGCACGACTGATTAAAATGACAAATATGGGATTTAAGTCCACTGCCTACAGGTGTCATATTGGCGGGCCAGCTAGTGTAGGCCCAGTCCAGACCACACTTTCGAAGGCCTAGTTTTGGATTAAACTCGAATTACCCACCTTCCAAGCCTTAAATTCAGAGCTGAATTGCTTTTCCACGTGAGCATAAATAAAATCTAAGAGTATATGATGTGAAAACTGGAAACACCATATTATTGAACTGGTGGTCCAGAAGCTGAACCCCAACATTTTGAAGCCTTGCACTTGGCTCGACTATATAAAACGCAGGCGTTGTAGGCTCAAATACAAAAACTATTTGACCTTATTGAAACCCTATACCCCACTCAATTTGTGAACGGCAAAATGAGGGTCCATTGCCTTCCCTACTTTTATCATTTTGGTGTAAAAGGTTGAATCCGAGTCCACTAAAATATATATCTCATAGTCTGATTCAGGTATTTGTGCAACTAGATAAACAGCTCTATACAGCCCACTTGGGAGAATTGAAAAAAAAGAGAAAGAAAAAGAAATGTATATCAAGGGAGAGTTTTTCCTACAAGCGGATGTATGGTTCATAGTCGTCAATTCTATTTTGGTCATTATTTCGGTCCAACCTCCAAGATGAAATATTCCAGTATTTCGGAATTTTGGCAAAACTTTTCGAAATAATAAATAAAAAAAATTAAATATATATGTAAAAAATAGAAAAATATAAATTATGTATGTTTCTTGACATGGATATTGAGAAAAAAAAAATAGTGAAAATTGTGCTACACATAAAAACAGAATAAGATTTAAACCGAATCTTTTGAGCCCTATTTTATTTCGGCGGGAGGATCGGAACGAAATTTTTTGGCCATTCCGGCCGAAATGAAACAGAATTGACGACTATACCGTGCAATCCATCTCTATGAAGCTCACTTTGGCCCACCTTTAACCAGTGCAATGCCTTTCACAGTCAATTTATCCTTGATCTGGAATCATGCCCACCTGTATGCTCAATTGAACCATTGCTCACTTTTGGAATGAATCTAAAAAAAAATCATGGTTCATAAGCCATTGAACTTTGACGCCGATAAATCAAGGGCTAAGATAATTTGATGGAGCTCATTTGTATTGCAACATGCTTATCCATGGAGAGAACTTTCCATCCATTTTACCCACAATCATAGGAAAGCATTCAAGTGGGCCCCATGAGTTGAGTTGCAATGCACAGTACTCGTACTCGAAAATATCCCATACATCAAAAGCTGTCTTGATAATCTGACTGGTCCATATTTGGGTTTCCAAATATGGACCTGATTGTTCAGTCGGACCAAAACCAGAGTCACCAGACCCATGTGCAAAAATATATTTGTTCGGTCATTTGGAAAGTAAACCGTGACTGGGATTAGAATGGTGATTTTGGCTGTCTACCATTTGATATGTAATGTGGGCATTGATTAGTTGAGTAAAGCAAACTAAAAGAATGGGTTACCAGACTAGGTATTCAAATTGAAAGTCGAAACAAGAATTATGGACACTGAAAGTATTGGATTTAGATCCTACAACTAAAACTGTCAAAAGCATTTGGGTTACTTTAACTGGTTTGGTCAATAAATCCATCAACATACCATGTGTTATCAACCAAAAGGCCAATCAATTTCACTATTCTGATCATTAATTACTTCAGCAATTAGAAGCTGAGTCTTTATTTTTAACCACTTCTATAAGTGTAAGTCATACAATTCCTATGAATTGAGTTACATGAAACAAATGGGCTCTTAATGAAGTGACCTATGTGTCTCAACTATGCATCCTAGACATTTGTGAGTAAAGAAAATAAGAGATTGCCTTTCTTGGCCAACCACATTTTCTTATTCTTACGGTTGCTCATTGCTGCTGAGCTGCAAAGAAAGTAATTGGCAGTTCGTGCAAAACTCTTCTTGCTTTCGTGGAAGGCTTCCTGCATATTAACATGGTAGAAGTGATAGAACAATAGTAAGAGTTAGTTTAAGGGTTTATTTGATAGCAGGAATTTGAGGAATTCTTATATGAGAGTCTCAAACATACTCAAACCCTTATAATTATTTACAAATTTTAGATTTTGAAGCATCCCTAAAAGCTACATTTCCCTCATTTGACCAGTGAATTTTGAAAATCTTTCAGTAAAACACAAATTCTGGAGGATCCAGGAGAAAGGGTTTAATAAACATTTAGAATTTCTAGAATTGAGGAATTCCAAAAAGAAACTCTACTTATCCAATAGAGTACTCAATTTGTGTGGAAGTCTTATGGGCATTGGTTCATGATTTTCTTCACTTTCTCAAGTTGAAGGACTCAAACTCATGAACTCTCGTCCCTTATAGAGAGGGTTTGGTGTCTTAACCACCTAAGCTACAATCGAGGACATTGGTCCGCAACAATTAGTATTCATGAGGATGCTTAGTGTGCTTACATTAAGGACCGAATGATCCTCAAAGGGTTGGGCTCGCAAGAACTTTGTAGGCCCATCAACCGAGGCTCATGAAATGTCAGAATTGCCCAAGATAAATGTCTCTCCCTTTTGTATACGTGGGCTTCACCAAATTTCACTCTAATAGTAGTGGGCCCACCAAGCATTTATTTCGAGCCAATTTGATTTTTCATGTTAGTTCCAGAGAAGATCCATGAGTCTTAGCCGAAACGCAGGGACGGACCTAGACGCCCCCTTGCCCCCCTAGAACTTATGGCAATCCCTCATATGTTGTAAGTTTAGTCCTGTTGACACAGTGGCCCTTCCATTGAAAGTTTTCTAGTACTGCCACCACTTAGGACTTAGGAGACGGACTCATAACATAGGTATCCTAATTAGGTATTGTACCATGTTGATTCTAATGGCTGTCTGTTTTATTGTGTCTCAGTTTGAATGGTGTTGTTGGGCTTTTCTCCGTTTAGATTTCCACCGTGTGAAATGTATTATTTTTGCATCCTATTTGGGTTTTACTCTCATGTAAAAGACCGTTCAAATGGGTACACGACAGCCATCATTCAGCCTTCTCACCGGTCGATCTGTACGCCAAAGAGTACAGACTTCAACCTTCTCACCCAAAGGAAGGGGAAATGGATCCCCTCTTTGGACCAAACAGGGAAGCCCTCTTTGAACCGTTCAGGAGGTGCCACATGGGGTTGAGATGTCCCATCGCTTCTAAAAAAAAGGTCCCATATCTTTAAAAAAATTTATCTTCCCATATGGCACCCCCTTATTAGTCCAAACAGGAATTCTCTGATTGGACCAAAAAGGGGATAAAAAAAATCCCATGTCATTAAAAAAATTTATCTTCCCACGTGGCACTCCCTTATTAGTTATTAGTCCAAACAGGGATTTCCTGTTTGGTCCAGACAGGGGATCCAGATACGAAGGAACAATGCACCTGTTTCACATTTGTACTAACTTTCAGCTAGCTTGACATGGATTTGGTACCGTCATTGTCGACAGATCCTTCTCATGCCAAAATTTGTCTTCTGAACAAAATTGTTGTGTGTTAAAATAGGAGGGTTTTCATACTTAGGCCCATATTATTCAATAGAATCCGTTCAGAGATCATCACTGTTGAGTTCTATCAAAAAATAATTTACTCATTATTTAGTCATTAGACTATGGAAATTTAAAATTAAAAGTTAGGAAAACTTAGGATAAATTGATCGGTTCGACATCTTATATTCTCCTCATCTACTTCTAAAAATTTTCCTTTGCAATGTTCCCCTTAATTGTCATGCATTCAATAAATCCCATTTTTTCCTCTAGTGAATGCGGACACACCCACTATGTATCTTGCCTTCGGCATGAGTCAAGATTGATCCTAATTATTTTTATAGAAGGGAGGTGCTTCACCACAGAACCACCATTTCATTGACTAATAAGAATCTCTGTTTGTATTTTTCGTGTTTTGAAAGAAACAAGCGCCTAACCTCTTCGGAGCCCCTTTCAATCATTTGATTGGCTTCCCAACAAAATGGGTGGACTAATGAAAGGCGGATCCCACTTTTACATAATCATGTGAGGATTATGTTGTTAGTGTAGTTTTTACTTTTTTAAAATCATAATTACTATAGTGAGAACAAAGGGTAGTCCATTATCAAACATGCGACTTACTTCCATTATTGATCTTCACTGTATTTATCTTTTAAAATACCTTCTCTCTACTATTTTAATCAATGAGCTTTCATAACTGTGTCCCCCTCCCCCACCCAAAAAAAAAAAAAAAAAAACAAACTGTGTTTCCATGCACTGTATTATCATCTTTGGCAATGCTTTGTACTTGGGGATCATGGCCAATTCTTATTTCCTTGTAATCAATCATGTGATCACCTAGGGCTATAGTGATTTTTCAACAGCCAGCTGAGGAGCAAATGTAAGACGAAGGTAGGTCCGCTGACCCCACCAAGTAGAAGGATCTGCCATAGGAAAAGCACATGCCAAAATTCAATCTTATGGTAATTTTTTATTTGATATATATAAGATAATAAAAAATAGAAAGGTTTTTACTCAGATATAATGTTGGACACCAATTTAATCGTCATTCATGGGGTAGCTTAAAATAAATAAGAGATGCCTTATCTACCTCCCATTCCTGTGCCTGGAGGGGACAATGGGCCCACCCTTCATTGAATGTGGCCGTTTCGTTCTTCATGCCCAAGCTAAAATAGTTATTGTACCAAAAAAAGAGGCTAAAATAGTTATACTAAGCAGGTCAATGTAGCCAATCTACTAGTAGCTTAGTACCGACGGTGAGAGAGAGAGAGACTTTGATAGGGTGTGTTATAGAGTTTCTTAGAGGGAAAAAAAAAGCCTAGTTCATTAATCGTCTAAGTGGAGAGAAGTGAATGGAGGTGCATGGCTTCCTCTTGACCAAGATGGAAAAGGATCCAAGCTGATAAAAAAATAAGGTGCCACCAAAAAAAAAAAAACAGAAACATCCTTCTTGTCTAGTGCTAGTGGTTAGGGATATCATGATCCTCCCGCCAATGGGTAGAACACAAGTTTAAGTTGGAACTTGGAAGTCCTTTTTATTTGCGCACTCTTAAGTTAAGGGTTTCTGCTTCTGCCACGGCACCATCTGCCATGATGGCATGGAAAAGGTAAAAGGGCGATTTTTGTTTTGGAGCCTGCTTATTTTTAGAAATTCTAAACGGCTGTGTCAAATAATGTCTCTAAAGCATTTTAAATCTATGTTTGAATGGTTACCAAAAAATTCTATGTTTGAATGATGGAATTATGAAAAATCAACCTCTTGTGAAGTCACTTAAGTCCTTGAAACTCAAAATTCTAAATGTCTAAATGCTAGATTATACTTTTTTTTTTTTTTGAGATTTTGTAATTTTGTCTGGACAAGAAATTTTAAAATTTCTTTGAAAGCACATTCACATACACAAACATGCCCTAAATAATTAAAAAAAAAAACTCTTGTCCACAAGTCTCTTTAAGTTTTGATTATCATTTTAGTCCCTAGCATTTATAAATCATCCAGACCTTTTAAACAAATTGTATTTAAAAAATAAAATAAACATCCCATTATGACAGAAAACTGTAGTTTCCCTTTTCATTTGATTTTGATAAAATTGTCATTCAGAATTTGCCAAATGCGAAAGTAGACAATTAGCAATGGACCAAATCGGGGTTCATCGAAGCGACAAACCGCAGACACACAACACAAACTTCATTTGCAGAGTTGATGAAGGTATTTAAAAAGCGACAACGACGTCCGACCCATCCCTTCTGTCGGAATTATACCTCCAGCACAGCACACATATCCCCAGAAACTTCCCGCCCAATCCTTGCGGTTGGGCCAACCCATCAGGTCCTGCGGACTACCAAATCAGTGCTGCTGAGGTGCACCCTTCACCTACATGACCCCGACACTCGATCCACGCCGAAATCTGACACGCCCGGCATCTATTTCGGCAAAGTTCCCTTCCGACCGCCGTGAACCTTCCCCGCAATCATTTCCAACGAGACTGAAAGCTCAAGCAAATGCAAAGCTAACTTTCCCCTTCCGTCTTATTTAAATCCTCTCATTGCCCTTTACCTTTTTCTCTAGGGCTTGCTTTTTGCTCCTCTTATTTTCCCCCCTTTGTCTTTCAAATTCCTTTAATTTCAAGCTTTCCTCTTCCGTCCTATGCACATATATATATTCGCTTCCTCATATCAATAAATCCTCCGATGCATTAATTGGAGTTCCTCAGACAATTGAAGGTAATCTCTTCTTTTTTTTCTTATTGTAAAGTCTAAAAGCGGAATTTGTCAGATCTTTGTCGGGTTTTGATCAGGAATCCAATTGGATCTATGGTGTTTGGTTGGAAGGACAGAGAATTTAATGAGCTGAGCAGCTTTTCATGTTGCTTACATGATATTGTACGGACGATTGCTGTTTTTTTTCGTATTTCTCTGCAGATCTGAGCGTTTTCTGAAATGCATTTACTGCTGCGAATTGATTGAGGTTGGTTTTTGTAGCATTTCTGTGAATTGACGCGGTGGTTGTTGTGGCGTTTGGAAGGAAAGGATGGAGATTGGGAAGGAGGAGAGAGAGTCGTCGAAGATGGAGGAGTATGAGGTGGTGGAGCAGATCGGGAGAGGAGCGTTTGGAGCTGCGATTCTCGTTCTGCATAAGCCGGAGAAGAAGAAGTAAGATTCCTCAAATCCGTTTGGAACTGGTTTTCCTTTTTCTTTCTTTCTTGGAATTCCTTTTCCTAGTTCTGCACCTTTTCTCCGTGTGGACTCTTGAAAACTGCTGTGAAATTTGGAGAATTGAGAGAGTGGGTTGGATTGTGCTCTGGAAAAGTATCACGCCCAGTTTCCACGAATGGCTACGTGTGTGGATCCACAACACGTGCGACGCAGCAAGCGTGGATTTCGCTGGGCCCACCGTTTAACTTATCTGGAGTATGTTTTGGACGTATAGAGATTACTAATAAAGTGAAGTAGTGGCTTGTTTCTGTCGTTCGTGCTATGTATGGGGGCTTATTAACATCAATCCTAAATTTGATTTATGTCTTAACATGGATTAGTCTTTAATCAAATGTTTAATTTTAAGTATTATTTTTTGCTTTTAGGTATGTTATGAAGAAAATTCGTTTAGCCAAGCAAACAGAGAAATTCAAACGTACGGCACATCAAGAGGTATTTTATATTACTTTTTGACTGATTTTATTGTTCTGTCCGATAATAATGGGGCAGTGAAGAGAGGGGAGAGAGAGAGAGAGAGAGAGAGAGTTTTTGACGTCTTAATTTGGCCTGTACCAAAAAAAAAAAAAAAAAACAAAACAAAAAAAGAGTCTTTTGAGGCCTTTGCTGTGGAAACTTCAATGAATTGATTGATTATAGTTGAGTTTCTTTTACCTTTTATAAGAATGGTTTGCCTCTTGGTTGATGTTTTCTTAACCAGGTCTAGGAGCCATGTGATTTATTGTTTCATTGAGGCTCCGTGTGGTCATTACATGCATCAATTGTTTCTTTATTCAGCATTATCATAATAAATGTAATTATAACTTATTATTGATGTTTGGTTTTTTAAAATATTATAGAAATTAATCACAATAAAGTATTTTACCATGATTCGCATCCTTTCAACCATCAGTGGAGATCTTTTTTATGTTATTGAAATGAGCTTCCAATGGACTGAACCTATAATCTCTTTCGAGAAAAGAAATTATAATAATAATAAAGACTCATGGAGAAGATGGGAAAGATCTCACTGAGACCTTGAGACCTACCTATTGGCAAAACTTGAAGTCAATTAGATCATTCTAGCTTCTTGATCTATGCCCCTTAAGTTTAGAAGGCATCATTTTTTTTTTTATTCCAATCAAATGGTGGATATCAATTAGATGAGTGTCAAATTTAGGCTTTACCTTTGTTTTTTTTTTTTTTTTTTTTTTTTTAAATTTGGTGTGTGCGGGTGGAGGTGCGCCAGTTATTGTGCCCACGGTAAACTCTGGGTATCCAAGTGTGAAGCGGATAAGTGCTGAAATCATCCAAGCAATAGCCTATCTAGGGGTGTAAATATAGGCGGGTGGCCCAAGCCCAGCACGGGCCCGGCACGGTCCAAGGTCGTGCATGGGCCTGTTGACTTGGTCAACGGGCCAGCCTGGCCCGACCCGACAGTCCCCACATGGCCGTGCTGGGCCAGGGTTGCCAGGCCCAAGGAACGGCCCGGATACAATTCATGCCGTCTGGCCCAGGCCCCCAAGCCCTTGGGCGGCCCGGCCCGGCACGCCGGTGCACAAGTCTCGGCAAGTTATATTCATCATTAGCCCTGATCTGGATCTGATAGGTCCATAATTATAAATGCAAATCGGATTTGGACCTTCAAAGCCCATAGGTAGATGGGAGAATAGCAATGTTCTATCATGGATCCTTCAGAATGGGTCATACAGAAGATGGACGATTAGGATATCACAATCATACAGCCACCTTTGGAAAGAAATGCTAACAAGGCAAGAATGCTGAATTCTAGATGAGCTCCACTATCATGTGATGGGCCTGGATGATGAGTTTAGGGGTGGCAATTTTGCCCCGCCCCGCCCCGCCCCGAGCGGGTTTTCCCCACCCCGATCCTTAGGTGGGGTGGGGACGGGGAATAAAACTGTGCCCCGGAGGCGGGGATGGGTTTGCTCTTTGCCCCGCCCCGCCCCGCCCCGTGTCCTGCCCTGTACCCCGCCCCGCCATTAAATAAGTTTATATATGTATATATATATATATGTATGTGTATGTATATATGTATATGTGTGTATATATATATGTAGGTATATGTGTGTAATAATCTAGAATATATTAATATATTTTAAATAAGGTAAAACATTACAAGAAATGAAGTTTGGTCTAGTGGTAAGGCAAACTTCGAGTTACTCCCCCACCTAAGTTCGAATCCCAAGTCTTGCACATTTAAAATTTTTACAATTCAGGAGCGGGGCGGGGTGCCCGTGGGTCAATCGGGGTATGATGGGGCGGGGATGGGCATATCAATTACCCCGAAGTTCGGGGCGGGGAACCCCAATTCTGTCCCCGATCCGCCCCGTTGCCATCCCTAGATGAGTTGCCGCTCTTTAAATATCATCTCACTTGACAAACTCACAGTAGGAGAGTAGGAGAAAAAACAATTCAATGTGATTCACTAATTGTGGCCCATCCATAGTAATGACCATGTGAATTCTACTGATTACTTCATATGGGTGAAAAGAAAGAAAAAAAAAAAGAAGAAGAGGAAGAAGGCCTGGCACGACCAGGGCCGTGCTGGGCTGACCCTCATGGCAATGGGCCGGGCCCGTCAAAGTTTGATGGGCCTTGTCGGCCCGGCTCGGGCACGATAGGGCCCGCCTTGAGTGGGTCGTGCCGGCACACGACCGTGGCCGTGCTGGGCTGACCCTCATGGCAATGGGCACGGGGCATGGCACCGCCCGTCAAAGTTTGATGGGCCGTGCCGGCCAGGCCCGGGCATGACTGGGCCGGCCTTGAGTGCACGGCTCAGCCCAGCCCAGATTTTCATGCCTAAGCCTATCCCAAAGTCTTGAGAATCCAAGATAAAGTCACAGCGAGACGAGCCATTTATAATTATGATAGGTGTCACAACGCGAGCCCCAGGACACATTTTATTTGGCAGTTTTCTGGATGTTAAATACTATCGGATGTGTAACATTTTACAAGCATTGGAAGTACACATTATAGCAGGGTAATGTTTCACAATTTAACGAATCCTCCACTTATTTGATGGGATGGTAAGAGATTATCTATGGTTAAACTCTTTACAACTTATTGGGGAACTTAAGGGGGTTTGTTAGTGATTGAGATTTGATCATGGGGTTCCCTTGTCCTAAAAAAGGGGGTCCACAGAGATGTCTCTCACAAGAGGGCGTGTGGAAGAGGATTTTCCTACTTTTAGTTATGGCAACATATGTTTTAAAAATAAATCAACCAAAAAAATGTCTAATACCACAAATTTTATTTAATAGAGTTTGTAACTTATGATTCTTATAAAATCATGTCCAGCAATATAAATTAACACTGTGGTAGTACTTGTTTGGCTTTAAATTTGTGTTATTGAGACTGGATATTGAACTAACCTGGCATTGAGCTGGTCTTTCAAAATTTAGGTTCTCCCCTCTTGAAATTGTGCCAGTTTTACCCCTTTCCTTCTGTACATTCAGGAAAAAAGTTACTATTATATATCTGTTTGCAGATGGCTTTGATCGCAAAGCTCAGGAATCCATATATTGTGGAGTACAAAGACGCTTGGGTGGAAAAGGTCAGTGATATTATTATTTCATATGCAGCTTGAGGCGCATCAAATGCTAATGTAAGTCGTTCTACTCACAATTAACTTTGTTCTGGTATAGGGTTGCTGTATTTGCATCGTGACAAGTTATTGTGAAGGGGGAGACATGTAAGTCTTATTGCTGACCTTTATCATATTGCAATTTTTGTAAAGAACGAAAGGTAAAATGTATTTATTGGTAACTATGTCAACATTGCAACGAGGATTTTTTTGGGCAATGCATTATACATGTCAACAATTCAGCGTGTACGACCAATGGGCTCCAAAGACCCAAATGATCACATCCATTGATGCTATACACGTTGATTGTGATTGCTTTTTTGTAATTTTTACCGGTAATAATAATCTCATATTTTGTAATATCTTCTTGGAGGTATCTGGAAGGGGTGGGGAACTAGTCATTGATTGGACTTGTGGTTAATCAATTGGATGCTAGAACTGGTTTATACATTTTCTGGTCTATAGTCTGTAAGCAAGGAGTCTAACTTCATCATGGAGAATCCTTACTCAAATCTTGTGACTGTTTGGAAGACAGGGCTGATATGATAAAGAAGGCTAGGGGAGTCTTTTTCCCTGAGGAGGTAAGAGTAAAGAGATAACCACATGATTACTGCTTGTTAGATGGAAGCATTACCATGGAATTTCATTTCCTCGCCACATCACGGCTCATCTGTTTTTATATAGAGAAAAACTTTTGGGGCATGTATGTCTAACTCTGAAGATTCTCAACTGCCATGTGAAATGAAAGGCTCTGATTTTTTTGAAGTGTCATTTTTTCACAATTTGGAGCGGTGCTTTTCTACATGTTGAAAGAAAATTTTAAACTGATTTTCCATGAATAAAATCATTTCCCATTGCGGAGAAATGCTTTTCTGCGGCATCGCTGAATTGTAAATCCCCTGAACGTAGAATTTTAGTCCTACGAAAACGTGCCCGTGATGTCCTACCTAATTGCTGGATTTGGACGTTTAAAGTCCATTCAAAATGATACACAATGCAAATGAAAATATGAGGGAATTGAGAGAAAAATAGGCGGGATGAGGAAATGAAATTCCATAAAAATGCATCTGGACATCCTATTGGAAATATAACCAAACATTTTCTTAACTGTCTACTCCAGAAACTCTGCAAATGGCTGACCCAATTACTGCTAGCTGTGGATTATCTGCATTCTAATCGTGTCCTCCATCGGGATCTCAAGGTACTTTTCACAATCTTATCTTAAACTCATTTAGTGATGCCTAATATCATAGCATTTTCTTGTGATGCTCAAAAGTCGGAATCCAATTAACCAGATGAAAGCCCGACTCTGCTTTGTGTCAAGAGGCACAGTTTGCAGCAGAAGTTGATCCTCACATGGCCATCCATGGGCGCATGGTTAAGTGATCCAGACTGTTTCACATCAAAGGGATAATGCTCCAAATTCCTTGAGTTGTAGATTCTAGCTATGCTGTATTGTTTTTCTTACCATATGTTTAAGCTATCGGCCAAAAGGTTAGAATCTTCCAATTTGGAAGGACTTTGAGGCATCTACCGGCAATGAAGGGACCCCATATTGAACAGCCTGGATTATCAAACCATGGACCTTACATGTACACAACGAGCACGGAGCACCTCATACCAAATAAATACCATTGATCTCTTTCCCTTGTTTGACTCTGGATCAACTGCAGCAGTTAGGCTATTTTGTTGATTATAATAAACAGTTTCCAGTGCTGATTTTGACTTATCTGGATTTGATTTTTCAGTGCTCCAACATATTCCTCACAAAAGACAATGACATCCGGCTAGGTAAGGAGGTCTGATGAATTGCATCATTACCTATAATCACAAGCAAAAATGCAGCATCTTTTGGTAGTTCACAATTCACATGCTTTTCACTTTGATTGCTTTCCTAAGCAGCACTATCTTCTTCTGGAATGCAGGCGACTTTGGACTCGCAAAGTTGCTCAGTACAGATGATCTTGCTTCCTCGGTATAAATCTTGTTACTTGTAGCTGTTTATATCATATAATGGGGTATAAGCTATAGACTGACACTGCTTCCATCAGCTCACCATATAGTTTTCAATTGGATAATGTTCCTGCTGTTTTCAGCTAGTCTGTGGACCTGTACAGGCTGTTCATGACTTTTAGCACTGGTAAAGGCATTGTCATGTTCCAAACATTCCTTATACAACCTAGGCTCCATAAGGGCTATGATAGGTTGTCTAGCTATGATATACTGCCTTGCAATTTAGTGAAGACAGAGAGCTCGACACAGAGCAGAACCGGAGCTTTTCCATTGCGAGCATAAACAGAAAATTTGACTCGCACCCTCAGTGATGGGTAAGCTGGGAAAGCAGAAATGGGAACATCCAACCTCTGATGGATTGAACATCCAACCTCTGATGGATTAACCCCAACTCCAATAAGCTTTTGAAGGATCCAATTAAAAACAGTCGGGGAAAAGAACATGATGGGACTTGATGACATTTGTCAGTTAACCAATGAGCTAGTTCTTGTATTCCAACTCAAAACCCCAATCATCTCTCCATTGAACAAACTTCACCCTCCCATCCCATGACTCAAGTAGTCATAAACTCTGTGGTTGATCTAGTTGAAGTAGCCGCTGAACTCCCAAGTCTTGCAAGACTAGGTGCCTAGAGAAGGTTATATACGGATAAATATCTCAAATCAGTCCACCTCCTCACTTGGAGCGGTTTGGATACAAATTTTCAGATATTTAAACACCAACTACCATTTCAACTTCAGATATTCAACAAAACTGCATATGAACAATCATTTCCATGGTAATCAGCTGCCTGCCCTTTCCTCCACTTCACTTTATACAGGGCAAAGATAACAAATATATCATGATTTTGCGATTGCCGATTCCTGATAATGTCTAGTATGTAGAGTACTGCTAGTGCTAATAGAAGTAGACCTAGTGTAGTTTGGTAGGAGTTTTATGGCTGGCTGGCTGCCAGACGCCGACCTTCCCCTATGAAAGGCGGAGAAAACTGCATCATGGGACAATAGAATGGGGCAACATAGTTGAACGAGACCGCGGTATTGTATAGCTATCAAACCCTATCAAACAACTAAATGGAATTCACAGCAAGATGAGACAGGGAATGGTTATCCTTTCCACTAAAAGTTTAGCAAGGGAACCATAACTTAAAAACACAAGAACATAAAAACTGGGAAAGACCGAATAGAGTCTCCATTCTCTTGCTTTAGTTGAGCACATTAAAAAACCATACCATCTACAAAGCAAACAAAATAAAGTCAAACTATCTCTGCATATCAGCTGCATACTAGGCCTCTCAGTCTCACTATATTGATTCCCAAAGATCATACTCATGAAATTTAAATGGTCCAATAACATTTTCTGTGACACTATCATTTTCCATTATTCTATCAAAGGACATACCAGTTTGAATGCATGCAAAGACAGATATATATTTATAGGATATTATAGATAGGAACTAGGAATTTACTGGAAATAAAAATAGAATTTGATCAGTTAATAAGACATTTGTTCCCTCACAGACTTTGACAATATCAGCCAAGTTTACTGTTCCCAAAAAAAAAAAAAAAAAAGACAAAAAAAAGGAACACAACCCAAGTAATTTGATCTTGTTATCCCAAGTGAAGGCCATTATCAATTGGGTGAAAAGAAAAGGTTCAACAGTTAAATATGAAAAAAAAGGTCTCACCCTCATTGTTCTGACATTTTATGAACAAACCACATATTTGGTCACCAAGTGAAACAAAATAGGAATGCTTATGCAAGCCTTTACACCAAAGTAGAAATTCAAATCTAGTAAAATTGAGTAGTTTTCACCCATTTTAAATACCTCACTGATATGTGGATATCTCAATACTAAAAGTTCAAATTTTGTGTTTTACATTAACAGGTCGTGGGCACACCCAACTACATGTGTCCTGAGCTTCTAGCGGATATCCCTTATGGCTACAAATCAGATATTTGGTCACTAGGTGAGACCCAATGGCATCCTTTTATTATAGTGAAAAGTGATGAATATGCTGCCTTTCCACCAAAGTGCATGTGTGAGAATGAAAGCTGCGTATGTCTGAAACTGATGATCAATGTTACCTCAACCTCTGTTTCCTTTTTCTTAGGTTGCTGTATGTTTGAAATTGCAGCACATCGACCTGCATTTAGAGCTCCTGTAAGTTTGGGTTTTAACTAACCTATGTCATCGATTCTCTACTGCACCTATACTCAAAGCATAATTCTTACTCATCATATTAATAGTAACGTAAAATTCATTCTTATTTATCACTTACTCCAAACAGGACATGGCTGGGCTGGTGAGCAAGATAAATCGGTCCACTATTTCTCCACTCCCCACAATGTACTCATCTTCATTGTAAGTGGCTTGTTCTTTTGAGGATATTGATGAAATACCCACAAGAACTTCCAGTAACCTCCAACATATGAATTGCTGGTTCTGATCGGTGCTCATGATTCCCCCAGTAATTTGATAATTACCTCACCCGTTGTAGTGGTATTGATCATATACAGTGGCAGTAAATACCTATTTAATTGGAAGGTTTCTGGATTACAGGAAGCGGTTGATAAAGAGCATGCTGAGGAAAAATCCAGAACATAGACCAACAGTAAGTTGAACCAACCCACTTTATTTTTCTATTCAATTGGGATTTGGGAGGGACCATAAGGTCCTGAGCTGAAGGACCTTGGACGTGCTTAGACCATTATCTGGTGTTGCTGAACGTTGTTGCGCTGGATTGCCCCATGGATGATCTCCCAAAATTGTCCCAATAAGGAAGATCTTCACAGCGAGTCTTTGGCCTTTTCTGGACTCTTCCTGTGATCTGTTCTCAACCATCAGATTTTACATGGGTCAGTGGTTTGAAGAGTTAGGATCTTCTCATATTTCTGATCGGTATTAGGATCTTCTGATCTGATGAACTTTTTGGGATATCTCTTAAGTTTGGATCAGCACACCTGGGGTCCCACCTGGATGGAATAATGTGGAACAAAGAACCATGCATTTACTGTAGTGCAGGGCCATTTAATTCCTTTATGTCAAATATCATAACCCAATCTGGGGTCCCACCTGGATGGAATAATGTGGAACAAAGAACCATACATTTACTGTAGTGCAGGGCCATTTAATTCCTTCATGTCAAATATCATAACCCATTGACACCTAAATTTTGTGTCACAGGCTGCAGAGCTGTTGAGAAACCCCCATTTGCAGCCATACCTTTTTGAATGCTGCAGCCCTTCTCCTTCCTTCCTTCCAATCAAGGGTACAAACAATTCAAGGGAGAAACCAAGCAGAAGTCGATCTAGTAGCCATTCAAGTGGTGGCAGAGACAATAGGGATTGGGAGTTAAGATTAGATGCACTAGTGGAACCCACAAATGTCGGGACAGCAACCAGAACAACTGATGTAGAACTGACAAGTGGACCCACCCAGATATCATCAGCCAGTAATCTAAATGAAGCAGACAGCACCGAGACCAAAAGAATTGGTTGTTGCTCTTGCCAGGAAGCATCCAGGGCCAACAGCTTGAATACCATGATTACTAACGAGGATGGAAAATCCAAATCGAACATCTTACAAGAAAAGGAAAACTCAGACCTTGGAATCAACGCAGTGTCAAAACCAAATGCTCACCATGAAGAACAGAAAAGGACTGAGAGATATCATGAACAGGTTGAGAACAATGACGGTGAGATGAGAGTTGTGATGGAGGATGTTAATGGAACTCTGGTGGAGGAAACCAATTCAAGCCACCAGAGAATGGTGAGAGCCTCCACAGATCAAACATCTGGGATCCTCAAAGAAGGATTGCCAACTGTGCCGCCTCAAAAAGGTGAAGAAGCCAACTGTGATTCCAGTTCTTTACAGCAAGAGGAAATTCCTGATAGGGATCCAGTATGTGGCCCCACAGAGTGCATATCATCAGTGAGTCCGCTGAAAGTCCAAGGTGGAGATGGAGTAGGCCAAAAGCAGGAGAACCTCATGCACAGCAAGCAAAAACTACAAACTGATGTGGATGAAATAGGTGGAGCCACTGAAGACACCTCATCAGCGAGCACGCTGACAGTTGTACATGTGGATGATGCACATGCAGAGTGGGATAGCCTGAGCTGCTTCCAGCAAAGGGCTAATGCTCTCGAGTCTCTGCTTGAGCTATGTGCACGGCTACTACAACAGGAGAAGTTCGATGAGCTAGCAGGAGTGCTCAGACCATTTGGTGAAGAAGCTGTTTCATCCAGAGAGACAGCGATCTGGTTGACTAAGAGTCTAATGACTGCATCCAAATTTGGAGGTGGGACCCATATCCAACAATGATCCACCAGATTTGGAAAGTAAACATTGGTAGGGCCATTTGACCATTGTTTTTGAAGTGTTGACCCACTTCCTGTATACATCTGCTGTGCCCAACCACCAGCTCTCCCTCTCTCACCCACCCACCAAGACACACAAATCTTAAGGCTTGGTTTACTTTAAGCTATTGGAATGAATCAATTTGTAATCAAAGGACCACCGTGTAAGTATCATCCTTGCTTTGGAGTAATATTTATTTTTTCAGTGTATATTTTAAGAGTGATTTTAATTACTTTTTTTTTGGAAGAAGGAGAAGAAGGATTCATTACTATTTCACTTGCAGATATTCCAAATGACAACTTTGTTTGCTCTAATCAAGTTACAGTCATAATATATGTTGTATTCAGGATGTCATTGGACTGAAACAATAAAGGGAGTAACAAATGTCAACATATTCATCAGATAACCCCTATGCTCAGGGATGAAGCTTCAAAACTTTCCAGTAAAGTGCCACCCACTCTTTCTCAGCTACTATCATAAGATGAAAAGATGGACCAGCCAACCCACACCCAGTGGCCAAATCATTCGGTAAAAATCATAAAAGTATAATGTAACAGTAAAAAAAAAAAGTGGTAGAAACTGAAGTTTTCACACAAAACTGTTATATACTTGACACCCTCATAAACAAAAAATGGACTCCTTCACTGAGTGCATGAGTCTTACTTTAATAAGCCACTCCTTCATCCAATTGTGTGACTCATTCAATTATAAATGTGAAGAAGCAAACATTATCAACTGGAACAGCAACTTAACAGAGCTCTATAACCAACAAAATTTCAAATCAAACAACATCAACAACCAAAAAAAAAAGCATACTTGCATCTTTATGTATTGAATGAAAATAGACTTGGACCTTGCCCGCAAAGGCACAAACACAAACCGAATGCATAAATGATCCTTATTCCAAAATTCGCATTGCCCGCAATTGGCATTACATCAAGAAGAATCTCATTTCAACCAAGTAGCAAACATCAATCCAATCAACATGCCCACAATGCAAGTGAAAGAAACAACACGCGCTCTCAGGAAGAAGAGATTCAAGCACTTGGAAACCTGAAGAGCTAAAGTTAGAATCTGCAACCGACCTTGTTCCTCCATCTTCCTAAAGAAGATCATGGGCTTCAGCGACTGCCGCAGCAGAAACGCCAATGAGAACGGGAATGCGAACGCCACAAAGCTCTGGATTGAGATCTCTGATAGCGGCGGAGCCCCAGTACTGTAAGAGATCCAAGCCCCACAGCTGAGCTGCACAAGACCCAGAAGAGCCACCACTTTGCTGAGTTCATAGATTGTCTTCTTCAGGTTCTGCAGAACCTGCCGGGTCTCCTCAGCCAGCGCCGACACATCACGCTCGACCGTAGGGCCTACGATCTCCTGGTGCTGGAATTCAAAGTTCTGGCTATGGTTTTTGGGTTTTTCGGAATCTGAATCATCAGATGAGGGTGAGGAAGAACTGATGGGACTAGGATCTGGGTTCTTTTGCATTTCCTCTGGGGGTGTTTGGGTCGAATTCGAGTACAGTTTGAAGAAACTAGGGCAATGTTTTGTGGGTTTTCCCTGTGGCAATGTTTGGAATTTAAGATTCATAGCAGAACTTGTGTAAGATCTGATGAAACTGACATTAGGGTTTATGGGTTTGTCAATGCATGGTGCCTGTGAAGGACTTGAGTAAGATCTCATGAAAATAGAATCCAAGGAATTAGGGTATATGGGTCTTTCTTCAGATAGATTAGAGATAGGATTTTTGGGTCTTTGTTCTGAGAATGTTGAAAGTCTCGACTGGGTGTGGTTGGCATGGGAGAAGGAACTGACGGAATCATGGCTTGGGTTTTGGGAAATCAAACGGCTGGGGAATAAAGAGGAGGGAGAGAGGGAGGATCTAAGAAGTTTAGCAGTGAATCTACGAGAGAGAGAAGAGGCCATTTCTTGTGTCGTCTGAAGGGACGGAGATCGGATGTTGGAAGAGTTTCCTGTATAAACCTCCTCCCCACGACCACGAGCGAAAGGAGAAGAAATGTATAAGGCAAACGAGTTTAGCCGTCAGATGGTTAGGTTCATCAAGTTCGTCGATCATGGCTTGATCAATGTGTTCGTTGTGGGGTTCATTTCCAAACCATTTCATGACCAGCCAACAAGGCAGTTTTATTTCTTAGAAAGATAGTTCCTTTTTTTTTTTTAAGGGTAAAGAAGGCATATGTTATTTATTTTAGGGGTTTTTACGAAAAATTAAATTTAAATCATAATTAAATGATTTTATTAAGAAAAAATATAAAATGACAAAATAGTTGCTCGTGTGTTTTTTTTTTTTTTTTGACAAAATTACCCCAGTTGGCGATATATCAACCTCCTGCAATTTTTTTTTCTTTATCTTGGGGCAGACATTGGTTATTATATTATTTTCTTCTTTACTTTGTCGTATGATGGGGGTGAGGCCATGGAGGGCTTATTTCCGATAGGCATGGGTTGTCTTTACATGGGTGAAAATGCTTTTCCCATCATCTTTAACAAAGTATTTTTTTTTCCTTTTATTATTATTTTTCCTCCTCTTCAGCCGGTCTTTTCGTCTTCTTCTTCTTCTTCTTCTTTTTTTTTTCACAGCCAACTAATAACATGCATTAGGATAAGTTAGAGGAAATTCAGAAAAGAAATCCTACTTTTTAAAAGGTGCAAAAGATTGATTTCATTTCCAGTCTAAAATAAAATTGAAAAAAAGTGGCCCGCGGTAAAGTCATTTCGCCAAAGAGGGATGCTACTTGTCCCGGGATTTCGATTTCCACATTGGGGGGGGGGGGGGGGGTGGACAAAAAGGTCATTTGCTGGTGCCCCTCCCATGTGGAGTCGAGACTTGTCCCAGGATTTCATTCGGGACAAGTAGACATTTTTTTCGCCAAAAAGGACCCATTCGAATTAATCATAGAAAAGTTTTAAAAGTTTTTCAAATTACCAAAATAGGTGGCCCTATTTTGAAACCCGGTGAGAACTTTATGATGTTTTCAAAAAATATTTCCTCATGAATGTTGTTTTTGGAAACCATTTTTGATAGGCCAATTTTATGGTTAATGTAAATTAAGGTGTGTTTGGGTACAAGTGGAATAAAATATATGTAGATGAAAATATCGACAAATTTCTTGTGCATATATTGTTACATTATTCTAACGTAATACTTTGCCACTTTTGTCAGCTGATAAATCTGGGTGCTTTTAATAGATATACATGTATTATAATATGTTCTACTGTAATAAATCCATGTAATTTAGTGTAGATCCCATGTCGTGTCTCTTACACGTTTCGTGAGTGGGATGTTTGGAACTCAACGGTGGGGCCTACATGATGGTAAATCGGATTGTTCAATATGAATGTCATCCCACTAGCAGACATATCCTGAAATCTCACTTACTCATGTATTGAAATAAAACTTGAGGAAGATACATCACCATTGGAGATGGCATTCATCTTGAACAATCTGAATTATCACTTTATGGGCCTACAATGGAATTCCTAATACACCACTCAAAAGTGTGTAGAAGTCGTGGGATCCAAACTCCACGAAATTGGGGATTTAATTGGCCATGAGAATTTCGATGTATAACTTTTCAGCATTTTTGTTTTTTTTTTTTTATTGTAAAAAAGTATTTTGTATATTAGAGTAAGATTGAGCATTTAAAATTCCACTTGAGAGGGACCACCTTGCATGGTAACATGACATATTCATGAATTCTCGAATTATGAACGAACTGTGGAGCAGCGGTGCCACATCAAATCATGAACAAATTGTTACAAAAGTGGGGATGGGAACACTCCCTCACGGTGCCTTCGAGAATGTGGATTTCTAGGATCATAAACGATATAGGAAGGATGTTTGGTTGTGTTAATTATTTCAAATCCTATATGTAAGCATGGGGGGGTTAATGTGTAGGAGATTTTAAAATGACGGTAGACATGTTCATGATTTACCACCACAAAGAGTACTGAGTTTCATGCAGTTGATTTGCTAAGATTAAAATGAGGCTGAATGGTTGAATGACCTCTAAAATTATCTTAAATGTTAGTATTGGTCCATGCTTTTTCTTGAATTGTTAAGACCAAGTCAAGACCACTGCTCTCCATACCATCACAACAACAATTGAGATTTTCAGCGACGAAACTATTTGTGACGTAACCCAAAGTGTCGTAAAAAATAATATTTTTACAACGTAAAACTAGACCCGTAGCAACAGGTTAAGTATTTGCGACACAAGATTCCAAGCAATACAAATAGATACTTTCCGCAGTGAATAAAATATGTCGAAAACAAATGCGTTAAAAAATAAATGGCGCAAAGCAATTCGCCTACGTGCCAAATGGCTGTAAAATTATTCACAATGCTAGATACACATTAGTAACACAATCATACATCACAAATAAGTACCGCTATTTGCGACGCAATCCCAGTGTCGCAAATAGTTTTTAGTTGGGACGATTTACTTATTATGTCATAGAAAAGTTAAGGTATTTACAACAGTTTCCTTTTCGCGTCGTGTATAATATCTTATTTGTGATGCTAATGCTCTTGTGTTGCAGATAATTATTATTAGCAACCTCAGTTATATGGCGTGTAAAAATTTCACTAATTTCTTCCCTCCACAACCATTATGAAAAAAGAATTATACATTTATTTGGGTCGCAATTTTTGCGTCACAAATCATATTTAGTTGCGACAGTAAACTTGATGCGTTGTAGATAATATTTTTTCATGACATGGATTTAAATGTGTTGTAGATAATTATTTATTAACGATGTTGTTTTATGGCGTTGTAAAAAAAAATTAGGTCTAATTTCCCCAATTTGTTCCCTCTCCCGTGCTCCTTTTGTTTCGTTTTTACTTCTTTAGAGATTAGGATCCCCGCCTTTTGTTAATGGCGTTGTTATAAACGCAAGTCTCTTTCTCTCTCTGCGCTTCACTCTCTCCGACTATCTCTCTCTCTCATTCCGGCATACGAAGAGAGCCAAACATCTGTAGCGTGACTAGAGAAGAAGAACCCAACTGGGGACTGCCCCAATGGCCCCGTCTGCAACATCTGTAGCGTGACTACCTCAATGCGCGACTGTGCCCTAAAACAATCCTAGCGTCATAGATTAGTGATGGGCCTTTCCGGAACATCGTCTGCCGCATGTGCAACCAACCAGGTCTGATCACTCGTGACTGGTGCCCATTGTGATCTGCAACTACTGTGGCGGGCTTGGCCACCTTGCTTAGGAGTGCCCTTCTGGCTGAATGCTTGACCGTGGGCTCCTTCGCAGGTATAGATTTTGAGACTCTTTAACAGGATGTTGTCATGGACAGTTGGTTGTGTGCCTCATGAATTTTGAATTAATTGATTGTTATTAGGGAGTTTGATTAATTTAGATATGTCTTTTCTTTATTGAAAGGTGATCCCTAGGTATGTTCTGGATATTCTTAATTGTTGTTTTAAGCCTTTCTTTTGGGGGCTCTAGTATGCGCCTTCTTTCATTAGGATGATTCAGACTATTCTATTTCTGGGTGAAGAGCATTTCAGTCGATCATACTAATTACAAAGTGTTTTGGGGCAGGTGAAGAAAAAGGTGACAGCACGAAAGGGATTGCTAAGTTCCTATTCGGCTGCGCCAAAACACATCTGGCTTTCATTGATCTTATTTCTATTTGGCCATGCCCTGTTTTACCTCCTTTTTATCCATCCGCGGTAACATATATTTGAAGGGAATATCAGCCATATTTCCATTAATGCCAAATACCAAGGGTGCTTTTGTGTTGCCACAGTTCCAATCCAATTCCAGGGAAACCTGGTAAAGGAGGAGATGAGAAAGATATAAAACACCAAAGCCACTATAAAACAAAAAGAAGAAGAAGGTACACGGGGGCGGTTTTTTTTTTTTTGGATGTACAGATCAATTTGAAAATGCTATATTTTATTGTAGAAATTGTTTGTTGTTTCTCTATTATACATAACGAATACTGTCTTTCTGTTACTGTTCTACGTTATATTGAGACTAGCTATTATATAGATTTATATTTAACAGAATCTTATCAATATCTTCAATAAGAATTTGTGATAAGGACAACTGTTTAATTGCACTCAGATTCAATGAATTAATTTAGTTTATGTTTTTACATTGATGGAGTGTTATTTTCATACCTCAATTACTACTTAGAGATCTATGATTGTGATGACCTAAAGATGACTTTGCATTAAAGATTAGTTTTAAAATTTTGAGATAGGTACTGAACTTTTCTTGAAAGCACAGAGAACTTCAATTTTATTGGTATCAATGTTTAAAAGTCGGCTTAAGATAGATCGAAATGTAAAAACAAAATTTGTGTAGCCGACCCCAACATAGTTGGGGCAAGGCTTTGATGATGATGATAATTATTATTATCAACGTTTAAACGTTAAAAAATATAAAAGTTTATGAGAAGTAAGAAATTAATATAAATTTTAACTACATATCAATCAATTTAATTTTTATTTTATCTTTTATCAAGTATTTTAAGCACGATCAATCTTATGGGTCTAATTTCAACAAACCAAAGGCCCCCGTGCCATATCTCATCATGTGAAAAATGTAAAATAGTATTCCACTATGGATGAAACCAAGTTATTTAGATAGGGCCCATATTGTAAGCAGACGAGATTTCTCCACGTGTGTTCGATTGGTGGGGCGTCAAGGAAGCTTAGCATTCATGGAGTGGATAAAATATCAAGACAATAATAGGTAGAGGTAAAAGAAGAATAAGGAAAACTTGTGGAACTAGAAATGTGCAAAAAAATGTTAGAAAATTGAGATAGAAGATAAAGGGTAAAGATTCATGGGTAATGTGAGGGACGTGATTTTTTTTTTTTTAACAGGGAGAGATTGATAATTTAGTGGCATTTATAATATTAAAGAGACATTATCATTTTTAACATAAATAATGACATTTTTAGAAGGAGAAAAGAAAATTTTAATTGAGAAATGCAATGAGCCATAATAACGTGGCATCATGGAGGTCTCTCTCTAAAAAATGGGTAAGAGAAGAAGGGTTGGTTAATGAACAATTGATGCAGTATTAAAGAAATTGAATAGTCAAATTCAATTGGAAAAGTCAAAATCAATTGAGCAATTGAGGCTGATTTCTCAATTAGAAACAGTCAATTTCATATATATAAATTGGAGTGATATAATGAGATTTATTAAGTATAAGTATAAAAGTAAGCCCCATTTACAAATTCAGAAAAATAAAATACAAAGTCAATAATTCTTGAGATTACTTTGGTTAAAGGAAAAGTTATATAATTGTAGAGAGTAAATTTATCATAGTTTTAAATTTCCGAGTGAAATGAACTTGAGTTTCTCTCTCATCAAGAAATAAAAATCTCTCTTTTAAGTACATTTTGTTCAACGAGAGTATATATTAAATGAGACAATTATTTTAATAATATTTAAAAATAAAAATGACCAAAATTACCTTTAAATGATTTAACACCTAAAAAATTCCAGGGTTATAAAATTTGAAATTTAGAGGTCAAGTTTGAAACTGAAGGGGTTAAAATTGAAATTGGTTCGGTAAATATAACAACTTTAATATATATATATATATATCTAATAATGGTTGAAAAAAATTGGCCGAGTCGAACTCATTTATCCAGAATGTGCTTGTGCAACCAATTATATTTAAAATATATATAAAAGATTAAAACTGATTTTGAAACATGTTCGCGCTTAGCATGGGCAATATAATTTATAATATTAAAAAGATATAATTTATAAATAATATTTAGTTTAGGTTATATTGAGATGGTAAAAATTGTAATCAAGACTAAAGCCTATACTAATAACGAAAAAGGGTAATTGGTTAATTTCAAAATGAAAGAACTTTAATTTGTTTAAAATTAGTTGAGTATTTTACTTCAAACATTCTTTTGAAACGAAAAGGATAAACTCATAATAAAAAATTGGTAAAAACACCTAAATAATTTAATATTAAAAATATAGCAATATGGAAACTAAAAGACAATTATCTTAATAATATTGATATGAGTAACAATTTTGACCCAACCTACCAACCTAACTTGAATACCCCCCTTTTAATATAAATAAGTATATCCTTCGTACTCACCCAACCAAGTCCTCGCCATTAGCGCTATAGTTAGGGATTGGTCTTTAGTTGGTTTTATGGAAAGAAGTTGCTTCACCACTAAGCTACCAGTGGATTGGAAGCTTGAACCCACTTGGTAATTCGAAGTTAGAGTTCAGTTTTTTTTTTTTTTTTTTTTTTTTCAGGTTTGAGCTAACATTTCTCTAACCCAATTAATCAATGGATTGGATTAAAGTCAATATATATATATATATATATATATATATATGACATATGAACTCCTAACCCAACTTTACTTACCTCATTCCTTTACCTTTCAACAATTCACCTTGAATGTGACCTATTAATTAAATTTTAAGTTAACCTTTTTAACTTTAAAGAAGTATTTGAATTGACATATTTTTATAATTAATAAATGGGCAAACTTAATTTAGGTTGAGCACACATGCTATTGTGCACTATTCAACACATTCAACTTCATCTCCCTATCATTAAATTATCACTTTTTTTCTTTGTTGACACTTATCAGCTTCCTTCTAATGTGATGATTTAGATGGGTGATATTTGCAATTAAGTTTTTTTTATAGCAATTTGATAAATGTCACTTGCCAATACTCTCCATCTTTGGACTATCATTTTTCTGTAGTACTTGTTATCATCTTTTTTGTGTGGAAGTTTAAATAAGTGACATTTGGAGTCACAACTTTTTAATATCAATTGAATACATTACACTTGTCAATCATCTATGATTTCTTTAGCCAATAAATATGGTATGCTATTCCATTTAATTCAAACACTCCTATACATTTTTCATGTATTAGTCTCCCACCCTCACCTAATTTTATTTCATTTTTTTGAAATATTAACCAAATCAAGTTAAACCAACTCTTGGGGGTGCTTGAGTCTATGTCAAATAAGGTATGAATTCTTTAACAATTTACGTTTCAAAGGTTTTACTTCTACTTATTACTTTTTATGTATATGTTTTATTATGCATATATTAACAAAATAAAATATCATATAATGCTTATATAATTGAAAAATAGTTTTTATTATTTTCTTATAGTCTTTAATCAGTTCAGCTATAATCAAACAACGTAGATCTAAGTTAAAACATATTAATTGCCTTTAAATAGAAGGAACTTGGACTTCATTATTTTCCAAATAAATAGACTAAAGGTTGAATAAGGATATGAATGCGGCTTGAATCCAGCTTATTGATAGAACATATTTTTGAAATAATGAGCATGTTGAAAAGATTATTTTATATATGAAAAACTACTTGATTATATTTTTATTTATTTCCATATCTATTTTTTCGATTTATGCTAATACTATTTTAAAATCTTTTAATCTCATACTTTTGAACATCTTCCATAAATATGATGAGTTTATTTTTTAAATAAATTATAAAATTATTTATCAATTTATTTTTTATGTTGCAGTCATAAAATCTTAATTGGGAATGGGCGGCATAGGAAAAAGGTAAGCTTAAATTGTTTTGGTGAAATTTGCATCATAGCTCATCTTTTTTTATTTTTACTATTTATTTAAGAAATAAATAAATTATCTTAAAAAGAGAAAAAAATGAAATCAATAAAAAGAATATTAATAAGTGACAAAGAAATTAATAAAATTAATTTTCCAAATTCTACTACAAAGAAAAAAGATAAAGAAATTGTTTTACATGATGAGGCGGCAAACTTTAAAACTTCCTATATGGACCATCATTAAGAATTGGGATGGAAGGCCATATTTAGAAATTATAACATGTGACCCCGCCCTTAGGAATTAGAATACGAGGCCCATTTTAGAAAAAAAATTGTATGTAGAGCCGATATATATAAATCACTATCTTGGGGAAATCATGAATGACACCAGGGCCACACTCATTTCAATTACGAGGGAAAGACAACTAGTCATTGAAGGTATTCGACCAATGGCGGGACTAGAAATTTTATTTGGGTAGAGGACATAAAATGTCAATGTCAAGACATATTTAAGGCAGGAAAAGAAGATTCAAGGAAACAAGAATTGGAGGAATACTTAAAAAAAAAGGATAATTATAGAGAAAAATTGATATTGTCGGTGGCCATGTCATGCACCATGGGGGCCAGGAAATGGCCCATGCCCTTCTGGGGCCTTTCTGGCCCCATTCACCATAGATGGCGGGGCCAAATTTAGGGGTGTAAATGGATTGGTTCAAAATTGGGTCCATGGCGGATCCGGAACCGGAGCCAGAACCAGAACCAGAACCGTATATGGAACAATTCTGGATCCAGGTTCGTGTTTAGGGAGAGAATGATATGAAAAAAAACAAAAAAAAACATACTTTTTAGAAAATATTTTGAAAAATTGAGGAAGAATGTCGAGTCTTGAGTCTACGGGTTGGAACCAAGGTGGAATCAGACCTGGACCCATTTAGGTTACGGGTCATAAAAAATGACTGGGAACCATTTACTTATCGAGACCTAAATATGGACCAAAATCTAGTTTTTAACGTGTCGAAACCTCCAAGTAATTTGACAATTGGAGACCATTTACATCCCTAACCAAATTTGGTCCCCATCTGCCATGACCAAAACAAAATCTAAGCTCTGATTTCTAGGTTTCTTTCAATTTTCTGGGTTCTTCCAAACTAAATTTTTCGGATTACTTTTTCTTTTGAACCCATCTTCATGCCCCACCTTTAAATTTGAAATACTTATGCTATGTGATTCAATCCCTTCCTTCATTTTGTTAAGCATGTCAAATCTTAACTGTTTGGATAAATGAGGAATGGAGTAAAATGAAGTGGATTTCACATATAGAGTGGAGTGAAGAGAAGTAGGTTATCGTTAAAGTAAAGTACTTTACTTCACTCTATTTGGATGTTTATTTTAAAGTTAAGGTTTGGAGTAGAATCCACTTTTACTCAAGGAAATAAAAGTATTTAGAGTTGAAGTGAAATGGAGTACATGTGGCTCATAATGTTACTTTATCTATCGGGTCAGACTCATCCAAACATAATAGAATTGAAATTTAGATTGTTAGGGCCCATTTAACTTCACTCTACTCTATTTTTTACCGATCCAAACAGGCTCTAAAGGCGGTTTCAACTTTAATTATAGGAAAGTTTGGCCAAGTGATAAAATAAGAAGGAATGTGAAAAGAAATATGATTTAAATGAGAATGAATGATAAAATATAAATTGGTAAAAAGAAAAAAAAAAAAAAAAAACGTTCAAAATCACTTGCCCACATCCACTCTTGTGAATTTATAAATAGGACCACATCTGATTCTAAAATGTTCAGTCAAGGCCCTCAAGTCATAGGGCCGAGCCAAATTGTACTCCGACAAGTGCATTAGTCGGACTGCCTTTAAAATCTAAACCACTAATAATCACGCCCTACCCATCGATAGGCACATAGTTTTATTTAATATTTTAAATTTTAGAGGCATGTTCCTTATTTTTTCTAATTTTTATCCAAATTCACATGCCTGTAAATCATATTAATTGCCTTTAAATAGAAGGAACTTGGACTTCATTATTTTCCAAATAAATAGACTAAAGGTTGAATAAGGATATAAATGCGGCTTGAATCCGGCTTATTGATAGAATATATTTTTGAAAAATTAATGAGCATGTTGAAAGGATTATTTTTATATGAAAAACTACTTGATTATATTTTTGTTTATTTTCATATCTATTTTTTTACTTATGCTAATACTATTTTAAAATCTTTTAATCTCATTCTTTTGAACATCTTCCATAAATATGATGAGTTTATTTTTTAAATAAATTATAAAATTATTTATCAATTTATTTTTTATGTTGCAGTCATAAAATCTTAATTGGAAATGGGTGGCATAGGAAAAAGGTAAGCTTAAACTTTTTGGTGAAATTACATCATAGCTTATCTTTTTTTAATTTTTACTATTTATTTAATAAATAAATAAATAATTATCATAAAAAGAGAAAAAAATGAAATCAATAAAAAAAATATTAATAAGTGACAAAGAAATTAAAAAAATTAATTTTCCAAATTCTACTACAAAGAGAAAAGATCAGGCAAACTTTAAAACTTCCAATATGGACCATCTTAAAGAATTCGGATGGATGGACATCTTTAGAAATTACAACATGTGGCCCCACCTTTAGGAATTAGAATATGAGGCCCACTTAAAAAAAAAATTGTATGAGAGCTCATATGTATAAATCACTATCTTAGGGAAATCATGAATGACACCGGGGCCACGCTCATTTCAATTATGAAGGAAATAAAAATAGTCATTGAAGGTATTCGACCAATGGCGGGCCTAGGAATTTTATTTGGGTCGGGCGTAAGAAGGTTAGTTGCTTCCTCATTTTTAATTGTACCTTTAAACTATTTGATCTGACTTCTAGTAGAGTCTTTTTTTGTCTTTAGTGGAGAAATGTGATCGCTTTTTGACTTTTTAAAAAAAAAAGAGAGGGAATTTTGAATTAAAGTGCTATTGATGTAACCCTTGTTTTGAAAAATGGAAGCTTTACTTGACTTTTACTAATATAATACAGTGCCAAACAGGCCCGATTATATTGCGGGGAACTTATTTGGAAAGATAAGCGTAATTTCAAGGGACAATCATGAACGACACCAGGGAAAGACAACCATACAACTATAGTTATAGAAGGTATTCAACCAGTGGCAGACCTAGGATTTTTATTTGGGTTAGACAGACGATGGTCAATTGAAAAGATCAAAATCTACGCCAACTAGCAATAATCTCTTCTTATTACATGGTGTGATTTTTTATTTTTATTTTTGAAAAATTAAGTATAAAGAACTCATGTCTTATTACTACCACTCAATCCAATATAATCTTTTTTAACTACAATGGCCATTTTATCGAGAAATTCTTTTATTAAAATTAGTGAGATGAGAAATAAATTAGCAGCCACACTACAACAATGATAGAGAAACTAATGAGGGTCCCAAAGAAGTAAAATCATTATCATGGGAAAATAATACTTCTTTGGTTGTTTCCTTAAGCTCCTAAGAGTTTTTCTATCATATGAATCCAAATGAGACAGCATAATCATCATCATCATATCATGATTCAAGGAAAAAATAAACTCAAGAAAATCTAACAAGAAAGCAAAAGTAAAGTAGCTAAAACTCAAGATCCAACACATAAATTTAAAAAATCATTGAGAAAAAAAATAGCAAAATATAAATTACGAAAAAGAAAAGAAGCCAAAATCCAAAAACACAAAAAATACATCAATAAGAAATCAAACCCCATTAACACAAACATCATATTAGCAAAAACTAAAAGAAGAAAAAAGAGCAATAACATTATACTAACCAAATACCCCAATAGAGAGAATGAGCTATATAACCAAAATGCAACCACACTATCAAAACGACCTGCATATGAAGGGCTTGAATATATATGGTGTGTGTTTGTAAGATGCAACAACTTTGTTTTTATGTAGAAAGAGTGGCATACATTTTCAAGAAGAAAAATATAAATTAGAGATTCAATTTGTCGACTCCATTTGAAAGAAGGCATTTTGCCTATATTTATTTGATTCAACAGTAGAAATCTCATTACTATCTCTTATTTGTATGGAGAGAGTCGTGTTGTTGGTGGATCCAGGCGTGGAAGAAGAAAGAGAAGAGAGAATAATAGAAGAAAGAAGAGATTGAGAGAGAGAGAGAGAGAGTCCAGACATTTATGCCGTACTATTATGTAGAAGGCACACTGCATGAGCTTGAAGTGGAAGGAGAATGATTAGTTTGAGGGTTACGAGGTTTTTTATTTGGAAGATCTTTGAGACCTCAAAAGCAGGAACCTAATGGTCTTTTAGACCCGAGGTGGGCGATTTTACTAGAATGGGGCATGGGCCTCATGCCTTTTTGGATCAAACCTGGGGTGACCGCCCCAGGTTTGCATGGTGTAGCCGTGTAGGTCCGCCCCTAGTGGTTGATCTAGTGTAAGTAACCGCTGAACTCCCAAGTCTTGCAAGAATGGGTGCCTACAGAAGGTTATATACAGAATCAATATCTCAAATCAATCCATCTCCTCACTTTTATTAGAGCGTTTTGGGATACAAATTTTCAGATATTTAAGCACCAAGGAGGCAAGGACCATTTCATCTTCAGATTATATATATAAAGACAATAGACTTTTCGCGAGAGTGCGACACGTGGCGCATCCACAAACTTTTTTATTTTTCAAGGGCGTCCTAAATCTTCTCCCACTCCCCTAAAATTCCTCTCATTCAATTTTAAACTATCTAACATCACCTCTAATTTTACTACCTCCTAACTCACCTCTCTCTAATATATTCCGTTTATTTCCCCTAAAATCTCTTTCTATGTCTTTCTAATCAATTTCATTTATTTACTTCCCCTTAAATCTCTCTTTCTACACACGATTTCTCTTAATTAATCCTCAAAAACTCTCACTCTACCCCTAAACTCTCTGCCTTATCACATGATTTCGCTCATTATACACACGTTACATTCAATGGGTCCCACATATTACTAAACAAACAAAAAGAGAAAAAAAATGAAGAAATGTTATTTAGCTTTGATAGTGGGCCCTACAAATTGATGAGAAATATAGAGATCAAGTTAGTAATGACTTTTATGATAGGTGGATATGTATGTATTAAATTTTAATGTAGATCAATTTGGGGGACTCTCATACCAAATCCAAATTATAAAAATCTAAGACCCACTGATAGATCATAATCGACTTTGTCTTTATTTTTTTTTTTATTAATATGTGGTGCCGTCAAAGCCCTTTTTTTTTCTTTTTTTTTTTTCAAAGTTCGAATAATATATGAGTCCCATTGTGAAAGCTAGATTTTCTTCCTTTCCAAGCTAACAATTAACGGGCCACTTTCATAAGTTGTAATTACTACATTTTTCTCCTTATTTTCGTTTCAATATCGGTATGATTAATATATGGGGCCCATTATGGAAACCAATGGATTTCAAAATCCACATTTAATATTGACACTCAATTTATGCCTAAGTACAAATATAATCAAATCAAGCCTCTAAAGTATCTACTATTTACTTGATATTCCCCTAAAATCTCACGAGCTTCTATCATTATCAGAATTTTTTTGTTATCATAATTATATTTACTAAATTAACTAAATAAATCTAAGGGCCCTATTGCGAAAGCCGATTTTTCTCTTTCCAAACTCACAATTAAAAGGGGCCACTTTCATAGTCTATATTTACTACTTTTTTTCTCCTTATTCTCCTTTCAATATTCGGTATAAGTAATTTGTAGCACCCATCACAAAAGCCGATTGGTTTCAAAATTCACATTTAGTTTTGAAAGCGACAATCAATTTATGCTTAAGCACAAATAAAATCAAATCAAGATCCTAGAATATCTACTATTTACTTATTATTTCCCTGAAATCTTCAGCTTTTTAAAATTTTAGAATATTTCAAGTCATTTTAAATACTTATAAATATTTTTAATTAATTAAAACTTTATTTATTTTTTTATCATGGCTTGCATTGGGCGCGGGCCTGCTGCGCTAGTATTCAATAAAACTGCATGTGAACAATCATTTCCATGGTAACCAGCTGCCTGCCCTTTCCTCCTCTTCACTCTATACAAGGCAAAGCTAACAAATATATCATGAATTTGCAATTGCCAATTCTTGATGATGTCTAGTATGTACAGTACTACTAATAGAAGTGGACCTAGTTTAGTTTGGTAGAAGTTTTATGGCTGGCTGGCTGCAAGACACTAAGCTTCCCCTATGAAAGGTGGAGAAATCTGCATCATGGGACAATAGAATGGGTCAACAACATCGTTGAATGAGACCACGGTATTGTATAGCTATCAAACCATATCAGACAACTAAATAAAATTCACCATAAGAAGAGACAGGGAATGGTTATCCTTTCTACTAAAGTTTAGCAAGCAAAACACAACTTGAAAACACAAGAACATAAAAACTGGGAAAGACCAAATAGAGTCACCATTCTCTTGCTTCAGTTGAGCACATTAGAAAAACAAACGCACAAAGCAAACAAAATAAAGGCAAACTATCTCTGCATATCAGCTGCATACTAGGCCTCTCTGTCTCACTTATATTGATTCCCAAATATCATGCTCATGAAATTTCAATAGTCCAATAACATTTTCTGTGACACTATCATTTTCCATGATTCTATTGAAGGACATACCAGTTTGAATGCATGCAAAGACAGATATATATATATATATGGGGGGTCTTCATATGCATCCATCCCTCACCATTTTTGGTGAGGGTTACCCCAAAAGGGGAAGTTTCAAGTACAAAAGTGTACTTTTGTACCTCACATCAAGTACACTTTTGTACTTGAAACTTCCCCTTTTGGGGTGTCCCTCACCAAAAATAGTGAGGGATAGATGCATATGAATATTACCCATATATATATATATATATATATATATAAAGGATATTATAGATAGGAAATAGGAATTTAATGGAAATAAAAATAGAATTTGATCAGTTAATAAGGCATTTGTTCCCTCGCAAACTAGCAAACTAGATAATTTCAGCCAATTTTACGTTGGGGGGCGGCGGGTGGGGGACACAAGCCATGTTGTCTGGTAAGTTGATCTTGTTGACACAAGCCATGTTGTCTGGTAAGTTGATCTTGTTTTCCCAAGTTAAGGCCATTATCAATTGGGTGAGAGGAAAAGATCCAATCATTGTTCTATCATTTTATGAACTAAAAATGGTCACTGAGTGGAACACAATAGGTATGCTTATGCATGGCTTTACAACAAAGGGGAAATTCAAATCTAGCAAAATTGAGTAGTTTTCGCCCATTTCAAATACCTCTTTGATATGTGTGGCTATCTCAAACACTAAAACTTCAAATTTTGTGTTTTACATTAACGGGTCGTAGGCACACCACCCAAACACAAGCACTTGTCCTAATTCGTGAGCTTCTAGCAGATATCTCTTATGGCTACAAATCAGATATTTGGTCACAAGCTGAGACCCAATGACATTATAATATATTAAAATTAACGATTCTGGATTCAATTTTGACCACATTTCTTTTAATTTTGACTTTTTATTGAGCAATGGAAAAAAAAAAAACTAAAAATAATTAATTGTGGTCTTTTAGCTCATGACATATTGTATTTTTAAATAACTTGTGCTAGTCCTTTTATTATAGTGAAAAGTGATGAATATGCTGCCTTTCCACCAAAGTGCACCCTGGAGAATGAAAGCTGTGTATGTTCGCCCAATAATGATACACCTTGAAATGTATTGACCAATGTTGCCACAACCTGTGTTTCTTTTTTCTCAGGTTGTTGTATGCTTGTCGCCCTAATTGGATTGTAGATTTGGAAATTGAATTAAAACATGTATTGTTTCAATTAATCACATACTTAGTGGATTTTGGATTGCCTAATATTTTATTTTTATTATTGTTAATTTGAATCGTTGTTTTAAAATCATACACATTTCACACAATTTGTTTTAAAATCCTACATATTTCACACCACATCTTCATATTAAATCTTTCATTTCCACCACCATTCATCCACTAGTTTAGTGTAGTTTGTTAAATCTTATTAATTTCATATTTTAAATTGTTAGTTAGAGTAGTTTAGTTCCTATTTTAGTTTTGTTTCACATTTTAATTTGTTTAATTCTATTTTTTACACATAGTATAATAGTTTTTATTGTTCACTTCAGTTGTTTACATTAGCTATATCTTAGTTCGATTCTACTTAAATTGGATCTATTGCTTGTTTCATCCTCTCTTCGTGGGATGGATAATCCTTTACACTACTTGATGACACCGTAATCTTGTAGTTAAGTGTTGCACAGTAGTGTTGATCAAGTTCAGTTCTTGACTCCTCTCAGTTTGCGTTTTAACTAACCTACATCATCGATTCTCTACTGCACAATTCCAAGGGGTTAACCGAGTGATTAGGACCACGGTTCCTTTTTCTTCCGAAGCTAGAGGTGCTAATATCGATTCCTGATTCCCCTTCTTCATGATCTGAAAGTTGATTCCACTATCGTAGTTTGGACAGTTAGGATGTTCTCATATTTCTTATAAGTATTAGGATCTTCTGATCTGATGAACTTTTTGGAATATCTCTTAAGTTTGGATCACCACACCTGGGGTCCCACCTGGCTGGAATAATGTGGAACAAAGAACCATACATTTACTTTAGTGCAGGGCCATTCAATTCCAAGTCCCGACCAGCCATTTATTAACTTTTCTCGTTCTCCTCAAACGGACCTTTTCTTCTTTTTTTCATATGCACTAGCAAGTAACATGCATTTGGCCAAGTTAGAGAGAATTCAGGAAAATAAAATCTTACTTTTTAAAAGATGGATATCGTTCTCATTCTAAAATAAATTTTAAAAAAAAGTGGTCGGCGGTGAAGTCATTTCGCTGAAAAGGACCCATTTGAATAAAATATAGAAAACTTTTAAAAAAACTCAAATTACCAAAATAGAAGGCCCTATTTTGAAACCCGGTGAGAACTTTAGGATGTTTTTGAAATATCTTTCCGGATGAATGTTATTTTTGGAAACCATTTTTTATTGGATGGTTCATGTAAACTAGGGTGCCTTTGGATACAAGTGGAATAAAATATATGTAGATTAAAATATTGACAAATTTCTTATGCAAATTTCCTATGGTATCTCTTACACTTTTCGTCTACAGGGTAATTTAGACTATTCAAGATGAATATCATCCTCCAAATTATCATTATGTGTGCCCACGATAGAGTTCTCAACATACCACTCAAAACTGTGTTAAGAGAGAAGACGTGAGATCCAAACTCCATGAAGTGGGGGTTGACTTGTCCACAAGAATTTCAATGTATTACATTTTGTTTCAAAAATTTTATTCTATTTTTTTGACTATATCTATCTACTATTATAAAAGATACAATATGGCGAACTTTTTTTACCACACCATTGAAGGACCCCCCAAAATATAATAATATATTATTATTATATTCTACTATTATAAAAGAGGCAATGTGGCAAAGTTTTTTCACCACACCATTGTGGGCCCCCCAAAATATTATAATAAAATATAATAATAATAATAATAATAATAATAATATATTTATATACTATTATAATATACTTCTACTATTATAAAAGAGGCAATGTGGCAAAGTTTTTTCACCACACCATTGTGGGGCCCTCCAAAATATTATAATAAAATATAATAATATATTATTATTATATTATAATAATAATAATAATATAATATTTATATCCTTATTATCTATCTATATCATACAAACTTTTTCACTACATTATTGTGGGGCCCACCTCCAAATATTATAATATAATATAATAATATATTATATGGAGAAATTATAAACTTTTTAACTACACCTTTGTGGGGCCCACCCCAAAATATTATAATGCAAACTTTTTCACTACATCATTGTGGGGCCCACCCCCAAATATCTATTATCTACTATCTACTATCTACTTCTACTACTTATCTACCTTTATAAAAGATGGAAAGTTGCAAACTTTTTTCATTATACTATTGTGGGGCCCACCCCCAAATATTATAATATAATATAATAATATAAATATCTATTATCTACTATCTACTATCTACTTCTACTACTTATCTACCTTTATAAAAGATGGAAAGTTGCAAACTTTTTTCATTATACTATTGTGGGGCCCACCCCCAAATATTATAATATAATATAATAATATATTATTATGAGAAATTGTAAACTTTTTTACTACACCTTTGTGGGGCCTAAACCCAAATATTATAATGCAAACTTTTTCACTACACCATTGTGGGGCCTACCCCCAAATAATATAATATAATATAATAATATATTATTATGAGAAATTATAAACTTTTTCACTACACCATTGTGGGGCCCACCCCCAAATATTATAATATAATATAATAATATTTTATTTTGAGAAATTGCAGACTTTTTTACTAAACCTTTGTGGGGCCCACCCCAAAATATCTACTATCTACTATCTACTACTATATATATATACTATACTCACTATTATAAAAGAGGAAAAGTTGCAAACTTTTTTCACTACACCATTGTGGGGCCCACCCCCAAATATTATAATATAATATAATAATATATCTATTATTATGAGCAATTGTAAATTTTTTCACTACACCATTGTGGGGCCCACCCCCAAATAGTATAATATAATATAATAATATATTATTATGAGAAATTGTAAACTTTTTCACTACACCATTGAGGGGCCCACCCCAAATATTATAATATAATATAATAATATATTATTTTGAGAATTTGCAAACTTTTTCACTACACCTTTGTGGGCCCACCTCAAAATATTATAATGCAAACTTTTTCACTACACCATTGTGGGGCCCACCTCCAAATATCTACTATGTACTATCTACTACTATTATAAAAGAAGGAAAGTTGCAAATTATTTTTCACTACACCATGGTGGGGCCCACCCCCAAATATTATAATATAATATAATAATATATTATTATGAGAAATTACGAACTTATTCACTATACTTTTGTGGGACCCAACCCCAAATATTATAATGCAAACTTTTTCACTACACCATTGTGCGGCCCACCCCCGAATAGTATAATATAATATAATAATATATTTTTATAAGAAATTACAAACTTTTTCACTACACCTTTGTGGAGCCCACCCCCAAATATTATAATCTATCTACAATTTTATCTTATCTTATCTTATATCTATATCTATATTTATACTATTATAAAAGAGGAGAAATTGCATACTTTTTCACTACACCTTTGTGGGGCCCACCCCCAAATGTTATAATATAATATAATATAATAATATATTATATAATAATAATAATAATAATAATAATATAAAATCTATATCTATACCCTTATTATAAAAGAGAAGAGAATTTGCATACTTTTTCACTACACCTTTGTGGGCCCCTCCAAATATTATAATATAATATAATATAATAATATATTATTATTAAATGATAATAATAATAATCATATAATATCTATTCCCTTATTATAAAAGAGAAAAAAGTGTCTTGCTTTTTCTCTACACATCTGTGGGCCCTACTTAGTATTATGATATTATATGTATGAAATAAAAGAGAACTACACATATGTGGGCCCCAATAAAAGAGAAGAACTTGTCATACTTTTTCTCTACACATCTGTGGGCCTCACTTAGCATTATTATATTATATTATATATATATATAAAACAAAGGAGAACTATACATCTGTGGGCCCTACTTAGTAGAAGAACTTGTCATACTTTTTCTCTACATCTAGACATCTGTGGGCCCCACTTAGTATTATTATATTATATATAATACAAGAGAACTACACATTTTTGGGCCCCACTTCGTATTATTATATTATATATGTTTAAATTAAAAGAGGACTACACATCTGTGGGCCCCACTTCGTAGAAGAACTTGTCAAGCTTTTTCTCTACATCTACATATCGGTGGGCTCCACTTAGTATTATTATATTATACCACTTAGTATAAGAACTTGTCATGCTTTTTTCTCTACACATCTGTGGGCCCCACTTAGTATTATTATAATATCTATATGCCCCACTTAGTATTATTATATTAGATATATATATAATAAAACGAGAACTAGACATCTATGGGCCCCACTTGGTTAAAGAACTTGTCATGCTTTTACTCTACATCTACACATCTGTAGGCCCCACTTGGTATTATTATATTATATATATAAAATAAAAGAGAACTACAAATTTCTGTGCCCCACTTAGTGGAAGAACTTGTCATGCTTTTTCTCTACACATATGTGGGTTCCACTTAGTATTTTTATATTATATTATATATATAAAATCAAAGAGAACTACACATCTGTGGGCCCCACTTAGTATTATTATATTTCTATAAAATGCTTAGCTTAAATGATCATGAAAAGTGTTGTGTTTAAAGAATTTGTTCATTCGTTGCAAGAACTCAAATTTCAGTTGAGATTTTCATATGTAGAAAATTCCAACTTTGATCCCAATGCCTGTAAAGAGACGATTTGCTTGTCAGAGGAAGAGATGAGAATGCCAAAGATTGCTTGGAATCCTTGTAATTTGTTGTTGATTCGTTTAAAGCTATGAGTTGAGTATTGTTTTGGTTGGTTAGTATTTTGTTTCATTGAATTTGGTATGTATTTGGCACTAAGTTTTAGACAAATTTTAATGGGAAATAGGCCGGACTATCGATCTATATTGAAATTAGTGAGTATTTTGTCAAATCATGTATGGCAAAAAAAGGTTGGCTTTCAACTTTTTTTTTAATTGGTTTCCTTCCATATATCTTGTTATTCCAACTTCTTCTTACTTTTTTCTATTAAAGCTTTTACTAAATTTCATAAAAACAAATTACTTAATTTGTTACATAGTCATTCTCCATTGGGATAGTTAATATTGAGTTTTTTAATGACTTTATTTTTTCGAATTATCATACTAAAAGAGTATGTTCCTTGCACGTGTACGGCTCTACTAGTTGTATCAAAGTTTAACATGTTTGGTTAGTGGTAGGTGTGATTGAGAATTTGATATGTCGAAAATTCCCCATGGTGTTTCAAACCATGTCCCTTTAACATTCTAGATGCTTTATTTAATTCATAAAATTTTCATATTGTGAATACCAGCTGGCCAATGTGAAAGGCCACTTTTCACCTTTTAAATCTACACGTTCTAGCATTTTGTATGTTAGAGTAGGATTTAACATTTGGAATTTTACTCGGGAGGCACAACCTTGCATGGTAGCATGACATATGCGTGAATTCACCAGCCCTTGTGGTTCAAATTATGAACAAACTGTGTAAGCAGTGGTGCCACATCAAATCATGAACAAACTGTAACAAAAGTGGGATGGTAGCATCCCCTCATGGTGCCTTCCACGATGTGGGTTTCTAGGATCCTCAACGATATAGGAAGGATGTTTGATCATGTTAATGATTTGCAATGAATCATTTGAGATAATTGTTTCTTTTCATTGAACGACAATCAAGTTGATGAGGACCAAATTTAATAGATACATATATACCACCAAACATTCTCTTATATGATGGACCCTTACAATAATTTATTCTTTGAGAATGGTGGGCCCCAATCACACGCAATGCGTCTTGTTTTCAACTCTTGTTAGAATGACCCTAGGATCCATTTGTATGTATAAAATTATGAATAATTCGGCAAACTCTTAAATGATTCAATGGAAAGGCATCTTTTTTTTTTTCACGAGATGAATAAGAGGGACTTGCACGGATTTACAAATGCAGTCCACTTTCATGGGGCCTAGCCTAGCCTACTTAGGCGCACCTAATTCGACCCGGGCTTCGAGATTCCCTGTATTAAAATCAGGACCTCTGATTAAAAGAAACCATGGGTGTCTTTGCAAGTACTTGAAAAACAGGGGTATCTTTGTGAAAAATAAAAATGCTATGGAAATCGGAGATAAAGGTCCACTTGCTGTGAACAAACTTTGATCCACCAGCCAATAGTGCAATTTGACCCATTTCGTGGTGTCACAGGGAACTTGTTTAACCATGGTTAAAAAATACTGTTTCAGATTGTAACAACGAAACTGTTGCAGAAGGTGGGGCACCGGAACTGTTACTTCATGCGCTAAACAGTTACAGAATTTAACATTGATCCCATCTCTGTCACTTTCGTTTCTATTTAGCTGTGGGCTCCATGTCACATGTCTAAAGGACTCATTACTTTCATCTGAAGGGGCCCACTACTACTTGTTAGTCCAGAAGTGTCAATAGCGGGGACCTTTTTCAACCATTGAATGAGGACTTTTGGTTGGACTTTCCTTGGTAAATGATCAAAGGCCCTCCAGCATGTAATTGAACTTCCTTCGGGTTAATTTTAAGAGGAGAGAGAGAGAGAGCCAAGTCAATTGGGTAGCTCACATCTTAAATCAAAACCGCTCAAAACAACACTCCCTCTATTTTATACCACTAATCCAAATATTGTTAAAATCAGAGTAGGGTCAATTGTTCAATCTGATGGTAGAATCTGTTCACTGCAGTGCAGATTACAGAATGGGTCCCACAACTGATTTATTTAATTTACTGCCCATAGAGAACTCTGATCCGGGTGATTCTAAATGCACCCACCATTTTTGCTGAACACACCCACCCTCCTCTATGAATAGTGAAAAATCACTATTCATAGAGGAGGGTGGGTGTGTTCAGCACTTTAGGTGGGTGCCTTTAGAATCACCCCTCTGATCCCGGTTTCAATGGGCAAATCCTGTCTTCCTGTTCTATAAATAGACCTAAAGTTCATTCCACTAGAAATCTCAAGTTGTTAAAAGCCTCTGTCTCTCTCTCTCAAAATAGCCATATCACTGATGCTTACTAGCACACTTCTCCCTTCACCATGTCCATCTCTCAACCAATATCAAGCCTTTTGCTGCCTCTGTACCTTCATCTGCTTCCAAAAATTCGATCCAAGCAGAACTGTATGATCATGACACATAGCCCACAATGGCGCTATCCTACCTGAGCTTTGATAATCTCTCTCTCTCTCTCTCTCTCTCTCTCTCGCTACTGCACCAAGCCTATGCAATTCTAAAATCTTAAATTTTTCCATGGCTTTTTCTGTGCTATTATTCTTGGCCTTGTAAGACCCATTTCTTGACCTTGTAAGACCGCATGGCCCCAACATCAATATCAATGGGGGATGAGTTCCACCGGACGATTGGAGATGCTGGGGTCTGTCGTATGTGGTGTGGTTCTCTTCTCAGTCTCTGTCTATCCCTCCTGAGCTATGTTTTAAACCTCGTTTTTCTTCTTATCTGTAATCTTCTATGTACTGTGTGCTTTATGTTTGATTTGCAGCAACTAGTGTTTTGATGAAAACATGTAATGGAGAATTAGATGTGGTTCTTGATTTTATTTTATTTTGTTGTTTGTTAGAGATTCATCATCTTCTCATACCTTCTGGTTGCTAAGCTCAACAGCCTACAGTTAGATTATCAAGGAAGCACAGCTAAGGTCATGGAAGTCCTGGATCTTCCAGTGAAGTGGTCAGTCATTTCAATGGTGGGGATTTCCATGGGCCCCAAATGTAGACCCGAGGTTCTATGATAATTTGCAATTCATCAGAAAGCCCATCGGTTTTGGGGCTATCCTGACTTGGATGGGCTCCTTAGTCTGAGTGAAATTGAACATATGAATATTCATTGTCAAATCAGCTCCAACGAAGAAATATTGAAGAGGTGAGCGGTGAAAGATATAAAGTGGAGATGTAAAGGGGACTTTTAACTTTTCTAGGATTTGAATTACTAAGACCATGGATGGTATTCACTTGTTATTTCCTAATTCATTTTCAATTGAAGTGAGATCGTTTGACGGTGAATTTTTAATATTCAACATTATTTTTCCATTTTTATCCACTTTAAAATATAAGTTTAGAATTCCTGCGAATTCAATTACATGAGACAATGAAATCCAACATGGTAAATACATTATTACTGAAAACTGCGCATTCAAAGGGGTTCTAAGAATTGCTGAGTTAATTCCATGTGTTTTCTAAATTATAGAGAGGTTTGACTTAATTGAGGTACTTTACATGCTTTTTGCAAAAGAGTGGCATCCATGTAGTGGAGATGATAATGGAGATAGCCTTTATCGTGTTCAACCCCCACTTCTTTGTGTCTCGCAAACAGGATTTCTTTTTTCATTTAACAACGAAAGTCCACTTACCCACCACACTCATATGACCCCACTAACCTAAAAAGGAGCCCAAGGAAGGTAGTGGCAACTATCATAGGCTTTCGTATACATTACACCTTTCGGTTGGCAATCTAGACCATTAAACCTGGTGGGGCACACGCATGGACATTGGGGAATTAAAGTCATCGTCAAATTTGTCCCCTTCTGTTCCCGTTTGTTTTCAAAGGAATAAGTAAAAGGAAGAAACCCCACTTTTTCCTGTCTTTACTGAAACACCCCTATATTGGCACCTTCAAAACATCTATAGTTACATTACCGTTTGATCACACAAAAGGGATTCTTTTTCTTTTTTTTTTTTCGGTTAACGGAGCTGGGCTAATTCCTTCGAGCCTAGAGAAAAGGCACGTAAAACTCCAATTCCTCAGTTCCTGAAGAGGGGGGAACCTGTGGTCGATACCAAGAGCTCTAGCTCCGGAGAACGGAGGAACCGTTGTCCTGATCACTAGGCCAACCCCTTGGAGTTAGACAAAGGGATTCTGATGACTGATACTGACGAGTCTTTCGCAGTTACAACTATATAAAACAGGGGAAAAGGGACAGAGTTGTCCTAAATATCCGTTGGGTTAAGTAACTTTGTGAACTTGGATAGTTGGATTACTTTAATCAATAAATTAGATATTATGAAAATGCCCTCAATTGTTAACAACCCTTTCATTTTATCCTCTTTTTATTGTGTTTATGGATATGATTTTACTGAATTACGGCCCACTATGACTCTGTTGAATGTAAATGATTATTTACATGTTCTTGCCACACCTTCGTACCAAGTTGTGGGACCAATGTGGGATGAACTTAAAGGCATCCCCTATCACGACAAACAATTGGCTAGATCACGACATCAAGGGCCAAATATGATCAATTCTTAATAATTCCTTTTAATGTGTAAGAGATTTCAAAATGACAGTAGACATGTTCATGATTCACCACCACAGAGTGATTGTACAACCTCATAGTGTGGCCCATGATTGTAATAGTTGTGGGTCCATGGAGATTTGACATATGCATAAAATTCACCGGATCGGATATGATGTATGTTAAGAGGGTTTTGGTTTGATTAATATGCCCCCACTTCTGGCTTTTCTAAATAGCAAGCACAAATTTTCTTTTGACGTTTCTCCCTAAGTAGGTTTTAGACATTTAGTGTGCCATCTACCACCAATAAATGCAAATGCAAATGCAAATGCAAATCTTATGATGAGTACATCAATTTTATTCTCACGGCCTCTTTGTTACCGGGGATATGATTAGGAAAATTCTATAAGCCAAAAGTGCCAATCCACACTACTGATATTTTTGGAAAGTCATAAATCAAATATAGAATCTCAGATGCTGTTCAGCTAGAAATCTAGTGAATAAGGAAATTATGATCTAGGTCCATGTGTATAAATTTGAGATGGATCCTTGTGTGTTCAAACTCATGGATTCAGTTTCACATAGATCTAATGTGTTGGATTCAAACCTCATATCTACTGAAAATTGGAGATAGTTTCAACATAGTTTAAGCTTTTGGATCTAGATTCATCCTATAACTGGAAGCTAAAAAAGCTCATATCATAACAAGGTATTTTATTGCATTTAGTTTATCTCAAACAAACAGATGGTAATCCATTTCAACCCTTCTCATCTAAAAGGAAAAAATAAATACCAAAGACAACAACCATCTAAAGCAGCAGAACCACTGATGGCTAAACTCTTCATTCATCACCTTCTCAAATAATAACCATCAATAATCTGCTTCTTATTCAACCAAGAAACTTTTTTTTTTTTTTCATTTATTAATCTCCCCATTTTTTCTCAGGCCTAGTGCAAGTAGAAGGCAACCAAGGACATGAGGGAGGCTGTGACCAATCCAAGGGCAGGTGCGGCTGCAGTCGAGCCGCTGGTTGGCCCTGGTGCAGGGACCAAGCTCTCTTCGCTTGCGAAGACAGCAGTGGCGGAGGCAGCGGCGATGATGACCACGCAGGAGATCTTCCTGATCATGTCCATGATGCCTTGACAGAGAACGGTGAAAAAACTTACGAGGAGAAGTGGCGAACAATCACCGTAGTCCGCCTGTGGTTATTGTGTGGGAGATCTCAAACTTCCTTATTCACTGGCCTGAGGAGATAGTGAGGAGGTGGGGAGCCTTTTATAGGGAGGGGTTGTGATTTTTTAGGTAAAAACGGTTGCAACATGGATATGGATGTTTCATGAGGAGTTACGTGTTTGCAAGTGCATGAAGAGAGGGATGTGAATGTGAGGGCGTAGGAAGCGAAGGAATGAGTAGAGCCAAATGTTTGACCGGTTCTTGTGTTAGAGCTTAGAGGTGGTCGTTTGAACATTGATCGTGGTTAGAAAAGGGAATAAAATGGACAGTCGAAATACCCAACTTGATTTCTTGACGTTCCATTTGATAGACTAAGATCATGGACTTCTTATCCCCTGATGCTTTAACACGGAGAAATCACAAGTCAAAAACGGAGTGGAACTCCACACTAGGGCCCATCTAAGAAATCCAAACAATTCAAAATAAGCACCTACAGTCATTTGGGGTATCCTCAAATTTTGCACATTAATCTGAATTTATTCAACCGAATCAATTGTTCGATGAGAACATGATACTGAATCGGCACACGATTGTGTTACTCACGTTTTTCATCAAGCAGTCAATTAATAGTAGAAAACACTCCCGTTGCCCCGTATAACCAGATGTGTTTATCTTGAATGGTTTGGACACCACATCAAAACTATTCTGACTGGGCGTGTCGGTGTGTGTGAAGTGATTAATTGATTATAGGTGGGTTACACCCTATATGAAAACCCGAAAGGGACACCAATAAAAGGGAATTTTAGTAGATCATTCCTTTATGTAAGGTCGTTGTTAGAGAAATGCTATTAGAGAGGAAAGAAGCGTCTAAAATGCTTAATTAGTAACTAGTGGATATTAATAGAGTTTATAGAGAAGATTTTTTTACCTTTGACGTAGTTACACTTTTATCCCTAACATGTTTAAGAAACTGAGACTGATAATGTTTGTTAAGTCAAGACTTACCATTTCAAAATCCACAAATGAGTCACTATATGTTCAATTAAGCAATTATATGAGATTTGGGATGGAAATGAAGTTGAGAACAGAAGAGTGAAAAGTGGAAAGAAGTAGAATGGTTACATGTGAAAGTGAGAGGAGAATGTGGGTTAGTTATATAACTCCCGATCAAAATCAGTAGTTACAGTCAAAATTAGCATTAAAACGCTTGGCTTTAATATAGTATAATGGGTATTTTGTTCTTGTGGTGAGAAAAAAAATTGTAAGTGCATTTAGCAGCTCTCTTTATTATATTGCCTTGTGTTTGGTAAAATGTGAACTGTCTGTTTAAATTTAAAATGACATGGTGAACTGTAATTGGATGAGGCCCATGTACAGCAACATTGCACCCAAGCCCCAATTCTTAGGAATGTGTTATTGACAACAATGATTGCCCCACCAACTGATGAAACGTGATGGTGGTGGCCATTGTCAGTCTCTTTAGATATAGGTAATTAGATTGACATACCCATTGTCATCCTATCCATTATTGGGAGTCTAAAGATCGGTCATCTCAGTGTCGTATCTGAGCAGCATCACACCACACCACTCATGGAGAATTTGGACATCCAAATGGAACATGCTAAAGTTGTAGTCACAGCTCTCTGCAAATGTCTAGACAGTAGACTACGGCACCTAAGATTGTAAAAACAAACTCACACAAAAAGAATCAAGAGAGGAAACAAAGTGGAGAATGCAAACAAGTACACTTGCAATTTGTACGACTGGAGGACTTGCTTGCTTTTTTTAATTTTTATTCTCTGCACGGGCATTTATAGGCACTAGAGGTAAGACTACAGACAATACATGTAATAACTTCAACCACCAACACTTGATAAATTCAACCACCAATCGCTTTGTAACAAAAAGTCTACAACTATCAACCAAACAAAAAAATCTTTAAGATCTACAAGTTTCTGAACTCTACAAAAGACTGCTACATTTTCTTTAAATTATAATTCTAGACGTTTATAAAATTCTACCAAAACATCTTCGAGTTAGCACAAAAGCTCAACAAGGGTCATTTGGTTGGTAAGAACGAGGACTACCTCTTTCAGTCTTTCTAGTATTTGGTATGTCGCACGGGTTTGGTTTTTATGATTATTGTGACAACTAGAAGGAAACATTGGTGGCAAGAGTCAAATGCAAGGGGAAAACAAGAACAATCAATTGCCGTTATTCTATATAAGTGTGTGTACAAGGAACATAACTATAATTACAAGACATAAAGAAATAGTAGATTTAGTACTTAGAGCTTCCAACTAATAATGTTTGATTCTTCTACTTAGTACCAAGCTCCATCTTGAACACTGATGGAGGACTTCCTTTGTTCTATCACACTGTATAGTGCCGCAGGATGTTATCAATAATGTCAAGCCCTTTCCAGTCCACTACCGACTCCACATGTCCTTCAAGTGTGTGCAGCTCATGAAGCCTGGAACAACCACCGCCAGTGTTACAAGACTGGAAAAGAAAAGAAATTTGATGATTAGCAACTGGTTTTTTAGTGCTTCGAATCCCAATTGCTCTAGGTTAAATAATTTCGCAATGTACCTTGCAACTTCAGCTCTCCTCTTCTCTGATAGCACATGGTAGCTGCTTTTGTCAGTAAAGAGGTTTGTAGTTTCTAGGGGTTGAAGACCATGGAATGTCCTCTGTGCAAAAGCCCACTGAGCTTCTCTTTCCTGTCTCCCATAATCCTTCTTGCTAGTGAGGGCAGTCTATGAGATTGAAAACAACACCAAAGGATGCAATGGAACAGAAAGCCAAAACTAGTTTGTAATTTGCTAGTAATGCCAAGGACCCAACAGATTCAACATCAAAATGAATAATACTTATTAATAGTTTATTACCTCTCCTCCTGTTATGGTATACCAAGCCTTTCCACTTAGTGCATACCGAACAGAAATTTTGATTAAATCAAGGGGAAGATAGATCGCCAGACTTTAAAGCAAGATGACTCCGGCCCAACCCCACCCCACTCCTTTGATCCTAGCGAAACCCCAGCTGGCATAGATGGCTACGACAGTTGCTACCTGGAAAAACAGGACTCATGAATCAAATTGTGCTAATTATGAACAAACATTACCATTATAAAACAAAGATCAAATTGGCCACAGAGGAGTTCCTCAAAACATTTCAATGGAAGTGGGTTCAAGGTCCACTTCCCATTAATATCCAATCTTGATCAATATTCACCAATAGCAAACTTTATGGGGGTGTTTAACAAGAGCTTGTTATTTCCCATTTTGGGTTAGATGGTAAAGACTAAAGGTTCAACAACTTGTGCAAGCAACATGAACAAAACTAAGGGCATTACAGATATCAAATTAGTCGGATGGATTAAGTAGTGAGCCTTACCAGCTGAGCGGCAATAAAGGATGTGACCAAGATGAGTCCCGGACATTCTGCATAGGACCAGCTACGAGGTCGGGTGACGAAAATGAGGGCTTGGCTCACAATACTTACCTGAAGGTACAAGGCAGCCATCATTCCATGAGGTTCTTTCCTAAGCGATCTAACCCCAAATTTGTCCTGTTTCAGAAGAAATATGATGTTTAATACTCTTAGTGTCAAAAGTTAAAATTCAATATGACCAATCACAATGCGCTGATGAAAGACTATAACTTAACAAAGAAAATTAATAGAAGAAGACACAATTCATTCTTCCTTTTTACTAGTTAGGATGTATCTGAATTCTATCTTAGACATACCGAAAAATAATCAGTATCAATCATAGCCCAGAAGAAGATCACTGTCATCAAGGCTAAATAACTTCCCAGCACCAAACCGGTCACAAAGATTTCCCTTAGCTTCCAACTGTCCGCTGTAGGAGATGGCTTAACTTGATCCATTGAGATTGTAATGATTGTTCCTAAATCAATGGTAGCGTCACAAGCAAACATAAATAAATTGATTCTAAAAATTAGAAAATGGGGAAAGGATCAGCTTTTGTACCAATTACTAATAGCTCACCATCATTTATAATCGCTATTATCAAAACCATGAAGGGAGAGAAGTCAAACTTCCAGATGAGAGCAATAAGCAAAAAACCAAGCTGCAATATTGCGAATAAAATAATCAAACAGAACAATTAGTACCTGAGTAAGAATAAATAAAACTAAACAAATGATGAGGCTGCATCTATACATACAACAAAATGGATGGTGATAGGGACATCTGCAAGTCAGAAGACCCAAAACAAGTAATGTCACCAATATTTAGTAAAAACTAAAAACGCTTGGAGCATTCAAAAGGAAAGTGTCTTGGATATAATCGAGAACTTACTATGTAACTCTTCATCATCTGGAAAATAGCCCTGCTGGTTATAACAGCACTGATTATGACACTGAGACCAGGTTTTGTGAGGACAATATCAGAAGCATTTCTAGCAACTTCAGTGGCATCGGCAACTGCAAATCCAATATCAGCCTTTTTCAAAGCAGGTGCATCATTCACTCCATCTCCTATTATCCCACATATGTGCTTCCTTTCCTGTATCTGCCACACAATTTCATACTTATGCTCTGTTTAACAAATATCAGTTCCAGATAAGCGAAGGCATACGTTGAAATCGTAAAAGCTACAAAGGAAACCATGGTTTCAAGATATTAGAGATGCACTTGCACCTGGACATACTCCTGCAAACCCATCAGCCTTTTCGATCAAGTTAAAAACAGGAAGGGGACCAGCAGATGCATCATTGTCTTGGTTAAGCTGTGAAGATGTAGGATACATGTTTGTTCCCATTCCAAGTCTTCAGCCTGTCTCCTTGGCAATGACAAGCTGATCACCTGAAGTTATAGAAACAAAAGAACTTGTGAACATGGAAATAAATGGTCAACCAAAAACTAGAATAAGAATTTGAAAATTACCTGTAATCATTTTCACATTCACACCGAAGTTGAGAACGCTTCTGATGGTTTCTGCACTATCATGCCTAGGAGGGTCAGAGAGGCAACAAACCAACAAATTGCCATGGTGCTCCTGCACTCTCCTTCGTTCTCTCAGGAACTTCCTGCAAAACAAATAACAGAACTGGAATAATGTTGAACCTTCTATTACATACAGACAGAAGTAAAGTTTGGGAGTGATGATAACACACCTGGCTGGCAACTGCCAATGATCGAAGCCCATGCTCTGCAAATTTGTCAACCATGGTGTGAACCTTCTTCCTAAAATCCTCTTTGCAATTGCAAAGGTTTATCATCTAATTTTAGAAACAAAACAAAACAAGTGAAATACAGCTCATCCAGATTAGAATCTCCTGAATTCCCATACGAAGAAGAAAGAAGGTTAAAAGACGACAAACCTGGTCAGGAGCACCTTTGCTAGCACGATGCGAGTTGCCATTTGAGTCTATATACATGAGAGTAGTCCTCTTGTCCACAGGATTGAAGGGATGAAGATGCACCTCCCTAATATCAGCTCTAGCCTGTTGAGATAGAACAGGTGTTGCATTCTCTTCTTAATGAAAATGAATAATTCAGGTGGTCATTCAATATTAAATGTAGTATGCCTTGTCTTCTATGTGTGCTATGTCCAGAAGGCATTAACCTTGTCACTTTAATTTTCCTACTATAATAAACTCTTGGTTAGCTAGTAAAAAGTCACAATAGCTATGAAAAGGTTAGAAGGCCATTTCATGCAACATCCTCCTAGGTTATGGTAGATGCCATCCTAAGTTTTCTTAAATGAAACCTGAGAACCAGGACATGCAGTTGTGAGGAAATAGATTTTTGGGCTCAATTTCTACAGGCATTGAAATGCCAATGAGGCCTTATTAAGCCTCCACAACAAGCTAGTCTTCTAGGTTTCTACATGTAGCTTTTAGTGATAAATGTTTGGCTCTAAACCTAAGAATCAATCAGGTATTAGAAATAAGAATTAAGCAATACCTCCTTGGGATTTGCAAGCATTCCAATGACGGCAGCATCAATAGAATCCTGGTTTTCAGTCTTTGACGCTCTTGCTGCTAGTAATATCACGTGCTCCATGTCCACGCCTTTTGCAAACACCTCAATTAGGTCTCTATAAACACTCGGCTTGTTAAGTGTAAGCGTCCCAGTCATATCACTACACAGCACGTCCATTCCAGCAATCTCCTCAATGACGGTCATTCTCTTTGTAATTGCACCCTGCTCAGAGAGCTTGTCGGGTCCAATAGCCATGGTAACATACATAACTGTAGGCATGGCAATTGGTATGCCTCCGATCATGAGAACAAGGAGATTGTCAATCCCATCCAAGAACTTTCGGTGTTGAAATAGGTACATGAAAATAATCTCAATGATCATAGCAATCACAATAGAGCAGGTGCAAAAGTCACCGACTGCAGTAAGAAGTAAGAACCTTCTCACAATGCCCCACTTGATTGGTGCTATCCACCAAATGGGCAGCTTTTCCAACGACGGTGTGAACGCCAGTAGCAATTACAATAGCCTCGATCTCACCCTGTTTGCAAGTTGAGTCAGAAAACACCTCATCCCCAGGATTTTTCGTAGTTAGGAGGGATTCTCCTGTCAAGGCAGATTGGTCAATCTTGAACAGATCCCCTTCGAGAAGACAGACATCAGCAGGGACAACATCTCCCAATGCTATACTAATTATATCCCCAGGAACAAGGATAGCTGCATCCTGCTCACTCCATCTGCCATCTCTAAGAACCTATGTATATATGATACAAAACACATAAGAAAAGGGAAATGTGTGACTTCCATTTAACCTGACCAAGAGAAAGGCATAAACAAATTTCAAATTCCTAATGAATACATATAGACAACATAACTGAAATTCAAATTCCTTCTAACAACCAAGAGGAGCATAACTGAATTTCAAAATCTTACCTTAGTCTTTGGATAAAGACCAGCCATCAGAGCTGCTGCCGCTTTCCTTGCGTTGTTTACTCCAATAAAACTCATAGTGGAGTTGATCACCAACAACACAACGATTCCCATGAAGACCTCCCAATTTGGGGGTTTCCCATCTCCAGACATCGCAACAGCTATTATAGCAGCACATTCTGATGATGCACAAAATGGATTGGCACACCACTGGTCAAGTATGAGTAATAAATGCAGTAATTATGAAGAGAGAGATTATAGTGGTTCGGTCAGTGTGACCTACGTCCACTTCAGAATGGCTGAGGCAACCGGATATTTTATTATCTCAAGTGTGCAGCAGAGAGTACAAGCTTTGAGAGGGAGAGGAGAGTTGTGCTCAAGTGTTTTCTCATGCCCCCCAAGTGTTGGTGGGGCTTACAATTTATAGTCGCTCCCTTAATAGATTGGGGCGACTTATTAGTAAGTAGTTGGCTAGTGTGTTGTATCTGGCGAGCTCTTCTCAACGTGCGAGGCAGCTACGTGCTCTCCATGAGATTCGGTCAAAGGCTGAGGTGGGGTGTTGACCATTTCCAAGGCGGTGAGGGTGAGGCTCCCGGATGCTTTCTTGATGACGTGGCCAGGCCTACGGACTTCTTTGGGGCTGGACCTTATTGGGCTAACCTGGTCTTGTAACATGAGTTGGGCCCTTAGGCTTGACCCATCATTTGCCCCCCAATGCCCTGTGTCCAATGGAACTTGGAGAGGAGGGCATTCGTTTGAATTTTCGACTGAGTTCACAACTGCAAAAACTTCGGGAGGCCAAAACATCTGTCTCTAGGCCTTTTTTGGACTTTTGACAGCATCAATCACGGCCATAGGCCGTGTGTCTTGTAGGGCTCGCCGAGAGATTCGATTTGATATATAATAAGCCTCATTTGGAGTAACGGTCCAAAATTTACGATCAAAATAGCGAGCAAGCGCGCTGGCGCGTGGTTCTGGGCGAGCAGGAGGTGCTGGGCGCCCCTGCCTGGGCGCCTGGGATGTGCTGGGCGCCTGGGAGGTGTTGGGCGCCCAGCAGAGGTCTGGGCGCCCCTGCCTGGGCGCCTGGGATGCCTAGGAGGTGCTGGGCGCCCAGCAGAGGTCTGGGCGCCCCTGCCTGGGCACCTAAGATGCCTGGGCGCCCCTGGTCTATGCTTCGCTGCTGCTGCGGGCATGGACTTCGCTGCTGTTGCGTGCGTGGGCTTCGCTGCTGAGGGGCTGGCCGCTGTCTGCGTGGGCGAGCAGCTTGTGTGCTGTCCAGGCAGTTGATTTGGGCAGTGGCGAGCAGATTGAGAACAAGCCTGGGCGTGCAGGAGCTGGGACTGCTGATCTAATGTAGTCCCTCGGGTTACAAATGACCTGAGTTTCAAGATCCTGCCTGGAGATGTCGAAAACAATGTTATTCCAAACATTAAAATGTTTAACATGATTACCTGGAGAGAGAGGCTGTTTGTCAATGCAAGCCCAGGCCCAAATTGGGCCCAGTCTTCATGTATTACTTAGTCAAAGCCACCTGTACATTCTTAGTTTGTAAAACAGTTTTAGACTGTAGATAAGATCCTCTTACATGTAATCAGGGATTTAAACCCTTTATAATGGGATAACAGTCGACCCAAAATGGGCACTGTGTTTTAAACATTCAAAGGAAGATTGTTGTACTACATTCCTCCTCTCTAAATGTCATGGTATCAGAGCAGGGTCGATCATCTCTGATCTTCTCCTCAATCATCTTCCAAACATTGAAAGCCAGCCTATGATCATCTGGGATCATTCTCTTCAGCCGGATCATCTCCGATCCTCCCCGATCATCTCCGATCAGACGTGGCCCACTGGAGATCATCATATCAGAAACTGACGGATTCAGTCAGCAAGCTCGCCTGTTATTCCTCTTATTTATCACTATTTTTCCAGCAATTTTGTGTCATCAGAGGTAGGCCATCTAGCTCATTTTGTGATATTTCAGTTTTCTCAAGAAGTTTTCATCACAGCCGTCAAAGATTGTGGATTTTGATCCGTTTCTAGTGGAACTTCTTCCAATAGTTGCGAAAAATCCTTGTGTTTTCATCCCCAAACTCTGATCAGATCTTTGATCATCAACTGGGGCTCACGTGGACATTTTTTCACTAACGTCAAAGGACGTGTGTTGTTTTTGCTTCCTGTTGCTGTGTTTCATCTACTATTTGTTGCTGCCTGCTGCTGTGTTTCTCCTATTTGCTGTGTTGCTGTCACAGCTTGGATTTGCAATCTTCTACGTGATCTGAGAAGAATCACTCATCCACTGCTGATTCTAGAACAGTGGCCCACTTGTGATCATCCAGACCCACCTAGAAACCTCCACAGTCTTGGTCGCCCACTGCAGGAGGGTTTTTTGGTGATTTTTTTACAAATAATGGCCAATTAGAGGTAGGCCGTTTGCTCTATCTTCTCTTTTTCCCATTTCTGGCAATAGTTTTCATCTACACCGTCCAAAAGTTTGGATCCTTGGCCTCTGCACACCAAATTTCATCTCAAGGAAGACAATTAAGACTGGCAATCAAATCTTACACCTGATCTGCATTCCAATCTCTCTGTGGGCCCCACGTGCTCATCCAGACACAAAACAGGAGGTCGCCTGGCTTGTTTTTGCTCCTATTTGGTCTCTGTGACACTCTGATTCACATCCTCTCCACCTGATCTGCACTGTTACATCTCCTGGTTTTTTTTTTTTTTTTTCTCTCTTTTGTTCACTACTCTGCTGCTGCTGTTGATTTGTTGATTTGTTCCACTGCTATACTGCTTGCTGCTGCTGCTTTGTGTGCTTCTTACTAGTCTTTCGTAATGGAAAAACATGAGATAGCCCTGGTTCGATTTGATGGAACAAATTATACCTCATGGGCCTTCCAATTTCAAATTTACTTGGAAGGAAAAGAACTATGGACACACATTGATGGATCTGAACCTCAACTTGAGGACGATGATAAAAAGATTTTAGCTTGGAAGACAAAGGATGCTAAAATCAAGACCTGGTTGCTGGGCTCTGTTGAGTCACATTTTATTCTCAACCTCAAACCCTGCAAAACTGCTCGTGACATGTGGGACTATCTTCGAAAAATTTATCAACAAGGCAATGCTGCTCGCCAGTTTCAATTGGAACTTGAAATCTCTCAATTCACTCAAGACACCCAGTCTATCCAAGAGTATTACAATGGCTTCCGCAGACTGTGGTCCGAATATGATGAGATTAAGTTTGCAACCGTATCTGCAGCACTTCTACCGGAATTACTTCCATTACAGCAAAGTAGTCATCGGGATCAACTTCTCATGAAACTTCGTCCGGAGTTTGAGGTCGTTAGATCGAACTTGATGAGCAGGGCTCCTCTTCCCCACTTGGATGCCTGTCTTCAGGAACTTTTGCTGGAAGAACAGCGTCTGGCTACTAAAACTACTCTGGAACAACAGAGAGCTCCTGAAGCTTCATTTGCCTATGTTGCCACAACCAGACAACCTCCTCGGGACAACAGTAAAGTTCAGTGTCATAACTGCAAAAAATATGGTCACTATGCCAATCAATGCAAGGCAAAAATTTGTAGATATTGTAAGGCCACTGGTCATGTTATTGAAGAATGTCGGAAGAAGGCTCGCAATTCTACTTCCCGCAATTATGTGCAGTCAAGCCCTGGTGCTTCCACCGTGTGGTCAGCTCCTACTGCTTACACGGTGACCACTCCACCATATGCATCATCTGACTTCAATGGTTCTCTGCAGTATGATTCATCCTCACAGCCTGGTTCTTCATCCCGATCTGCGTCTCCAGCTCCTCTCACCCCTGAGATGGTTAACCAAATGATCATCAATGCCTTAGCATCCATGCACATTGCAGGTACTGCGTCCTCTTTTTCCAATACATGGTACTTAGATTCTGGTGCGAGCAACCATATGACCTCTTCACCCAGAACATTACAGCATGTCGTCCCTTACACTGGTCCTCTCACTGTTCAAGCTGCCAACGGAGATCATCTCCCCATCACCTCTGTTGGTGATACCCCTGTCCCCTCACCCTTAACCAATGTTTTAGCTTCTCCTCATCTTGCTACCAATTTGGTTTCTGTAGGTCAACTTGTTGAAAATAATTACAATGTCTCCTTTTCTTCTTCTGGATGTGTTGTGCAGGACCAGGAGTCAGGGGAAGTGATCGCGAGGGGGCCTAAGCATGGCTGACTTTTTTCCCTACCAATGTCTTCCGTTATTGAGAAAAAAACTTTACATCAGTTATTTTGTTTTTTAATTCAGAATAATTCTCGATTGTGGCATAATAGACTTGGTCATCCAAATGCCTCTACTTTGTCTACTTTATTTAAATCTGGCTTATTGAATAAATCTATTGACTCTGCTTCTTTTGACTGTGATGCTTGCAAATTAGGTAAGAGTAAAACTTTACCTTTTCCACACTCCAACACACGGAGCACTGCATGTTTTGACTTGATTCATAGTGATGTTTGGGGCATTGCTCCGACTCTTTCTCATAGTCATTTCAAGTACTTTGTAACATTCATTGATGACTACAGTAGATTTACTTGGATTTATTTATTACATTCGAAGTCTGATGTTCTTAATGCATTTAAATTTTTTGTTTTGGAAACCAATTTTCTAAATGCATTAAAACTTTGCGTTCCGACTCAGGGGGGGAGTATGTTTCCAAGGATTTTCAATCTTTTTTAAACAATAAAGGAATCATTTCTCAACGTACCTGTCCATATACACCACAACAAAATGGAGTCGCGGAACGGAAAAACAGACATCTTCTTGATGTAACTCGAACTCTTCTGATTGAATCATCCGTTCCCCTTCGTTTTTGGACTGAAGCTCTCACCACGGCTGTCTATCTCATCAACCGCCTACCATCCCCTACCATTGCGCATTTAACACCTCATTTTAAATTGTTTGGTCATCATCTTGTGTTTGATCACCTACATACCTTTGGCTGTGTTTGCTTCGTTCATCTACCTCCCACAGAAAGAACGAAACTAACAGCACAATCTCGCAGGTGTGCTTTTTTAGGTTATGCCACTAATCAAAAAGGTTTTGTTTGTTATGATCCCATTGGTCGTCGTATCAGGGTTTCACGTAATGTTATTTTTTTTTTTAAATCAATATTTCTTCCAAACTCACATGGACTCTCCTCATCCCTCTTCACCAGCACACTTACCCGGTTTTTCAGATCACCCCTCTGTTACTCGGTTTAATCCTGCTTTTGTATATCACCGACGGGAAAAACCTCCCATTGCAGATGGCCCTCCCCCTGATCCTCCACCGGTAACTGGTTCAACACCTACTCCTGTCTTACATCGCTCCTCCAGAAATTCTAGACCACCTGAGCAGTATGGATTTACCCATACTTCTTTAATGACCACCCTATCTTCTATCTCTATCCCGAGTTTTTATTTACAGGCTGTCCAACACGATTGCTGGAACCAGGCTATGCAGGAGGAATTAGATGCATTGGCTCTGAATCACACATGGGATATTGTGGAGTGTCCTTCAGTAGTTAAGCCCATTGGTTGCAAATGGATCTACTCGATCAAACTTAAATCTGATGGGTCCTTGGATCGACACAAAGCTCGACTTGTGGCACTAGGAAACAGACAGGAGTATGGCATTGACTACGAGGAAACGTTTGCACCTGTAGCAAAAATGACCTCTGTTAGGTTACTTCTCGCCATTGCTGCATCTAAATCTTGGCCATTATACCAAATGGATGTCAAAAATGCGTTTCTTCATGGAGATTTGCAAGAAGAGGTCTATATGCGTATACCGCAAGGCATCCCCTCTCCCTCCAAAAGGTCCGTCTGTCGATTGAGAAAATCGCTTTATGGTCAGAAGCAAGCTCCTCGGGCATGGTTCGAAACCTTCAGAGGTCGCTTATGCGACATTGGATTTACTCCAAGCCCTTATGATCCATCTCTTTTTCTCTGCCACACATCTACTGGGGTTACTGTGCTTCTGGTCTATGTTGACGATATTATTATCACTGGCACGGATGCTGGTATGATCAAATCTCTTCAAGATTCCCTCCGGCATTACTTCCATATGAAGGATTTGGGCCCTTTGCATTATTTCTTGGGCTTAGAGGTACATCAATCTCCCAAAGGTCTCTTTGTTAATCAACACAAATATACATCCGACCTTATCGAGTTGGCTGACCTCCATGATTCTTCGCCTGTTGATACTCCTGTCGAGGTAAATCTCAAGCTCAATAAAGATGATGGCGATTTTCTTCCTGATCCTCATACATACAGGCGCCTGGTGGGCAGTCTTGTCTATCTCACCATCACTAGACCTGATATATCCTATGCTGTTAATCTTGTGAGCCAGTTCATGACCGCTCCTCGACATCTTCATTTGACAGCTGTTAAGCGCATTATCCGTTATCTGCTACGAACTGTCCCTCGTGGTTTATATTATCCAAAGGATAATCCTCTTCATCTGAGTGCTTATGCGGATGCTGACTGGGCAGGTTGTCAGGACACACGTCGGTCTACTACTGGTTGGTGCATGTACCTTGGAAATTCCCTCATTTCTTGGAAATGCAAGAAACAAGAACGTGTGTCCAGATCTTCCACGGAAGCTGAATATCGGGCAATGTCTTCTGCTTGTTCTGAGATCTTATGGCTACGGGGCCTTCTTTCGGAACTTGGGTTCACTCAAGCTTCTCCTACTCCATTGCATGCTGACAATACTGGGACTATCCGAATCACTGAAAATCCCGTCTTCCATGAACGTACTAAACATATCGAAGTTGACTGTCACTTTATTCGGGATGAATATAAACGGGATGTCATTAGTCTACCTCATGTTCCTACAGAGTTTCAGTTTGCAGATATCTTCACAAAGGGACTTCCTCGGCCGCGACATCAATTTCTTGTTTCCAAATTGCTGCTTTATGACTCCCCAGCATCAATTTGAGGGGGGTGTCAATCCAAGCCCAGGCCCAAATTGGGCCCAGTCTTCATGTATTACTTAGTCAAAGCCACCTGTACATTCTTAGTTTGTACAACAGTTTTAGACTGTAGATAAGATCCTCTTACATGTAATCAGGGATTTAAACCCTTTATAATGGGATAACAGTCGACCCAAAATGGGCACTGTGTTTTAAACATTCAAAGGAAGATTACTGTACTACATTCCTCCTCTCTAAATGTCACTGTTTACGCCAGAGCAAAGACAGAGTTTGAGGATTGCTCGTGAGAGAGCTACACCTTTTGAGATCGACCTTTTGGCAACCCGCGAGAGAGAGCCGTTAAGTTGGAGATAGGCTGCCTATTTAAGAACAGTGCAGAGGCCAAGCTTTTTAGCTACCCGCGAGAGGGCCGCTAAGCTGGAGATAGGCTGCCTGTTTGAGAACAGTGCAGAGGCCAAGCTTTTTGGCGACCTGCGAGAGGGCCGCTAAGCTGGAAATAAACTGCCGGTTTGAGAACAGTGCAGAGGCCAAGCTTTTTGGCGACCCGCGAGAGGGCCGCTAAGCTGGAGATAGGCTGCCTGTTTGAGAACAGTGCAGAGGCAGGTTAAGCTTTTGGCGATCCGTGAGATGATTCACCTCGCCTGGACCTGTTGATTTCCTCAGCGTTCATATATTTTTGAGCTTTTGCCAATAGTTCTGGCATGCTCTTTGGTGGTCGATTCATTACTGAAAAGAGGAAGTTTGATGACCGGAGGCCTCCTAGGAAGGCGGTCATGCTGACTATATCATCGGGCTCCTCGATCTGAAGGACCTCCTTGTTAAAACGAGTGAGGTAACTCCTCAAGCTCTCGTCTCGATCCTGTTTTATGTTGAGCAGATGGGTGGCAGGCTTTAGTTGGCGGCGTCCACCAATAAACTGTGCCACAAATGATCTGCTTAGTTCGGCGAAGGAGCCTATGGAGGCCGGGGTGAGATTGGCAAACCATTGTCATACGGAACCCTTCAATGTGGTTGGGAATGCCCTACACATAATCTCGTCAGGGACATTGTGCAGCTACATCAAGGTCTTAAAAGTTTCGAGGTGGTCCAGTGGATCCTTCGTTCCATCAAAGGTCTCCACGGATGGCATTCTGAACTTTCGAGGAAGTGGGTAGTTCACCACGTCGGGTTTGAACGGTGTATCCGTTCGTCTGACTAGGTAATCTACTGTCTCTGGTGCCTGCGCCTTCATGGCGTTGAAGACATCACCTAGCTGATTTTGCATTTCTTTGATCTTCTCGTCCCAGCGATTGGGGGCTTCTCTGGTCTGATCATGGAAATAACTCCCATCCTCCATGCTTTGGTTTTCACTTTCCCCCTCTTGGAAATGAGGATCCTCCCCATTAGAAAGAGAGGGAGGAGGTGGAAGTACTCCATGATTTGCTCCCCCCGGAGGTGGGGGTCCTCCAAACTGTGCTCCACCCGGAGGTGGAGGTCCTTCGTGATGGCCACCAGCTCCTAGAGTAACTCCAAAAAGGGGCGCCCAGAGGAACCCCTTGGGCGCCCAGGGGATGGGCGCCCGGGGGAGGAGCTCCTCGGCGTGGAGCTCTTGGATGCCTCGGGCGCGGTGCTCCTTGTGGTAGTACTCCAAATTGCGCTCCTCCCTGCCCTGCTGTGAGCATGAGCTGTAAGATCTGCTGGTTTTGGGTCACCAGCTGCTGCATGGTCTCCAACATTTGTTGAGGAGTGGGAGCGGGAGCATTTGGGGCAGGATGCGTCGGTGGAGGATCACCTTCGCCTTCTCGCAAGGGATTATCCTCTAGTCGTCTTGTAGATCTAGTGGTGATCACCATAATTTTGAAAAGAGAAGGATTCTGACGTGAGAACTTTAGTCGATTCCCACAGACGGCACCAAACTGATGATGCACAAAATGGATTGGCACACCACCGGTCAAGTATGAGTAATAAATGCAGTAATTATGAAGAGAGAGAGATTATAGTGGTTCGGTCAGTGTGACCTACGTCTACTTCAGAATGGCTGAGGCAGCCGGATATTTTATTATCTCAAGTGTGCAGCAGAGAGTACAAGCTTTGAGAGGGAGAGGAGAGTTGTGCTCAAGTGTTTTCTCATGGCCCCCAAGTGTTGGTGGGGCTTACAATTTATAGTCGCTCCCTTAATAGATTGGGGCGACTTATTAGTAAGTAGTTGGCTAGTGTGTTGTATCTGGCGAGCTCTTCTCAACGTGCGAGGCAGCTACGTGCTCTCCATGAGATTCGATCAAAGGATGAGGTGGGGTGTTGACCATTTCCAAGGCGGTGAGGGTGAGGCTCCCGAATACTTTCTTGATGACGTGGCCAGGCCTACGGACTTCTTTGGGCGTGGACCTTATTGGGCTAACCTGGTCTTGTAACATGAGTTGGGCCCTTAGGCTTGACCCATCACATTCCATGACCCATGAAAGGAGATTCCACATAAAGCCCAGAAATTTGAGAATCTTGCTCTCCTGTGGTCATTAAAAATTGTAAGAACATTTACATTACACGCGCGCACCAGAGGGAGAGAGAGCATTGCACCTTGTATCAACGTCTATGCCACCCTATGGCGCCCACCCGGGGATGGGACAGAGGGGATTGAAAGATTCCCAAACCCCAGGCCTATCCGTGGTGACTGGGGCTCTGTCATCATGCGGGGTGGGGGGGAGAGAACACATCGCACCTTGGATCAACATCTATGCCACACTATGGTGCCCCACTTGGGCATGGGATAGATAGGATTGAAAGATTCCCAAAATCCAGGCCTATCCATGATGACCATGGCTCATATCATCATGCACGCCCCTTGATGAAGGACCCACAAGTGTCAATGGTTTTATATTAGCATTATTATTATTATCAATTTATCATCATTATCATTATAATAGTAATGTGTGGTTGATCCAATGGGCCAGTTCATTAGGATGGGTGTCAAACTCTAGGATTGGTGATGACCCTCAGATGGGTGATCAATGGGACAGACGAACAGGTGCATATCATGTGCACATCAATTTTTGCGTATTATATATATATCATGCTCTTGTGAAGCTATCTCGCATGGTCTGTGGGGGGCCAACCAATGAAGGATGAGGTGGGGGATGGATAGATCTAAATAGGCCTAGGCCATATATGAAATTTCAAGCCAATCCCATCATCCAAACCCCCTTAATATGTGGCCCTCAAGTTTAACAACGTTAAATTGCGTGATTTTGTGTCATTTCAACTAACGGTCTAGTCAGTTTGGATTGGTGTAAAACCAATGGGATACATGACATAAAAAGGAAAGGCAGGATTGGATTATGGTTTTGGATTGATCATGTAGAGCCCCCCATGGGTTTGCCTCAAATCCATCCCAGACAACTGTACAGATGCATTCTCTATTATATATTAGAAGTGGAGAGGCTATGAGGATTAAAGAAGAAAGTGTAACAATGGAGGTGACAAACCCTTTTATCTTCCAGCTTGTTGGGTCCAAAGATCTGAAGTCGATTGGCTCCTTCCTCCAATGTCAGTCCTTCTTTCGTACATTTCAACTGCTTGAACACTGCCTCAATTGGATTCCGTTCCTAGAACGCCATATGAAAATTAAAAATTAGTACCCATGAGAACTTAAGCATACATTTGAGATGGAGGTTGCCTTACCTCCTTTTCTTCGAATGATAGCACTAATTATAAAAGTTTAATGGTACAAGAGGGACAATACTGACAAGCCAAAAGCAAAGACAAATTACCAAAACACAAAAGAAGCTCCACAAGGAGGCCCTGCCTGCAAAGGACACTTAAGACTACATGAACCCAAAGCAGAGACAGCCCACAAAAAGGTCATGCTCACATATAAGTGTTAGTGCCGAGTACAGTCAGTAATAATTCAGTATTTAGGAGACAAGTTCTATAACACAATGAACCAAAATAACAACTAAATACAGTAGCAAATTGTAATGTAGAAATATAATTCACTTACTGTTTAAAAGCAGAGACAGAGTGTTTTTGTCTGAAGTTGAGAAGTTCTGTAACTCGTAGATGAATGATGATCAAGGCTAGTGTTATACATTATGTCCTTAAGAAAAAATTCGCCCTCGCAACGGTGCTTACGAGCTCTACAGCGTCTGTCTCTCAGGATACAATGATCAATACCACACAGTTGCAGCACTACAAACTGTATGTCTGGCGAACCAAAGGTGCAGCAGCAGGACTCTCTCTCTTTTACTATGAACAATGACTCGAATATGCAATGCAACAGCAGTGAATGCATATAAATAGCTTCAATCAAGTCTCTTCAATGGGGGTTGCATCTGTTCAGAACAGTGACTGTTCACTGAACAGATGCATCTTCTTTGGACACACCCTTTCAGATGCGAAGGGACACACACCACTAAGGACACATCCCATTTGTAAAAAATAAATGGGTAGTGGGCCGAGCCAAGCCCAACTCGCTCGTGAAGCCCAAGCCCAAGCCCAGGCTCGGCTCGATGCGGGGCAGCGCGCGCGTGGTGGTGACCCCACCTTGATCTAGGTCCTCCCTCCTCCACAAAAGTGGGATGCCCCTTGGGGCTTATTTTATACTACTAAGGTAAGTATATACATACTCAAGGAAAGTTTTGCTCCCAAGCAATGTGGGATGCAAGTTCATCACTTCCTTTGTTTCCATGTTTAACATGTTCAAGTAGTGGTGTTTAGGAGGCAATTTCTCATTCACTCCTTAATGGATTAGAGCAACCCAATACATGTAATTAATCTGCTCAAGGAGTAAAATACATTCCCATGTATTCTCACCAAAAAGGATAAGTGGGTCCCACTTAGTTTTTGGCTCAAACTTTGACAAAAGTAATGGTGCTCTAGGCCATTTTTCCAACAATCATATAAGAAAGGCCACTTCTCTCAAATTTTGTCTGATCAGATGTAAAGGGATTCCTCAGAATTGAGGAAGGATAGACACCCATGATGAAATAGTGAATTTAGCCCATGGCCCATAGCAACTCCTGACTAGATAGGGATTTCATCCCCTTTATAATGAGAAGAACAGTCGACCAAGGAGGGACTGCATTTCAGCACATCTTTTTTTTTTTTTTTTGAAAAAGATGTGCTGAAATGCAATCCCTCCTTGGTCGACTGTTCTTCTCATTATAAAGGGGATGAAATCCCTAATTACATGTAAGTATCCTAATCAGATCCTAAAAAAATCTCTTTTACAAACTAAGAAGCTTTGACTAAGTAATACATGAAGTCTGGGCCCAGAATGGGCCTGGGCTTGGATTGACAGATTGTATCCTAAAAACATTGCAAGTTTCCATCTTCTAAATGATCCATAAAACCACTACAACCACAATCAACCCAGATGAGAAATGCCGACCTAAGCCCATGCGCAGCTTTACAGTTTAACAAGAGATCATCCACACTTTCCTCATCTGCCGAACACATGGGGCAAGCACTAACAATAATGGTTGTCAACAAAGGTTATCCATGGTCATATCCCACCACACAAAGCCAGCAAGCCAAAAGCCAAAGGTTATCCATGGTCATCTTCCACAAGCTAATCAAAGGGCTAACTAGGGAGTTGCTGTCACAGCCCCATACCTGAATGACCTTGTGTTTGGAGTTGTGAAGGCCTCTCAATAGGGTCCAACACAAAAAAAAAATTGGGTTACTACAGTTGCCCCCTGAGAAAAAAGCTACTGAGAATGTCCCTTCTATAGAAGCCACCCAAACCCTATTGTCCTCTCCATCCACTAGGATAAAAGCTTAACTGAGAATATCCAAAAGAGAGCAAAGATGGCTCTCTTCTGTCTCCAATAAGTTTCTTCTAATTATAGGACCATTGCAACTGACCGCCATTTCTAACTGTCCTGAAAAACTTCACATGGTAATCTCTGACACAGACGAACAGATCTGGAAACTCTTCTGCCAAGGACCTATTTCCAACCTAATTGTCAAGCCAGAAATAACTTATCCAGGACCCAACTATGTATCTAATTTTTTTTTTTTAAACAGCTTTGTTTCTAATATTGTCATCAAAAAGCCTTAGCCAAGATTTCTCAAAGCCATACTTAGCCACAAAAACTCACTTCCAAAGATTATCTCCATCTTCCCAATCCTCCACAACCACTTCCCCAAGAGAGCTTGATTCATCTGAAAAAAGGTTCTAAAGGTTCTAAACCCCAACCCCACTTCCTTTTCCCCAATCCTCCACAACCACTTCCCCAAAAGAGCGAGCTTGATTCATCTGACATAAGGTTCTAAACCCCAACCCCCCTTCCTTCTTATGTTTACAAATAGATGCCCACTTCAGTAAATGCTATTTTTTCATCAATCCTCTACCTTTCCATAAAAAGTCACATTGTTCACTTTCCAAGAAGAGAGCTTTTTTACAACCCTCTCTAACAACGGATTGCAAATAGATTTTGGGTATTCCTAACACACAAGGGTTAATCCAAGATATATAGCAGGGAATAAACCAACCTTGCAACCCAAACTAACAACCAATCAAGATATGAGAAATTCATCCAACCTCACTCCCAATATTTTAACTTTTGTAGAAATTCCCCTTTAAACCCAAGATTACTTCATAACACAGCAAAATAGCCTTAACATTCTTCACTTGGGTCTTTGTTGGCATCACAAAAATATGAGTGTAGCATCTGCAAACTATAAGTGAGAAATCATTGGAGCATTAGGTGCCGGTTTGAAACCTTGGATTAGATTCGCAACATCTGCCGCAGCAAATATTAAACTAAAAGGCTTCCCCAATGACAGACTGGAACGGAGAAACAGGGTCCCCCGGTTGTCTCAATTCCCTGAGCTGGAAGAACCCTTTGTAAGAGCCATTAATAAGAATAGAAAACCAAGAGGAAGACACGCGCTCCTGAATCCACAATCTGCATTTGACCCCAGAACCAATTCTACGAAGCACGTATGGCAAAAGTCCCCAATCAACTCTTATCATATTCTTTCTCGAGATCCAATTTACATAACAAGCCCAGCTTTATTTCCTTGAATGCACACACTCATTAGCGAATAAAATTTGCCTGCCATGGACGAAAGCACCCTAAGAAGGGGAGATAATTAAAGGATTTGAGAAGCCGTCTTGCCAATACTTCAGCTAAAGTTTTGCAAATACTACTGATCAAACTCATAGGCCTAAAATCTAAGATGATGTGAGCGCATCTTCTAAGGAATAAAAGGAACGAAGGAGGCCTCAAAAGGGCACGTATGTTTACTAGAATTCCTGACTATGGCCCCCGTCACCGACCCTTGGGGCCTGTATCTTTACCTGGAATTTCTAACTAAAATTCTAGTGGTTGGAGTTTTTTTCCTAGTGGTGGGAGTTTTTGAGATATGACGTCACCTTGGCATTTTCAAATTTCTTGTTTCTTAATAAAAATTTATGAATTTCATCACATAATAAGTCCCAATTGGCTTTTAAGAATTCCACTTTCTTTGCTTTTTGGTGGAATTCCAAAATGCTCATGCCTTTAAGAGGATTTAAGAATTCCACCTTGTCTAGGAATTTAAAAATTCCTCAAGGCCTGTTTCTTTGTTAGAATTTCAGGAATTCCTGAATTCCCGACAAAGTGGAATTCTTGGATGCCCCTTTGGGCTTGAACATCCACGAATTCCGCCAAAACGTATAGGGAGTGGAATTTCTGGATTCCCAAATATAAAAAAGAGACCTTTCATTTGGCCCGGAATCCAGAAATGCTAGTAAATATATATGGAATTCAGAAATTCCAGGGGACAACCTGTCACATCATATCTAGGATTTCCCGAACATGGTGAATTCCTATCATAAATTTCACTAATGAAATAAGCCTTCAGACAAGAATTCCTGGAATTTTAGTAAATAAACATGCCAGTGTGGCACTCTTTCAGGAAAGACAAAATGTCATCTTTCATATCAGTCCAAAAAATTGGAAGAATGCGATTGGGAATCCATTGGGACCAGGGCTTTCACCACCAAGATGAAATATTGCAAAAGGGACCTCCTTTACTCCAAAGAAGACAGGGAGCATCCTCTGTTGAACAGCTTTGAATTTGTTGTCATAGGGGAAGATTGAACTTGCAGGTTGGAAAAAGAGTTTAAGGAGGAGGACCACCAAAAACTTACAAGAGAGTGGGGAGTCAAAAAATAATAAGGGAAACAAGAAAAAAAATTAAAAGATGGAGGGCCAAAAGAAAATGCTTTTGCATTTTAGAAAACCTAAACCCATTCTATTTCTGCATGGTGAGGCCTACCTATGATCAATCCAACACATCTCGCTAAGGTTGCAAATGATATCCGATTATCCGTGTATTCAAAATTCTCTGGTTCCAAATAAAGTAGATTTGGAACCTATTTTCGAATTCTGGAAAATTTTTGAAACCAGATCCAAATGTTTAAAAACGGATTCTATATAGGATCTGATGATGCAAAAAATGACTTCGCACACCACCGGTCAATTAATAGGTAATAAATGCAGTGATTGAGATGAGAGAGAGATTTATAGTGGTTCAGTCAGTGTGACCTACGTCCACTTTCGGAAAGGCTAAGATCGCCGGATGTATTAATTCCCAAATATTTCAGGGATTACAAACTTTGGAAAGAGTGTGGAAAAGAGATTCTTGCTTGCCCCTCAAGTATCGAGAGGCTCTTAAATTTATAGTCTTCCCATAACAGATGGGGACGACTTTACAGCGCCGTTTACGAGGAGCCTTCGAGGTGTCCTCGACTGGCGAGACAATTGAGATATTCTCCGCAGGACTTGGTAAAAGCGGGACGTGGCCTGACTGCTTCCGAAGCGATGTGGGTTGCTGTGACGTGTCCAGGCATCGTGGATTCGGACCCGGACTCCATTGGGCCAAACGGATCTTCATTAATTTAGGCTTGGCTCATGACGGAATGGGCCACTTGGGCGAGCCTGACTCATCATTTGCCCCTCAATGCCCCTCGCCCAAAGAAAATTTGAAAGGGGGGCATTTCGAATATCCGGGCTTCTTTCCCATTCAAATAATTTTCGACGCGTTCCTCTCCTGGCCAGCTTCTTATTTTCCTCTCAAGCCCTGTGGAGAAGGATTTTGGGAGAGTCCTTTTAGTGTGGGACTCCACTCTTTGTAGTTTTGAGGCTTTTGAAACCCTAGGCAATAAAATCTATTCCAAAGAGGGGTAGCCATCCTTGCCCTAATCTCCTTCTTTAATTTGAGTGGAAGAGAAGAAGCCCCTTTCACTTTTTCCCATCCATCTTCTACAGTTCCCAATTCCAAAAGAAGAGACCCTTTTGCCTACTGTAAGAACCCACTTCATTTTTCAATGGAGCATCCAAGTGGAAGGGGATTAGCCCATGGCAGCCAACCATCTGCAACAAAGAAGCAGGTGGGCGCCATCGTGGACTCCGGCCTGGCGCGCACGACGACAACAGCGGGTGTTGGGAGTCGCACGGGCGCTGGCGTGACACGTGCAGCGGTGCCCACCGGCGCGGGCGCGGGTCATCATGTAGCAAGAGAAGTAGGAAAAAGGACTCCTAGCACCGCATCAAGCAAGATTTTGCGTCCTCGTCACTATCGAGGAAAAGTTATTGTTGAGGATGCCGGATCCAAAGTGAGTACTACCTTTAGTGAACTGACGGTGACCTTATGAGGGTTGCTGTTTGTATCCCTCCCACCGTACTGTGCCGCCGGGCTGAAGCGGACGAGCCAGCTTGTGATGATTCCTCTGGTGACATTGTCATCTATGAGGAGATGATCGAGGCCGGGTTAAGGTTTCCAGTATCCTCTCCCATTTGTCGTATTCTTCATTATTTTTCCTTAACTCCGGGGCGATTAGCACCCAACGGATGGAGAGTTCTGCTCGGCTTCCTTGCACTGTGGAGGAGAGTACATCAAGAGGATGCTTCTCCACTCGAGTTTCATGCTGCCTGTAGTTTGATTGAGTCCCCAGCCCCTAACAGAGGATGGTACTATTTTACCCCTAGGGGCGGCAAGCTACTCACGGGATTGCGTTCAAACGCCACGATTGAAAATCTCGATTCTTCTTCATCGGTGGAGAGTGGGTTGTTGAGTCAGATCGACCTTTGGTACCCACACGATGGATTGACGCCAAGAGACTCGGTACATTTTCTGATTGCTTTCTTTTTTTTTTTATGCATGTGCTCACTGTCATGTCCTCATTTGCAGATCCTCCCGTACTCTCCATGGAGAAGGAGCGCAAGCTGCAAGCGGTGAGAGAACACCCTGACAAGGACTTGGGAGTTCTTCTTCCCAAGGAGAGAGGCAAGACCAGTGGACCTCCTACGGACTCTTCGTCTTTGGGTAGGACTGGCGGACTCCTTCCGGGATCGACTTCTAAGAGAAAAGGTAAGTCATTTCAACTTTAGCAATGTTTTGTGTGTTTACCTGATATGCCGTACTCCAATAACAGTTTTGTTTTTTCCAGCCGTAAACAGAAAAGTGATTGAGGCCTGCCTGTCTGGTAGGAGTACCCCTCCCTCCAAGGTGGCGAGGAGAGATGACTCCTCACCGGGGACCTCTCTGCCAGTGACCCGTACGGGGCCTCGGGTGCGCCTCCCTCGGGTGGCCTCTCCACCAGCGACTCGTGCGGGGCCTCGGGTGCGCCTTCCTCGGGTGGCCTCTCCACCAGCGACTCGTGCGGGGCCTCGGGTGCGCCTTCCTCGGGTGGCCTCTCTTGTGGTGTCTCTCCACGCAGCGACCTCCTCGGCTAAGACTGCTGCTCCGCAGTCTTCCTCTCCAGCTGCCCCTCAATTGTGTCCTCCGCGCGCGGGTACTTCCACGGGGGTACCGACTTGGGCTGATCCCATGCTAGGCAACCCGCGAGCGATCCGGGAAAGGCTAGGGAGATTTGTGTTGCCACCCGAGGTTTCTTAGGTCAATGCCTTGGGCACCGAGGGAGTTATCAACACGTTCCTGGAAGGTCTGGCTTAGGTACAGGTTTACTGTTTCTCTTTTCTCCAGACTTTCATCTTTTTTGTTTTATGTACTGTCTCATTTCCTTTGTCCGTTGTCTTTTTAGGCCTCCACTGCATCTGTCTGCTTGTTGTCGAGGGCCCAATCTTACATGCAGGTGAAACGGGAAAATGAGATTGTTAAGAAGGAGCTATCCGCTGCTGAAGGAAAGATTACCGCTATGGAAGCTGCTAGTAAAGCTTCCGAGGTTGATCTTATGGCGGCCCGCGAGAGGGCGACCAAGCTTGATACTGAGCTCTCAGCAGCCCGCGAGAGGGCGGCCAAGGTTGATATTGAGCTCTCAGCAGCCCGCGAGAGGGCGGCCAAGGCAGAGGCTGAGCTTGTGAAGGCCCGTGAGAGAGCTTCGCTCAGTGAGGCTGAGCTTGCAGAGACCCGTGAGAGGGTGCTGCTCAGAGAGGTTGCGATGAAGACAGAGATGAAGGCTGCACACGAGAGGGCTTCTCAGGCTGAGGAGAGGACTGCCCTTGCTGAGAGGGACCTCGAAAATGACCTCGCTAATGCCTTTATTGACGGCTATGATGAGCTTCGAGGGAAGATTTCTGCTGCTTTCCCAGATCTTGACTTCTCAGGCTTCTTGCCGACTGAGGCGCCTGATGATGATGGCAGTGGTAGCTCTGATGATGCCGAGGATGATGAGGAGGAAGACGATGAGGAGGGAGATGAGAGTGATGAGAGGATAGGGGGAACTTTTGTTGTTTTTCTTTTTCTTTTTTTTTTTTAAAGAAAGGTAGTCGTAGCCTGACTTTTGAGAATATAAGGCATAGTTATCAATTTCGTGCCGTTTCGGCCGAAATTGCCGAAAAATTTCGTTTCAGTCAAGTGGCCGAAACGAAATGACATTCAAAACTTTTCGTTTTGAATATCGGTCAATATCGGCCGAAATTCGGGATTTCGGCCGAAATGTTACTTTTCGGCCGAAATGGAATTTTATATAATTAATTTTTTTTAACTTTTTTTACACATATATTTTTTGTATTTCTTATATTTTCACAAAATATAATTTCAAAAAAATTACTATAATGGATTAAGTCTATATTTATTACTTTTTCTATTTTTTTTACTAATATATGTATATATATTTTGTTATTTTTTCCCCGAAATGTAATTCCGAAAAGTTTCGCCGAAATCCCGAATCGGCCGAAACTTTTCATTTTGTAGGCCAGAGCGAAATGAGGTCCGAAACGATATTAACAACTATGATGTAAGGATCTTTTTATCATAAAATGTTTTTATTCATCCATTGCTTGAAACAACATTGACAAGATAAAAGTAATCATATTGAGCCCCAAACCCTCATACATTGACTCTCATACAATGTCACTGGTAGTACCTCTTCAAATGTTCCGCGTTCCACGGATGAGGTAAGGCCTTTCCATCAGAATTCTGGATCCTGTAAGTGCCTGGTCTCACTACTTCTGTGACGAGGTATGGCCCTTCCCAGTTTGGTCCCAAGTTTCCTTCGCGAGAGTCCTTTGTAGCGAGGATCACCTTTTTGAGGACTAGTCTCCCGGTTGGAAGGAACGAGGCTTTACCCTCGAGTTGTAGTACCTCGCCATGCGTCGCTTGTACTCCGCGTTGCGGACCACAGCCATCTCCCTTGCCTCCTCTACTAAGTCGAGGTTGAGGCGAAGTTCTTCCTGGTTGGTGACGGGGTCGTGGTGGTGGACTCTTAGGGAATGGACTCCTATCTCAACAGGGATGACTGCCTCAGTCCCATAAGAGAGGGAGAAAGGAGTTTCCCCGGTAGGAGTTCTTGGCGTAGTTCGATAGGCCCATAACACTCCTGGGAGTTCATCGACCCAAAGACCCTTCGCTCTTTTGAGCCTTGTCTTTAAGTTACGGAGAATTGTTCTCACCATGACTTTTGCCTGCCCATTCGCCTGTGGGTGTGCCGGGCTGGAATGAGGCTGCTTTATTTGAAGGTCGGAGCAGAAAGAATTAAAGAGCTTATTATCGAACTGCTTGGCATTGTCACTGACAATGACGTGAGGTATCCCGAAGCGGCAGACTAGGTTTTTCCAGACAAAGTCCTTTACCTTCGAGTCTGTTATTTTGGCTAGGGATTCTGCCTCCGCCCACTTTGTGAAATAGTCGATGGCGACGACTACAAACTTGCACTGTCCTTTGCTCAAAGGAAGGGGGCCCAGGATGTCAATGCCCCATTTGGAAAAAGGCCATGGACTCACAATGGTCGTCAGTTCCTCTAGTGGCTGTCTTGGCACAGTTGCGAAACGCTGGCATTTGTCACATTTTTTGGCAAACTCTTTGGCGTCTTTTACCATGCTCGGCCAAAAATACCCTTGCCTAAGTGCTTTGTGGGCGAGGGAGCATCCTCCAGAGTGATTCCCACAAATTCCTTCGTGAATTTCTCTGAGGGCGTAGTCGGCTTCTTCTGGAGAAAGGCAACGCAGCAATGGTAAGCAGTAACCCTTTTTGTAGAGTACATTTTGTAGGAGGGTGAACTTGGAAGCTCTCATTCTAAGCTTCTTGGCCTCAAGGGTATCATCTGGTACTGTTTCTTCTTGGAGGTACTCCCTTATTGGGGTCATCCAGTTCGATTCGGCCGTTGTACAGTTGATGTTAGTGGTGTCCACATCCAACTTACTTGGCTCGAACTGGTGCCCGATGAGAGTTGGTTCTGCAAATGAGGCCTCCAAGGATGAGGCGAGCCTGGCGAGAGCATCTGCAGCCATGTTATCACCTCTTGGGATGTGACAGATCTGGAAATGTTGAAACTGCTGGACTAGCTTCTTCGCCATGCCAAGATATTCCTGCATTTTTGTTTCTTTTGCTTCGAATTCGCCATTCACTTGATTTACTATCAATTGTGAATCACTATGGGCGGTGAGGGACCAGGCGTCCATTTCCGCTGCCAATCTCAACCAAGAGAGGAGTGCTTCATATTCAGCTTCATTGTTTGTGGCAACAAAGTGTAGCTTCACTGCATACTTGATGGGTGTACCATCAGGGCTGATCAAAATGAGTCCTGCTCCACCTCCCTCACTAGTTGCGGAGCCATCAACATATAGCTTCCAAAGGGGCAGTGAAGGAAAAACTCCAGGAGGTGTCTGAGCGCTCGGAGGGATTTGGGCACCCATTGAGGAGTCCGGGGTGCCAGGAGGGGTCTGGGCGCCCGGAGGGATTTGGGCACCCATTGAGGAATCCGGGGCGCCAGGAGGGGTCTGGGCGCCCGGTGCCAGGGCGCCCGGAGTGGCATGGGCGCCCGGTGCTCGTATCTGTGCCCCCGTCCGGGTGTCCCCGTCGGGTGGTAGTTCGACTTGTCGCTCTGGGCTAGACGGCAGCGACGTGGTGGGCTCCCCTTCTGCATGCGTAAACTCAGCAACAAAGTCTGCCAGCGCCTGGGCCTTGATGGCCATCCTTGGTTGGTACTGAACGTCAAACTCACCCAATTCCACTGACCACTTGAGGAGTCTTCCAGATACTTCTGGCTTTGCCAAGACTCTCTTCAAAGGCTGATTGGTGACGACCACAACCGTATGGCTCTGAAAATAGTGCCGTAGGCGCCTAGCAGTCGAGATGAGGGCGAGCGCCAGTTTTTCTAACCCCGAGTATCTGATCTCGGCTCCTCGGTATGCTCTGCTGACATAGTAGATGGGCTTTTGCACACCATCGTGATTCCTGATCAGAACAGAGCTAACTGCTGAGGGGGAAGCGGAGAGGTACAAATATAACACCTCGCCCGGTGTAGCATGTGAAAGGAGAGGAGGTGCGGCCAAGTAGGCCTTAAGCTTCTCGAAGGCCTCCTCAGCCTCAGGTCCCCATTCGAAAGCCTTTCGGAGAATTTTGAAGAAAGGCAAACACTTATCTGCAGACTTGGAGACGAATCTATTGAGCGCTGCAATTCTTCTGTTGAGGCGCTGTACCTCCTTGGTGGAAGTGGGCGACTTCATGTCGAGTATAGCTTTGATTTTATCAGGGTTCGCCTCAATTCCCCTCTGGTTGACCATGAAGCCCAAGAATTTTTCCGATCCCACGCCAAAGGCGCATTTCTCAGGGTTCAGCTTCATGTGGTAGGCTCTGAGAACATTGAAAGTCTCTTGAAGATGGTCGATGTGATCTGCTGCAGCCAAGCTCTTCACCAGCATATCGTCGACATAAACCTCCATTGTTCGCCCAATCTGGGACTGGAATATTTTGTTTACCAGGCGCTGGTAGGTTGTACCTGCGTTTTTCAGCCCGAAGAGCATGACCCTGTAGCAGTAGGTCCCCTTTAGAGTGATGAACGACGTCATTTCTTGGTCTGGGGGATGCATGCTGATCTGGTTGTATCCAGAATAGGCATCTAGGAAGGATAGGAGTTCATGTCCTGATGTGGCGTCGATGAGGAGGTCAATCCGAGGCAGTGGATAGCTGTCCTTTGGGCATGCTTTGTTAAGTTCCGTGAAGTCGACGCAGAGGCGCCACTTCCCACTGGCTTTTGTCATCATTACCACATTTGACAGCCATTCGGGATATGCTACTTCTCTGACCGCTCCATTTTCTATCAGCTTCCCGACTTCTTTGTCCATTGCTTGGGCCCTTTCAGTGGAGGCGCCCCTTAGCTTTTGTCGAACAGGCTTGTGGCGAGGGTCGACATTGAGGCAATGAGTGGCGACTTCGGGATCAATTCCTTCAAGATCCGCATGTGACCATGCGAAAACGTCCATGTTCGTTCTCAGAAAATTTGTTAACCGGCAGACCAGATCTTCTGAAAGAGAAGAGCCAATATACACTCTTCTGCCAGGATGCTCTTCATGTAAGGCCACCGAGGTAAGTTTTTCAACTGGTTCCCCTCTTTCTGTGGTGGCGTCATCCCTCGGGTCCAAGATTTTGACTTGTAACGCCTCCTGGGTCTTCTTGGCCTTCATTGAGGAGACATAACATTCTCTTGCCGTAACCTGATCTCCCCTGATCTCCCCCACTCCATTTGGGGTCGGAAAGCGGAGGATGAGATGATAGGTGGAGAGGACGGCCCTTAATGTGTTAAGGGCAGGTCGTCCTAGTATGATGTTGTAAGCTGACGGGCAGTCTATCACCAGGAAGTTCACCATTGTAGTAGAGCTTCGGGGTGCTGCCCCGGCTGTGACTGGCAATGTGATTGCCCCGAGGGGATACACTTTCTCCCCTGAGAACCCAATAAGGGGGGATTTCACTGGCTGCAGCCTTTCCCGGCCCAACTTGAGCTGGTCATAAGCCTCTGCGAATAGGATATCCGCAGAGCTGCCGCTGTCCACCAAGATCCTGCGCACCTGGAAATTGGCGACCGTCATGGTAAGCACCAGAGGGTCGTCATGGGGATGCTGGACTCCTTCCAAGTCCTTGTCTGAGAAGGATATGGTATCACTAGCGCCATGCCTGGGGGCCTTGGATGGGCGTGCTTCGTCAGGATGCCTAGCCCTTCTGACGTGGGCCTTCATGGCAGAAAGTGACTCTACTAATCCGCCTGAGATGGTTCGGATCTCCCCAATGGGCTGCTGGTCCTCCAGGTTGTGAGGTGGTGGTGGTGCTTGCCCCCTACCAACAACATACTGGCGCAGGTGACCACGTTGAATGAGATCCTCAATCTGTCTCTTGAGGTCATAGCAATCGTCGGTGTCATGACCATGGTCGCGATGGAAGCGACCATATTTGGCCGAGTTTCTGCGGTTTGGAGGGGACTTCATCTTTCCCGGCCATTTTATGGCTGGGTCATCTTGTATCTGGAGCAAAATGTGCTCAACAGCGGCATTGAGGGGGGTGAATGCTTGTCAGTCTCTCTGCGGAGCAGGACCTACTCGGTCTCTCTGCGAAGCAGGACCGAGTCGGTCTCTGACAGGTAACCTCTCTGTCCTGCTTCGCTTGTTGCTCGTCTCCTTCTTTTCGTCTCTGTCCCGCCCCTTGTCCCCAGATCTAGAGGACTCACCTCGCCTGGCCCTGGTGATGTCTTCAGCATTTATATATTTTTGGGCCTTTGCTAGTAGCTCTATCATGCTCTTTGGCTGGCGCTTCATCACTGAAAAGAGGAAACTCGACGAGCGAAGGCCTCCCAAGAAGGCTGTCATTGTCACTTTGTCATCGGGATCTTCGACCTGAAGTACATCCTCGTTAAAACGAGTGAGGTAACTCTTGAGGCTCTCATTTTTGTCCTGCTTTACGCTGAGCAGGTGTGTGGCGGGCTTCTGATGGCGGCGCCCACCGATGAAGTGTGACACGAAGGATTTGCTTAACTCCCCAAAGGTGGCGATGGAGGCTGGGGCTAGATTGGCAAACCACTGCCGAGCGAAACCCTTCAGGGTAGTTGGGAATGCCCTGCACATAACCTCGTCAGGGATATTATGCAGCTGCATTACAGTTTTGTATGTCTCCAAGTGGTCCAATGGATCCTTCGTCCCATCGAAGGTTTCTATGGACGGCATTTTGAACCTTGGAGAGAGCGGGTAGTTTACCACGTCGGGCTTGAACGGTGTATCCGTCCGCCCGACTAGGTAATCCACCGTTTGTGGGGCCTGCGCCTTCATGGCGTTGAAGACATCACCGAGTTGGTTTTGCATTTCTCGGATCTTCTCATCCCAGCGATTGGGGGCTCCTCGAGAGTGATCATGGAAGTTGCTTTCCTCCATGTTTTCACTTTCCCCTTCTTGGAAGCTAGGACCATCCCCATTTGAAGCAGAGGGAGTAGGTGGGGGTCCTTCATGATGTACTCCCCCCGGTGGTGGAAGTCCTCCATGACCTGCTCCTCCTGGAGGTGGAAATCCTTCAAATTGGGCTCCACCGGGTGGAGGAGGCCCTTCGTGATGTGTTCTCCCAGCCCCCAGTGTAGCCCCAAAAGGGGGGGCCAGAGGAAACCCTTGGGCGCCCAAGGGATGGGCGCCCAGGGGATTGGCGCCCAGGGGATGGGCGCCCGGGGGAGGAGCTCCCCGGCGTGGAGCCCTTGGGTGTCCCGGGCGCGGTACTCCATGCTGTGCTCCTCCAAAGTGTACTCCTCCCTGCCCTGCTGTGAGCATGAGCTGTAGTATTTGCTGGTTTTGGGTCACCAACTGTTGCATGGTCTCCAACATCTGTTGTGGAGTGGGAGTAGGGGCATTTGGGGCAGGATTAGTTGGTGGAGGATCATTCTCGCCTTCTCTAGAGGGATTATCCTCTGGTCGTCTTGCGGATCTTGTGGTGATCACCATGATTTTTGAAAAGAGGAAGGATACTGACGTGAGAACTTTAGTCGTTCCCCACAGACGGCGCCAAACTGATGATGCAAAAAATGACTTCACACACCACCGGTCAATTAATAGGTAATAAATGCAGTGATTGAGATGAGAGAGAGATTTATAGTGGTTCAGTCAGTGTGACCTACGTCCACTTTCGGAAAGGCTAAGATCGCCGGATGTATTAATTCCCAAATATTTCAGGGATTACAAACTTTGGAGAGAGTGTGGAAGAGAGATTCTTGCTTGCCCCTCAAGTATCGAGAGGCTCTTAAATTTATAGTCTTCCCCTAACAGATGGGGACGACTTTACAGCGCCGTTTACGAGGAGCCTTCGAGGTGTCCTCGACTGGCGAGGCAGTTGAGATATTCTCCGCAGGACTTGGTAAAAGCGGGACGTGGCCTGACTGCTTCCGAAGCGATGTGGGTTGCTGTGACGTGTCCAGGCATCGTGGATTCGGACCCGGACTCCATTGGGCCAAATGGATCTTCATTAATTTAGGCTTGGCTCATGACGGAATGGGCCACTTGGGCGGGCCTGACTCATCAAGATCCACCATGGTTCTGCCCAGATCCAACCCATTTGCATCCCTACCTCTTAACCACTGTTAAGCTTTATTATTATTGTTATTCTCTATGTTTCTGAATAATGAGTTGTGGGCTCCTATTCTATAGGAAGTCAGTTTGTTTTACCTAGTCTTGTGGAGTATCCCATCTGTTTTGGAGTCTGTTCATCATGGGATTAGTTGTTCCATATTTTTAGTTGGTTAGGTATTCTGTACGTGTATTTATATCTGCATTTTCAGTCAATGAATTAACTTCAATTCAATACAGCTTTCTATCTCTTGTCTTTGAGTTTTCTAAACTTCCAACATCTGGTATCAAAGCCCCCACTGGGCCTGACTTAAATTCTCCACAAGCAGCTTTCTTGACTTGCAGTAGCAAGGACTGATGGCATCCGACAAGGTTCAAGAGAATTATGTGCAGCCAGCCATACCTCGCTTCGATGGTCATTATAACCATTGGAGCATGTTAATGGAGAATTTTCTGAGATCCAAAGAGTATTGGACTCTCGTTGAAACGGGAATTGTTGAATCAGAAGGTGTATTGACAGACGCACAGCAGAAAAAACAAGATGAAATGAAGCTGAAGGACCTGAAGGTGAAGAACTACCTGTTTCAGGCGATTGATCGTACAATTTTGGAAACCATTCTTGAGAAAACCACTTCCAAGCAGATCTGGGAATCCATGAAAAAGAAGTACCAGGGCTCAACAAAGGTGAGACGCTCTCAGTTGCAGGCACTCCGTAGAGAATTTGAGACTCTACAAATGAAAGAAGGTGAATCTGTTGCAGACTATTTCTCAAGAACTATGTCAATTGCTAATAAGATGCAGATGAATGGTGAAAGTATAACAAATGTGCCCATTGTGGAGAAGATATTGCGCTCGATGACCCCACGGTTTGATTATATTGTTTGCACCATTGAAGAATCAAACAATGTTGATGAACTTACCATTGATGAGCTGCAAAGTTCGTTGTTGGTTCATGAGCAAAAGGTGAACCGGAGCACCACCAAAGAAGAGCAAGCTTTAAAGGCTTCAACCCATTATGAATCTTCAAGTTCGAGAGGCAGAGGTCGGGGTAGAAGCAGAGGTCGAGGAGGTCGAGGAAACCGAGATGGAGGTAGACCACATGGTGCATCTGTTGAGAAGGCCGATGATTCTCACGACTCAAACTCTCAAAGTAGAGGGAGAGGTCGGAGACAACAATATGACAAGTCCAACATTGAATGCTTCAGGTGTCACAATTTCGGTCACTATCGTTCTGAATGTTACACCAAGCTACTGAAAGACAAAGAAAAGGAAGAGAAGTCGAATTTTGTAGAGAAGCAAGAAGCAGAAACCCTTTTGATGGCATGTCATATCAAGGAAGAAGCTGATCAGAATTTGTGGTACCTAGACACAGGCTGCAGCAATCATATGTGTGGCAACAAGGATGTTTTTTCTGTTCTTGGTGAAAGCTTTCGAACCACTGTAAGGTTTGGGGACAATTCCATAATTTCGGTGATCGAGAAAGGTGATATCCAAATACGATCCAAAGAAAACACACTTCAAACTATTTCAAATGTTTTCTATGTTCCAGATTTGAAAAGTAATTTGCTTAGTGTGGGTCAGCTCCAAGAAAAGGGGTATGTAATCACTATCAAGGGAGGCACTTGTCTGATTAATGATCCAAAGAAGGGTGCCATTGCTCAAGTCAAGATGACAGCAAATCGTATGTTCCCTCTGCATATCAAGCATGATGTTCACTCTTGCTTCTCTGCCAAAGTGAAAGACCCAACATGGTTATGGCATTTTCGCTATGGCCACCTAAATTTTAATCTTTTGAAGACCTTACATGCCAAGGAGATGGTGATTGGCCTTCCTCAAATCAATTGTCCCTCACAAGTCTGTGAAGAATGTGTTGTTGGCAAGCATAATCGAGATCGATTTCCAAAAGGAAAGGCGTGGAGAGCTCGTAATCCACTAGAGTTGATCCATTCCGACATCTGTGGACCCATCAATCCGGTATCCAATGGAAAAAAGAGATACTTTATTTCCTTTATTGATGATTTTAGCAGGAAAACTTGGGTCTATTTCTTGCAGGAAAAGTCGGAAGCTTTGACTGCATTCAAAAGCTTTTAAGCTCTTGCTGAGAATGAAACAGGGAGAACTATTAAGGTTCTTCGAAGTGATCGTGGTGGAGAGTACAACTCCAAAGACTTTGAAAGCTTTTGTGCTCTACACGGCATCCGCAGGCAGTTGACAACAGCCTATACACCGTAGCAGAACGGTGTATCCGAGAGAAAGAATCGAACAATTCTAAATATGGTTCGAAGTATGCTAGCAAAGAGTCTCGTTCCAAAGGCTTTTTGGCCGGAAGCAGTAAATTGGAGTGTTCATATTCTGAATAGAAGTCCTACTTTCGCTGTCCACAATATGACACCGGAAGAGGCATGGAGCGGTCGTAAACCAGCTGTTGATCACCTGAGAATATTTGGCTGCATCGCTTTTGCTCACATTCCAGATGAGAAAAGGAAGAAGTTGGATGACAAAAGTGAAAAATGTGTGTTTCTTGGCGTAAGCGAAGTCTCCAAAGCTTACAAGTTATTCAACCCATTCACAAAGAAGATTGTAATCAGCCGAGATGTTGTGTTTGATGAAGAAAAGACATGGAATTGGGACAATAATAGCTCAAGACAGCAGCAGATTCCAGTTAGCTTTGATGAGGAAGAAGAAAAAGAAAGTAACCAGCAGCTGCAACCATTGCACCTGCAGCTGCAGCCACTCGACTCAACTCATACAACCTCACCAAGGTCTCCTACAATCACAGCAAGTGAAGGCGAGCCACGTCCTCAACGTTCAAAGAAGCGACCAGCATGGATGACAGATTATGAGGTTAGAGGTATTGTTCAAACTGATGATGATGATGACACTATTGCTCATTATGCTTTGTTTTCAGATTGTGAGCCAGTAAGTTTTCAAGAAGCTATGAAAGAACAAAAGTGGCAAACAGCCATGGATGCAGAGATCGCGTCTATAGAGAAAAATAACACATGGGAGTTAACAGACCTTCCAAGGGGGCAAAAAACAATTGGTGTCAAGTGGGTTTTCAAGACAAAGTTGAATGAGAAAGGAGAGATTGACAAGCATAAAGCACGTTTAGTGGCAAAAGGCTACAAGCAAGAATTTAGTGTTGATTACAAGGAGGTTTTTGCTCCAGTTGCAAGGCTAGATACTATTCGGTTGGTTGTATCCATAGCGGCACAGAATTCATGGCCCATCTTTCAACTTGACGTGAAGTCCGCTTTCCTACATGGTGACCTCCAAGAACAAGTGTACATTGAGCAGCCTCCTGGGTATGTGCAGCAAGGAAATGAGGAGAAGGTGTACAGGCTAAATAAGACATTATACGGACTGAAACAAGCACCTAGAGCTTGGTACAGTCGTATAGATGCTTATTTTGCTAAAGAAGACTTCCACAGATGTCCATATGAGCACACACTGTTTACTAAAAATGGAGATGGAGGTAAATTTCTAATTGTGTGCCTATATGTCGATGATTTGATTTACACAGGAAATGATAAGGCAATGATTGATGCTTTTAAGCAATCCATGATGAAAGAGTTTGATATGAGTGACCTTGGATTGATGCATTATTTTTTGGGAATCGAAGTGGAGCAAACTGCTGCAGGAGTTTTTATTTCACAAAAGAAATATGCTCAAATGATTTTGGACAGATTTGAGATGAAGAATTGCAATTCTGTTGCTACTCCAACTGAATATGGATTGAAACTATTGAAGAATCCTGGAGGAAAGAAAATTGACAGCACTTTTTACAAGCAAATTGTGGGCAGCCTCATGTACTTAACGGCAAGTAGACCTGATCTTATGCATGCCGTGAGTCTCATCAGTAGATACATGGAAAGTCTGACTGAATTTCATCTCCTTGCAGCTAAAAGAATCTTGCGTTATTTGAAAGGCACCATTGACTTTGGAATTTGGTACAAGAAAGGAGGAAAATCAGCACCATCACTTATAGGCTTTACTGATAGTGATTATGCTGGAGACTTGGATGATAGAAAAAGCACCTCTGGTTATGTTTTTATGATAGGTGCAGGAGCTATTTCATGGTCCTCAAAAAAGCAACAGATTGTCACTTTGTCGACAACCGAAGCAGAGTTTGTTGCTGCAACATCTTGTGCATGTCAAGCAATTTGGTTGAAGAGAATGCTTGAAGAACTACACTGCTGTCAAGAGGGTTCTATTCCAGTATTTTGTGATAATAGTTCAGCCATCAAACTTTCAAAAAATCCAGTTTTACATGGGAGGAGTAAACATATTGATGTGAGATATCATTTCTTGCGTGATCTCTGCACCAATGGAGTCATTGATATGATTTATTGCAGAAGTGAAGACCAAGTTGCAGATATTCTAACGAAGCCTCTCAAGTTACCTGTGTTCGTGAAGCTGAGAGAATTGTTAGGAGTTTGCTCGTTGAAGGATATTGATGGGTGAATTTTTTTTATGCACAAGAACTGAAGTGTTTTTTTTTTCTAAACTGATTGTCTGACGACTTCAGTTTAAGGGAGGGTGTTAAGCTTTATTATTATTGTTATTCTCTATGTTTCTAAATATGAGTTGTGGGCTTCTATTCTATAGGAAGTCAGTTTGTTTTACCTAGTCTTGTGGAGTATCCCATTTGTTTTGGAGTCTGTTCATCATGGGATTAGTTGTTCCATATTTTTAGTTGGTTAGGTATTCTGTACGTGTATTTATATCTGCATTTTCAGTCAATGAATTAACTTCAGTTCAATACAGCTTTCTATCTCGTCTTTGTGTTTTCTAAACTTCCAACAACCACATCGATTCTGGTGAACTGAATATCAACCTGACACTAATCCACCCATTGTTCATCAATGAACTGCGTTACAAGAAAAACTGTGCTTACTAAATTATTAAAGTCGTATTCCACAACACGACCGCGATGATGGACATGAATCTACGCAGGCCACATGGGTAATTTCCCACTTACAAAAGAGGGCTTTGAATCAGTCAGTAGGAGTGTAGGACAGACGGCAAAGGATCAATAAAACTCGACTTTCTTTGTCGACCTACGTACACTGGTCATTGCAATCCTTTAAGAAGTAGATCAAAACATCGAGTGTGCCATGTAGAAATGATTCCCAATAATCTACAGTTTGTGACCATGGTTCGTGAGGCCCATTGGCCCTACCAATACACATAAAGTTTGCTATTCATTAATGTGGTCAATCTTGGAGTGAGGTCAGTTCGTATTGGAGTAAAATTTAAAGAAATCCATGACCGTGTTCATTTTGAGTGACATGAATTTTCAATAGGTGGACTACTCCTTCAGCACAGTTAATCGTCATCACGGAATGATAATAATATATATGAAATCCGAGATGCTTAATATGAAGTCGTCTGATGGAACAAAACAGAAGGAAGAATTTTAGACACTTCTCACAACTCATATTACGGAGTAACAAATAGAACTAAAAAGAACTCAGCAAAACCCAAATATCATATGAAGATGAAAAAGAAAAAGAAACCAACTACCTTGACTTTTCATTTTTGCTCTTTCTAAAAAACAAATCATTTTCCTATTTCACATTTCAGAACACTAGATTAGGAACATGAAAGCCAAAAGAAGGGCCTTTTTAGATACATGCAGATTAGAATCCTTATAGATTTAAATATTATTAGATTTTATCATCAATAATGGGAATACCGTTATAATAAAGTTTTGTGATATATTTGTTTGGCAATTGACAATTTTAGAGATTTTAGTAGATGTTGGATTCAGAGCTTGACCACATTCTAAAATCAAATAGAGTCGTGTTGTAAGATAGATGCTAACCAATGGGCGACTGCAATTCTCCACTCAAATTACATGATTTGATTTGAGACTTTGAGTTGCATATGTCGTGCAATAATGTTGTCTAGAAATACAAATATGTGATCTCGAGTAAGTCATGGATGAAATGGATCGAGTTCTACATGTCATGCGACATTATCATCTAGGAATACAACACTAAAATTATGACAGAGATGAATTATGGTCCTGTTATATGGTTTATTAACCCCTTATTAGTGAGTAATGAGATATCTTTCACTAAAATCTTTCATTTCCAAACACATATCCTTACACCACCATATAATACTAATTATGTAGTCCACAAAAAAGCAGATAGCCAACATAAAAAACGCCATAACTTATGATCATGCACACCAATAGTAGCTTATGATAGTGCTTTGCGATGGCTACGTATCAATGATTACATCAATATCGCGATTACTAATTCTAACTTTGGTCTAAGACCGTACAGTCCCTAACACATTCATAAAAAGTGCTTCTTGCTCCCATCTCTCTCATTTACAGGCGCATGAGTCATTGGTGCGGTTGGAGTTAGGAGCGTATCTGAAACCTCCTCTCTGAGTTGCCTCACTTATTGGTAATTTTACTTATAAAGTCAAGTAAAGTTAAGTCAATTTAAACATCCCATCAAAAATATATTTTACCAAAATTCCCTCTATCTTTTTCCAAAAGAGTAAAAAATCAATTACCTTTACTCACTAAAAGACAAAAATACTCCACTTTTCCATAAAAAAGTCATAAATATTTCATAACAAACAACTAAAAATAAAATACCATCATAACTGACTTATATTTTATTCTTTCTTCAAAATCAACTTTATTTCACTTGACTCAATTAGTAGAGTTACCAAACGGGCCTTAAAGAACAATTGGAAATCAAGATGCACAATAAATCCTCCACATTCACTTCTACACTTGCAACCGGATCTAGGATCATTGTTCCCATCACACCAAATAATAATAATAATAGGATCATTGCTTTGGAGCAATGGAAAAAAAGTCCCGAGGGCATGCGTGATATGCAAGTTCGAGACCTGCGGACGGCCACTTTATGCAAAATTGTTAAAGGTGATTCGGCGGGACGGGTAATGACCTTAATCACGAGTTCAATCGTATGGCGGCCCATAAAAAAGCCCAACATAACGTATAAAAAAATACGTATAAGTGTATAACAACAAGCTCAGCTCAACTCAACTCATTTCGTATAAAAATACGAAATCCTTTCATTCAGGTTCCGATTAGAAAAAAAAAAAACGTTGGGAGATGATAACGGAAGAGCAGTAGAGCATGAGCATGCTGAGAAAAAGGGCGATGATGATGGCTTCTCTCCCTCTTCTTTCTCTTCCTAACCCTAACCCTAACCCTATTCTCCCCATTCATTTCTCTCTCTTCCCGCCCTCCAAATCCAACAAAATCAGGTCGAAACCCCTCTCCGTCTCAGCCACATTCCTAGAGCTCAATCTCCCCTCAATCTCCGATCGCGACCTCAAACCCTACCTCTCCTGCTCCATGCCGGAGAAGCGCCTGAGAGTCGCCGTTCTCCTCAGTGGCGGCGTTGACAGCAGCATCGCACTCCGCCTCCTCCACGCCGCCGGCCACTCCTGTACCGCCTTCTACCTCAAGATATGGTTTCAGGTAATTTCAATCAGTTCTTCTTCTTCCTGATTCTGAATTGAAGCAGAAAGTTTTGGTCCGTTTGGATGTACATGTATTCCAAATGTCAAAAGTTTGGAACTTTGAGCTGTTTGGCAGAGTATAGAGCGTTATCTGTATCAATATTATGACATTGCATTGTGGAAGTGGCTTAGAAATTGGAAACAGCAGCTCTAGAAATGATGTTTTGAGGGCGTTTGCTTTACCCAAATCATGACTACTAATTCCTGCTTTCAATCATGGCTACTAATTCATATTGCTGAGTGCTCTGTTTTTCTAACGAGAAAATGATAAGCCGGGGATCGCCATCGAGTGGAGAAATGAGGAGCATTATAGAAATGGAGAATCTTCTCGTGAAGAGATTCACCATTTTTTCACAATTGATGATTCCATATTGTGTTTGGTTTTGAATGGAAAAAGTATGTACGAGAAATTCATATTGATACTTTAGTATAAATTTAAGAAATGATCATTAAATGGTTAGAGTTAGTAAAAAAATCCAAATTGGGTATTTTTCTCAACAAAGGGTTTTGAGAATAAGTACTTATCCTACTTGTGTAAATCTTAGTTATGAGGAAGATACCTTTTCTTCACTGAAGTAAATCCGAAGGGAGAAGTTTGGCTTTTTTCCTACAGAAGTTTCTCTCCTCATTAAAACATGCCTGTAGCAAGGGCAACGAAATGCAGATTTAGAGGTACATTAGATGCTATAGGTTTGATTTGCAGACGACAATTGTCATCATTGTTGTTGTTGTTGTGGATAAGGAGGAGGATTACTTCTTTCCGACCATAATTCTCAACTTTAATTCCAGAATATTTTGTTTCGGGAATACAAGTTAATGATTTATTCAACGATTATTTTATTCTGACTCAGCTGAAACACATCCAAAAGATGAAAATACACAGGATCAAGCCAAAATAGGGCGCATCGCCAAAACGGATTTTTTCTTACACACATGGACTGTTGTTCCTCTGTTTTTTCTTATGTTCAAGTACTCTCTCTCTCTCTCTCTCTCTCTCTCTCTCTCTCTCTCTCTCTCTCTCTCTCTCTCTCTCTCTCTCCAGGCAACTCCTAAATCAAGCTTAACAAATAAATGAAATGGCCTTTGTATCCCTTCCTAGAAAATTGGGAGGACTCTAAAAATAAGTGATTTCAAGTATTTTCTTGAAGATTATTGTATTTTACTGATGTTTGTATTACATATATTTAACTTTTTTTTAAATCGCATCTTTTCTAAAATGTAACACCAAGACATTTTGTTCTAGAGGCACTGAAATGTCTGCTTTAGCGAAATTGACAACTGTGTTTCTATTGCTTGGTGCCCTGTAGGAAGATTTTGAAAATTTCTGGTCGGCGTGCCCATGGGATGAAGATTTGAAGTATGCACAAGCTGTTTGTGATCAGGTCAGTTTCCAAACTTAAGTGCCTGTAGAACAGGTTATATATATAGCTTGAATGAGAACTTAACTTGCATTTGAGATTTAAAATAGCCGACAAGGCTGCAAGGAACAAATTTCATTTTTTTAATCTAAGTTGAATCCCCATTTGCAAATTGGAAAATTGGATTCGGTCATCTAAGTGAACTCAAACTGTGAATTAGGCAAACAAGAAATGTTCCAAATGAACCTAGTCCAATGAATTGGCAAACCATGATAGGCCCTAAATTGCGAATTATGAACTTCAATTCAAATCAGTTAACCTGTGAACCAGGTACCTATGTTCTGAGCATACTCCGAGCTGGGAGAACGTGCTTGATGTAGGCTCAAATTGTTCTGGTTTTTTTCTGCTTCAACATGTCAACTGTTTCAGATATTGCTGCAAAGATTCTGAGAATTGATGTAGATGAAGCACAGAAGCAGCAACCGACATGCACTGGTTTTCTAATTGCATTGGATAAAAATTCTCATGGAATAGCACTTGAGAACCTACCTAATCTGGGACTTCTCAACATATTATAAAGTATGTTTCATCATTCATGCCATTACATACAAAAAAACTTATTATAGAAAATAGTTATTTGCAATTTCTTTTCATTCTTTCTCAATCTTAAGTGTTGAGTAAATAGAATGCTATCCTTATTTTTGAAAAAGTGGATTTGTTCCTATTCCAGGTACTTGTGTGGGAAAGGCTTTAAACAAATATTTGTCTATTTGCGTGGTGTAGGTTGATGTGCCTTTGGAAATTATACATTTGACGGATGAGTACTGGAATAATGTGGTATGCTTATTTTACGACAATAGTTTATCCGCGTATTCACTGTTGGCATGCTTCGTTCTCATGTTTTCCTTTTTCGTTTTATTTTTTGGGCTTCCTTACATTCTGACTTTCCTTACATTCGGATTTCATTTAAATGATTAGTTGGTTTCATCCAGTTACAAGTGAGCTACACGTCCTGTACTATATCTGTCCCTTATTTGGTCGGCATTGGTTATCTCTTCTGGTGTTTCAGGTATCTCACATTATTGCTGAGTATCGTTGTGGTCGTACTCCGAATCCAGATATACTTTGCAATACACGAATCAAATTTGGTTAGTTACATTCTATGTCTATTGTGTAATTCACTCATCATCATTTTCACCATGGCCTTGACAAAAATAAGATTCTTTTTTTACCTATTACATCTTTACCTATGGTTGTTGTCTTTGTCTAAGCTAAATGTTTCTTCTATAGTATCATCACTAATAAAACTGAGTATATGTCTATTGCATAGTTGTACTCATCGTCATTATCACCATAGCCTTAATAAAAATAAGATTCTCTTTTTACCTTTCATCTCATTACCTATTGCTGTTGTCTATGCTAATGTTACTTATATAGTATCATCACTTAAACAGTTATGAATAAATATTAAATGTGCTTTCATCTCAGGTGCTTTTATGGATGCTATTAGCAGTATGAAGTTTGACTATGTTGCTTCTGGACATTATGCACATGTAGTTCACTCATCTCCAGATCGCAAGGATACGTCTTCTGTCCTAGAATTATCAAACGATATGGTACCCATGTGAAACATGCACTTCAACCTACATTTCTGACTATGATGTTCCTTCTTAGTCTTTTCGTTTGTAGTCTGCTTGATCATGCATGAACAGATCAATTATGTGAGATTTTCTTGTAAGATGTTTATGTTACCAACTTACCATTTTAAAGATTTCTCTAATGTTATCTCTGCAAGTTAATAAGATTATTATTTGTTTGAGTCATCTTGTTCATTTAAAGGTTTAAAAGTGGCCTGGCATTTCAGGTTAAGGATCAAACTTACTTCCTCTCACATCTCTCACAGAGCCAGCTTCAACGACTTCTTTTCCCTCTTGGTTGTATTTCTAAGGTTGTCACTGTTTCAAATTCAGTGATGCATTTCGTTTGTTTAATTTCATCTTTTATTCTTTCTAGCTTGGGGGTTTTCAATTATACCAATATCAGTTAATCCAAGAAATTAGGTCATTGTTGTCGGACATATCTCACTTCTTAGTGTGCTACTTCTCTACGCATACAAGAACACTTCTATAGTTGCTATTCATCTCCATCTGATGGCACCCCTAGCCATTTCATGTCCATTTATAATTATTATTTTCCATCTGATTGTCAGGTTACATTTTCTTTTCCTCCTTTTAAACTATTTTGTTGTTGGCCTTCCTTGTGTCCATGCATGTATGGCATGGGTGTTGTACCAAACATACATTCTTAGTTGGCTCTGGAGATCTATAAATTAGTGACTGGGCTAATTTAGACTGCTTTCTTTTTCTTTTTTTAATTTTATTTTTTCCGTGTACTTGCACAACCTTCTGCAGGATGAAGTGCGCGGGCTGGCTGCAAAGATGGATCTTCCCAACAAAGATAGAAAGGATTCACAGGGAATTTGTTTCCTAGGAAAGGTGAAACTTCTGTTTTCTGATTAGCATTGTAGCTCTTGTCACTAATAAGGGAAAAGATGCTTCGCTTAAAGAGTTATGATTTTGAGTCTTTTCCCGCTAGAAATATTAATTAGCAAATTGAGATTGTGTTTTCCTAGTCATTAGCTGGCAACATTCTGCTGCATTAGTTCGTGAAAAGCATTATTACCATCCATGTATGATGAACTTGATTCCTTGTTTCCATGTTGATTATATTGGTCTCATTGCATAATTTTGGAAGAGCTTAAACCTTGATTGTTTCCTTCTTCATGTTGGCCCACTTCCATTGATAGATAAAGTTCAGTGAGTTTGTTGCAAGACATATTGGGGAGATGGAAGGTATTATACTGGAAGCAGAGACTGGAGATTATCTTGGCAAGCACCGAGGTTTTTGGTTTTATACCATTGGCCAGCGCCAAGGTCTACGCCTTCCTGGAGGACCCTGGTATGTCACGTCAGTTTCCATTTATGGACATTGTTTTGCCAGGAGGAGTGCAGAACTATGACATTTAATCCATTTATTACATTCAAGTCCTTTATTGGTGGTCATTTGCCATGGGCTTGCATCTGTGATGCCAAATACTGTTGTCATTTTCGAGTTATACCTACTTAATGCTCGTGACCGAATAATAGGCGAATACAGCTAAATGCTTCATCGTGGAGCTATACAATGTCATAGTGACCCCTCTTTCTTTGCTCCTTCACACTCTACAGGACATAACACTTTGGTGATCTAAACCATGCACATGGTGGGGGAAATGTGATACCCAAAAAAAAAAAAAAAAACAAAAAACAAAAAACAACAACTGGATCATCCTGACTGTATGATTTTTCCCTTTTCAGTGGACCATTGGTTGTAATTATCTATTTGCTAGCCGTAAACAGATAGCTGGAGTCCAAGTAGGGTAGTTTTTTATTTTATTTTTATTTTTTAATGGCATGGCACCTTTCATCATGTGGCCTAACTAATCACTTAGATACCAAAGGGTGGGTCCCACCTGTACCACTTCTTGTTGAACCACAAAACTTTGTTTTTTTAAGGTTGATTATCTTATATTTGTCTTCTTACACAGGTATGTTGTTGAAAAAGATACTCAAAACAATGTAGTTTTCGTGTCAAGAAATTATTATTCTTTGGACAAGAAAAGGCGTACATTTCGTGTTGGATCCCTGAAATGGCTAAGTGGGTTTCCTCCTGACCGGCTTGATCAGCTTCAATGCAAGGTTGGAACCTTAGTTCTTTCAACTGTCTTTTCATCCTAATATTAAGCAGTTTTGGCTTTTTAATAAGCAACAACAGTATTTTGTAAAAAAAAACCTGTGCAACCTGTGATGATGTTTCAACAAAAGAGTGTAAGAAACCTGATACCTGACTTGATTTGAAATCACTCTGGGTCAAGTTAACTTAAAGACCTGGTCATCCTTTTTTAACTCAAGAAAATGGAACCAAGTGTTTTTTTTTTTTTAATATTATTTCTGCTGCATATATGTGGATTTGATTCCAAGAACTGATGAATGTAGATCCCTTTTTCAGGTCCGACATGGTCCCAGTTTCTACAATTGCAGTGTAAAAATGGAAACAAGTAAGGACAGAAATAGTGACATCGCTGTTGTTGACTTATCTGAAGATGATCAGGGCTTGGCTGCAGGCCAATATGCTGCCTTCTACCAGATTAAGACCTGTTTGGGCTCAGGCATGATTTTGGATTCATGGGACAATCAGAACTTCCCTGTTTGCGCAAAGGCTCTGGAGATTGCAAAATTGGAAGATAAGTCAAAACTTGGGCAACCTGTTAAGATTAAAGTAAGAAACGAATGTTCCCCAAACAACTCTGAGTATACAGATGATATTAAAATGCATGGAAAATCTGTGCATTCCCTTGATGCCACTGTTGGTGGTGAGAGGCAGAGACTGATATTTAAAGGTATGCTCTCAAATATTGACTTGAAATGGTGGCAGAAACTTAAAGAGTTTTTGCATATATTCTAGTTCTCCTTTTTTGTATTTGTTTATTACTTTCTATTGGAATGTGACTATTTTCCCGATGATCTCTGAGGGACGGAGGGAGTTGTTTTGTCCTACAAAAGTAATTATAAAATATATGGTCCTTATCCAGGAGAAAATGTCAAACCACCCATGCTCCCTCTTTAATTACTTCGATTGTTATACAAGAGGAATTATAGGGTCCTCATGCATGAGGAATTTACACTGACCTTTCTTTATGGGCAGTGTATGGTGATTGCCCAAACAAGCTTGTAAATTGGAACATCTTCTTTTACAATCTGTGATGTTCTTTCTGAAGCATTGATCTAATTCACTTAACTGTTATGATATCCATATAGGGCATGGATACAGCAGGGACACTCATGGATATGGCATTGGTACAGTTTTATCAATAAATAGTGAAGTATCATATATGTTACGACATGATACATTGCCCATTTTGCAGTATCTGGGTAACATAGCAGTCAGCTGTCTACGGTGGATCAAGTGTTGGACATCCAATGGAAAAAATCTGGGAACCTCCATCCATTCTGGGGCCAACTGTGGTCTGGCTATTGGTCTGTCAACCACAACATTGCCCCAGCTTGTATGGAATGGTCCATCATTGTCAATCGATTTTGGGTAGACTTAGTATATTCTTAACCATCCATTTACTTTTCTTGAGAGTCTCTAATATAATAGTTTTGAACTGTCAAGTTAATGGCGTTTCGAAGGTAAGGCCTATCTAAACCTCAGCCATTTTTATTATTTTGGAGTAGACTGCCTTGCTAGCAGTTGACCTCACTGAGGTGTGCATGGAGCAGTTCTCAAACCCCTGCTTTGCATAGAGAGGCAAACTTCTTACATTGGCTATGAATAAAAACATGTGATGGTAGATTGTCTGCTAAATGTGGAAAAGGATATTCTAATATTGATACAATTATAGCAAAATTAATTAATTAATATGATACAATGTGTCTTAGTTGCTCTTGACCCATAGCACAGTTGGAAGGTACTCTCATTGTTGCAACTTGCAACCATGAGGTTGTGGATAATGTTCTCTTATGCAATCTTCATTAACTTTACTTTGTATCAATTCTTCTTTACATGACAGTTTGGATTCCACAGTTCTGAAAAATTGGTAAATGGATGATTTATTGTAAGGAGTTTGATAATCTGAATCTAGCTGATATTGGTGTAGGAGACGTGTATGAGTTGTGGGACAATTAATTCAAAAATTAGAGATAGATGCAGTCCTATATTTAGTGTTCTCGTGTTCAATGTGGATGGGGGCAGCTAGAGGAAAACTGAGGTTGGCAGTCATTGGAAGGCTGCTTCATAATGGGAAATGAGCGGTTTTAAGCCCTTTTTCTAAGCCCATGTGAATTGGTGATTCTAATGAAGTGGAGGTTGAGTGTGTTTCGGATATTTCCATGAAAGCTTGATAGTGGAGAGCGATTTGTCAAATGCTATTGCTTGGGTTATACGAAATGCTTATTTTCTCTTGGAAAATTCAGTATATCCTCCACAAGATTAGACCGTTGTCATCTTCTATTCAGGTAGTGTTCAATCATATCAATTGTTCAACTGATGACTGGGCGGGTTCTCTAGCCAAGGGGTGGATATGTTCCTTCTGTAGTTTCTTGTCATGGGCCTGGTCGCCTTGTCCAAGCCTTGGCCTTTTATTTATTGGTCCTTAAATACAGGTTGGATCTAGCACATTTGCAATATATATTACACTCCTTTGTGTTAGATTTATGTGACAAGGCCTTTGATCATATATGGGCCCAAGTCCAACCTAATTAATAATTGGGTCTGAAGCTTTGACCTGGGTACGACCCACAGCTCTAAAGGTAGAGCTAAAACCCAGTACAATGTGGGCCAGGCTCGGTTTGATTTTGGATGGTCCGACCAGGAGCAGCCCTTGTGATGCAGGTAAGATAAAAGGTCCTCGCCAACTTCTGCAACAATATTTAAGTTTCTGCAAAACTTCTGTAAGATCTCATAAAAATAATCTTTTTATATCACTAGAAGCGGAATTACTCTGTTGTTTACACAACCCTTTTCATAAAGTTGAGTCAACTAAAATACTAATGCGTCTTTGTTGAATGGTTATACCTTGCTCCAAACACTGTTGGATGGGCTGATTTGAGATGTGCTTCGGTCAAACCATTGAAGTCAATAAACATCCCTATTCTGCTGGCTGTACACTTGTATTAAGATTGACTGTTGACCATAATCTCATTTGCATTGGATTCTAGATTGTTGCTTCCAATCTTCAACAATAATATCAGATTTTCTTTTGGACCTTTTGATGTTCCATATGAAAACTCAATATGCTGATTGGTAACAGATGCTAAACTTTTCATGGATAGATAGCCCTTCACATGAACCTGAATAGAATCCTTTAACGAAAGATCCACTCATGGATACTATTTGCTATTTGCAGAACTACCTGAATTTAGTTTCTTTTACAACCTGTATCCAAGTCTCACGTCCCAAAGCAAAAGAAAATAAATCTGAAAAAAAAAAAAGTAAAAAATCTTGTTTCCATTACAAAGAACCCGAGTTCCTCTGTTCTTTATATACAAGGATTAAAGCACAGCTAGTAGTGTGAATGATCTGGATTTTTTTCTCATCTAAAGGAAACTAAAAATTCTTAATCTAACCTAAATATAATAGAATGGATAATCTAATTCCAAGTCGTGACCGAGCAAAGCCTCTCACAGCTTCTTAATAATGACTTTTAATCACAAACACCACTAAATCTGTCAATTTAAACTTGAGTAATTTTAGATATGGGAACTTCTAATTGGTTAACCGGTTAGGTAGACCCTGCGCAAGCCTTGTCCAAGTTCTGCTTCATTAAGTGCTAGGGACGAATAGATATGGACAAGACGAAGGATAGGTCAAATATCAGTCTTACAAATAAGTTTTACTTTGATGGCATTAAATGATGCAGATGTTTTGGAATTAAATTTAACAGAGAATGAGATTGTGAGGATTATCAAAGGTAGTTGCTCAGTCTTTGGGGTAGGTGTGCAAGGACTTGATTGATCATGGGAGTGGCCCCTTTGGGTTGCCTCCCATGGGAGTTTGGGCTTTGGGTTGCCTCCTGTGGGAGTTTGGGCTGGGTCTTAGTCCCAGTGTTTCTGATCCTCCTCTCAGACCAGCTAGTGATCAAGCAACGCCTTGGTAGGCTATTGCCTCACCAACTATCTAATCAGACGTGAGCTTCTCCTCGGGCAAATTCCTCCTTTTTTCTCCTCAGCCTACGGGGTATTAGCAGCCGTTTTCAGTTCCAATGAAGAAATAATTCATTTGATCCTGAAAATGGAAAAACGAATAGAAGAAAGTTTAACCTGAACAAATGCAACGATGCTATCTGCGCTGAAATGGTTTTGTGGTTGGTGGGTAGTGGGTAAGAATGCAATTCATTATTATTATTAGGGAGAATTTCCAAAAATTCCTTAAGCTTCGGCCTTATTTAAAAAAAGGACACAGGTCTCAAACATGTTCAAACTAGTGTCTAAGTTTTTTAGGAAATTTTCGATTAAGGACATCCATTTATTTAAAGTTATTTTTTGGCAACTTTTTTCCTGTATTTTTTTAAATACCAAAATTACCCTTTATTGTAATAAAACTCTTCTTCACTTCCTCTATATTCTCCTTATTTCCCTCGCCGGTGTCCTCACGGTGATCAAAGACACCCAGTATTCCTACAACGATTGGTTGCATGTACTGGCTGCCAAAACCATGTCATGGCTTTAAATAAAAAGTAATTTGGGCATTTTCAAAATATTGAGGGAAAAAGTCACCAAAAAATACCTTTAAATGGGTGGATGTCTTTAATTGAAAATTTACTGAAAAGCTCATAGACTAATTCTAAAAGCTTCAAAACTTGTGTCCTCTTTCAAAATAAGGCAAAAACTTAAGACTATATTTAAAATTTTTCCTTGTTATTATCCCCATTAAATTGACAGCCGTTGGGGCAAATTTATGACAATGGCTCTTTTTCTTTTTCTTTCTCTTTCTCTTTCTCTCTCTTTTTGAGAATGGGACAATGGCTAATATTAGTGCCGCTGCTCCGGAAATGATGGGTTGGAGGAAATGGGATAAATGGTCCAATGCATTCAATCGTCTCTCCACTTCAATACCTCCTATACAAAAGAAGGAATGTTTTTTCTTCGGGAAAGTAAAGTTGAAATGATGTGAGTTGTTGTATTTTAGTTTACTTCTATGGTAGTGTGTTTCGTGTTCCACGTGATGCGTAATTGGAGAAAATGCTCCTCCACCTTATACCTTATTATGGTACCATGTCTTTGAGGTGGTACCCCTACAAGGTGCAAAATATAGAAAGTTAATTTCCTTGCAAACCACCTTTAATTATTTCACTTTTCCTCTGTAACTCATTTACAGTCTTTGTCGTTTACTGATCCTCTTTATTCTCTTTTATGCTGTGTTTGGGAAGGGGGGAGTGGAGGGGAAGGAAAATTTGAGGGGAAGGAAAATGAAGGAGAGGAGAGGGAAAATTAATTTTACCTCATCTTGTTTGGGAAGTAAAAAAGTAAGGGGCAGAAAAGTGAAAAAGTAGGGTTTTGTTTGTAAAGTACATGAAAAATTACCATTTTGCTCTTACTTTTATAAAAGTTTATAAATGACAACAAAGGACAAAAAGGGCAAAAAGGACTTTTTCCCTCATTTTCCTTCCCTTCTCTCATTTTCCCCCCATTTTTGGGGGGAAAATTTTTGCCACAAGAAGACAAATTTTCCCCCCACTTTCCTCCCTCCCTTCCCAAACACCCCCCAAAAAGATTTTCCCCCCACTTTCCCCTCGTTTTTTTCCTTCCACCCTCTTCCCCCCTTCCCAAACAGAGGGTTAGAAGAATCGCTGGTGCATTGTGATTTGCGGCTTGTGTGACTATCACTAGGCCGGCCGTATGAGGTTCTAGGACTTTCAGTCAGCCCACATAGGTTAGGCTCGGGCTGTCCAAATGCATAAGACCACGCATAGGGCTTGGTTGTTTCTAGAATTCCTAATAAGAATCCACCGTGTTTTTTTGGATATATTGTTGTGATACCTATTTACAAATACCATGTATCTTTATAAGCATTTCAAAATATCAGTCACATGAAAAGTTTTAAATATTTTTTTTTTTTTTTTCCGAGAATTCAAGAATTCAGCCCCTTTGACTTTTGAAAAAATTTAAAAGGGCTCGTAGTTACATCTGCCTGGAACTTGAGGAATCCAACCTCAACTGAAAAGGTACTTCGCATGTTGAATCAATATAATGGACTTGGCTATTGCGCCTTGACTTATTTTATATAAATATTCTCCTACAGAAGGATAGTGTTAAATCTTAAATTATGTCAAACTTTGGATCATATAAGATTAAATGAGCAATCAATCACACGCGAGATTTTCTGCGCCACTTCAGAATCCTGTGTGTTGAAAAAAAGCGTGGCCTAGATTGGACCTCTAGCTACTACATAGTTCTTACCACTAGAAAGTTTGAAATTTTATTTTAACACCACCGACAAGGTTTATACCATTAACGAGTTTGTGACCTGAATGATTTAAGATTTCCCTCCAATCAGCTCCACACTCTTTCTAATACAGGAAGTCACTCACATTCTTTAACATTGCACTCGCTATATATAAAGGAACAATATCCAATCAAGGCCTGTCAGTTTATCTTCTTCTCTACTGTCTTTCAATGTGAGGAGCCCCACTTCTATAGTGATGGGTTATGTGACAAATACATTTCTCTTTTATTTATTTATTTATTTTTTTAAATCCTCAAAAATTATTGCCCTAGCAAAAGATAAATACAAACTCCTTAATATTGAAAATGGTTGGAATGTGTCATAAGCACTGATCAGAATCAGAAGAGAAAAGAAGGGTCCACCTAAAATTATAACTTTAAATAATCATAAAATGTCAATTCCAAGTATCCCTTGTAGCTAATAAGAATCAGAGTGAAATTTATTTTCTGAATCATGAAAAGAAAAACAGAAAAATAAAATATAATAAAATAAACCATATAAAAAAAGTCTTTCATTATAACCATACTACCAAAAAAGATGAAGAACCCCAAGATCAAATTCATGATTTCCAGTAGAAGGATCCATCATTTCCAAAAATCATGATCTAACTTGAAAAGGTAACCAAATTTCTTTTAGGACACGGAGTAATATGAACTTGTAATGAAAAATCAAGTCATCAAGACTAGTAGAAAGCTCAAGAAGAAATTGAACAAAAAAAAATGAAAAGCCATCTACCAGTCAACTATAATTATAAATAAAGACAGAATTATTTTTTTAATAAAATTACCAAAATTCTCAGATCATACACAAAATCTATAAACATAAAAGGTTTCTCCTTTAAAAAAAAAAACAGAGAGAGAGAGAGAGAGCCATCTGATTATATAAAAAACAGCATAAAACACAATTAAAGAAAAAAAAAACTAAATTCCCTAATATTCTAAAAGAAAGAAAAAACTTGTAAAATCATAAAAGCCAAACCCTAAAAGAAGAACATCCCAATTCACACCACTGTATTATCATCATCCGTGTAAAAATCCGCGCATTTACAGAAACACCGGTATCAGAAACACCTCACATACCCACAAAAGTCAAATTCAACAACAACAACAACAACAACAACCCATCCTCTAACAAAATTACAGAAACCCCACAAAACCCAACAACCACATGAATCAAATCCCAACATCTACCTTCCAATACGAAGCAGAGAAGCCAAGACCCTCGCCCACGCGTGCCGTATACGCGGATACGCCCTCACCGTATATACGGTCGTTTGTCTCAGCAGATTCTCTATCGTCTCCACGAAAAGATTCAAACTTCTCACCGGTGGAACGTACAGCGTCAAAGGAGCCGCCGAGAAGGCCACCGCAAAGAGAAGCTGCAACATCTTCTTCTTCTTCTTCAAGAAAGCAAACACAACTTTTGCCTTTTTTTTTCTCTCCTTTCTAGTTTTAGACTTTGAGTTTGTGAGTCGTGAGAGAGCTTTGAGATCTCCTTCCCCTCCTTCTATATTTATTACTGAGAGGAATTAGGTGATGTAGAATAATCAAAGATGGATTATTGATGGTCCTGAGATGGAATTCTGGCCGTTGGTTGAGATTGGAATTTCTATTTTATGATGTTTGGACCGTACACGTGCCATGTGTTTTGTGAGGCGGCTTTATCTGTAGAGCGGTGGAAGTCTCTATCGTTTTTTTTTTTAATGGCTAGTTATGTCTGCTCGTTTAGATCCGATCCTCCACTAATCAGGTTATACTTTACATTAAAAGGCCATCTGTGTGTTTCATTTCTAGTCCGTGGGCAAGAAAAAGGAATAACTTGTCCTAGGGTTTTGACCAGGTTTGCTAGGCAGCACCTCAGCTTTGAATAGGCCCGGCTTGGGTCAATACGTGGTGTACCTCAAACCTCAAATCTAGTGGTGGTTTGTACCATGTTTTTCCCACTTTCGGAGCTGGAGGCCTTGGTATTCACTCTCAATTTCCCTTTTTCAAGAATCGAATTTCGAGTCCACTAGTACTACCACCTTGGGACCACAGAGGTGTTTACCCGACTTCCTTCTGTGCTTGGAGGAAACAGTTCAACTCAAAGGGTTGGAAACCCACCGATAGGAAAAAAAAAAATGTATATGGCGTACCATAAGCTTTATAAACCTCGGTGGACCGAAATTGATATCCATATTACATGATTATATAGCAAGTAACAAATACAGGAGAAAAGTAGAGAGAGAGGGGTTTGAAAGAGATTACAAGTACATAAAAATATATATAAGGCTGGTGAAATTGTGCTAATCCTCCATTTATATTATCAAATTTGAATGTCATTTATTCGGATTAGTATTAATTAAGTGTCAAAATAGGTGTGTAAACCAATCGAATTGTATATCATCATTCCCCTAAAAATCAAATAATCAAAATGGATCAATTTAGATAATTTGTTATTTGCACTTAAGTGGGTATATGGGGATGATGTTATGACATGGACACATTGGATACTGAATTAACCGCAGGTCTTTGCACTTGGTCGTGCGAGCAGTGACTTCTTGTTGCACTTCACAAATGTGTGGTTTGTTGCATTGCCCAATTCAAAGTTTGGATCACATGTTTATTGTAGGCCCAAGAAAAAAGAATTTAAGTTTTCCAGTGGACCATTAATGAGGTCATGGTGTTGTGAAGCGTGTTTGGCAATTAACTAGTTTAGTTAAGTTAAAGTAAAGTGAATTCAGACAAGAAATGACAAAAGGTCATATCAAAAGTATAAAATTTTAAAATTCCCTCCAAATTTAAAAAACAATTAAAAAAATATCTTATTTCCACTAAAAGACCAAAAAACTTCACTTTTCTATACAAAAAGTTAAAAAATCTCATACAAAAACAACTAAAAACAAAACACTATTATAACACCTTATATTTTATTCTCTTCTGATTTGATGTTTTACCTCACCATATTTCAATTAACCCTGCATACAAACACATGGGGGTTTGCATAGTAGTACTGAGACTGCACATATGGGCCTCAGAATAACCAACATTGTTTGATAGGACACATCATCCATCTTGACATCTCAGTTGTTCTTTTGAGAGGGGCCACTTAATGGAATATGTACATGAAAAAGTCTACTTGTCCAAATGACCAAAATGCCCTTTTATGTGGAGTCGGGCCAGTCCCGGGACAAGTAGCAGGGCTCTATGTACATTTCCTCGTACATTTGTAACAGTACGTAATTGGGAAATGATGGAACATGTATACTTTCAGCAATAAATATGCTCTTTGTCACAATATCCTTTATCTCCTCTCATCCCAAAAATGCATTTGCCCCAAACAGCATCAAATTCTTGCCTTTCACCTCTTAGTAGTTAGTACACATGAATATGCTCTCATGACAAGTATGTGGAAGTGATTGCTACCTCTTATGGGTCACAATGAGTATTTGATATGAAGTATGCCACTGTGGTTATTAGTAGATAGATTCCATCCTAAAAATGGAACCCTGTTTGGAATAGAACGGATCTTTCCTATGTGAAATGTAAATGATCATTGTTTTATAACTTATAAGTGTCAATTTGAAAGTTGTACATCATATAATCATAGATGGTGTTTTTTGGACTGGTTCTTGAACCTGTCTGTCTAATGTTTTTAAGGACTTGTGTTGAAAAAGGATTCTTTTTCTTCTTTTTTTTTCGTGACAAGTAAATTTAAATTGCTCAAAATATTGTCCTTCGGTGTATGTTGTTGGGCTTTTCAAATGTCCCATTTTCATTTACTAGTGTACAAATATTGAAAATGGATGTTCTATTGTAAAAGTTATAAACCTAAACTAAAACTCCTAAGAACGGGATAAGTGACTTAGTTTGTGGGGCTCACTATGCCTATAAGATATAAAGGAATCTAAGATCTAGCCATTCACGAAAACTACATCCAAAGATGCCTCTAATTGTAAAATTTAAAGCCTTGAATTGGAATATCACCCAAGTTGTTTTATGCATATAGCTGGAAGTAACTTATGACTCACCCACCTGTTTAAATATCCAAATTCAAATGTCCTTTTGCATTCCATAAGTGTGATGGGCTCCACAAAGTCTGCTTTTAAATTTGTTTTGAGGTTTTAATTTATGATTTATACAGCAACCAAAACTTTGACTTCTCTTGGAATCCAGAAGTCCATTGTACAAGTGGGTTTCAATTGTTAAGCAATCCGAGAACGAGTCCTTATCTTAGTGGTAAAGAGTGGGAGCTCTCACCTAGCCGCTCATGATTTGAGCCTTGAGTACGCCACTCTTTCCACACGTGTGGGCTTTCTTTATACGTATGTGGGCTCCTTTCCCACTTGAGTGAGCTATCTTCCCATGTGTGTGCAGGCTCTCACTTGGAGAATTAAAAAAAAAATAATCTGCCAGCTTTTCGATTCTATCTGTTTCTGTGTTTGTCATTCATTTGAACATCTGCATTAGTGTTTGTTATTATTATTATCAAGCCATTTTGATATTGCCCATATTCATTACCCTTCAACCCATTGATGGTCTGTCCAAAATATTCAACAAATAGAATATTCCAAACTGGTCTCAAGCTTTAACCACTCAATGAATCGCCCATCAGTGTGCCTCACAGTAAAAAACCTCCCCAAGGAAACATTTGGATAGGTAGGGTATCCATCCTTGATGTCGACACAAATATGGCCTGGTCCCTGCCTAATCATACCTATTGCAGTAGGACCTGCGCATGTGAACCGATCCGTGAGGGTTCAGTTTATACTTTTCAGCTAAAAGTTGAGCCCAATTCATGTTAAGCCACTGCCCTCTGTGGTTTAGTCTTTCCCATATCATTCAACCCAGAATCCTGCAGTCTCAAACAATCAAATTGATGTGTGGGCCAGGATTAGGAGCCCGTACAAGCGGAAAGAGATGAGATACTTGGAGTTTGAATCCGGGGCAGCTAGCAGCTAGGTAAGAACTGACGCTCACGTCCATACTACCGTTGTTATTCGAGCCAGAATAAGTTAGTAATACCATGGTGATTTACAAATTGCAGTTCTGGAGAGTTCCACGGCGTTCGTCCCATTTCAAATGGATATAATAAAACGCTACGCCCTTCCAGAATCCATGTAGGCCTCCTTATTTAAGAGTTAAGATAGATGAGCTTTGGCGTTGGATTTGGAAAAGTTTCATCGCCTTCTCAAATGAAAGCTGATGCTAATCCATCACTTTTCTGTTGTTGGTATTTTATTCGGCCAACTGTTTATTTAACATACGAAAGAAACATGTATAGAAATCTCATATCTGGGAGGTGCTTCCAGACAATTCTGAAGTAGACAACCGAGCAAAATTTATACTTCTTGTAACGTCTTTATGACTGTTCGTGTATAAAATGATCATGGTTGGGCTGTGGTCCATGACTCGCGATCACGGGAATATGATCAGGATCCAGGGTTTTTATTTTGGTGAGTCTAAACTTTTATTTGACTTTGCTAACTTTTTTTTACATTAAAAATACGAAAAATGTATTGCGTTTAAATAGACACAAAATTTTTCCATGTTTAGATATCCTGCCCGATTGAAGTGCCTTCTCACTCCATCTTCCAAATTAATGTGATATCAATTCATCATCATCAAAACAACCTAAGATAACATTTCCTTTAATCCTATGTGTTTGGATACCATGCGATGATGATTTGATTGAACACCCATGTACCCAATTTAGATTCCCAAAGGGGTTTTATTTGGATTTAAGGAATTTAGTTACCTGCACTTACTTAGCTATAAAAAGCATTCCCTATGATCACGGGCTCATGGCAAAGATGAAAAATCGTCACATAAATGCAACTCAAGTTATCCAAACATATGGGTCATAAGGCCTGATTTATGTATGAGTTGAAGTTTAAAGTATGCCCACTGGTGATTTGGTCAACTTGGGACTTATAGATATGCTTAGATTTGGTGATTTATGGCTTAGAGTTTGAATTAGGATTTAGAGATTTAGAGTTTGAAATTAAGGGTTCAATTTTAGGTATAAAGTAATTAGGATTATACTAAATTTAAAGAGAGAGGAAAACTGGTTTATTTATGATTATTTGGTGAGAGAGAGACTAACTATGAGAGAACCGACAACGAGAACTCGATCGGTGCAAGGATTTTAGACTCTTCGTAGAAAGAGATTTGTGCAAAGAGGATATGGTACTCTCGGTTGGAAGAAGATGTCTAAAGAGAATATGAGTGTTTTCACAAATATTTTGTGACGTGAGACGATCACATTATTTAGACGTGGGGCAACTATTTATTAGACATACATGGGAGAGGATCAGGCCCATTCAAATATCATGCAATTTCAAATTTGACCGGGGGATGGGGTAGGTCCACCCCTGTATATGATATACATGCAAATCACACTGAGGATGATAATAAGGAACAAATGTCTGGGGTCTATGTGCAGGGGCATAACCAAGTGTGATACAAGAAACCCCTAGATAATATTATAAAAATAATAATTCTATTATATAATGTCTTCACTTGATCATATACTGCACCACCGAAATAAAAATTATGAGTCCGCCATTGTGTATGTGGCCCGCCATTGACGTGATATTAGACATATTTATCTTCAGGGAAAAAAAATAATGGAGGTTATATATACTTTTCTTTATGGGAAGTTTGGTTGACCATTTCTTTTAACTTGTCATTTGCATTTGTTTCACTGAAATGCATCTCTAACCGTGGCTTGGCTGATCTAGCATGGAGGTTATGGTCTGAAATGAAAGCAGAAAGCTATATCAAAATACAGATGCACTAAATTTTTTTTTTTTTTTGTTCTCTAAAAAATGGTTAAATTTTTTATTGCTAATTAACCCTACCATAGTAGTATATTAATAGACTGTCTCTTTTTTTCAGTGAAGGTTGGTGAAAATAATTTTAAAATAGGTGAGTGTATTCACAAAGAAACAGTGAGTATGATGTCGTTGCATCGTTGGATCACAGGTGGGCCTGCTGGAAAAATAAAATTGGAGAGGTTGAGCTTAGGTTGACCTGCTCAAATAAAAATGAAGAGCTTTATCTTATGCTAACCTACTCAATTATATAACAAAATCTAATGGATGCAGTCCATATATTAAATATAACAGCTGTTGCATAGATGGTTTTGCCTCAAACCAATGGGCGAGTTGTGAATTTATTAGAGTCGTAACCCAGTGTTAAAAAGAAAGTCTTGAAATGACAAGAGCCATGATCAGCAATCCATCCGGATTTTCAAGCAAGAATAATCGGGATCTTAGTCACCGTAGGTCAAAAGCCTTACAGGATCCGGACTCTAAATAAAGATGGGGCTCCTGTAAATGGTGCGATTCCCTTCTCCTAAGCCATTTGAAGGGGCTTTAGGGCAGCTTTGTGCAACACATATTTCTGCGGAGGTGAAAGTGTGTGGGTATTTTTGTGGAAAATTTCCATTTTTTTGGATTTTTTTTTGCAAAAGGAGATGAAACCCATGTTTGACCCTCCCACTTTCCCTTTCCATTTCCCCAAAAAGATGGAATCTGATTTCCACAGTGTGCGAAATTATAATATTTCGAATTTCTCTACCTCTTATGTTCCAGTTGTATAGCCAGAGGATTCCTTGTTCATACATGTGGCATGGGAAATCAAAACCCTTTCTATTGAAAAAAATGAATTCATTTGTTATTTCTTTTAATGAGGAAAATGTGTTACACAAAACAATAACAAAAAGGGATTACATGGAAAACCGTAATAATTTTCATTTTTTACTGTATATTCTTTTTACCCCACAAACGTACCATTCGGTATTTTTTAAATGGTTGGAGAAACCTTATTTTGTCATTATCCTGTCGAGACGTACGATCAGCTTCTTTATTGAAACTCATAAAGTTATTATTTGGGGAGTTTATAAATTCTCATGCATCATGGGATTCCTAGATGTTTATTTGTAATTGAGAATTCAAAATTCTCACCAAAAGGTAAAGAGGTTGGAATTTTGAAATTCCCCCTGGCATTTGAAACCTTTTAAGTGGCTGGAACTTTGAAGTTTTTATCAATAAATAAGGCAATTACAAATTTCAAGGGACAAACAGTCACGTTATTGTCTTATATCTAAAAAAGAGAAAACCCCACCACTTTAAATCCTTATTAGAAATTCTGATAAAGAAATATGCTCGAAGTGTCCTGTGATTCCTTTTATTTTAAACAAAAGTTATATATGGTAATAAAAGATTTAACATATAATAGATTATTTCATCAATGAATATGCACATTGGCCATATACAAGCATGGGATGGGAGTGGGACAGCCAAAATCTAAATTGGACTTTTAAGCCAAAATTTTCTCGAACCCAGCAACCCCACTAAATCAGACCCGTTTTAACACTTAACAGGGCCATCTGGCCCATCCCCACAGTGAGTGACCCATTTCCATCACTTGCTCGTAAAATGAGATGAGAAGCTCATCCGGGCATAGTGAAAAGCCCGGGTGTTTCTTCGTCAGTGACAACTTTTTCAAATTTAGAGGCAAGAACTAGTTTAGTTCTAGAGCCCTAAACTCAAGTCTGCAATTCTCCATTGCGACAAACCAAACCCTAGCAAAAATGGAAGAACACATATGGAAATCCGACGGTGTCTCGACTCCTCTCGGTCGAGTGATGAATCCATTGCTCGATTCTCGCCCCAGACATCTCGAAGCAGCCATTTCTCGCCTCTCTTCCGATTCGCAGAGAAGTTCTGGAGGTTTTTCTCTACTGATTTCTTTTTTTACTTCATCATTCCCTTTCTGTGATGTTGTATATGTATAGATATGTTCATGAACATAACTGATAGTTTTGTTGCATTAATTTCGCAGTTTTGTTGGATGAATCTCTACGTTATATCCAGAGGTATACTAGGGATGCGATTGATAAAGGGGAGCCATTGGATCAGATTCTGATTCCCCTCATTGAAAATGTAAGGAAACTTCAGATGTTGATTATTTCCTTCTTTAGCCCTGGTTTTGATAGTTGGAACTTGTTTGCTTTCATAAAGTAACCCTAATTTCCTGTTATTGGTGGTGGAAATGCACCAAATCTTCTCTCTCTGTGGTAAGAGGTAAAGGGGGTGTTTGAATGTACCAAAAGTCATCATCCCTTTGCCAAATTGCATTGCATTTGCAGTTAGGGAAGGCATGGGTAGTAGAGCATGAACTGCATTTGGAGGGCTATTATTGTTGTTGTTGCCACTAGTATTTTTCCAACATGCACTTTATTTCAGCACTTGACCAGGAGAAAATGCAGTACTGTTGCCGCTGGAAACATCATAATGGTCATGGAATTCTAAGTGAACTAGGTTTTTTCCCCTTATATCGGCAACAGTAAATTACTCAGAACAAGAAGGAAGTGTAGGTATATCAGCATTATACACAATTGTATATAGCAACTAAAAAAGAGAAGTTCTAATGCAAAGCCTCCAACAAAAAAGTGAACTAGCTTACTGCCAGAGATAAATTGATCATTTATTCAATCCGGTGACAAGTGTGTTTCTTTTTAGTCTTCTATTTCTAAATTTAAAATTTCTCATGCATTGTTGTGTCATGACATTCAACTTTGAGCGGTTGGTACCTTTTTTAGAAGGATATCAGACAAAGGAAGTCCTTTTCCTTTGAAACATTGTCCATATGCTAAAATTAAACAAAATTAACACTTCCAGTCATCCCTTTGCATCTCATTTTTGCTGAGAACCTAAAGTTGTTTCACGTAAGAGGCTAAGAGCAGAGGAATATTGGTTTTAAACTTATTGTTTCTGTTTGGGATTTTTATACAACTTATTTGCCATTACCATGAAAAAAAACCTTATTTAATGTTTTAATACCATTCTTGTAGTCGCTGAAGTCAAAGGGTTCAAAACACAGCAAACAGGTTTTAATGTTACTTACGTGGCTCTTTCAAGACGAGCTTGTTTTCCAACATCTTTCAAGTGCTTTGCTAGAAATTATCGTGAGAAAGGAAGATCACTACATTGCCCTTGGCTGGTGCACCTTAATTCGGGGTCTTCTAGATCATGGGTTGAACATGGGTCAATCATCAGATTCAGGTAATGCGTGATTTTTTTTTTGTTGATGTCGCTTTCTTAAGGCAAATTCATCCATACAAAATTAGCATTAAACACGCATAGTTGTGGCTTGCATTTTTTTCCCTGCTTCGCTTTAGTGTGGAGTACGTGTGAATATGCTATTGTGCGTGTGTGAACGTCCTTGTGTGTGCATGCACACCCTGTGAATATTTGTGTAGTCATGTGCTCACTTGTGCATCTTTATGTGTCATACATGTTTACTTCATTTTATAAAGCATTTGTTTGGCTGGAAACATATCATGATAGATCTTGTTTCATTTTATTATTATTTTTTATACTGTAGGCAAACAAGAAAAGCACTACACCTTGTTGAAGATTCTTTCCCGGTCGATGTCACATCTTTCATCTATCATATGTGATGGGAGGTAATATATTTTGTAAAATAATATTTTGTTCATTTCAGTTTTTAGTAATTATGGCTGCCAGTTTTTGGAAATTAATTTGGGGGTGGCTACTTGTGGAAGGAAGTAACGCATGAATTCCGCTTTTTAAAGGAGTAGAAAACAACTACATACAAGATAAAAAGGGAAAAGAAATTTGGATCTAAACATGATACACTTGGTGCTATTAATGAATAATTAGATGAAATGGTTATAGAAACTTGAACCATTTATTTGTGCCTCTAGAGGAAACTTTAATGTGGGAATGGAGTTGCTATCTTCATTGGAGGCAATCGATGAGTATTTGTCTTGTGCAGCAGATAAGCCACCTGTTCTAAGTCCAGTTAACATTGATGACACTGTGAAAGTTGCTTGAACCAAGCCAGAAGTATTACAGAAGAATATAAGCATACAAGAGAGAGAGAGAAGTTGCAAGAGATTTTCTGTATATCGATTGAATGGTCGAAGGATACATTTATACACTGTAGCCTAGATTAGTGGATCTCATTAGAGATCTGATTACATGATTACAGGCTTAACTAAGGAAATTAATATCTATCTAATCTATTGACAACTCATACATGGGCTGACCCAATACATGGGTTACTGACCCATTAGGTCGAGCTGACCTGTTGGACTATTTCTTTACACCCCCTCTTAAGCTTTGGATGGGAGGATGTGACCATCGAGAGCTTGGAAACTAGCTCCGAAAAACGAGAAGTGGAGTGGCTCTTGGTGAAAAAATCTGCTATCTGAGCAGCTGATGAGATGTGAAAAAGCTTTATAGTACCACTCCGAAAATGTTGACGGATGAAATGACAGTCAACTTCAAGATGTTTGGATCGTTCATGGAAGACATCATTTGTTGCCAATTTCCGTGTACTTTCACTGTCTGTAAAGAGGGGTAGATTTAGGAACTAGAACTCCTAAATTCCGAAGTAACCAGCGAAGCCAAATAATTTTAGTAGTGGTGTGAGATACAGCACGATATTCAGCTTCAGTGGAAGATCGGGAGACAACTTCCTGTTTCTTGCTCTTCCAAGAGATAAGAGAGGAGCCAAGAAAAATGAAGAAACCTGTTGTAGAGCGCCGATCATTGACATCTCCTGCCCAGTCGGAATCAGAAAAGCCATGCAGGGTAAGATTTTGACTGGAGGAAAGAAGGAGGGCACGGTTGGAACTTCCTTGTAAGTATCGCAGTATGCGCAGTACAGCAGCCCAGTGAAGATGAGTTGGTTGCGCAACAAATTGGCTTACCACATGTACCGCAAAGGCAATATCTGGTCTGGTAATCGTAAGATAAACCAAGCTGCCAACCACCTCACGATAACGAGTCGGATCAGAAAGTAGATCTCCATCAGTAGTTCGGAGCTTCAGAGTTCAGATTATGTTCAATTGGAGTAGAGACAGGCTTAAGATCTGTGAGTCCAGCTCTTTGGAGAACGTCATTGCAGTATTTCGTTTGGGATAAAAGATATCCTGTGGGAGAGTAGGCAACCTCAATGCCCAGAAAGTACCGCAGATGACCCAAATCTTTCATCTCAAACTATCGATGAAGAAAACGCTTCAAGGATAGAATACTAGAAGCATCATTGCCAGTGATAATCATATCATTGACATAAAGTAACAGGAAAACACAACCAGATCGTGAATAGCGAGTGAAGAGAGCGGAGTCATGAGCACTCTGAGATAAACCAATGCTAATAATGCTGGTGCTAAACCGTTCAAACCAAGCACGAGGGGCTTGTTTGAGTCCATATAAAGCGCGTTTGAGATGACACACAGAATGAGGAGGTCTCACAACGCCTGGAGGAGGATGCATATAGATTTCTTCTTGAAGGAATCCATTCAAAAATGCATTCTTGACATCAAGCTGATAGAGGGGCCAACGTCTAACAGCTGCAACAGAGATAAAAGTACGGACTGTTGTCATCTTAGCAACTGGAGCAAAAGTCTCCTCATAATCTACCCCATATTCTTGTGTGTAGCCTTTTGCAACCAAGCGAGCCTTATAACGATCAACAGAACCATCAGATTTGGTCTTGATCTTAAAAATCCATTTGCAGCCAATAGCCCGTTTCCCGAAGGGAAGAGGAACAAGGTCCCATGTGTGAGTTTTCTGAAGAGCTGCAAGTTCTTCGGCAATGGCTGCTTTCCAGTGCGGATGAGTTATGGCCTCCTTATAGTATTGTGGTTCTGCTAAAGTATGAATTGCTGCAAGGAAGGACTTATATGATGGAGAAAAATGATCAGTACAAACAAAGCCAAAACGGGATGGAGGAATTCTGGTGCGCAAGGGGTACCTTCGAGGTTGAGGATGATCCTGCACATCTGGAGCAGAGGAGATAGGCCCATGGTCAGAAGTAGGAGGTGGGGCGGCAGATTCCGGAGGAGCAGACGGAGGTTTGGGTCGACGATGATAAACCTGCAGGGGGGGAGGAGAAGGAATATCGGATGGAAACAAGTCCGGAAAGGGATCAAGAGGATAGACTGTAGGTGGCTCAGGAGAAGGGGATTGTGTAGGTAATGTATAAAAAGGTATATGTTCCAAGAAGGTGACATTACGAGAGACTCGTAACCTATTGGTTTTAGGATCATAGCATCGATAGCCTTTTTGTTCGATGCCATATCCTAAAAAGACACAGACAGTGGATTTTGGGTCAGCTCGACCTAATGGGTCGATTGAATGGTCGAAGGATACATTTATACACTGTAGCCTAGATTAGTGGATCTCATTAGAGATTTGATTACATGATTACAGGCTTAACTAAGGAAATTAATATCTATCTAATCTATTGACAACTCAGACATGGGCTGACCCAATACATGGGTTACTGACCCATTAGGTCGAGCTGACCTGTTGGACTATTTCTTTACAGACACATCTTATTGTCACTCAGCGGAACTAGTAGTGATGTCTCAATACTGTTAAATTGCCTTGCTCTATCAACATCCACATTCAATTTGTTTGTTGATTTCTGTTGAATGTTGTCGCGTTGTTTTTTCGTTTGTTGGATATTTTATGCATGATTATATATTAAGTCAAGCTGTGAAACATTTTCTTTTGTTCATAACAGTTCTAATATCTGGACACCATTTTATATTGGTCAAGTGCCAGAAAGATATTTCTGAGATTTTTAATTTTTTTTATATGTAAGATGTGCTATTTTGTGTTGCTTCTTAGAACCTTTGTTAGCCTAGTGACATTTTGAGATTGTAGCACTGTGCAGGATGGATTTGAATTGCCGACTCGTCTTTCTTTATCTGCAGCAGATTGTACTGTTGCTTTCACTGAAGCATTAACAAGAAAGGCATCCCTTTCGAAAGTTTCAAATGGTAGAAAAAAGTCATCCGACTTAAGTGCAACAAACCAGTTAATCACCTTTGTTCCTACTGAAAGCAAGGAGAAACCGAGTAGATCATCCAAAGTCTCGGAGGACATGGAAATGGAGTGGTTGCTTTGGGATCATTTGGCTGAACTTATTATTCTTGTGCAAAAGCTTCAGGCTGTATGTTCTGAACCTAGAATTTTTTACTGCTTCTTCCTCCTTTTAATCTCCATTTACAAGCTATATTTTGTTTGTCACCTTCAATTTGTGGATTGTATTTCTTTTCATGTTATAAAAGCAAAGCCTCTTGGCGGCTTGATGAAAACTTTACAATCTTAAGTGTTTTATTCTACATTATTGTAAAAAGTGGAAGAGGGGAAATTGAAACAAAGAGCATTTACAGAATATTGTGTTTGAACTTCTTTATAAATCCAGTATCCCCACTGTGTTTTCCTCCTTGTATGGAGCGAGTACATGGTAATTTTAGACGACTTGATTAGAAAGGTGTTGGGGGAGGAAACATGATTTTAACAACAGAATGTTTAGATGAAGATTTCATGCAGTTTAAGCTTTTGAAAATTGATAAAACAACTTGGTGAGCTCTCTCTCTCTCTCCCCCATTTGCTGATCATATTTTCTCTTTCGCTTCTCATTTCTGGATTGTATTTCTTTTCATGCTATAAAAGCAAAGACTCTTCCATTTACTGATCAAAATCGATTGTGAATATCTTGTTCAACTGAAGCCAATGAGTAGAAAAATTCAGAATTTTCTTTCTCCTGAGTTCAAATAATCTCCAATGGAAGTCTCTCGCAGGATTCTACTTCAATTTGATGATACTGAATACATTGATAAGTAATTGATTAGTTGTCTAGGAAGATGAAGCAGATTAAGAAACATAATTCTCTGATAAAACAGAGAACAAATCTCCTACGGCATGGAGATGAAACAAAGAGGATGTTTTTGGGGCTCTGATACCATTAAATTAGAGGAGGAGATAAATAAAGTAGAAGAAATGACGAGGGAATTGCTGTGAAGGCTGTGTCCCTTCTCTGGATCGGCCAAGTGCATGCATACACACAATATATATAGATATACACACACACACACTGTGCAAGATGCCAATTAGTGGCTATAATTAGGGATTACACACAGTTACAATTGAATCAAAAGTGAACAAAATCTCCTAAATATGGTAACTATACAATGTTGGTCTTGAATCCTTGTGAAAGGATATTTATATCATGTTTGAGCCATGAGTGTAGGAAACATGTGTGATTGTGTGGCTATGGGCTTGATTTTGATGGGGCCACCACACTTCTACAAGGCCAACCCTAGTTAGGTCGACCTTCACTTTCCTTCTCCAGTTCTTCTCTTTTCTTCTATTTTTGTTCTCTTTTTCTTTCTGCTAAGTTATCCTGGTTTTTCAGATCTTTCATCATCAAATCTGAAATAAATCAAGTTTTACAATTTCAACCATTTACAGCCTCTTAACATATGTAGTTTGAAACTAGCTAGTTAAATCAATGATCAAAACTAAAGAACCAGAATCAGTGAATTAGAACTATTAAACCCAGTCTATCAGGGCTAGTGGACAAGTGAACTAGAATCAACAAACTGGGACTATTCAACCACTTATCTTAACAAATTTGATAAGAGCATTATCAATTATCTCATTCTACCTTAGTGATCTGAGATAATATGCATGATGGTAAAGGTGTGAACCTTGATTTACGACCTAGTGACCTTGAATTTCAAAAAATGTGATCCTGATATTATTGCTTCTGAGTGCCCAGAAGTTAGCCTCTTTTACATCAATTTATGTTATTTGGAAGGTTTTAAAAATATGATTTTTCCTCTCTTTGGACAGAGGATCATTCTACTCTTATCTGTCTATTTAATGACCTCCAAATTGATATGTATAATGGTCTCCGAAGTCCAAATTGATATGTAGTATCTTTTGATTGGTGTATTCTTGAATATGTTATTTTCAGTGATGGGGACCTCTGGCTTGTGTGCATTGTCCTGGATGCTCCATGGTTTTATACTTGTCCAAGTGCAAGTGTGCTAAGTCAAGTGCTCAAGTCACCCCGAGTCACCTAATTGGCCATTCTATGGTTTTTGGGTCCAAAACTCACTTATTTCCCACATTTTTGTTGAATGAAATAGTGGGAGAATTTGGAGGTACTAATCATCCTATTGAATGAAATATAAATGTGGGTGGCTATTACTTATTATATTTATTATTAATAAGCAAAAAAACAACATAAGTTGTAGAAATTATTTATTTTTACACACACACACCCCCCCCCCCCCCCCCCCCCCCCCCCACCCCCCAATATGAGCAGGGCTCTCCTAAGCCGGAATAGTGCTGGTCCCACGAATCAAAGTTGATTATATCTATTTTTGACATGATGGAACTGGAAAATCTAGTTCTGATTGGATTTATCTTGATTTTGAAGACGATCATCAAGCAAAAAACAACTTCATTTGTGGGACCAGCACCATTTCAGCTTAGGATAAGCTAAGCTTCAGCTTACGAGAGCTAGCCAATATATATATATATATATATAGAGAGAGAGAGAGAGAGAGAGAGATTATTTCTGGTTTTTTCATATGTTTTAAAGGTTATTGGGCTCCAGGGTAAGAATCGCTCCAACTCAGCAAGTCCTATGCAACGCAGCTGGGTTGACTACATGAGGGCGACCGACATTCCCCCTCGAGCCCAATTTTTAAAAGGTTGAGATGGACAGTCAATGACAGTCAATGAATATAAGTACAAAGGATATCTTACCAGGAAGACAATCATATTTTTGGAGACAATCTAGGGGTACATGATCTGGCATTGTACTATATGCTTTAGAAATCTTGTTGTAACGTATCTCTTTAATCACTATTCAGAAGAAAAAAAAAAGCTCTCTCTGATCACGATTCATGATTCGTCATAATGAATATATTTTGCTCTGATTGAGGACTGATTAGGGATAGTGATAGAGAGATGTAAATGTCCTGTACTCACCAAGTCTCTTCTTGATTTCTATCCTTTCTCTTCCTATATTTCTCATGTTTTGGTTTTTAAAATTTGTGCTATTAATTTGTCTCAGTGGAGCAGAAAAAGCCGACCTTTACATGCGAAAGGGTTGGATTGGATACTTAAGTGGTTGCAGGACATAAGAAGGCAGTACGGTTCCCTTAAAGATGAGGCAGGTCCTGTTCTCAGTTCCTATCGTGAAAAGTTTTTTTTTATAATCAGTTTGCTTATTCCTTTTTCATCTATTCTATGCAGTTTTATGTTTATTCCTCTACTTAACCGTTATTAATATTTTTGAAACAGGTGGTACACTGAATGTGGGAGTTATGCTGCTTTCTTCTTGTTGGAAGCATTACGTGATGCTCTTGCGTCTAGAAGATCCTAGATTTTCTAAGAATTACATGGAACTTTTGGACCAGTATATTTCTGCCATCCAGGTCACATTACTAACCTTAGTTTTGTTATTGTTGTGAATTTTAAATAAAATGACCCTGACTAGCTAATAGCTATAGACTTGTGTATGGGATGTCTTTAGGAAAAATGAACTGGACCATTTTGATGTATTTTCCTCTCATCCAAGGAACAATAAAGTGGCAAAATACTGTGGAAGTGGTCCTTTTTTTAAATTAAATGTTGATTACTACCAAGAAAGTGCACCAAGTTCAAGCTGACATGGCGTACATATCTCAGTTATGGTAATTCACTGAAAAAGAACCAAGAAAATTATAAATTTTTTTTGAAAGGTGAACTTATGAAATTAGGCATAATATTAATAAATTCAGAAAATATTTTCTTAGGGAGCCAAAATGCCACCTCATCTAATTAGTAATACGCATAAATAATTGTCCCTTATGGATGGTCCCTTCTTGATGGTCTAATAAGGGTCAAAATAACAGTTGTGGCAGGCATATTGGCCAGTGGCCAAAATGCTACGTAGTGGGTGGTTAGTAGAAGTTGCGGTGATATGTAGTGGCGCAGCGGTGTGAATTTTTTAAGTGGTCAAAAGAACTCAAATCTTATGTAACTGTGAATCTTGTATTTTTTTAGTGATTTGGAACCATATAAGGGTATAGACAACTTTAGGAAAGGCTATTGAGGAGAAGAAAATTAAAAATAATGTTTTAAATTAATACTGATTGGCCCTAATAGGTTATAGACCATAGCGCCGCTATTTACAAAATAGTGTAGTGGCCTCAACTACTACGGCTGATAATATGACCATACAACCACTACGTAGCTATTTTGAACCATAGCGGTGGTCCATTTCTTGATGGCTTTCATCCATTCATGTGGCCATTTTAACGATGGTCCTAAGAATGTGAGCAAGCCAGCCCAACGCGATTCTATTAGGCTCTATCTCGGGCTTGCCTTGTGTGCTAGTCAGACTGAGCTGTATCTAGCTTAATTAGCTCACATGCCCAAAGCTAGAGCCTGGTTGGCTCGGCTTGTCTCAAGCTTGTTTCATGTGATCTTGGTATTATATGTTTTATGTAATTATAAATAGGGTTCTTTTCACCTGTAGAGGACAAGTTGCGTGAAAAGCAGATCGGTGCCTTCGTCACGGGACCCTATGTTTAATTTGGGGGGTCCCGTCTTATGGAGGGTTGGTTTGGAATCCCACATCCTTTTACGAGGATCACATGGGGATTTCTCCTCCTCTCTGTATGTTTCTATTAATTGTCTAAGTGAGAAGATAGTTTTTATAGTTGACCTCCCTGACATGAAACCAAATTGATTTTCAGATGTCTTGGTTTGTTGTCTAAGTCTTTGCTCTAGTACTCTCCCATAGTTTTATAGTGTCACTCATCAGCTTAATCCCACGATAGTTGGTGCAACTTTATATATTGTCTTTGCTCTTGAGCTTTTTTGTAAGAAAGAAATATGTTAATAAAATTTAGAATATGCCAACACACTCTTGGTTGAGTGGGGTTGGCACTTTAGTACCACACATATGCCCAGGGTTCGATACCTAGGTCCTTAACTTAAAAGTATCACTCGTGTAACCAGTAGTCCAAACGTAGCAAAATAAAATAAAATAAATGAATATAGAAGATATTTGAATTGTGCATTGCAATTGCATTTATAGTATTTCGGTTGTAAATAAAATGGCTCAAGATAGATTAGAATGGAGAAACAGAATTCATGTAGCCAACCCCAATATAGTTGGGACTTGGGACAAGGCTTTGATGATGATGATAATGATGAGGTGTAAATAAAATAATTAAGTATAACATAAAAGATGTTGATAATAGAATTCCGTATATATATTTTTCAATCTGAACACATAAAAATCGATATTGGTCATGGCCAAAACCTTTTTTGCATTGGGCAGTACGACTTACTTTCAACCAAGGTTTAAAACCATTGGGGCATTGGTTCTTGATGCCTATGGTTCTCTTCTCTCTTTACCGCCTTTGCATGATGTATTTTTAGTGTTGATGGCTTCTTAACAAATTTACCTCTACCATCTCCCAAATTGCTTTTCTGACTTGGGTTAAAATCCATCTTATAATTATTTGCACTTTCTGATTTCGGTTTTTCATATGCATATTTGCATTTAGATCTGTCAGATTTCCTGCTCTTAAAAAGTCTACTGTGATAATGTGAAGCCATCATATAGCTGGATTAGAAGTTTAAATTCTGCATCCTTATTATTACTATTTCTAGAGACACCAAAAATGTCATCATGAAAGTATCAAAATTATGTTAATCCATAAAAGGGAAAACTAATCACTGTGATACTTCTTTTGGTTTTACTTAAATTTTGCTTTCATATCATATGTGCATATCTGGGTGGATTTTGTGTTTGCTCTGGGATTGTTCTCCTATTGACAAAAAGTATTTCAAAGTGCAGTTTTATACTGAAAAAGACACAGATAAGCATCCTGGGAATATGAGTCGTGGTGTGGAAACCATAAAGTTCTTCCTGAATTGCATTTCCCTTCTGGTGGGACGCCTTGACAAGAAGCAATTTGAAAATGCAGTATTAGAAAGTGGACTGCAGACGTCAAACTTTTTGTTATCACTGGTGGGTAGCTTGGCATTACTTTCACCTATCAGAATCTTATGATCGAGTTACTTGTTCAAAAATGAATTTTGTTTAGCTTCTTTTTGTCCAAAAAAATAAAAAAAAATAAAGGTTTTATATATCCCCATTTGCTATATACATACATGTGTTGGACTATTGATTTGAAATCTATTCCTTTTCCACCAAATTTAAATTTTTATGCAAGCATAAAAACTGACTCATAAAATAGGATTTATTTGCTGGGCATGTCGACGTTGTTTCATGATATTTTTTTAGTTGAAGTTTGTAGGATTTATTCTTTTGCGTGGAATTTATCCTTACACATGTTGATTTGTTTATTTAATCATGTATGTTTGAATTGGGGTCTTTGCTTATAATGATTGTATCCTTTGATGTGAAGCTTCACTGCACGGATGAAGATGTGATAGATGGTGCTGTCAGCATCTTAAGGGCTCTCATCTTCAAAACAAACTTTCCTTTAATCAAAAGCAGTCATCTTGACTTACAACAGATGGAGTCAGTGTTTCCGTTGTTGCTAAACCTTCTAGATGAAAAAGATTCCATTGCTAAAGCTGTTGTGTTGCTCACTGCAGAATTTTGTTTTCTGTATCCTTCTTTGGGAACCTAAATCCCTATTTTTTTGGTTCCATTTCATGTCTGGCACCTTCACATTTGTTATTGTAACTTAACTAATACATTGCTCACTAGAAATCCAGATGGCCAATGTCTTAAAGAAATTTTCATACGTCTTGATTCTGGAAACCGTTGCCAGAGGTGGAATGCCATTGATGTTTTTTTGGAACTCATGCACGTGTCTTCCGATTCTGGAAAGGCATTTCCTCTTTCAGTAAGGTATTAGTTAGTTTCTGATATTGTCTACCATTGTTGTTTCCATTACTATCCACTTGCGTCTAGTTTCTTTCTTTCTTTTTAATTAACTTTTTATGGCTCTTATTTACTCTTACTCACAGCAGAGAAGACATAGCTCAACACGTGCTTGATCGCCTAGGAGATGAAGATCCTGCTATTCGTGCACGAGTGTCCAATATATTCTCACAGATCGGTTCGTTTATTTCAAACCTTCTAGTATTGATTAGCATTTAAATACTTAGGGGTTGTTTTCCTTTTATATATGGGATGAGAAAATGGGTTTTACATATGCAAATGTTACACATGTGAAGGACATTACTATGTTTGTCAAAATCACCATTATCACAATCACAAGTAACTGAGTACATTGAATGGTTTTATGTGTTTCGACTTTTCTCAATTTCGGAAGTCCATGAAGATTTAAAAGATGGGGCTAAACATCTTGATGCTTATCATTAATATGAGAAGATTGAATGTTTCTAGTCATGTGTTGGGGGCCTATAGTAGTGTAGAAAATTAGATCTATTGGTTGGGTTTTTTGTACATTTTCACAGATTTCTCAAAATCTATGAAGATTTAAGGTAGGAAATTAAACATCATAGGGTTCTTAGCCCTATTCCAAAGAATGATGGCTCGGATCATGATTTTGGAGGCCATAAAAATGAAAAAAATTCAGTTGATGAGGTTTGAACCCACAACCTCTCTGGGCGTTCCAAACCATACCATTGCTTGGCTACAGTAACATATGTAACATTTTACCAATTCTTCATGTATGTAAATGAGAGTATGAAAATGGCCTCATTTACACACCATTTTTATGCCTCATTAACGCATCTTGATTATTCGTAACCGTTACACATGTGCATCACTTACATATGTAAATGAGTGCAAACAAATCACCCCTTAGGGGCTGTTTGTCTTTAATGCATGGAATATGAAATTGGGATTTCCATATGTAAAAGTTATAAATGTAAAATTTAGAAGTGATGATACACAATAAAATGTTTGTTGGGAAGAACCATTTTCTCATGAGTGAATGTTGGACGGGTCGGCCTACAAATGTAAGATTTTCAAATATCTCTGAATCTATATGAAGATTTAAGGCATGAAACTAAATGTATTGGGGTTTAATGGGTCAATAAAAAACTTGAACAGTTCGGATTAAAATTTTGGGGTCCACGAGTTTCAAAAACATATAAGGCAATGATGGTATTGAATACCATCATCGGTCCATGACCTCTCCTAGGTGGAAATTGAATGCCACTTCTATTATTCCTATTTGTTAGTGATATCCATACATTTTCTTACTGTATCGTGTAAATTAGAAAGATAATTTGATAAAACTGTTATATCTTTCATTAAGTTGATAATCATATATTTATGGATACAAGGAAGAGAAAGAATCTACTCATAAAAGTTTCTAATCGGGTTCAACAAGATAACAAGATAATATTGAGAGAACCAAACCATATCCCAAGTACTCTTCTCAGTTGATATCACTCAAAGCACATCACTTACCCTTAATTTTTTTTTTTTTTTTAATTTACTCTCAACTTGACTCTGGTAGTTGCTTTACTGTTCTGTTGAAGACATTTTCAAATATGACAATTTTGGACTTGCTTTTTACCATCTGTGGGTTAGTCATGTTATGATGCTATAAATCATGTGGTCAACCACAGTTGGGACCTGGTTCTATTGTTTCTCTGTTGGCTGTCCATCTAGAAATCATATACTCCTTTCAGTATAAGCAGTTTTATCTTGATTTGGATGTGTGTTTTTCTTTTTTTTTTTTTCCTCTTTCTGGGAGGAGGGGGAGGGGGAGGGGGGATATCTTTTAGCAACCGTTGGAAGCATTTGGATTTCCCAACTCGATGGTCAAATATGACATGGGTGGATACCGACACCAGTTTTCAAAATCATTCTTATACAGGTGGCATTGGGGTTCCCCTGGTACATGGGTACACTTTCATATTTTTTAAAGCCGAAATTAATTTGTAAAACTGCTATGAATGGGTATAATGCAGTGGGATATTCAGTTTTTTTCTATAAAGTTATTAAAAAAAGATATGCAATTACCATCTCCCTCTCTCCCTCTCTCAAATTATATAGAGATATATATATATATATATACACACACGTAGGAAGATGCTCATATGAGAGATATCTCTTATCTTAAATGAGAGATTTGGGGGGGGGGGGGGGGGGGGGGTGCTTACATCCATATCCAATGGCAACAACTTAAATGTGAGGGCCTCTACCCCAATCTCTCATATAAGGTGAGAGATATCTCTCATAGGAGCATCTCCCATATATACATATATATATATATATGTATGTATATATATATATATATATATACAAACATATATATACACATACATATATGAGGGATATTCCCGTGCATCCTTCACTCACCATATGGTGAGGGACAAACATAATGGGGCCCACCTAGGGACCCATTGATCAGGGGACTTGTAGGGAGATGGAAAGACATCTTGGATGGGCCCATATATCAAATTTGGGGTCAATCCCGTGCCTCTAGCCCCATCATCTGTGGCCCACAAATTTAACAACTTTATATTAAAGGAAAAAATTTGACTCTCGATCCAACAGTCCAATCCATTTGGATAGGGGAAAATTCAACTTAAGGGAGTCCCATGTGTGTGGATGGTTCGGATGTATTATAAAGTCAACCCTACCATGTTCTCTCACCATAACATGGTGAGGGATGGATGCGCATGAATATTTCCCTTATATATGGTATATATATATTATTATCAGAATTCTACGATTCGTATCTTGAATCTCAAGGGAAACGATTCTTATCTATGTAATGAATCCCATTTACAAATGAACCTTAGGATTCAGGTGTGAATCCTACGATTCGATGCTCGTTTCATTGAATTTTACGATTCAAGCGATTAGACTAAGCGAGAATGGCTATAGCCAGTAAGCTAATATTAATAATCTTTTACCTTTTTCTTTCTTTATTCTTTTTTTTTTATCGCTTGTATTTTTAAAAAGTTATTTAGTAGTTAACGAAACCTCGTAAGAACTTTTTACGGCATGGATAAGGTTTTAAAGATGAATAAGGAATATGCATTTAACTAAAGCATTCAACTGTACATATGGTGCTTGCTTATATCTTCTTTTTAATCTATTTTGGTTTTTTTTTCTTCATGCACACTTTCTTAACTTTAAGAGATATCCTATCCTGTAAGATTGATGGTTTGAATTTTATTTTATTTTTATATTTTGATTTAAAGATAATAAAAAAATATATTGAAACTTTAAACTTATTTAACTATTTACACATCAATTATTTTGTATATATATAATATGTCATGATGTTCTTGATATGATTTTATAATAAGACTTACTTATTATATTTATACTGCTATAAATGGAAAAATGGATGGTTATGAATAATTACTTTTTTTTGTTTTCTTTAAATTTTTAATTATTTTTTTTTATTAGAAAAATAAAAAAAATCCTACGCTTCACGATACGATTCGCGATTCGATTCGATTCATGGGTATAAACAATTTGCGATACGATTCCGATTTTGAAAACTATAATATTACTATTTTTTATTTATGTAGCATCCAATAATACGAAGTAATTTATTGTAAAGAAAGCATTAATATAAAGTATAATGTATTTTACATTTTCTTCTATGTGGTAAGTACTAAATAATTTGGGAAGCAGCAGGATATAGCTGAATCCATACCTCTGCAGTATCTATCCATATTCTATGATTTTTTTTTCTGTAGTAGTCCCTGTAAAGTTGGCGTAGAGTAACTATGCAAAAATCAATATATTAAACCTCAATGTAAAACCTTTTGGTTTTTTTGTTGTTCTTGTTATGATATTGCTATTTATATGATGAGTATATATACTCTGTTACTAATTTGCTTCATACAGTCCTCTTTTAATATCTGGTTTTCTTGCTGTTTTAGATCCTCATTTAGTTTTGCCTGCACTTGTTCGTCTTGTGTACTCACTGGATGACCAAGTCCAATCATCTGCTAGTGATGCCATTCTGGTTGTGCTCAAGTATCATAACCAGAAAGTTGATTTGATATTAATGCTACTCGACCGTCTCAGGTTTTTATCTCCTACTTCAAAACCTTAAGTTATAGGTAGCCAACTGTTCCAAATTGTAATTGCTGAAAGTTTGCATGAATCAGAGACTTTTATTTCAGTTTTTCCCCTTTTCTTATTTGGTTCGTATTTAATGTTAAAAATTGCACAAAACTTGTTCTACATTTACAGCAACCTCAGTCAGAGCCCAGAGCTTCAAAAATCTCCACGGCAAATAGGTGCTCATTCTTCTTCTAAGACATCACAAGCAGGTAGAGCTTTCACCAGTGTTAGTCTTCGCTAATTATATATATAAATAATATCATTGTCATCTTAAGTTGGTGCAGAATTTCATTGAATATTCTTTGAGGGCCTGTGAGGCTTCACTGAAATTGACTGAAATGTACCACGTTTCAGTGAAAGAGAATTCTGTTTGCATGTGCCTTTTACCAGGATGTATGTTCTCCTGCCCCTCCTTGTCTGGTGCTTCTTTTACAGAAATATCCTTTTCACCTCCAGTGCTGAAATCATTAATTTTCTGAGTGAAATTACTTCATGTACTTTGGAATCAGTTTTTTCATTTCAGCCAGTTCAGCACCAAAACAGGCCTTTAGTTTAAATGATGAGAAAAACAAATGTAGAATACTGTGGGCATGACCGTTTAATTCTGGATTCAGTGTCTATTCTGTTACTGTATCTCTCTGTCACCATTTCTCTGATTTCTACTTCCATAAGACACTTGATTTTCATATAACACTTTTATATTTGTTGGTTTTTCACTCGTGTTTCTCTTATTATATTACAGGCTCAAAATTTGATCCTGATCGTGTATTACAGCTGATCCCCAGATGGGCAGAAACTGTATGGTTTAGTTTCACTTGTAAATTTTTTAAGAGTGTGCATGACATGTGCCATATTCATGTGCCTTGTTTTCTTTTTCATAGCCGTACCATAATTGTGTAGGCCATTTGCTTTGCCTATGATCACCTATATGGCTAAAATGATATTAAATTTAATTGAATAATTGGAGTATTTCGAAAATTTAAAGTGGGCACACTACTGGTGGTAGATAATCCTCGTTTAAGTTACTATTCCAGGGGATCTGTATTCTGTAGCAGATTAAGGAAACTTAGATTAGACATTCCAAAAATAAAATAAAATAAATAAATATAAAATAAAATAAAATTGGGGAGGTCTACAAAGTTTATGATTCTTCTTGTATCATTTTCTATCCTTGACATTCTTTGAAGCACTTTTAGAAAGGCCAAACAGGAATGAGTATATTGAAACTGAAGAGCACAAATTTGGGAAGCATCAATCACTCAAAACAAGAATTGGTAAAAACTTGAGAGAATTGAGAGTGAAATGAAAGGTCGACAGCAATTTTGAAGAAAAATATAGTTTTCTTACTCTCCAGGAACACTGGGAATCAGGGTGAATAAAATGCAGTGCTTGGACGGGTCAATCAGTGGAGACCGCATATCACTAGCAAAAACTTGTAAGGAAACCAGGCTGAAATCCATCCCAGCTCCTTCTTTCTTGGGTGGACCAGCCTGAACACACACACACACACACACACACACACACACACCTTCGTTTCTTTTCTTATTCCACATCTCACAAACCTTCGTTTCTTTTCTTATTCCACATCTTGAAAACTTATGTGTGCTCAGATCTTCCATGGGTCTCTGATGCCTAACTGATGGTATAGTAGCAAGAAGGGAGGGTGGCTAATGTTGGCGGATGGTTTTTTTTTTTTTTGTCTGAGGACCTAAGTGTGCTTGGATCTTCCTTGGGGATTTGATACTAAAAATGAATTGGTATAGCAGCAAGGAAGAGAGAGATTCATGCGTGTCTATTATATAAAAAAAATAGTGCAACCCCAACTATTAATGTACATCAATGATTTTTTTTTATAACAGTAAAATTTTATTGATAAAAAGAATAATGTACATCAATGATCTATCCTTTTTTTATTTGAAACTCTTCTAAGTATTATTACATTAACTGTTTATACATAACTATCTAGAGATGATCTTTTTTTTTTTTTCAAGTCTAGAGATGTGACAAAGAGCAATTCATAGTGTTCCTTCTCTTCATCATTATTATCATCATCATCAGAGCCTTGTCCTAACTATGTTGGGTTCAGCTATATGAATTCTATTTCTCCATTTTAGTCTATCCTTGTTAAATCTGGGTCAGTGTGTTGGGTGTTGTTTTTCATCATGTTTTACGTGAGGCTAATGTTGTGGTGGATGGTCTTGCTAAGGAGGGAATTTTTCGTTCTTCTATTACTTTTGATGTTTAGTTTCTTTTAGGCATTTTGCCTTTTTATTTTGCTGGTTTTTCCTTTGGTGCTTTTTTCCTTAATAAAATCTTACTGTTAGAAAAAAATGTCGGACAGGTTGCACTTCTTTAGATCTAACCTTACTACTTTCATCCATTTTCTCTTTGGCCTTCCCCCTTTCATTGGCTGGCTGTCAACTTGCATACGAAGACTCATTGTTTTCTATCTGTTTATATTTTAATTTATTTGTAGAGTAATTGTTTCTTGTCAAACATTATAGGTTCATGACTGGAGCATTCTGATTGAACCATTAATTGACAAGATGTTTGCGGACCCATCTAATGCAATTACTGTTCGATTTTTGAGTTATATAAGTGAGCACTTAGCTGAGTATGGAGATGTGGTCCTCCGTCGGGTTCTCTTCCATTCAAATGGGCATAAAGAGTGAGTCAAATATACCTGGCATCATTTATTTCTTTTCTTATTGCGAGACTTTCATATACTTTGTTATGGCTTTTGATAACATTTTAGAAGTTCAGACTTCGTAGTTACACTATTGGGTTGATTAGTTGTATCCTACATCTATGAATAATTTTTCATTTCAGACTTTACTTTTTACCCATTCCTATCAATTAGATGACAGCTTAGGCATGCAGAATAAAAAGTTAGTTATAAAATATGCTTAAGACTAACATTATAGATCATATTTGTGAATTTATTTTGCATGCAAGGGCAAGACATGAGTAACAAAAAAAAAAAAAAAAAAAACCCATACAATATGCCATATGGACTAGAAAAAAATGTAAATACTGTTCTAATTGAGTTGTTATTTTAGGTGTCCTGACATAACCTATGAAAATTTGCCATTTTTCACCATGTTCCAGTTCCTCCTGTATTTGTTTGTGTCATTTTTCAAAGGCGGATGGGTGGTGGAGATGGGGGCTTGTAAGAAGCGAAGAAAGAGAACTGCACATCTGGGTTTCTTATTGATTCAGCTGATTTCTGTTTTCTTGTCAATGAGGAATATCTGATGCTTAGAAGATCTAAGATTCAGTGGATAATGAAAAGGTTGTGTTCATTTATGAAGTTTATCTATTAACTTTCTTATGACTGATAGTGGTATGGTTTATTAGTATTAACCAGGGTAAGTAATATGATATGACAACTGTGCAAAAATCAATGAGCAATGTTTCTAACATGGGTGAAAAAAGTTCCATTTTTTTAGCTACATTGAGGACTCTAACTCATGCCCTCAAAAGGGGGCATTGGGCGTTCCATATTCATCTTCAGTTTCATCTACTTTATTGTTAAAGAATTCTATGGTATCATAGCTGTACGGCTTCTTTTTTCTCACAATTGTTTTATACAGTTTCAAAATAGAAGAAACTGTGCCCTAGTCTTAATAATTATTCCATTATTCCTAATTCTCGAAATTTATTGCATAAAACCAAAAAATAATTACAGAGAACATAATCTCATCACGATTCTTTACCCTGCATGTAGTTTGGCCGTAACTAGTTAGAATCATTCTTGGGCACATTTGATTAACAACACGAACATTTTATCTAGACACTAATCCAATTTTATGACATCTGGATTCCATTTGGGCTCCAAAATGTGGTGATAAAGTAAAAAATGTGGACCCTATAATTATCTATAACTTCTTGTAATGATATCTCTCTCTCTCTCTCTCTCTCTCTCTCTCTCCCTATATATATATATATCTTCGAAGCTTCAAATTTTGACAATTTTGTATTCCTTTTGTTCTTCAAAAGAACAATTATGATTCATGATGATGATTGATAGTCATTTGCGATCGATGAAAATTGCAGATCATAGAAGATGCTTGCTTAGTAGGCAGTATAGAAAGCTAGATGTAGAAATACGTTCTCCTTAGAACCTTCATGTTTCATATTTTGATGTGCATGTAAAGTTTGGTGAAAGGAATGAAGTGAAAACTGAGCTATTGAAATAATTTTTGATTAGTGCCCTTTTAATTGAGAGGGATGTTTTGTGATTGAATACCACATGGTTGATGGATTAGGAGTTTGATTGTGAAGCTGTATCATATCCATCAGCAATATTACTGCTTGTGTCGTTCAATGTTTATCTCTTGACCATATGTTACACTGTATTAGGTGAGTCAGGAACTTTTGAGTGAACTGACTTCAGTGCCTTCAGTCTCTAGGCATTTCCTTTGGAAATGCAATCTATTGTGCAAGTGCGTTGCTGGAAGCCATCTTAAGTTGAGGAAGTTTGGCTTGTATCCTCACCCCTATAGCTTTTCATTATTTTTATTGCCTTGTGGATTTTTCGGCCATAAGAAACCCATTTCTTATCCTTTAGATTCTTTAAAGTGAGGAAGATGAGGCTTGATTTCATTTGTAGATTTGAAACTCAGAGAACTTGGCCTGTGATTAACTAAGGGAGAAGTGTCCATTTGATTAGGTGTTATTTTAACACTGAAGTCTAGGTGGGGGACGAGAGTTCTTTTTGTGCCGTTATAGTGTGCAAGGCCTAGGTGTTTGCCTTCGAAAACTATGAAATGCATTACTTGTTCTAGCATTATAACAGTAGAGTTACATTAATTTAGAGTTATAAATTTATAATGACCGCATTTGGTTGTCTTTTATTTTCAATAATTCAGTTGTTTGCTGAAAGCTTTACCTATTTTCCATGGTTTTGTAACTTGTAAATCGTATTCTCTGTAGTATTGCTTTGATATTGTTTTTACTTATTATTTTATATATAATATATACATATAATACACACACACAGACGTATATATATATTGGTTTTTTGATTGGTACTTGAGATAATTTGCTGCTGTTACCTCTCACAACCTTTGGTTATGGCCCATATCCTCTCTCTCTCTCTCTGTTTTTTTAACTGATTTGTTCTCTCATGAGCGTCTGCATTTATTGTTGTGGCCTTTAGTGGGTAATTCAATTCTTCTACTTCATGCAGGATGGACCAAAATCAGCTCTTGAAATCAGAGAATGAAACCTTTACAAGTGCTAATTCTCTTAGTTTGAAGGGTTCCCTATTTAGTCATCTTTGTCCATTGCTCATAATCAGGCTTCTTCCATTGGAACTTTTCAACGACCTGAATTCTTCAGTTATGTATGGTCGACTGCTCAATGAAGGCATCTTGCATGGTATGTTTTTGTTAGCACTACTCTAATCTTTTCGATTTTATCTAAAACCTTTTTTGAATAACTATATTAGAATCTTATTTTCATGTTTATCTAACAAAGAATTAGGATACAATTGTTGATAGTGCCTTCATGTTACAAATAATTTGGAAGATAATATTGACTGAGATATTTCTTGATCTAATTATTGTTGCATATAATGAGTAGCGGCTAATATCAACTCGTGTTGAATTAAAAGATTCAAATTTATATTGTTAGAGGACAATCTGTTAGATTTTCCAGAATCAGGATAAGGTTAGCTACTATAATGCTGATAACTCCCTAACCATGATATACTGTCGTAAAAAAAGTAGAAATATTTGTTTGCCTTAAATGCGTTTGGGGTTCCCTTGGCTCATAAACCAAGTAAGCCATTGGTCTGCTGCTTTCACCTTAGGCACCAAGTGTTTCTCCAATAAAATGGCGGTCATGGATTTTATAACCAATTCCACTTGCTGTGGGAATCGGTTTAAAATTACTACTTAAACAGAGACATCAATCGACAGTCAAGGTCATTGCATGCCATCATTTTAGCTGCAATGCAGTAGGTGGATGATGGCTTACTGGAAGGTATTCATGGTCCACTTTTTGAACCTTAAGAAAATGGAGAAGTTAGCAATTTCAGAAAAATATGAACTACTGCGAGTGCCTTTTTTGATTGCTGTTGAATGCTTAGAATAATATATTCTGTATTTTTGTATTCTGCTCTGCAATGTCGTTTCTTACTGAATGAATATCTGCTTTCTGTGCAACCTTGACCTTTTTCGGATGTTATGCGTAATATTTTTTCTGGTATCTAATCATACTGCCACCTGTTTGAGAAAATTCAGAAAACAGAGATGCCAGTGACAACGATCATGGTTGTATAGCTTCCCTTATACTATATAGGTAACTCCTACACATGACGTTCTCTTCATTTATCTCAAGTGAATTGATTAGAACCTGTCAACTTGACATTTTTCTTTCCCCTCAATCAGGGCATTTCATTTATTTGAATTTGAAGATGTTCGCAAACTTGCAGCAGAGCTCTGTGGGCATCTTCATCCCCAAGTATGCAACAGACTTTGTACAAAGTGATAAAGTATAATTATCTTATATCACCATGTCAATAAAAGGCAGAGAAAATATAGAGGTGGAAAAAACTGTCTGCGGCTCAAATTTGTACAGTGGACGGTTTTATTTCTCCACACATTTTCTTTACGTCCAAAATGGTAGCTTAATCTATCTACTGTGATGACCAATAAAAAAATGATTTTCCGTGAGAATGTCTCCTTTGCATTTTTTTTTTTTTTCAAATGACTATCTGCATGCTTTTGATGAAGTCATTCCCAGTCTCCTATCAGAAAACTATATGTTTTATGATGTCGCTTGCATGTAACCCCTGCAACTGTGCAACTATTTACAAAAGACAGAAGGGTTAATTGCAGGAAAAAAGAGAGAGAAAGGAAGGAAGGAAAAGAGAAGAGGAGAGGAAGAGGGAGGGGGGGGTGGGGAGACGGAGAGCTCCTGACCCTGAAGCCCTCACTATTGCTGCCATTGCCCTGCTACACACTGTTGCTCTCTCCACCTTCCCCCCTCCTCCTTTCTTCTTCTTTCCTCCCTCCTTTTTTCGTTTGCTTGGGAGTCTTTGCCTTAAGGAGTGGACCCCCAGTGCGGCCCACCGGACCTCACTGAAAATCCGAGCCACTTGGTACTAAAATAAATTAAATGGGCCCTAGACCCCATTCAGTAACTCAATTAACAACGGATGTGAGTGCGTTAGAGTGCTCCACGAAAGTCAAATAAAATAAATATCTCACCTATATAATGGGCCAATATATTTCACTCTTATGCAATGGATCCTAACTAAATCTCACTCAGGAAATGGTGCCCTTGCCGAATCTCACTCTAAATAGGAAATAGGGACCTAGCCAAATTTCACTCCAATAGAAAATATGACCCTAATCAAATTTCACTCCAATAAGAAATGCGGCCCTAACCAAATTTCACTCTAATAGAAAATAGGCCCACTATTGGATTGATCAAATATAATTTTTTATAAGAAAATTGTAAAAAAGGCCCCTGAAATTTATTATTTTTTGAAAAAAGTCGGACAGTCTCAAATTTCGGCCTTGTAGAAATAACATTGCGTTATTGATTTCATAAATAAATTCTTTGTCCCTAAGTTGACAGGAAGAGCCAAAGTGTGGCCTAACTATTCCCTGCAGTTAAATATTCTGTTGAAATATTTGAGTTTTAGGGTGGTTGGTTATTGCTCACAATTGTCTTATGGTAGGTGTTGCTTCCAATTGTTGAGTCTCAGCTAGAAAATGCTGCACATAATCGAGATATACTGAAGTTAAAAGCATGCTTGTTTTCAGTTTGCACTTCGCTTGCGGTATGAATCATATCTGGTTGGCTTGTAGAAGCTCTGATTCCGCGTTTTTAGTGCTCAATTTTTTTTTTTCAAATAATGTCTCTCTCTTTTGCTAAATCATTCGGGTGGTTTTTCCATTGTGTAGATTAGAGGCAAGGATTCAGCTTTGCATCCTGTTATGAATAATATTAGAAAAATATTGGAAATGATACTGCTGTGGCCTTCTCTTGATAGTGATGAAGGTATTCAGCTTGATTTGCAAGGATTCAGCTTGATGCTGTTGTAAATTTATAGCGTATGATAAAATCATAGGGCCTTAAGTAATTTTATGGTTTGTAAACACACTAAATTTTTGTATTTTGGGTCATTATTCTTTTCTGGTCCAGATGATGGATCTGATTGGTTGATTTGGGAATGTGGATGCCCCAAAATTTTTACCAGATTTGATGATCTTTCTCCCTCATAATTGTGTTCCAGGTCACATTTTCTTTATAATGATCTATTTCTAGGACATTGCTTTTACAGTTAGGTTCCTCAAACTTTGGAGATTTGTGGGGCATCTACCATCACTGGATGATCCCGTCAGATCCACTTCATGAATCACAGGGCCCTCATGTATGGAATTTGCATGTAAGCAAATGACAGCTGTTATGGATCTTGTTATTTGTTTTTGGCTCAGGACCCTGTCATTCTGTCTCCAATTAAATTTATTGTGCTATCTTTATCTGAAAAATAGTGCCATTTTTTCGACTTCATCAGTTTCCAAAGCACAACATGGTTGCATTGATTGCCTAGCATTGATGATATGTGCTGAACTACAAGCACTTCAGTCATCTAAAGATTCAGACTGGAGCGAGCCTAGCGTTGTTGGTAAGGACACAGTTCTCTTAGGTTTGCTGTTCTCTAATAAGAAATTTGCCTAATCGTGTGCTTTAATATTTCATTGGATGTGTATTGTTGCGTTCCCTTACAATGCAGAAGGTGCTGTCGCCGTGGGTTCTGTCCTTGCTTATATAATTCAGAGGCTGACGTGTGATGGGCGTGCTGATACAGCACTGCCGACCGAGTCATTGTTGCCACTTTCATTTCGTCTTTGCATGGCAAATGTCCTCATTAGTACTTGCCAGAAGATCTCAAGCTCGGCAAAGCCTTTATTTGCTAGGAGAATGCTTCCAGCACTCATTCATTCAATTGAGGTATATAATTCTAACTTCCAAGTCGGGATTTCCCATGCAATTGTCTTTGGAAAAATTTCATGTTAACTTCGATATATAGTGCATTGATTCTGTACAGCAGGGCCCACTTTACCCTATGCAAACAATTGCACATCAACTTTCTTTGCTTCCATAGACCCTGATCATCATCATCAAAGCCTTGTCCTAGCTACATGAACTCTCTTGCCATTTCAGTCTATCCTGGGTCAAATCCTCATACCCTGAAGGGCACAATTTTTTATGGGGAAAATCACATATGCAACTATGTACTTTTCCTAATTCCTTCAATAAACAACCACCTCATTTTCAGTTTTTACATATGACGATCAATGCTCCCTTAACAATATCAGTTAACCACCTTGATTGGTGGTCAGAGGACAAATATGGGCCTTTTAACCACTTGTCATGTTTTTTCATAAAAAACCAATAGAAAAGGATAACAATATTATTTTTCTATTGTTGATCTCTGTAGTTCAACTTGGGTTGAGTTTGATGAAGGTATGGATGTTGATCACATCTTATTGATGGTTAACAAGTTTATGGGGAGATTGGATTACTCAACAGGGCACTGAAAAGGGCCGGATCCAATGCTGATTGGCTTAGTCAAGGCTGGATTGCGCATGGGACTGCAAATTCAGTGATGCACATCTGATTAAAATCCAACCCAAATGGGGCCCACCTAGGTCTAATATAGCCAAGAGATCCAAGTGGACGGGTTTGCCCAGCCCAGGCGACCCAGCTGGTATGACCACTTGGTCCACCATGCCTTCTTCATGAGCCCATTACCCATGTTTCTGCTTGCCGGTGTAATTACCCACTTGAGTAGTTATTTCTTAAAAAGTACCAAATTTTAAAAAACACCTTTACTTTTTTACCAAAAAAAGTAAAAAAGTTACTTTTTAATGCCACTAAATGACAAAGGCCTCTTTTTCTTTTGTATTTTTTATTTTTTTTAATAAAAAGGGTCAAAGTTACATCCTCATCTCACTAAATGACATTGCCACTTCTACCAATTATTTCTTAGTTAAATAATGACCTTTTGATTTGTTTAGAAGTTGTAATTGGTGACAAAACAGATGGTTGTTTGTAAGTTACGGAGTTGTTAGAATTTTTAGTTGTTTTTACTTTCAACACAAGTAGATCACTCTTACTGTCTGTATAGGGCAGTGATCTGCTGTTTGATGTAGCTCACCCTTACTGTGAGCGGCAGAGCTGTGGTGCACACCTTGGTGCGTTCCAATCATTAGGGACGGGGGTTGTACTGGAAAGATTTATTACTTGGATAATCGGTGGACCGTGAACCAAAAATCAGAAGAGCCAAGAGCAGGTGTGGAAAAATGATCGAAGTTTTTAAATGTAAATTCAATGATGGATAGAGTCTGGATGATTGCCAAAATGGGTTTTTTGCCATTCACAAGGGGTTAGTGCATGTTAGGAGGGAGATGGGATCCTAGGTGGGTCCCAGTGGGCTGTAGCTCGCATGATCATTTTACATGTGTGCGTGCATGTGACCATGCCATTGGTCAAGTAAGTTCAAATCAAATTTAAGTGAGGTCCCCTTTAGAGATTAATTAAAACCATTCGAGTTGTACCCCTGCCCTATCTTACCATTAGACTGAAGAAAAATGTAATGAAAGCATTAATTAATAATCATTCAGCACCAAGTTTATTTTTTTACGCAAGATTGGCTCCCTTTTTGGCTGATCCAAACTGTTCATTAGACATGAAGTCTTCTTTCCGATTACTTCATGCAATTTCAGATCAAATGTAGTAATATTCACCATTTGATTGGACAGCACATATAAGCTACATTTTTTCATATTTTCCATTATAGTAGTCCATTTTAATTTGATGAACCTAAATCTGAGACTTGTACTGGCTTATGGAGGAATCATTGAATTTTTGTGTGGGCATTGTATGAAAGTTTTGTTTTTATTAAGAAAATGTGAATAATATGCAATCTAATCACGTTTTTTCAAAATTGCCTACACCAAACGGTGATTGTTGCTTCGAGTCAAGGACTTAGGTTAACACAGGTAGCACATTAGAGAATACTTCGCTGTCTATTTATAAGTACATATACACGTATGGGTATATGTATATGAATCATACTTAGGAATGGTTCAACCTGGCATAGGGTTCGAAAGGTCTTATACTGCTTGCCTCTGTAAAAAATGGGAACTCTATTCACGGGTGGTACTGTTTTGGGGCCGTCGAAGCTGTTCAATAATTAGCTGTTAGATAAAACTAGATGAGTGTCAAATTTTGCATGGCCAATTGTGGAACCTGCAAAATTTGGATGTGCCAAATTTCAGCTGGTGGCAATTTGCTCATGGAGTGGGGTTGGGTCCTCACAGCGTTGACATCATTCCTAAGCTAGATACCGTCTGGTTGTTCATAATTTTTTTTCATATGTGTGTGTTTGGAGGAGAGGCACTAGACAATTGCCCGTAGTGTTGTTGGAAGGAGCTCATGGTCTCAACCACGAGGTTGCGGGTTTTAGTCATGTTTCTATCCATAAAAAAAGGGAAGAATTGTAGGAGTGCCGATAGCTCAACCTTCTATAACATGTATGCATCCAACCCGAACCCAACCTGTTTTTTAATAAGTTTGGGAATCTCAATTCTGACCCAACTGGAAAGTTAAAAAAGGTCAACCCAAGTTCTAAATTAACAGGTTGGTATTGTGTCTGTTTGACACGACATATTGTGACAGTTCGGTTTGGTGGGACAGTTAGCATGGAACCAATCGGAGCTGACCCATCTGTATGACAGGTTAGAAATGCCAATCCAAACCCAATTCGAAAATAAAAAGCTATAAACCCAAACCCTGTAGTACTGGGTCAGGTTGGTAGCTATGAGGCCCAGATATGAATACGGACAAGGATATGGGGATTGGGATTATGACTCTGTAATATTGGAAATACGGGATGCCGATATAGATATTGAATATCGTAATGTTTTCCTGACGACATTTGTAAATCAACAAAATTATCATTGCTTGCTTTCTTTTCTAACATCTTTTCTATGACCATGGATAACTGTCACAAAAGAAAAGAGAGAAAGAAAATGAAAAAGATGAAAGAAGAAAGGAAATGGATAAAAAGTACACCAAAATTGGACCTAATTCTATCTCCCTTGGTGTTGGATTAAAGGCCTTGAAATCATCAGTGGAAAAGCGTTGAAATGGGTGCTTCAATCTAACAGTGAATAAAAGTCGTCGCTGGTTTAGTAGTCAAAATTTGGGTCGGTTCCATTTGGTTTCCTCGATCATAGGGAGCCTGAGTGTAGTTAATTTTTAAGTTTTTTTTTTTATATTTTTATTATTTATATTTATATTTATGTTTTATTTTAAATTTTCATAAATGATGTCTCATGGAAATTTTCATTTCTTTCTATCTATTATGCAGATCATAGCAGATTCTGAGGTTAGAGCTGCGTGCCTACAAGTTTTATTCTCTGCAGTCTACCACCTCAAGTCCACTGTTCTTTCGTACTCTTTGGATTTGCTCAAGCTTTCCGTTAAGGGTCTTAGAAAAGGATCAGAGAAGGTATAAAGCCATGGTGTACTCATTGTGATTGATGGAAGTGGGAAAACATTGCTGGTGTTATAATGCTCAGCCAGACCAATATATGTTGAAATGGCACTGACCAGTGGTTTTAAGTCTCAGGCATCCATGTTTTCTGATGGGGCTACCATGAATAGCAAAACTTTGTTGAAAAAACCTTTCTTTCTGGTTGGTGGTAATTTTTGCAGTTCCATGGTTTAGGCTGGGTATTAAATATTACTTCTAGACATTAAGGCAATGGGGCAGGGAGTTCAGATTTAGGCAGACCCGATCCAGACCTGATTGCTATTTGCATTGCCCCATACCCGTCGCGACCCATGGCGGGTTTTATGGTCTTCATACCAAACCCACCTGATGACAACATGAGTCGGGTCGGGTTTGTTAGCAGTTGATCTAATAATTTTTTTTGAAAAATATGGAAAAGTAAGTTTATTAGGGAAGATTTCTACCCATTACATAAAGAAAGGTCACTCCTTAGTGCCACTTACACTAATGAAATTTCATATACAAAACCTTAGTACTATCCAAAGTAGATACATATGGGGCGGGCAGGGCTAGACGGACACACTATGAACACAAACCCGCCCCGAACCTGACTCAGGTTAGTGTATGGAAAACCATGCCCGACCCAAACTTTATCAACACACTACCAAACCTGCCCCTAATAGGAGGGAGTTGGGGTGGGTTCCCTTTTAAACCCAACCCATTGCCATTCTCAGCTACACTTGGCTTCTCTGTTGTGGTAGACAAGAAAACTCTTTCCTAGTTTTGTCATTCTGCTAAAAAGGAGATTTTACGAACATTCTTGAAATCAGGAAAGAACTTTCTTTTCTCTGCAACAGTAAGAATGTAAATGGTTGGTTATGATTATCTTTTATCTGATTTCTGTGTATGATTCTTCTTTGCTCTTCTAATTCTGGATCTTGCTTGGCAGGAAAAAATTGCTTGTGCCAAGCTAATGGCGTCTCTCATGGCTTGTGAGGATGCAGTCGTTGAAAGTCTTTCACCGGGTCTGTTGGAAGCAAAATCCGCACTGGCCGCTGTTTCCTCAGCGGATTGCTCACCAGAATTACAGCAGTTATGCAGGAAATTGTTGTCATGTATTACTTCTCCTCTGGATGATGTCCTCCGACACCTCTCTACTAGCTATGAGTGACCGGTCATAAACACAACTCTGTATATTAAAATTTTGATGTATATGGCATATATATGGTCCATGCTGTAATCGTAAATTCATAATCATTCCTTTTTACTTTTATCACCATAGGCTTATCTTGTCACACTCACCAAGCTGGGGCCATGTAGGTCCCATCCTGTAGATTTTTTTTTTTTTTCGTATTTACAATCATCCATAAGCTCCAGTGGTGGTCAAGTATTGTTTCCAGAATGGAAAGGACACTTGTAAATCTGAATTGTGAAATCGGGTTGCAGTAAAAATGCTGGTTATCATAATTTCTTCAACTGCTGAAAACTAGACTTTGACAGTGAGTCAAGGTGGTTGGTTGAGGTTTTTAGATACACATACTTGTTATTTGTAAAAATAAAAACATGCGGGTGGTAGTAGATAATTTCAGAGATACAAGTGGTCATATCTAAATTTCTTAGAGACGCAGGTAAGCCCTCCTAGGTTGGTCATACTTGCAATATGAAATCTCTCTTGCAGGGCTCTTAATCGTCTTTTCATTAGGCCCCGTGTGTGTGATAATGTGTGCGCCTTCCTACTTTCAACCCGAGGGATTATGCAAGATTGATCACAGCGTGTGGTCCAGTCTAGTGCTATCAAATCCATAGTTCAAGTGGTTAGAGACTTAAAAGAGTTGATATTTAGCACACCCTATCCTTGTGATTGGCAAAGGCTGATCGGGTACACATGATAGTCTAGCTCCTAGTAAGGGTCCTATATGGGGTTCTAGGATTGAAACATCCTGGTACAGGGGGTTGTGAAGGTCTTTGTGACCTATCTATCAAAATGGAACCACTCAGTAACAGGATGTATTGCTTTTAGGTCGTCCAAGTCATCATCCACCTATAGCCATTACATATAGTGTGGGGGTGAATCTGCTGCGATTGTCCAAGTTGTCGTCCGAACCATGAGAGCAACTCCGGTGTTATTAATCTCTCGGGAGGGTGCTATGGACTTAACCGTAACAGACTACCATCTCTCGGTAGTCTCTCCTATGGGGAGGGTGTTATGGACTTAACCAATGCGCCAAAAGCCCTAGGACTGACCATGCTTATGCAGCCGACGTGCTCGGCAGCTCTCATGTTAGAAAATTGTTTTTAGATTGTTCTCACTCTACTCCAGATAGCCCTTTCTGTGACTTGAACGTGAGAAGTGGAAGTTGGCTTTGATAACAAATGTTATGGACTTAACCGATACGCCAAAAGCCCTGTGACTGATGGAATGAGTAAAATTAAATCTTATAACAACTCAAGCCCATAACAGAGGTGCCCTTCAAATTGTCTAATCCATAGCTACAATTAGATAGAAAGTACTATTTGTGTCAAAATTTTCCGTGATCTATAGGTTGGTTTTAACATTCTATCCAAGAGATGAATAAAATTTGGGTGTTTGGCAATTTCAAAGGTCAGTGCGTGAAGATAACCTTGCCCGTTTGGTAACTTCTTTTTGTAAAGTAAAGTCAAGTCAAGTCAAGTAAAGTTAATCATCAAATGAATAACACTTTAATTTAAAACTCCCTTCATTTTTAAAAAAAAAAAAGTAAAAGAAAAAAACTACCTTTATTCACTAAAATACAATAAAACTCCATTTCCCAATGAAAAAAAGTAAAAAATATTCCATCCCAAACAACTAAAAATAAAATACCATCATAACCCACTTATGTTTTATTCCTTCTCTTTATTTCACTTCACGTCATTTTATTTTAAAAGTAAAATTACCAAGCGGTAATGGATTACTGGGTTAGATTGAGGGTCCCACTTGACACAGCTCCTACGTCCCTGAAAACTTACCTCGGTATTTTTTTCAAAAGAAAAGAATCCCGTTCGGTTCCTTCCTGATTCTTCTTCAACCTTTGGAACTTGAAGGATTGACTCTATTGGCATTTGGCGAGGTCTCTCTCTCTCTCTCTCTCTCTCTCTCTCTCTCTCTCTCTTTCTCTCTCTCAATCATCCAATCCAAAGCCTCCTGAGAACCGAATCCGTTTGCGCACAACGAGGCTTTGGGAAACTCTAATTTCCCATTATCCTGAGGTTGGTCAAGGTTAGGGTACGGGTTCGGGTTCGGGCTGTCTTCCTTCGATACGTTTTCTTTTTGCGTTCTCTCTCTCTCTCTCTCACTCTCTCTCTCTCTCTCTCACACACACACACAAAACCTTACATTGAACGAAACAGAGGAAGGGTATTTTATGGTTACTGATGCAACTAACCAGTGCTTTTAGTTTGGTCTTATAGGCTCACAGCTCACTCACTCTTTGCATTGTTATTTATTTTTTGCAGAGTTTGAGCAATTAAAATTAGCCATCACTATCAAATTGTTCTGATAAAGTTTTTGAGTTTTTACTTTCTACTACCAGCATTGCTTTTAGCTGGGGTTGGGTTCCCATAACATTTCAGGCACCACTTCATTCATTCGGGGGGGGGTTTTCAGTTACGTAGCTTGGTTCCTTTATGTGTAAAATGTTTTTTTTTTTTTTTAATAGAAAATTTAATAGTTCTAAGGGGCTGTTTGGAAATAGTCTAATTAATAAGAGCTAACTGGATTAAAATTTAAAATTTATCTTTAATTTTTATTTTTGGTAAAATTATATTAAAAAAAAGGTAATTGGGGCACACTTTTAGGATCGGTGTTAATTGGGGCCCACCTATAGTTTTCAAAATCGGAATCGTATTGCAAATCGTTCGTATCCAAGGATCGAATCGAATCGTAAATCATATCGTGAATAGTAGGATTTTTTTTATTTTTATAATAAAATTTAAAAATAATTAAAAATTAAAAGAAAAAGAAAAAAAAATTCATGAGCATCCATTTTTTCCATTTATAGCAGTATAAATACAATAATAAGAAAGCCTATCATACAATCATATCAAGAATATCATAACATATCACTATTAGAAAAATGACTTTTAGCGGCCGCCAATAGCCGTCGCTAAAAGTCCCCTGGCTGTCGCTAATACTCTTTAGCGACCGCCAACTAGCCGCCGCGAAAACTTCGTCGCAAAAGAGTATTAGCGACCGCCACGTACTTTTAGCGGCCGCCATTTGGGCCTTTAGCGACTGCCAATGGCGGTCGCTAAAAGCATTTAAAAAAATAAAAAATAATAATTTTCGATTATTTGCGGCCGCCATTTGGGCCTTTAGCGACTGCCAATGGCGGTCGCAAAAAGTAATTTCAAAAATTAAAAAATAATTTAAAAAATAAAAAAAAATATTTTTTATTTTTTAAATACTTTTAGCGACGGCCATTGGCGGTCGCTAAAGGCCGAAATGGCGGCCGCTAATAACTATGTTTTTTTTTTTTAACAATTTTCGGATTTCATTAATTTTTTTCCTGTTTTTTGTACCGGTTCCTGTACATGTACCTGAATTTATTATATACAAATAGAACAATCAATTAAAAATACTAATAACCAAATGAAGACTAATATTAATCACATTGAAAACATTAATAGTAATAACCAAACAAAGACTTATATTAATCACATTGAAAACATTACAAAACTTTCAACAAATTATAATCTTTACAATTCAAGCAAAAGAAAAAAAAAAACAAAAATAATATATATTGTCTTGACGGGGTGTTGTGATCGATCCGATGCTCTCAAACTTGAAAACAAAACGAAAAATAAATGTTAATAGTTAATTATAAAAATTGGCAATATATAGTAAATATAAACAAAATTAAGTATTAAAATTAAAATTTTGAGGGTTAAACCTATGTTTCAACTATAGGAAAAACCGGGAGTCAGAATTTTCGAGTCGTCGGTTCCAGTAAGTCAGGGATGACTATGAGCTCTTGCCGGTCCAGTTTTACGGGCACCGGAGCCCGTTTGCACGATTTGGGCGCTCGGAGGCTAATTTTTTAAGTTTTAAGTTAACATTTTCAGTTAAATCTACGTTTCAAGTATACGAGCAATCCGGGAGTCCTATTCGCGAGCCGTCAGTTCCTACAAATCACTCTACCCACGAGCGAAGTGCCCGTGCCGGTTTTCGATTTTCTCAGGGTCCGTTTCCCGTTCCGGACCCCCAACGGGCCGTTTTCGAGCCTAAGTGTTGGGAAATGACAGGTTTTCGCTCGTAATTCTCTAACCGGGAGTCCTATTCGCGAGCCGTTAGTTCCTACAAGTCACTCTACCCACGAGTGAAGTGCTCGTGCCAGTTTTCGATTTTTCCAGGGCCCGTTTCCAGTTCCGGACCCCCAACGGGCCGTTTTCGAGCCTAAGTGTTGGGAAATGATAGGTTTTCGCTCGTAATTCTCTAACCGGGAGTCATATTCGCGAGCCGTCAGTTCCTACAAGTCACTCTACCCACGAGTGAAGTGCCCGTGCCGGGTTTTCAATTTTTCTGGGGGCCGTTTCCCGTTCTGGACCCCCGGTGGGCCGTTTTCGAGCCTAAGTGTTGGAAAATGATAGGTTTTCGCTCGTAATTCTCTAACCAGGAGTCCTATTTGCGAGCCGTCAGTTCCTATAAGTCATTCTACCCTCGAACGAAGTGCTCGTGCCGGTTTCCGATTTTTTCGGGGGCCGTTTACCGTTCCGGACCCCCGGCGGGCCGTTTTGGAGCCTATGTGTTGGAAAATCCTATGTTTTTGCTCGTAATTCTCTAACCGGGAGTTCTATTTACGAGCCGTTAGCTCCTACAAGTCACTCTACCATCCAGCGAAGTGTTCATATCGGTTTCCGATTTTTTCGGGGGCCGTTTCCCGTTCCAGACCCTCGGCGGGCCGTTTTGGAGCTAAGTGTTGGAAAATTGGGCCATTTGGGGGTTAAAGTTGCACCAAGTGAAACAAAGAACAAAAAAAGAGGAGGTCCAAATGAGTCTCTCTCTGAATTTGTTTATCTACATGCATGTCCTTCCTCACCTTTTAAAAGGGAAGATCATACCTGTATAACATTGACTGCTTGCTTGATTGCCCATCCAAATAGTGATAAAACAGCTGGAAAAGAAAGGAGCGAATCCCCTCTTACTGCATTCACAAGAACCTGCCATGGCAAACCAAGAATCAAGAGGGTAAGCTGGAAAAGAAATTCACTATAGACCCATTATCAAATATGTATGCATATAGGTGGGCTATTGATGGCTGTCCAAATGTATATGTAAATTGGTGGGCTGTTTCTTCTTCACTAACACAAAGCTCAAAGGAAAAAGAAAGAAAGAAGAAAAAAAAAACTCTTGCTATTAAAAAAAAACAGATCCAAAAACGAAGATGTGAGGGAATGTAGAGGTTTAAAAGTAAGTTCCTACATATTATATGCAAACAAACAGGTCCTAAGAACAATGAAATTAAATAATTATGTTTTCGCTCGTAATTCTCTAACCGGGAGTCCTATTCGCGAGCCGTCAGTTCCTACAATTCACTCTACCCACGAGCGAAGTACAGAAAAGGAGGGGTTCAGACTTGGTTTGTAGATTTGTAGATTTTAAATATGTAATATGAATAAATGGTTTGTAGATTTTAAATATGTAATATGAATAAATGATGAGAAATGCTTCAGATCCTCGACCAGTTTGTTACATAAGCTTTTGACACATTAATAAACAGTTTAAGAAGTCAAGTCTTTGGCATTGGTGTTTGGGGGAATCGGGAGTCATGACTATGCTTCAATGACCAACACCCAGATAAGAATGTGAAAAACGCATACTACTTTTGCATTTAATAGCTAAGTGACTCACAAAAGGAAAGAAATGAGTCCATTGTTGACATATGACTTTACTAAAAAATTGAAGCTAACATGGGCAATACACAAGTTCAATTGCAATTTTGATGGAATAATTGAGGCATTGATATACCGTTCAAATTTTTTTTTGAGGCATTGATACAGACTTTGCACTTATTATTACATATCTGACATGAAAATAAAAATATCGCATTTTGTAGATATGGAGCTCATTGCCACTGTAAAGTGTCAGGAGGACAAGTGAGCACTAATTATATCAGAAGATAACAGGACAGGACAGATAAAGGCATGAAGTTGTTTGCTCAAAACATCACCTAGGACCAATACCAAGGAGTGGTGAATAATAACGACCTCATTAGATGGCTTACTTCCTTCCAGCTGAGCAACATATCCAGTTTCAACAGGTCCATTCTGCAAGAGACGAGAAGAATAAGAACTTTCAACACATTTCTCACAATAGAAAAGAAAAGAAAAGAAAAGGGGAAAAAGAACAAAATAAAAATCTTATATTTCTTGTAGATTCGCTTGGTTACTATGTTCTTGGATTCATCATTAATCGACATGGCAATGCACATCTCAGCCCGGTACTCATCATAATGAGGCTCCCATTTCTTCAAACAAGCGGCTGGAACTTCTTCATTGAAGCAAGGCAGCTGAGATATCTCTACATGCCAAAAAAATTTAACATCAGGAACAAGTCAACAACAGAGTTGGGTAGAAGGCACACATGGTGTAATAATGAAATGAATAAAAAAGAAAGAAAGAGAGGAATATAAAAAGAAGAAAACGGAAAGAAAGAGAGGAATAAGGGGGAAAGAAATCTTTTTGATTTTGTTTTTTGGATGATAATAATCAAAGTGCAATGACGCCGCGCTTGTGCGAGACTCTCAAGGGTCCTGGCATTTGAGCACGAACAATTCATTGCATCACACTCATTCTAATGTAGCTTACAAACTATAACATGATTATCAGTTCAACAACTTAAAAAAAAAAAAAAGAGTATTTAAAGAAGGCATCTAAAAGGAACAAATAAACCATAACAAATAAATGAAAATGAAAACGAATATAAAAACATGTAGGATTCCGGTCCATTTTGGTCCATTTCAGCCGTTCATTTTAGTCCATTCCAATTTGTAGAATTGTATTTTCTATAGACTTATAGTTTGCAAAAAATATTAAGAAACATGTATAATTTATTATTTTTTTTATTTTTTTACGTAGATATGTATATTCTTTAATTTTTATTATACTAAAAAGTTACTCTAAATTTTTTTACTGAAATTCTGAAACACAGAAATAATTCATCATGGATGACAAACCAAAATCACAATCAAAATGGAATTGACAACTACGGCTCTCCAACTCTGTTAATTGTTTTACTAGATTAAGAATATATGAATTCCTTTTTTCTCTTTTCCTAAGTTGGGCTACTGGTTAGTATTCATGTGAAGAAATGGAGGCAGAAACGAAATGAAAATGGATCCCCTGTTCGGTCCAAACAGGCTTCCCTGTTTGGACCAACCAAGGGGTGCCACTTGGGGTTGAAATGTTACATCCCTTCTCAAAAACAAAAACCATCCCTTCTCAAAAAAAAAACCAAACCAAAACCAACACCACCAACCACCCCCCCCCCCCCCCCCCCCCCCCCCCCGCGGGATCCGGATCTGGGTAGGAAACACTACGTCGAAAGTGCCGTGCCCTGTACATGTCGGTCCGTAAGTGGCATGGATGGCTTGTCAGTGGCCTCTATGGCTCTATCCATCCATGTGTTTCATGTGCTGCTGTGTAGCAGTAATTGATATGAGTGGAACCGTCATAATTTCTTTGTTGAGACTTTTTAGGACAGAGCAATGCACTACTATTAGGATGAACGGTCAAGAGACTCGTGTAGAAGCCCTTTCATTTCATCTATAGGACCCACCTATGACGTATCTATCACCAACCACAACACTCCCACACACCACTCCCAAGTGTTATAAAAACCAATTTACAAACTGACCGACCATTTTCAGCCATTGGATTGAACCACGATAACAACTTTGAAGGTTTGATGTTTTAAAATCAATGATTGGGATGAAATCTGTAGTTGGTCTACCCTTCATCCACACCATACTCTTTTTCTGTATCCTGAACCACATGTGATATGCAGGTTGGCCCATACATAGAGATCAGGTCTACTTTAATAAGAAAATGACAAAGCCAGTTATTTCTTCTATGCAATCTTTACCATCGATGAGGTCTCCCTGGGCACACACACAGGGCAACAAAGAAACAAATAGCCACCCTTGAAATGGGTTCATTCCCAATCTAAAGAAATGGGAAGACCAACACATGCATGTACCAAACAATCGCTTGCAGAGCTTGCTTTCTTGAATTACACACTGGTTCTTTATGTTGGTAAAAACCAATTTATTTGCAAAAGGAAGAAGCACAAGGAATTATACTACAACAGCAACAAAGAAAATGAAATGTAAGAACAAAAAAAATTAAACATTTCGATGATAGATTAGGACAAAAACTAGAGTGACAAGAGCCCAAAGTAGTTGGAAGGTGCTCATTGTAACAACCCCCAGTTGGGTTTGTGTTTGAACAAAAATTATACTACAACAGCAACAAAGTAGTTGGAAAAGTTAGTTTGAACAAGGAAGATGAACAAACCTGCAATATACAGGATGGATGGCCAAAAATGGTGAGTTCAGGAAAGTTAGGTTTGCAATAACTGGTGTGCATAAAGAATAAAATAAGGAACCAGTCTCAATCCTTTATTCAGCAGAAATTAATAGTTACAAACTCGTAACTAAACAAATGATGGGCAACAAGGACCCAGCCTATCTATTTACAGTTACCTGAAGGTCAGTGTTTAACTTGGCAACTCTTGCTCTATTGTATTGAAAGCGATTTCATTCGAGAAAGGTGATATCTGATCCTGCAACAATGAAAGCTCGTCCAAATATGCCGGCGGTATTACATCCTACATGAAACAACCAAAACATTAAAACAGAAAGGCATCATATTTATTCACAAAGGCCAATAGGAACAAGTAAAAAATTAATAAACTAAAACCATGGATCGGATTCAGTAATCAAGAACAAATAGAAATTTGAAGACCAGGTTCATCAAGGCTTGCTAAGCTAATATATTTGATCTTTCTTTATTTCTTAGAAGAAGATTCATAGGTAAAGCAATTCAAGGATTTTTCTCATGCATCTCTCCATTTTAAAAATCATTACAAAAAATCTCTCCATAATGTAAATAAAACCCAGATGTATATATTCTACCAACAAAAAAACAAAACAAAAAACAAAAATTCTTAGGTCTTTCACACAAAAATTGGACTCGAGAAACTTCAATCCAGTCATTTGAAAGCCACGAAAAAATCGATAAACCCAATAAAATAGAAATCAGAACATAACTAAAACATGGATTTTGACAGTAACATTAATTTCACATAAATAACTCAATCAGACAACAAAGATCGAATTTTCATTGAAGAACACAATATCAAAAAACTGTACCTTTCGTTATAACTGGAGCAACTAACACCCAAGTTGATTTCAGTTGTGAATAATCACCTAGTGATTGTGTGAATAAACGAAAAAAGAGAAATCAGATGAAGAAAATAGCAACCCTAGAAGAAGAAGAAGAAGAACAACAACAACAACAACAACAACAAGGAGGCGATTGAAGGTTCTTTGAATGTAAAAGGCTAGAACTTTTCCATCTGTTGGGTTGAAAAAAAAAATGCTTTGTAAACATATCATAGATTGATCCAAGGATAGACTTTGAAACATATGAATTCTGCCTCTCCAAAAAATGTGGGAACTTCTCTGCTAACATTCTACTATATACCAAAATTCAAATGCCAATGAAAATTTAAATATTCAAATATCCTTACAACATTAAAATCACTTTACTATTACCATTGCAAAATAAAAATCCATGCTAACATTCTACCATGTACCAACATTTTTTTTTAAAAATGTTTCCCATAAAACTCGATTTAAATCATTAAACCAAAAGTATGAAATAATCAAAATTCATAAACTGGAGATGGTTTTCAACTTTTTTTTTTTGAATGGTAAGATGGTTTTCAACTTGTGAAACATAACCAGAAGTTTCACACCATGTACCAAACACATAATATCATGCATGAAATTAAAAAAGAATAAGAACTCACACAATCAGAGATACACTCCAGAATTTGATACCGATCAAGTGCAATTCATTGTTAGTTTCAAACTACATCAGACGGCAAATCTCTATGATACAATATTAAAAAAAACTTACACATAAGTTGCTTCCATCATAAGTTGCCAAATCAAAGTACAATGCAGTTCCCAGCATGTAGGAGGGACACAAGCAGCATATTGCAGGAAAGCAAACAGATATGAAGTATTTGCAACAGGTAACAACAGAAAGAAATTAATGACAGCCTGTATTGCAGGAAAAAAAAACATAGAAGCACAGAAAGAAGGCAAGAAAATTAGAAATAAAAGGACTTGAGATTGCATGGTCAATCCTTAATGATGAAGTGATACCGGTGTCCAATCATGAAGCGGATGACAATTCCTTTTTCTTTCTCTAATTGTTGAAGCTTTTCGCCTAATTAAACAAAAAAAAAAAAAGTCAGAAACTTTAAAATTTAAAGGCTGTACAGAATGAAGTCAAGGCTCTTAAAAAAATTTAAAATGAAGCCAGAAACTTTTATTCTTGCTATATCTATCCATGTTTCAAAATAACCAGTGTGATAGGTGTATGAGATTTTGGTCTCAGCACTTGTCACCATTCAGGTTATATCTTTTGATCTATGAAATAAATCTTTAATGAACTATGTAAATAACCAAGAAATTGTCATGGAAGGTAAAGAAGGATCCCATGGGAAGGAATTGGAGAGACACAGAAGCTTTGTCTCACTACATGGGAGGTGGTGAAACCAAAAACCAGTGGAGGTTTGGCACTCAACATGTTGTGCAATAGAGTCTGAGTGTTGCAGAAGAAATGAAGGTGGAGGTAAATAGAAGAGAGGGATATTCCATGGAGAAAGGCAATTGGTTGCCATTACAATGTAACAGAACAGGGCTGGGTAATAAGACAAGAGAAAGGAGATAGAAGGTTGGGATATGAAGCCCAAATTCTACATTTATGGTTTTTTTTTTTTTTTTTTTGGTTTTTTTTGGGATAAAAGGGGTGGGTTTAGAAGTTGGGAGTGGCAGATATTGTCCTCTTTTAGGGAAGATGTTTGGGTGGGGAGGTGTCTCAGAAAGTCAAAACCATAGGGCTGTATTAGATAGTGGTTAACAAAAAGCATTTCAATGTGTGTGGGCGGGTTGGCAGGGAGGTTCATCTTTAAGATAAGTTGTACAAAGTTGTAGGTGATTTAAGTATCAGTTGCTCTTGAGGATACAAATAGAGGTGTTTATTTTCAAGTATGAATGTGATATTAGTATTTGGGCACAACTCTTGAAAGGTGACACTTACATTGGCAGGCTGTAGCAAGAAGATGTCCTAGAGACAATTTAATTAGAAGGGTTTCTCTTCCGTCACTTTATCTGAGACATGGTCGTTGTGCCTAGGGGCGGAATGGAATAAGAACACAAGATACTCATGACAAATGTTGCTCTACATCTTGTGTGAACTACAGAATAAAAATGATGTCAAAGCTAGCCAAATTATTGTCAATTACGAATTTGTATCATAACTGAAAATGGGATGGCTCAAACGTTATCTTCAAGTTAAAGTGTAGCCCAAACAAACGTCACATACTAGAAGATTTTCCAAAATTCTAGTAGCAAGAAGTCCAGTGTAAACATTTCAATCATGATCAACCAAATAGATAATTACAGTAGTAAGAAGGTTAGGAGAATGACCTTGAGGCATCCATGTCTCTCTTACAGAGTCCCTCCTCTTCCTGCTACTAAACGCAGTATTTATCCCAATCACAACAAATGCCTTCTTCGTTTCAGACGACACTTGCTGCAGATGGGGAGTAGTTTCAAGGCTTGACATCTCTTGCACACTCCGAGTAGCAGCCAGCTCGATCTGAAGTGTCGAAATCGTCTTGTCCAAAGATCTAACACCCAATTCCCAATTCCAATCCATGTTAACAACACATTAGCATACATATAAATAATAAATTAAAAAAAAAACCCAAGAAAAAGGAAATTTCCCACTCACTGAATTGCTTCATGTGTCTTATAAACCTCCCCCATAATATCCTTAGCCTGCCCAAGCTTCTGTTACATAAAAACACAATAATCAAATAAGCTAAAACCCAAATGTCTGTTTCACATATATTGAGAGATTCAGCTCTAAGTAGCTTCTTTTGGGGTGTTTAGCAAATCTTGCAATCTTCGGATACATAAAGAACAAAATTCGAATAAGCTAAAACCCAACTGTCTGTTTCAAATATATCGAGAGATTCAGCTCAAAGTAGCTTCTTTTGGGGTGTTTAGCAAATCTTGCAATAATAACAGTTAAATTAACATTGCAAAACTCAATTCCCATAAGAAGAAAGAGAAAAAAATCACAAACCCGTTTCGTGGTGCAATCCTCTGATACTACTTAAAACTCTTGTTCATGCCTTTGCCGGGAGATGATCTGATGGTTTGATTCGGACGGAGCCCATATCCTGCAATTCAATGGATAATGAATACAACTCTGCAAGATTAGCCATTGGAGAAGATCGGATCCAAGCAATCTTATTTCCCAAACTATCTCTGAATTTGGATTTTGAAAAAAGAGGAAAGATTCTGTCCAAACCCTAACCCCAATTTCCGGATGTGTAACATTTCGAGTTGGTAAGAAAGAAAAGATAGAAACTTTAAAATCCACGATTCATAGCCAAACACAAGAAAGCAAGCAAGCGAAATTCAAAGAAAAAGAAACAGAGAGAGAGAATAAAAAATGCCGACCTGTTTGTGAAAAGCATTCCGAGAAAGAAGCTGGAGAAGCAGAGAATTAGAATCCATTTCGGAGAAACCTTCTTCTCGGTGCTTATGCTCCTCATGATTCTTGAGTTTTTTAAGAAAATCTATTCCAAATCTGCCCTTGTATATCTCTTGTATTTCCTTTCCTAGCTCGTTTCTTCTGTAAAATGTTATGAAAGAAGAAGTAGAAGAAGAAGAAGAAGAAGAAGAAGGGAGGAAGGAAGGAAGGAGAAGGGGAATTTCTCCGTCAGGATTGGGCCGTCAAAGATGACGACTAAGGCGAGTGAGATTTGGGAGGAGATCTGAGAAGGAGGAGATGGCGTCGAGTGAGAAGGAGAGAGGCCAGAAAGAGGCGTTGAAGGAGGATGGAATCGATCGAAGGAAGTCCAGGATGGCGGATTTGGGATCACGAGGCGTGTTGGCGTTGGTGGTGTTGCTTTCTTTGTCTTTTTGGAAGGGGCATTTCTACAAGAACCTGACGGTGGCGAGGATGGCATTGAGGTGGGATCGGGTGAGGCGAAAGGAAGGCGTGGAGGGAGGGCAGCGGCTGCAGATCCAAGCGAGTTTTTCGGAAAAGATGGAGGGGTTTTGGGCGACGAGATCGCAGAGCTCGATCAGAGCTTCCATGGTGAGAGAGAGAGAGGTACAGATAGAGAAGAGTGTAGAGCGAGAGGGAGAGAGAGAGAGAAATAGAGAGGGAGAGGGAGAGAGAGAACCGCAGGAGGTAAAGGTATTCGTCGCTGGTGCAGAACGCGGGAGCAGGGGCGCGGGAGGGGAAATGGGGAAAAAGAGAGTGGGAAAGAAGGAGCGGGGAGAGTTTTAGCGACCGCAGTTTGCGGTCGCCCGCTTTCTTGTTCCGCGAATAGCCATTTCTCTAGTAGTGTATATTAATATATATATATATATATATATATATATATATATATATATATATATATATGGGAGATGCTCCTATGAGAGCATTTCTCACCTTACTATGAGAGATAAATGTGGTTATCTTTAAATAAATAAATAAATAAATAAAACTCAAATTATCAATCTTACACGGTAGGATATCTCTTTAAGTTAAGAAAGTATTCATGAAGAGAAAAACCAAAATAGATTAAAAAGAAGAAGAAGAAGATATAGACAAGCATCATATGAACAATCGAACGCTTTAATTAAATGCACATTCTTGATTCATCTTTAAGATCCCATCAAAGCTACAAAAACTCTTATGAGGTTTTGTTAACTATTAAATAACCTTTTAAAAATAAAAGTAATAAAAGAAAGAATAAAGAAAGGAAAAAAGATAAAAGATTATTAATATTAACTTATTGGTTGTAGTTATTTTATCTTACCCGAATCACTTGAATCATAAGATTCGATGAAATGAGTATAAAAATCGTGATTCACATCGGAATCGTAAGATTCACCTATACATGGGACTCATTGCATAGATATGAATAACTTTCTTTAAGATTCGAGATACTAATTGAGATTCGGGATACGAATCGTAGGATTTTGATAACCATGGGCCCACCTTTTAAAAATCAGGACGTAGAACCAGTGGCGGAATCGGAATTTTCATTTGAGGGGTGCGGACCTTAACATGCAATTGAGTTTTGGAAACAAACCTAGAGTTTTCATGTGGGCGGAAGCAAGATTTTTATGTGAATTTTCAAAGCACAGTCAGAATTTTTATTATGGTTTTAAAAGTGGGCCGAGGTCCATTAGGTGCGACCGGCCCCGTACCTAGGTCCACCCTTGTGTAGAACTCAACATTTCCGTCATTTTCATTCAAAAGATCCATAAAAGCTCTAATGTGTAAATAAGCTCTAAAAATAGAAAATATAACTAGAGATTTACCAAACACTCTAATACGTAAATAAGTTCTAAATCATAAAATAATAGCTTATTTTTAGAATTTCCAAATGGCAAGATTCTTGATGTAGTTGAGGCTTCAAATAAAAGTCCCGTAGCTCCACAGTAAATAAAGAATTTGTCTGTTCATGTGGAGACCAGAGTAATAGGCTATACAAGAGATATCTCCTGAAGTTGGGTTTTCAGATGTTACAAAGAATTTCTTGGATATGATATATATGCATTTAATAACTACTGTTTTATCTACAAATTCTGTAGCACTAGAAATTCCTGTTTGCAGTGTTGGACTTGCATGGACATATCTTATGGGCATAATGCAATCTGAAACAAAGAAAAACAGAGCAGATGGTGCAAAGTCAAATGTCATCTGAATAACTCATTCCATTATCTGTGCTAGTGTTGCACTGCTTTTTGTTCATCATTTTTTTACCTTTTTAGAATGCTAAATCACAGCCATTTGGCTGTGATGCTGAGCACCTTCCAACTTATGATACACGGATGGGCAACATATTGTGTTGTATCGCATCCGATGCTTCACTTTTACGTATAAAATCCATGTCCCTACTGTATCTATGTCGTATCTGGATATCATAGCTTCCAACTGTAATACAAGTTCTTATTGGTGCTTATCTATTGCACTACTGTTACATCCATACTTCATTTGATTCACTTTGTTGTGCCAAGTGCCAAATACCTAAATTAATGCTTCATACACTGCATGCTTGCACCATACTCTGTTACAGAGCACGGATCTTTTAACTTACAAGTGATCTATTAAAATCTTTTGAGTAGTTATGTAGGAACTTGCATTTGTAGGGACATTATGCTCAGCTGGTGTATCGGAGTTGGCACTCTCTTCACAGTTCATGTACTTGTATTTTGTAAAGATTAATATAAGTACAAAGCATTCCTCAAAGAGGGTACAACAGATTTTAGCCAGTTCTGATTTTTTCAATAGGAATTTGATTAATATCATTTTGATTTTCTCTTCCTTCTAACCTTTTTTTTATTTGGATTGTTTGAAATGAACGTTGTATCATGTGTCAACGTGTACCAAGCACATTCTTGTGTTCGTTCTTCGTTCTCTTTAATGCTGGTTGATTCTTCTAGCGCTAGTTTAAACATTGTTTTACACTTGATATTATATATATTTAGTTTGAATTGGAATTAGCTATTGGAATGCCAATTACGCTATTGTTTGGAGTAAATATTTGAATATTCTTTTTTTTATTGGTGTTTTTTTTCTGAAGATTTTTTTTATTGGTGTTATACTTGCATAATAAAGAATATGCTTCAGACTTTACCCAATATTTGCCAAATGGTAACATGTCTGAAAGAGTGATTTTGGCACATGGTCTTATCCTCATGCAACTTAGCTCAACACCCGAAGTTACATGTCATTTTCTTGTATTGCATGATTGTTAATGATTGTGCTATGCTCTTGATGGATGAAATGAAGCATCAAAGTGCTTTTGTTTCTTCGATGCAGGATGGTGATTGGTAGCTTATTTGTTTACTTTCTTTTTTAAGAAACTAACAGTCTGTCATTCCAAGAACGTAAATTACAAGAACTCTGAGAACCCTTGGGCATCACAAACATGAATACAATCAAAGTTTAAGAGTCGAACAAAATTGTTATTTTTACCTGTCTAGCTAATGAACCTGCTTCATAACTTATCCACTGGTAACATGTCTGAAGTGAAACCTCTCTTTCCGAACAAGAGCTCTCATATGCTCTATCCAATTATTAACATTGAAAGTTTTAGGGTCTGCGATATCTAGATCGGTCTACTCAAACAAACAACACAAAAGTGTGCAGAAATAAACAATATGCAGCGGAAATAAAATCAACAAGCACACACCACAAGGACACCAAATTTAAGGTGGAAAACCCTAACCGGGTTAAAAACCAACGATCCGAACTAGATCAAATCAAACACAATGAATCTAGCAATTACAAGAAACTCAGATCTCTTCCCCAGATATCTCCTACTGAAGGACTGAAGTTATCTTGTGTTGCTTCACGCTTCAATGACTTCACACCGTTGATTGCAACAGATTCAATCCCGCATTTGACTCCTCAGATCTTCTACAAGAAGATGGTCTTCTACAAAGGATGCAGAAGAACTGACTCTAGAGAACTTGGCATCACCACTTCATAAAAATCTTTGGAGAAGAATTCTCTCAATAATAATCTCTAACTCAGAACTTTGAGAGGTGAGGTGGTATCTTTTGGATAGCTTTTGAGTCCTTTAAATAGCTCTTGGTTCGTGCTTAAAGTTGTCTAACTTGATTAGGATAAAAACAAGCAGTTTGAGCACAATTAGAAAAGCAGTTTCTAATTTCGTAGGACTCTCTGCGCCTTAGCCGCTCTAGCGGATGGGGTTCTGTTTCAGCGCTGGGCATTCTGACTCTGTTTGCTCGAGCGAATGATGTGGTCGCTCGAGCGGACCTCATTTTGGTTAATCTGGAATTTCAGCTCTTTTTCTCCAGCTTTCTTCTTCGAATTTTTTCAGATCTTCTATCTTCAGATTCCTTTTCTAAATAAGAATTGCAACTCAAAAGACCCAAAGTTTTGTCCAACCCATGAATTTAGCCAACACACAAAAACCTAACAATCTCCCCCTTGGCAATTCAGGGACAAAACTCCCTAGGACAATACAATTTGATCTACCCAAAATGAAACCCAAAATACATTGAAAATTAAAAAAAATAAGCACAAAAATTGGCAATCAGCAAACGTAGATCTGCACTATCTCTGACTCAGTCTGGACATCATGTTTTCCCCCTTGATCTGTTACCTTTCTCCCCCCTTTTGTCCATAATTTGACAAAGCTAAAGATAAGAATATGCAACTTTCTTGTCAATTAGGATCGATAGCTCCTCCTCAAAAGCAACTCCCCCTGAATGTATCTTCGTAGCAGCGCTGGGGGTGGGAGCTTAACCTCTTTGATCAGGACTTGTTACATGTAGCCACCCACACTTGTGTAGTTTGATCTTTCAGCATAGTGTGAGCAAACTCGTTAGGTAAATTGGACCTTCTTACCCAAATTAGAGTCGTCTTGGGTGGAGAAAAATTCTTCCGCCATTGTTTGGTCTTAGGTAGACTTTGCAACTTCTTGCAATAGGGACGAATGTGTCCTTTTAGTCCACAATGATGACAAATGGATGTGCGTGCATCGCATGACATATTCTTTTTCTTGAAACTACTCAACACATTATTTGAAAGTGCAGTATATGGAGTAGCATGTGCAACACTTGAAACAAAAATTGTTTTACCTTTATTATTTGAAGTGGATGCACCATGATCATAACCAAAACCGCTTCTGTCAAAAGGAGGCTTCTGACTACACAAGATGTTTGTAAGTTTCGAACCAGTGTTCATCTTATTTAGAGAGGTTTGCTTGGCTTCTAACTCAAATATAGTGATCTTCAGTCTTCTTTGTAGGTCTTGATTTTCAGTTTTCAATATTACTATCTCTTCCTTCATATTCACTACTTCTTGTTCAGCCTTCTCAAGTTTTTAACCATCAGTAGTCAAATTTTCAGCTAAACAGTTTTTCTGACTTTTCAAAAGATGAACCTGTTTAAGCACTTGCTCTAATTCAATATTCAGCACAGAATTTTCTTCTTGAGTAGCCACAAACTTGATAGTGATCTTATTACCATACTTGGTCATCTTGACACAATCAGTATAGGTAGCATGGTACAACTCTTTTCAATCTTTCTCTTGATCTGACAACTCATCTTCATTATCTTCATCAGTATCACTGTTAGATACAGACTTAGCTATGAATGCCATAAACTTGCCATTCACATTATTAGAAGGATCATCCCCAGGATCTTTTGCATTTTCTTTTTCTTCTTTAGAAGATTCTTTATCCCAAGTTATGTTTAGAGCCTTTTGCTTTGTAGCATTTTTCTTGTTGGCACACTCATTAGCATAGTGACCATAGCCTTGGCACTCAAAACACTTTGTCCCTTTTACATGATCATTCTTCTCAAATTTGGAATTCTTTTTATTGGCTCGTTTTGTCTTCATGTATTTTTTGAAACATTTCATGAACTCAGCCATATCATCTTCAGCTTCAGATTCAGAATCAGACTCAATTTTCTTTGCAGGCTTCTTTCTTGATTCTGAGATGGCTTTCAAAGCAATATCCTTCTCTTTTGATTTTCCTTTATTCAAACGGTTTGCTTTAAACGTCTAAAGATTTCCAGCCAGTTCATTTAATTTGAGGGTATCGAGATTCTTATTTTCTTCAATAGCATCAACTTTAGAATCGAACATTGAAGGTAGAGACCTCAAAATTTTCTTGACAATCTTGTGTTCTGGTATTTCTTCCACCAGAATAAAAAGAGAATTGACAATATCATTCAGCTTTGTATTAAATTGATCAAATATCTCATCTTCTTTCATCACAATGGTTTCAAATTCTTTATTCAACCTTTGCAATTTGGCTTGCTTCACCGTGTATGTACCTTCATAAATTGTCTGTTAGACTTCCCATGCTTCTTTTACAGTTTTGCAAGTGGAAATCCTTCGAAACTCATCAGCAGACACTCCATTGTGTATGCAATTCACAACCTTGTTATTACAGTTGGATTTATGCTTCTCATCCTTAGTCTGTTGGGCTTTAGGTTTATGAAGAGTTTATCAATTAACCACAATTATAGGTATGGAGTAGCCCTTTTCAACAATATCCCAAACATCATCATCAATGGACTTAAGAAACCCAATAATCCTTTGCTTCCAATATGCATAATTAGAATCATCAAACAAAAGAGGCTTGGAAGTTGATGTTCATTCTCTATTAAGTAGCATTCTAGAAATCTTGTAGGATTAGACACAATAAGATAGGGCAACCTGCTTTGATACCGATTGAAAGTTTTAGGGTATGCGATCTTTAGATTGGTCTACTCAAACAAACAACCCAAAAGTGTGCAGAAATAAATAATATGCAGCGGAAATAAAATTAACAAGCACACACCACAAGGACACCAAATTTAAGGTGGAAAACCCTAACCGGGTGAAAAACCACCGATCCGAATTGGATCAAATCAAACACTATGAATCTAACAATTACAAGAAACTCAGATCTTTTCCCTAGATATCCCCTACTCAAGGACTGAAGTTACCTTGTGTCGCTTCACGCTTCAACGACTTCACACCGTTGATTGCAACAGATTCAATCCAGCGCTTAACTCCTCAGATCTTCTTGCAAGAAGAAGATCTTCTACAAAGGAAGCAGAAGAATTGGCTCTAGAGAACTTGGCAGCCCAACTTCATAAAAATCTCTAGAGAGGAATTCTCTCAATAATAATCTCTAACTCAGAACTTTGAGAGGTGAGGTGGTATCTTTTAGATAGCCCTTGAGTCCTTTAAATAGCCTTTGGTTCGTGCTTAAGGTTGTCTAATTTGATTAGGATAAAAACAAGCAGTTTGAGCACAATTAGAAAAGCAGTTTCTAATTTTGTAGGACTCTCTGCGCCTTGTCCGCTCGAGCGGACCCACTATCCGCTCGAGTGGATGAGGTTCTGTTTTAGCGCTGCGCATTCTGAATCTATCTGCTCGAGCGAATGATGTGGTCACTAGAGCGGACTCCATTCTGGTTGATCCGGAATTTCAGCTCTTTTTCCCCAGCTTTTTTCTTCTAATTCTTTCAAATCTTCTATCTTCAGAGTCCTTTTCTAAATAAGAATTACAACTTAAAAGACACAGAGTTTTGTCCAACCCATGAATTTAGCCAACACACAAAAACCTAACAAACATCAATGATGGAATGGTGATAGGAGAAACCCACCGGATGACATGCAAGGAATGCTTGACTTGTGCAAGATCAGCCTGCATGAAAATTATAACGAGCCACAACTTCAGCCTCATTAGCTTTCCTAGCTGAAACTACGTCCAAACTATCTCCATCACACGGGTAGAATCTCCGATGAGGCCATTGATATCTGCTGCATTTGTCCTGATTGAAGCTGCCATCAAATTTAACTTCACAGCAATACTTGGGAGGCAGAGGGTTTGAATGATCAATTTGGTCGTTCAACTGATGATCTTGAGAGAAGCAAGCTAAAAGGTTCCTCTGAAGATCGGAAATCGGAATTCTTGAGACGGTCCTCAAGCGATGTGCCTATCATGGAGCCTTGTATTCCAATTCATGTACACTCCATAGATCTATTATTACGGCCTCTCTCTGTTACTGAATTCCAAGGACCACTCTCTCTTTCAAAGGGAGCTAAAAGTGAAAGAATAAAAGTGAAGATCAAGGGGCCATCAAATAATCTCATTTTCATTGGAAATGATTGCCAAACATCACCGCAGTAAATTAAATCACAGGAAAGTGACATCCCATCTACATCTCCAGCATAGACCCTTCACTTCTCACCTATTTAATACTCCCTCAATACCGGCCATCTACAGTGAATTCCTACAAGTCAATATGAAGTAGGCAACAAGCCCTAGAAGCTTTTATTGTCTCTCTCTTTGAACAAACCAATTGCCACTTTACTATGAATGCCCCATGTGATTTTCTTTTCAACTTGTCTACATGGACCGATCCATGTACCTGTGCATGGACCGATCCCTGCAACTATGCTGGCGAGAGTTGAAAAGTTGCATGGGATCGGTCCATGCATCGGTACATGGAGACTTATTCTTTTCTTTTATGGCACCTCATATTTAAATCCTCAAACATCCAAATCATTTCATCTAGTGATGCAAAGTCTGCAAAACATTATTTAGATTGAGCAGTAAGTAGAAAAAATGAAGAAATATTTATTTCTTTGAGCACTTAATGGTGGTTGTTGCTTGTTAGCTTCCAGGAAAAGAAACATGGTTCCACTGTGTCGGTATTTATTTCATTCTCTTGTTTGACAGAATCATCTTTATTGCATTTCTCTATAGATCGATTAGAGCATTCAGGGAGGATTGGTGGTTGAATTTGATCCAGGGAAAAGTTCCTGAGGGACCCATCAATTTCAAAAACTTCTAGAAGACTCATTGAGGTAATGGTCACTGATGTTTGAGTGAAATTGTCTTTTCAAGCTCGTTTTTCCTATTTCTTCATTTGTACTGGTGGGTGCAGTCTCCATCCTTAAAATAAAAAATCCATATGAAGAAAGCTAGCTATGTCATCTGTCACTTTTGGATTGTCTGCTGTCTAAAGTGTGGTGGGGGATATAAATCGTCCTGTGGAAAAAGAAGAAGAATACATCTGGTTTCTCGTGTCTGTTTCCATTCGCAGAATAAATGAGAACAATGTGGGTGGCGTCACTGGAGTAGTATCTTGCATTGAGGCTTCTTTTCTTCTATTATCAACTGTTTCTCACCCACCACTTATGAGGGGGAAGAAAATGAGCCATGAGATGAAAAAAAAAAAAGGTGAAAACGAAGCCTCTTGGAGCTTTTTCTTCCTCTCTTTTTTTCCTCTGTGAACGGTAACATGATTTGGACTGCACAACGATGTGGTTGCGACAATGAGCACCTTCCCATGGGCTGTTGTTGTCCTCAATTGGAACCTTTGGGTGGCTTGAATTTTTATATTAACCACTACAGTGGAAGATACTCGTGCTGACACCTTTGATGAGTGGTGAGAGATGGGGCAGGATAAAGTTGACAGATTGGCTGAAAAATAACCAGGATATCCTTATAAACAGATGACGAATGGTTTCTTGGACTGGCTCACCTGGGGGATGATTCAATTGAAGCCCATTCAGCTGCTTCCCTGTGCAATACGACCTAGTGCAATTTTTTTCTTGTTAAGCGCCTCCTCCATTTTCATTCAATGGTGCCTTCCCTTGCGTCCACTTGGATTGTTGGATATGCGTAAAAACAGAAGAAGTAACTCTGTCACATCCTACGGTTGTCTTCAACAACCAACTATAACCCAAGTTATGGGTCATTCATAGGGTTGATCTTTGCAGGGCCGCGCTAGGCTGAGGGATTATTCAGGTTTGGCCTGGCTGTAGAAACACAAGCCTGGGTCCGGCCCAAGCCTGGCACAGGCCTAAAGTGTCTGACCCGTCTTACACGTCAGGATTGAGCATGTCCATCTAGCCAATTGGGTTGGGCTGGACTGGGCTTTCTATCACTTGCTTGGCCTTTTGATCAATCATTTGGGTAAATCTGTCATAATCTATATGATTTACTTATTTGGGTTGTTCCAGGCTTTGGGCTTTCCATCACTAATCCAAGCTTGACCCATATATATTAAATGGTCCCTTTTTGGTATTCAAGAAAATGGGGGTCTTACCATTAGTTTGAATTCTACCATTTATAAGGTTTTGTTCTGAGCTGTTGCTTCAAACTCTTCTCAGCAGTTGCCAGTTGGCCTGTTATGGTTTGTTGCATTCGTGCCATCTGCTGCCTATTCAAGATGGTGAGCACGGGAGGAGTGGTCAGAAGTACATGTACAAAACAGTAATGTTAGCGAAGTGGACACCCTATATATGGGGTATATGCTCACCCATACGGACCATTCAAATCATGGCCCCATTATAGATGCAGCCATCACCATCAAATTATCATATCTGTTTTCAGATAAGCCCGTATGTTACAGGAGAGAGCTCTTAAGCTGAAGGTGACTCCATCCATTTTAAGATCTATGAAAATCTTGGACTTGCCCCCAAAACGCAACTCTCCGTCTCCATCCGCCCTCCTCAATTAAAAATCCTAGGTCTGTCGCTGATAGTAATAGGGCTGGGCAACCCAATTTTCGCCCTTAACTGTTGGACATATAGAACGTTCTTCCAAGGTCGGGATCAAACTCTTTTTTTCCTTCAAATGACATTATTGAGAATCAATAAGAAAACAATGTTGATTCAGGATGGCGTGTTGCCTCTAAATCACTCTAATGAACCGACCTAACAACTTGTTTTTCCCTCTATCCAATCAATCTATTTGATTGCTACCATTGCTTGTTTGAATACTCTATTAATATTGATGTCTCCTCTGGAACATTTCCATCGGTAGGGAATCCTTGTTTCTGATTCGCAAACATGTGCCGAAAATGTGTAGGACTAACAAAAGAAGAGGCCGAACCTTCTTATTTTAGTACACAACATGATTGGGTCCAACAACTTAAGCTAATTATAAAATAATAATTTTTTAAATGATTTAGATTTTAAATTCATTATTAATTCCTGAAGCATAAAAGCAGAGACTCATTAAGAAATGCAGCTTCTCTCAACTGAAAAAAGAGTCTAGAATCTTTTCTCTTCGCACCATCATGCAAATGTAGACGTTTGTAATTGAAATATATATATATATATATATCTCGATAGAAACATCTAGTTGAGGTTAGGGATTAGTCTCATATGGGATGTGGATGCAGGTTATGCAAGTTGGGTTGATTTAGTAATCTAATTCTAGTATGTCTAAGGGGTTTTATCTACAGTGATTATGAGTAGATCACTCACGATCTGTCACATCACCTTGAACAGCACCTACCTTCGACAGGGGCAGCCAGGCTGATTGCGATGACGAACCGGCCGAACCGGTCTCTTTAGTTTACGATGAATGAACGTGAAAAAAAACACAAGCATCGAAGCTTTCTTAAAACGCAATTCATCTACTCACACACCTGTCCTTGTTGCCGGCTGCCATTTTCATGGGCCAATGCACGTAATAAGACATTAAAATTAGCAATAAAAAAAGAATCAAAAGTAGCCCCTCTTCCCGTGCAATATATCCACGTGGCAACAAGACATCTTCAAGTACCAGCACCATATGATATATATGTTCCCATTCATTAACCAAGAATAGGTACCCATGGAATTCCCTTCGCTGAGCATGGGTGCATGTGATAATTGCCAAAAACACCTGGTGGGATTCAGCTCATGACCATCTGAGTGTACCATAAAACAAGAAAACTCCCCATGTAGCCACCTTTCCGGGGTTCGATGTCCATTCTAAAGGAATAAACCATTTGATCGACTTGCAATTGTTTTGTATGATGAAGATTTATCGGCCATTGATCAGGTGAATACGATGATGATTTAAGCCTCCGTCACCCTACACATATAAATAGGTGTAGGGGGAGATCTTTCGATCCCTCAGTCTTATCCCTAAGTGGGCCCAATGCGCTCTATAAGAGGGTGTGCACACTATATAACTCAACAGAGGGAGACCCAAAACATACAGAAGCCACCGACCACTCTCACCTATCATATTTTTTACTTTTTTGACCTTTTGCCCATGATATATAGGAGCTGATCAATAGATCATATATGCCAACCTTTTTTTTAATTTTTGCTAGTACATGCCAACCTTATTGATATATATATATTATTGAATTAAACATTTGTAAAAATATTCAAAATAAGTCAATGCGATCGAAGTAAAATTTGGATCAATCTCTGTGCACAGGTTCATATGAAATAGATAAGTTGAATCAGGTGGATCCTGATGTACACAAGTTTCCTGACCTGTAGGACCTTTAGCAGTGAAAAAAAAATTACCGTTAATGGTCACATTTTTTTTTTCACTGTTGGTACCTTGATTGTCATGGATTTTGGTGGGTACGTTGCAAAGAAGAAGGTGAGCATTTTTAAGAAAAAAACACCAGTGGGGGTTGTTGCCTTACTCTTAATTACTTTAATACACAATCCACACATCAACGACAGTTAAACAGATTGGGCATGATGGATGCCGACGATCATCTTAGCATGCACTTGCATGGTCTACACTCATCCATTCGGCTGGAAAAAGACCTCCTAACGACCCGATCATGTGGAATGCTATAGTTAAATACGACAAGACGTACATCCGTCTCTACGTAATATACGTACGCTCGCCGACACACACAGAGAGAGAGAGAGATTATGTGAAATCCAAGCAAATATAACTTGGTCATAAAACTAGCTCCCTCCTCTCTCTCTCTCTCTCTCTCTCTGATGATTATGATTACCTTGTGAGTGAAGAAAAATGCATCGAAAAAGACAAGAGCTGGAGTTAAAGACAAGAAGACCATGCATACACCTCCAAGGTCCCCCTCCAAACCGTTTGCCCCTCGACCCAACAACGACCATAATCCTCTCTCTCTCTCTCTCTCTCTCTCTCTCTCTCTCTCTCTATTTCTCATATTATACGAAAAGTAGAAAAGCCCCACATCAATCAACATCATCACCCCCACTCAATGAAGCCTTCTTTCTCCCTCCATCACCCTTCTCTCTTTTTCATCTACATGTATTTATATATATATATATCTCCATCTCCTCAGTATGATATCAGCTTTCTGCAATAGCCAGACTCATTTTCCTGAAGATTCAAATGAGGAAGCCTGACCAACTTGTTAAACAGAATAATAACAACAACAATAACAACAATGCCAACAACAAGCTTAGGAAGGGGTTGTGGTCGCCAGAAGAAGATGACAGGCTAATGAAGTACATGCTCACCAATGGCCAAGGGTGTTGGAGTGAGGTAGCTCGCAATGCTGGTTTGCAGAGGTGTGGCAAGAGCTGTCGCCTGCGTTGGATTAATTACTTGCGGCCCGATCTCAAGCGCGGCGCCTTCTCTCCCGAGGAAGAAGACCTCATCATCCATTTGCATTCCATTCTTGGTAACAGGTCATCTCTCTCTCTCTCTCTCTCTCTCTCTCTCTCTCTCTCTCATATGGTATACATTTGGTGTACACTGACACCAGATTTAGATATGCATTTAGAGTATTCGTGGGCGAGTGCATGTGAAATGATCTCATATATGCACACAATACATGCAAATTGAAGTGTTGCCGAGGCACTACTAAAGTGGAAACTGCCAAATAATTCATACATCAGGTTACTAATCATGTCTCGTACTTCTTCTATACATAGACGGACAGTCAGACACACAGGTGATGTCTGCACATGTGTGTCTCTAAAACCCTCATAAAATTCTCGTGTAAAAAAAAAAGCCGGGGGAATGATGTCCTTTTTAGTGAGTGGTCAATATGACCGTGAACCCCATTTGATTATAGAGATGTTTGGTCTAGATGATGATTTTGAATGGTCTGGATTCCATAAATGGTCCTTGGGTTTTGTTGTAGGTGGAAAAGGCAGTCTTATTTTCCACTAGGTTGTTTCACGAGTCACTCTCACTGAGAGAAATTGATGTAGTGAGTCTTGTCGCGTATGAGAGTATTATGGTTATTTTTGGAAGATTGTAGCAACAACACTTATACATTATTGGTTGGGTTGAGTTGTCGCACATTTCTTTCCATTTAGTATATAAGAAAGAAGATACCAACCTCCTTAAAAAGAAAAAAAAAAATCCTTAGTTGATGACATGAACCCGAGTTAATCTGGATCATCTGATCAGTGGGCCATCTCTTTCATGAGTGCCCAAGTGCCCGAACTTGATTGATTGATGCACTAGCCAATCGTATGAGTTATAGGTGTTCCTTCCATTCCACAATTAACAAAATTGTACGGACACATGAGTGTTGTCATAGGGTAATAAAGTTTTGCTTTGGGCCTAAGCATTCACCCAAGCAACGATTTATTCTCTCTCTCTTTAGCTTTGAAACCCAGCAATATAGATTTCTAAGGCGGGTGATATGTGACCACTCATTAAAGCATGGGGCTCCAGTGGATTAAATGCGCTAGCCGTTAGATCTCAACATGGCCCAATGTGAAGAATAAATGAGAACAGAAACCCTTGTGCATGATAACTGATCAGTGTAATTAAAGTGACCTGCATTAGAGTGATGTTGAGACCCGTCACCTACCATGAGTTAGGACAAGTTGAGTTCCATTGGTTTGGCATGAGGAAGTCAGCCCCACATACGGAATTTGGTCTCAAATTGAGAATTGAGAATTGAGAAGTGAGAGAGAGAGAGAGAGAGAGATAGAGACTTTCAAATGAGACTTTTAAATTAGAATGCCTGCAATTTCAAATTTGTCAGCTCACTTGGTCTCAAATTGAGAATTGAGAATTGGCAATTTCAAATTTGTCAGCTCACTCGGTCTCAAATTGAGAATTGAGAGAGAGAGAGAGAGAGAGAGTTTCAAATGAGAATGCCTCCAATTTCAAATTTGTGAGCTCACTTGGCCTCAAATTCTCTTTTCTTCCTTCATCCACACACTTCCTACTAAGAATGTGCATTTGGACCACAATCGCTATGTGATAAGTCATTCTTTTTTTCACTTGACACTTCCTTATAACAAAGCAACTCTCACTGTCATCTTACGAAATAATTTCCTATAGTTGACGATAGTTATCTGACATTTGCACTATATAGCAAACGTTTTACCATAATGATGAAGCTATTTTTGGCCTAGGCACTATTTATGTATTCATGGCAAACCAGGAGTCGATGCCAAGTCTCATGCCCCTTTCATATTTCCTTTGGTTTCTTTCAAGAGTACGTTGGACGAGAGTAAAGTGAGATGTGGAGATCAACACTGGTGACATATGTTAAGGTTGAGAAATGAGGAGAAATCTAGAGGTGGAGAATCACCTTACAAAATTTTACCCATCTCACCAGCAGCGATGCTCCTCCTTGTGTGTAGGAGTAATTGGAAAAAAGCTATGTACGAGAAAAATCTTTTACGACCTGTTTGTTTACATTAAAATATGTAAAATTCATGCCATTAGTGGTTAAAAATGAAGACCAAAGGTGAATTTCAAAGAATGATCTTAAAATAACCTTTTCTTTAGGAAAATATAATTAAAAGAAGATAAGAAATGAATTACCAGGGTGATGGTTGGTTTATTCATTTTTCATTTTCTTTTGACTCTATTACCTAGAAGGAAAGGTTATTTGATGCCTTTTGAAAATTCACCATCGACCTTAATTTTTAACTACTTATGGTAGGAACCCGATTATATATGTTTTCAATTCCTATGTCTTAGAATGCAAAGAAACAGGCCATTAGTGTCTTCCTTGGAAAAAAAATTCCAACGTTTTAATAGTCAAACAAGCTTGTTATAAAAAAATAATTTAGTTCCACGAGCAAAGTGATTGATTTCACCACCTAGAGCCAAGGAGAAACTAATCAAGAATATTCTAAAGAAGGTTGGATATGTTATAGAGGATGAATTTATCTTAGATAAGAATTATATTAGATTTGTGCTATGATACTATTAGAATTAGATTGTGTTTTGATGAATTGGACTATAATATGATTAGACTTTCTTCAGAGTTATATATGATGTGATTAGGTTGGGCTAATGATATATTAATGTACTCTATAATTGGCTTTGTGCTATTTGCAATATTTGCAATGAAGATACACTGAGATTACTAGTGTAAATGATTAAATTTATCAGTTTGTACAGCATGTTTAGAAGGCAATTATTTAGCTAATGGAATGAGGAGGCAGTTGCTTGAGTTTTGTCAAATTAAGTGGAAAGAGAATTTCCTTTTTGCTTTTGTAGAGATATTCCAGCCACCTTTGTAATAAGCAATTCGGTCAGCAATTCTTATCCAGTAAGTAGTTTGCTAGCCCTTGATCTCTGAGCATTTTCTCACCATTTTGCTACCCAATGCAACCATCATGTGCTCGAATATGGTACTCGTATGGGCTGCCTTAAGCACTCTTGTTTATTCTATAGTTTTCCCCAAAATAATTAAAACTTGACCAAGTCCATAATATCAGCTGAGTCTTGACCATATCACAATGATATTGAGTCTTGATTAATTTGAATCAAGTTAACTTACCCATGTCTTCTCTAAGGGTGTATTTATTTGGATTAAAATGCATAGGAATTCATGGTCAAATTAGTTCAACTGAAGGATTATTAAAAAGGTGAAGTGTGAATAATATGAGAGGACGGTGAAGGATCAAGGTAGCAAGATACATAGATGGGACCTCGTCTTTCCAAGGAATTTGGAAATTTCGGGTGTTGGTTGGGTATTCTTTTCCCATCTTCTTTGGATTCACATTTTACTAAAGTAGAGGTTACTTAAAGGTCGACATTTTTGTATGTTCACCTTAGATATTCATTTTTAACTACTGATGGCCTTATGTATTCAGCTCCTATGTATTTAATGAAAGCAGTTGGGCCCTTATGAAACTTCCAGCTGATTTGTTCCAATAGTACTGAGTCCTACAAGTAGAAAGGAATCTATAGTCCATATTTGGAGCGCTACAATCCCAACTTCCAAATCTGTCATGGCATTATAGAGGTAAAACTATTTCGTAAAACTCTCTTTTTTGGGGGAGATTCTCAATTCATACCCTTAATGGATATTTGATTTAGTGAGATGGGTGTGATGGATCCTATATGTCCCACCAGGGCTATGACAATCACAATGAAGGTGGGAATGGAAAGACCTCAATGAGGCTTATTAGTATACAAAAATATCAAACTCATTAAATTAAGCTAACCCTTTGATCTATGACCCTTAAGCTTCACAACTTTAATGGGAGGCATCATTTTTTCTTATTTCAATCAATTGTGCCGATTGGATGAGTGTGTCGAACTTAGGTGTGTGCCAGTTCATAGGGGTTAATGTGTGTGAGAGTGGTAATTTGATTATAGTTGGGCAAACTTAACAGTTCCTCTATTAGGCTATTACATCATTTTTTCGGGACCCAAGTTAAGAGGGTTGGAACTCCATTGAACCCACGCTAGTGGGAGAAGCCCTCGATAAAATAGAGCTCTCTCTCTCTCTCTCTATATATATATATATATATATATAATCTCTACCTATTTTATCGATAAAACCGCATTACATAACATAATCAATAATACTCTTGCTAGCAAGGAGTAACCTATAAAAAAAATTCATTATATTTCAACTTTCTAACTAAGTTGCAGTAATATTAGGCTTTCACTCTGTCCTCGCTCTTAATATAAGTGAATATACCTAGGTGAATGAATTCTCAAGAGACTAGAAGGTACATATGATGAAATGAGTGCAAGCATAATAAATACAAGAGGCCTCCAAAAGCGTCACGCCTGTGGCCCCCTTGTAAAAGGGTGTTGCGACCGGCGAGCATCTACCTAAATAAAGAGGATGGGGGAAAACTCTAAAGGATGAGATACGTAGTGGTGCATATATATGTGTGTGTGTGTGTCTTCTAGTCCTTTACTTCACGTGAGGCATTTTAAAATCTTGTAGCAAGATTGAATTGAAATCAAATTCCATGAACCAAAGCGGACAATATCATGTGAACAAGAAGCTCGGATCTTTATAAAAAGAAAGTATTAAAATCCTACAAAATGCACATCCCATGAAGAACATTTTCCAATAAATTCTCTTCACACCAATAACCTCTAAAAAGGTTTAGTGCTAGTTATGCTAAGCCCCCGGGTGACACAAAGAAAACACTCTACAAGGAAAAAATAAAATAAATCCCTACATCAAGTATCCCCGGAAAAGAACGTCTTATTGAGCTGCCCTCAAAATATCACTTCTTATGAAGGGATCATAAACTTCATTGTCAGTTTTGGCTTATTTCCATCTATGTAGGTCTGCCTTTGAGGGTGAGTAGGTTAAATACAATGTGAAGGTCAGGGCAAATGAGTAGTTTCACATGTTGCACATATAGATTGCTAATCGGGAATGTTGATTTTCTTCTTCTTCAATCAATGCAGGTGGTCACAGATAGCAGCGCGCTTGCCAGGCCGGACAGACAATGAAATAAAGAACTTTTGGAACTCTACAGTCAAGAAAAGGATAAGAAACTCAAACTGTTCATCATCTCCAAACCACAGTGATTCATCAGAGCCTGGAGAAGTCATGGGGGCCCTCACATCCATGATCCACGACCATGACATCATATCTATGTGCATCGATTCATCCCCATCTTCATCCTCATCTTCATTCCAAAACATTAACATGACCAACCTTTTCAATCCTCCGCAATTGCATGGGCTCGATAGCTGCTACAACACCTCTGGACTTGGTCCTAGTTACTTCGACATGCCTCCTTGCCTCAACCAAGTAGGCTTGGAGGGTGGGTTCTATGGGGGTCAAGGGATCTTAGAAGGTGGTGGTCACATGAGCATTGAAGGGAAGCTGTATGTTCCTCCCTCACAGAGTGCAAGCTTAGAAGAGAATGCCCTTAATAACATCACTCTCATAAACTCCAGTGACAACCACGCTAACAATATCAACCACAGTGATAATAACATCAACTTCAACACCATACCCACCAACAGCACCAATAACAACGATGTTCAAAGAGAGAATATTGGTGAGCAAGGGAATCATTGGGAAGGAGAAAACTTGAAGATTAGGGAGTGGGACTTGGATGATTTGATGCAGGATATGTCCTCTTATCCTTTACTTGATTTCTAAGTTGAATGATTTGATATTCCTTCTCTCTTACTCGTTTCATTTCATCACAAACTGTCTTTCTAAGATGGCCATAATCAATACTTCCTTTCTTTTCACAAGAAATTAGCAAGGCCCCGGTTTATCAAAATCAGGGAGCACAAAGAGAACATGTGATTTCGAAGATTTTTAATAAAGGTCAACACTGTATTAAGGAGAGATAGGAATTACTGGGGTTTTGTTTGTTTCTTCTGCATGGGGTCAGATTTCTTTTGTAGTTTCATGAGAATTAGGTGGTTGGGTTGTGAGCCATTGCAGTTTTAGGGAGAAAATTATACAGAATAGTAATGTGTATATCATTTTCAAAGAAGAGGTGGCAATACGTTGGTGGTGAGTTTTAGTTGTTGTGGATGTCTGGAAAATAAGAATGTAAGAGTCAGTCACCTGTATCATTGCACATATAATAATAATTTTCTTATCCCCTTGTATCATTAGAAATATATATAATAAGCAATCGAGCAATCTTCATCCTTATTTAATGAAGCATATTTTGGGAAGAGGTATTGTCCTTGCAGGGTTTGAACATTCAACATTTAAAGTTTATTGTTATTGTTGTTGCTGCTGCTGTTAAAGGCGAGTAAAATATTTTGTGATATTACCATTGGATCAAAATAAGCATGAATTCAGTGCTATGGTTGAATGGTTACTTGAATTGATCGTCTATTAATACCCACTGAGAAGTGGGTGTCACAAATGAAAATCTTATCACCTAAATTTGTTATAGCTGGATGCGTAGATTTGTTTCATGGAATCCTAAAGTGAGATGGGTTATTTTCAGTTTTCATCGTAGGAAGAAAAAAGGGGGACATTTGCATTTTTTATATGTAAACCAAAAAACAAAAGGTTCAAGTTCAACAAAAGTAAGTGCCACATATTATGAACTACATAAATTTTCTACCCCATTCCAAAGGTTCCTGAAAAATTAAAAACAGGAAAAGAATTTGATACCTATCAGTACTAGTACGTGGTTCAAAATTGAAAAACACAACACCACCACCATCAATTTGAGACGAATATGTATAGCATGTGTAAAAAAAAAAAAAAATTCAACAATACAGCTCCTGTTGTCTTGTGTTGGTGATTGTAATTTAGAAAATAGTTGCCTCTAGGTTCTCTCATGAAAGTCGGACCCTGAGCCAGTTTGGCAACTTTATTAATAGAGTTAAGTGAAGTAAAGTTGATTTTAAAGAAAGAATAAAATATAAGTGGGTTATGATGGTATTTTATTTTTAGTTGTTTGTTATGGAATCTTTTTTATTTTTTGTATGGAAAAATGAGTTTTTTTTTTTTTTTGTATTTTAGTTGATACAGGTGGCGGTTGATTTTTGACTTTTTTTTCTTATAAAATGAGGAAATTTTGAATTAAGATGTTTTTGATGTGACATCTAATCTTAAAAATAAAAGTTTTATTTGACTTTTGCTATCCTAGTTAAGCATCAAACTAGCCCAATTTATTAGCACCTACAGGTGTGGTGAAATTAGAAATATATGAAGTTCCTTGACATCCCAAAATAAAAATATCAAAATCCAATAATACCAAAGTATACATGAAAACATACGAAGGACCTTCAGTTTCTAAAACTAAAAAATTTTATAGAAGCTGATATTCACCCAAGAAATTTTGCCACCTATGAGTAGCTAGCTAACCTCGATTCCTCGAAGTTGAAAAAGAAGTAGATAGGGGTATGTGACAGCGCTTCGTTTCGGTTTAATTATTCAAGAGTCCAGAGAGGACCAACAGAATGACATCCACATCTTCTACTACAATTAATGCTAGGAAACTACTTATTCAACAGCTATCTTTTCGGAGCATGATGACTCTCAAAAACGAGTTATGTAATGACGTATGCAGGCGTCGGTCATTAACTAATCATTAAAAAATCGGCCCACACCGGTACATATCGGATAGGCCGGTCCCATATGGTCTTGAAATATCAGTATTGATATCCCGAGGTCATATATACCTAATATTTCGATCCATATCAGCCGAGATATATTTCATCTTGATTTTTTCGAGATCTCGTCAAAATATCAGCCACGATCTCATAAAAAGCATTGAAACCCTATTTTTTCTATCTTTTTATTCATTTTCATCTTCTTCTCTTCTCCTCTCATCTTCTTACATTTTAGAGCAGCAACCATACTCCATCACACATCCCTATTGCATATTTTCAAATCCTACATCTATTTCTTGAAGAAAATATTATTTAAGGTAAGAAAAAATCAACTTAAAGCATTTTATTATGTGTTTTTATTTTTTATTTTTAAATGAAGTATAGAAATCATTTGGTTTGTCACTTGTGTTTGTTTTTCATTTAGAAGTTAGATCTATATACTTTCATGCTAGATGATGATGATATCGAGCCAGGGCGACACTCCACTTGGAATTAGGCTGTTAATCTGTCATACACTCATACTCATCAATCTCTTTCTAGTCTCTACTCCCTACTAGCCCCCTCTAATTTCAGGTAAATCATAAACCTTTTGATGCCTATGTGCTTTATGATTTATTTATCTCACTACTATGTTTCTGATTTTAATATGTCATTTTCAGGGTCTTGAGTTTTGAATTTTTACAACTTATTTGATGATTGAATTAGTATTAAATGATGATTGATATGTTATCTTTATTTTCTTATATTTTACACTAATAAATTAATCACGAGCATTAATAATGGTTGCATTATATGAAATACTGGATAAGACAGTGAACTGCGACACAGATAGGACTTATAATTCAAGGTGACCGAGATTTTGATTTATTGTTGTTATTAATGAAAAAAAACTATTATTTTCCAGCATTTTCTAATATTCTGAATTTTTTTGGATATTTTTGTGAATTTTTTTATATTAAAAAAAATTCACACCACGACTACTGCGATGGATCGATATCCGCGATCGATACCGATATCATATCGATTTTTCGGCCTGACCGATACCACGACAGAAAGTGAGATATTAAACCATGGCTAATAACATAAAAAAAAAAAAAAAGAGGTGGCAGCTTGGCGTGGAAAGATATTGTAAGAAAGAGAGATAAGATAGAGCTTCTTCTTCCATCCACATACAACAAGCATCTAGTATCATGACTCGTGAGTGTCGAGAATTCCTTGTCGGTGTCCAATAGTGTAAAAAAGAGAGATTGATAGAGCTTCATCTTCCGTCAAAACTAATCATAATCTTCATCATCGGTCGATCAACTGAGAGAGAGAAAAAATTTGTGAAAGATGACAAATCATATAATCTTTATCATGGATTCATCGACTGAGAGAAAAAGAAATTGTGAAAGGTGACATTTCATTAGTCATCCGCATCATTTTTTTGACTTCTGCAACGTACTACTTACGGAACTCACGAGTAATAATAGATACTTTAGAAGATCATCATCTTCCAGAATAAGAGAGAGGGAAGGAAAAATAAAAAATGGAAAACGTCGCCTGAGAGATTCGAACTCTCGCGGGGAAACCCCATGTACTTAGCAGGCACACGCCTTAACCACTCGGCCAAAGCGACGTTGTTGCTTTAAATGTAAATGTTACATTACATAATGTATAATATATTTCTTGTTACCGTCCTCTCATCATGAGTCATGACCATGTCCCACTACCATGGAAAGACGTGGGCCTCCCACATCATTCATGCCTTCTGGATGATTTGATGAACACCTTTACAGGGGACTTCGTTAGTTACTTACAACTCCACGCTTCTATAATACAATCCTTACATTTGAGGAGGATTAATGATGGTTATTTCAAAAAGTTAATTATGATTTTGTTAAAGTTTCTTCAAATTAACTATGGAAAAAGATAAAATGTATTGCATTTAATTAAGAGATAATTTTTTCCACTCTTGCACTAATTATACACATTTGTCAGACTTTGATTGAGCCTAAACTAACCCCCATTGGCTCAGGCTCTATCAAATTTTAAACTTAATTAGGTTAATAGATTTAGGTTTTGGTTGTTGCCTGAAAATCGAAATAAATTCAATTCTCGTTGAGTTCAAATTAGGCTCTTGTTAGCCATTTGAGAACATTAGTTAGGCCAGGTTGAAGTTAATTTTAAGTTTGCCAAAAAATTGATTAGACATGTTGCACCCTGGTTCCGGATCGGTTTGCAGGAGCAGACTGATCGAAGGATTTTGTGTAGGAGAAGAAGGTTCTTGTTGGGGCTGGAAGTCTGATCTGTCGTGGTCTGCGTGGTCGGAGAGGAAAAAGAGCCCAAACGCAGGCCAGAGCTGGGTTCTGTTTCTACTGAAAATGAAGACTAGAGACGAAAGGATTTTTGGGTCTGCCAGATTGCGCGTCACCGAGGAAAAAGACTCCTGCCGTCGCCGTCTGAAGAAGCCCTTTCCGCTTCTGCCGTGCCCTGCCGTGGTCGAAGGAGGAAGAGCATTGGTTCTGGTTCTGATTTCAGAACTAGAAAGTGAAGAAGACAACCCAGTTCTTTGGGTCTTTTGTTCCAGGTCTAGGTCGGGGAAGCTGACCCAGTCAACGCAAATTTATCTCTTTTGTCAAATTTATTTGAGTTATTGTCAAATTTATCTGAGTTTTAGTAAAATTTATCTGCCATTTTGTCAAATTTATCCGTCTTCTATCATATTTCTTTCTGTTTTTGGCAACTTTATGAGTTTTTTTAAAAATTTATCTGAGATTATTAGCAAATATATTTACGTGTTTTGGAAATCTATTTGCGTTTTTTAATTTTATTTGCATCTTTTGAAATTTATTTATTTTTTTCAAATTTATTTGTGTTTTTTGAAATAAATTTAACTGAATTTTGGCAAAACTACTTGAGTTTTTGGCAATTTTTTTAGAAAATTGGAAAATTAATTTATCTTAGTTTTGGCAAATGTGTTTGTGTTTTTGAATTTTATATGCATATTTTGAAATCCATTTGCGTCGTTTGAAATTTATTTGCATTTTTTGAATTTTCTTTGGATCTTTTGAGATTTATTTGAGTCTTTTGAAATTTATTTACATTTTCTAAAATTTATTTGGATATTTTGAAACTTATTTGCATCTTTTTAAATTTATCTGCGTTCTTTTCAAATTTATTATTATTTTAAATTATTACATTTTTTAAAATTTATTTGAGTTATTTTGAAATCTACTTATGTGTTTTTAGAATTTATTTGAAATTTTTTTTAATGGGATTCCATTATTCATGGCCAATTAAATGGTAATTGACCATTATTAATGAGATATCCCACCATGCTACCAACTATGGGATATGATTTAAAGAAAGGGTAAATCAAACAATTTAGGTATGAGAATATGTGCGAGGGACCGCGACCAAAGCCCCCTATTTATTATGAGTTTGTACGGAGTATACACGTGAACTTCCGATTCCAGATCACATGGAACGACCGAACGAGACGTCTCTTTTTAAATTCATACATTAACATGATTCATGGATGGAAACGGATGGCGTGCAAAACGGGCTTCTGCTCATAGCCATATTTATTTTCTCTCTTTTGATAGTGGGGCCCATTGTTCTGTATCATATTCAAAAGTCAGGATGTGCAATCAACACATTTTCATGTATGGTCCATTCATGGGAGGAAATGGGTGGCACAGAAATCTCGTGACTGATAAAATCATGCTCTCTGTTTCCCACATTTAACCGCCTGGCTCTCTGAATTCTGAACTGAGAAGTCAGAATTGAATTTGGGTTATCAGCTATCAGCTAGAGGTGCACATGGCCGGGTTCACACTTGACAGGGTCCCAAGCTTGTCCAAGCCAAGCGTATTTAGTTTTGAGGGCAGATTGTATTGTATACATGCATGATAAGGTTGAGGAAACTAGTAAGGTAATGGACTGATGGGTTATATTCTCCATTAATTGGTCCTCTTGATGCCAGATGAACTCCATTGATGGGTCATGGGAGGCACGCTGTGTAAATCCTATGGTTGTACCACTCTTGTACCAGTGGTTAATTTTCTTGCTAATCACCTGCCTTTTGTAAGCTGAGATCCAAGAGTCTTCTTCATCACAAATGGGTCCCACCCACCGAATTAAGTTGATCTTATCACCATGTCAAGTGTATCTGATTGTTTCTCTTTAGTGACTGGGCCTATATCCGGGTTCAGGTCCATAGCATAGGACTAAAAGTTAGGCCCAGGCTCAGCCAGTTTGAAAAAAATATCTCCGTTTTCTCTTTTGGATGAATGTTTCAGGCTAGAATGGGTCTTTAAGCATACAAAGTCCTAGAACTGGCCCATTTAGCTGGTAGGCCCAATAGTACTGTGAGTCCAGTCAAAGTGCCAAAAATCACTGCCCAAATCCAGCCTAATGTGGACCCAATAAGGGCTGGCACTGTACGTGAAAACCCCCTTCTTGTATTCTTGCTTGGACAAACGCGAAATGGGGAATTGATTGAATGTGAATAAGGTGCGTGAATAAGGAATCCAAGGATCTCTATTATTGATGCCGTGGTACATAGCCTTCTCTACCGGCTTGAATCCAGAATTCCTTTTACGTTGGTAAAGATTTGTGTCTATGGCATGCATACACACTCAATTTACTCCCTAACTATGATGGTTAATGAGTTAACTCCTTCATGTGACTTGTGACCCTCCTCTTCAATAATTGAACGTGGATTATGGATATCCTAGAGTTGTTTACAAGAATCGGGGTATCCTTTGAGAGATTTTACCCACGGTGACCGTGAGTGGACCAATCACGGTTGCCACATCACCGTGGGCATCCCTTGCCTTAGACAAGGGCAAGTTGCCCGCGGTTACGTGGTGGACTGTAATAGATCACGGCTACCGTGAGGTAAAGCCTCATTAGATTCGGACTCTGTTCACAATACCTCTGGTGTAGCAAAAGAATGGGAAATTTTTTTTTTTTTTTTTTTATGGGAAAGTTTCTTTCTTTTTTGGTTAAAATAGGGGAAAGTTAAATCGAAACTACATTCTTCAATATCTATTGATTAGTCATTTCATGATTTTATATAAGACGACCATAGGTCGCTCCTCTACCTTATGTGTTAGTCGGCCCCACAAGATGCCATGTGCCTTTTTATCAGAACTGCTGTACAGCTTTCCGCAACAGATCCTTTCTGCATGGTTTTAGCCATTATTTCAAAACTTCAGTTTGACTGTTTTTCCAAATATAATTTTTTACATTTCCCTCTACAGCCTACCTCCCCAAATCAACGGCCTATAGTAATTACCTGATCATCATACAACGAGAATACTATATCAAATGACATACTATCATTGAATCATTTCCAATATCTGAAGGAATGCATGGGCCCTTTGGCACAGCTGAAGAAGTTACAGGACTGCGTAATAATAAATAAACAGATAAAGGCCCAATATTTCGGTTGTGCTGCACGTCTACATACATAATTTCTTGTAGGCCTGCACCAATAGTCAATTGCATGTAACGAACTCCTCTACAGAAGCAGAATAGGATATCATATACACTAGCTTAAAAATAACCTTTCAAAGGCATCCAATGAAAGGTATGTAATGACCCAAATGAAATGAGATGAAATGCCCATGGAAAGAAAACTAACTACTCCGTTTCATGTATATGCAGTGGTAGTGCAGGTGCTGTTGTAGGTGTGGGTGTGGTGCCTCTTATCGGAGTCACCGTTGAGGAGGACGAGGAGACATGTGGCGTGGTGATGGTAGGTTGGCCGGATTAGGTTCCAAACGACCCGAATGTTGGAGGAGAGAGAGAGATGGATGAGGATAGGGAGTCCCTTGCCTGACTCAAGCATGTCTTGCATGGTGCGCCCAGCTCCATACATGGCCTTGTTCTTGGTCCCCACGTATACAGGATATGTCAACCTAGTGCCGCTCTCTATGTATAATCTCTCACCCTTCAATTCAATTCATCATCACAAGAAACAATCACAACACAAATCATTATCAAATTCTTTCTCTGAAAACATATAGAGGAGGTTTTTACATTAAGTCGCACATTTTCTGAAAACCTCAAAAAGTCCCTTGTATTTTACGTTTTTACTAAGATCTTGGTGTTATGATCATAAAACAAATAATTGTCAGTGCATGCTGATAAAGAAACAAAAAAATATCCAATTTATTTAAGATCAGTAAATCTCATTAACTCAACTGAAGTAGGTGGGGCTCACTTGAATGCGAGATGACCAACGGAGGCACTGTTGTAATTGGGACATTAGGACATGGATTACGAGAATATGCGATGTAAGCCGATAAATTGAAGATATTAGGACATGGATTTGAAAAGGGTATTTTGAAAAATCATCATTTGAGTCGCTTAAGTTTTTGTTAGAGGTAAATTGGTCAAATAAATTGAAGACTATAGTTACTTTTTATATACAATTTGACTGTTGGTCAAGGGTTGTTTTCATAAAAACAAAGTATATGAGCCTCTTTTAGGGTGTAAGACATTGTAGAGATCTTTTTTTAATAAAACATAAACTAAAAAGAGAAACAAGTGGGGATGGACTGTGGTTTGAAATTGGTTATTCCTTGTGCTTTACCTTGTATGCAAATTCAATCAAAGGGTAAAGAAGAGAGAATGAAAAGAAATTGGCTTTTTAATTTTGTTCCTTACATGTGAACTTGCAAAATTAACGCGTCCAAAGGCCATGTCCATTGTTGGGGGGCGAATGTGAAGTCCAAAGAGCTTAGATTGGTTTTCAATCTCAAGATGCAATGAGCAGTTGCAGGTGAGGATTTTGGTCACAACACCAGTGTTGTCAATGCCTTCTCCTAGATCGAACTGTCGAACCCCAGCCATCTGCAGGTCCACATTCCATTTTTGAGAGAACAAAAAAAAATAAAACAACTTAAACAAGTTTTGGAATCCCAGCTCTACCCTATTGTTACTATGATTATCCAAACTCATCACCACGACATGACCAGTATCATAGCCATCATTATTACCATCAGAATGCATTTAGTGGTGGGAAATAATGCAGTGCACTTGGCACATGACTGTTTATTTGGACCACTCAGATGATTTTTAATTGTACAATCTCCTTCTCTACTCAGAAAATATCAAGACCCTTAAATTTGGGTTTACCAAAAAAGCAAGAGAGAAGTGGAGGAGGAAGGAGGGGGTACACACATGACCTACAATATTGGGAATCACGATGTCCCCGTCAGGTAAGGAATTGCAGCCATGTCTTTTCTCATTTGCCCATAGAAATCAACTTTAAGAGCTACTGATCCATTTAAAAAAAAACCCCTAATGGGAAGGTGGAATGCATTAAATGGACCGCCCTGGTTGATAGCTAGAACTGTCCCAGGGGGGAAATGAAGAGCACTGTACTGGAATAAATTAATTCAAGGGGTTGGACCTCATGGGTTTGGACCACATGGGTTTGGATATAAAGCAAAGTAACAAATAGAGTGAAGGGAAATGATACCATACACTATGCAAATTGGATGATTGGTACATACAGTAGATTGATCATTGCTAGCTCCAATCCAGCAATGACCAATTGGTGTAGCCCACAATCCCTGCAAGGGAGCAGGTGGTGGGGCCCATTGGAAAGTCACCATCAAATCAAATGAGGACGTAGCATGATCATGTTGATTCCAAGAACACTACAAGATGAACCATCACTCTCGAGGCAGTTTTGCCTGTCAGAGACTTTTAGACGAACCAATCAACAAGAAGGAAAACCTAATCTACAAGCAGAGGGCACATGTGTTTTTTTTTTAACCTGTGTCCTAAATGTCAAGTAAATCCGAGCCGTTAAGCTCATGGAGTGGGACAAGTCATGTACACCCCATCTCAGTAAACCTCTCTAATCTGACGATATTTTAACAGTCCAATGATTGATACCAAATGGGCCATCTGAAAAAAAACTATTGGCAACAGTAAGTGCTGATCAGGAAAAGCCCCACCTATACATGGTAGATCTATCCAATCCATGCATATCCATAGATGGCTAATGGACAGTGGGACCCACAAACGACCATAGTTTGGTAAGATTTACCAGATGGATGGTTCGGACATCCTCATACACATCTACCAGTAGGAGCCTTTGGTATGTGAACATGAGACAATGAACAGGAATACCTACAGAGATCTTAAAATCCATTTGATTTCATACCTTGACAGAGATCTTGGGAGGAGGAGGCCTTGTGACAAGGAAGAACACAAGCAAGGAGATTCCAAAGCTCACCACAAGCCTCCAGAGTATCTGAAAAGAGACACACACCCAAGAAGAAGAATACCCAAAAGAGAGCAACCCAGGTCTTCTTTTGAAATCATCTTCACAATCCTCTTCCTCAGCTTCTTCAATACCGCAGACGGGGTGGATTCCAAGGCTCCCAGTGCCGTTCCCGTGGCTGTTGAGATCGTAGGAAATCTTCTTCTCATGGAGAAAGGAGTTGTTGGAGCCCCGAGACGAGGAGTAGCGAGAGAGCGTTAAACGAGAGACCTCCTGGGATGGATTGGAGGGGTTGGCGTTGAAGCTTTCTAAAGGGAAAGAAGAGAGGAATGTGGAGTCGTGGTTTCTGCAGTCAGTGCTGTTGGCGTGGGAAACTGAGGATGGGCTCTGGACGTAGTAGTCTGCACATGGGTAGGAGTGAAAAAGGGCTTCTTGGTCTTCATCGATTCTCTGGTTTGCCATGAGAGAGAGAGAGAGAGAGAGAGAGGGGATGCTTTGCTCTGTTTTGATGGGCCTTGTGCAGGGGAAATAAGCAAGGAAAAGAGAGAACGGGTGTTTTTTAAACGGGAAAGGGACCGTTACTTTTTGGGCGGGAAGGTGTGGACTCGTAAAAAGAGAGGCACCTTTTTTAGGCTTTGGTTTTCATTTAATAGAACTAACGAGGAAAGGTGGCCCAACCCATTTGGTCCTTCCTTTAGTGGGCCCTGAGTTGGTAAGAAGTGGAGCCCATGCCAATGTTGGCCCACTAGATATCTGAAGCCCTCACTAATCTCTGGTGTGTTTGGAAATTAACTAATTAAGTTAAGCTAAAGTGAATCCTAACAAAAAATGGAAATGGATCATATCAAAAGTACAAAATTTTAAGATTTTCTCCAAATTTTCTAAAAAAAATAAAAAATCAACATTCTTTCTTTATTAAACGACAAAAAAATTTTACTTTTTTATATAAAAAGTCAAAAAATTTTCGGACCAAATATCTAAAAATAAAACACCATTATAACACCTTATACTTTATCCTCTTTTGACTTGAAAGTTCACTTCATCCTCCTTCAATTCAATTCAAGGTACATCCATACAAACTTAGGAAATTCTTAAATACAGACAATAATGGAGCCACTACTCCTTGGATGATGCTAACACCTTTCCATTACATTCACAGGTGAATACGACCACACGTCGCCCATCAAAGAAACAACAGCTGGATGAGTGGAGCCTAGGCAGTAGGATCTACTGGAAAATAAAAATTTCCGTTTTGAACTGTAGTTGAAAATTGAAATCTCCTTGATTGATTCCCAAGATTCCACATGCTTTCTGCTGGCCCGCCTTGAATTTTGCCATTCACTGAGACAGGGTGGAAGAAAAGTCTCCAGTAGTCTAATCAGTAAGATCTCAAAATCATACTCAAGATTTAACGGTTATAAACGTATTCCTGCTAAAACCGGTAACAATGAGGGCCTTTATTGGGAGTCAGGAATCCTCCTAGGCTTTGACCAAGTATCCTAAGTTGGCAGGAGGAGGATCGGAACCCCACCTTATATTTATTAAAATCTGAACGGTTCAAAATTAATGTCTTTGGCATCCTCCAAATGTTACATGTTCATCAAGCGGTCAATCCAACATTTATGATCATCTTACTGATGTATGGCCATGGCCCGCACCACTCTAAGACCTTTGGATCAGACCCTTCCTAGGTGATTAACAGGCGTCAAAGTAGGCTCCTAAGCATGAATATGAAATTTAATGGGTTTTTTTGTGCAGTAGAAATTATGAAGTCTTCTTTATGCACAGGACATTTAATTATGTAAGTGTATTTTTCCTCTTACAAGAAATCATAAACAGTGACATGTACAGACGTTTTTGAGAAGGGATTTGCCATCATACCTTCCATGATATCGAATGCGAGAAATGCGGGGCCTTGTTCTGGGAGAGAGGGTGAAATGATGGCAGTGGTCGCGTGCCTTGCATTTCTTAATCAAAAGAACATCAAATGCATCAACTTCCCACACTACTCTGCGCTTTCAGTGCGTAGTCTAATACAGTAGATATCCTTCTCTTGCTTTTTTTCTTTTTACAGTATACACTCTACACCTTTCTCACCTTTTGGACTTGTTGTTTGTTTGATTAGACTATACAGCTTTTTGGCCGATCCAATCCAAATGCATCGTCACGTGGTTTCTTGTGTTTGTATTGTGATATGTCTCATACTCATTGCGACTTCTTCTGCCCATGGCCTGTGATGAACTAGGCAGTTCTCGGCCCGTCAGGATAATCATGTTCCTTGGATATTTCTATCTTAAATTTGTTTCTGGTGGTCCACACTGCTGAAATGATGGGGCCAGTGCATGAAATGTAATATCTAATCTATAGACTATAGCTGATGGTGCCTCTGTTTCTACAGTCTTTTTTTATTGTATCAATTGGTTCTGAATTAATAAATATATATATATATATATATATATATATGCATCCATCTCTCACCATACGGTGATAGTACTTTTCTTTTTTTCACATAAATCCTCCTTTTGTACTTCGCCCATGTTTGGTATCTCTATTTCGTGCCTCTATTTCTCTAAATGTCTAAATCGGACAGATGTTTAAACAATTAGAGCGTTTGGTACAAGATTCTAGACTTTATCCGTTTTAGACATTTAAAGGCAAATCTTTTAAAATCCAAATGCACCAAAAGTGAGCAGATGAGAAATAGAGCTTTTGGGTCTTATAATATAGAGGCGAGGTATTTAAAATAGATTTGTGCGTTACTAAATACATTTTTTTCATTCTAGCCTCTTTTTTTTATGGCTCTTTTTTTAATGACTGTATTTTAGATGGATCTATAAAAAAAAGAGTAGAGATACCAAACAAGCCCTTCACCCTATGTACTTAAAATCCCCCTTTTGTACTTGAAAATCTCCATTTATGGAAGCATCCATCATCCGTGAGGAAGAGATGCACTTGAATATTTTCCACAAATATATATATATATATATATATATATATATATGAAAATGATGATTGTCCACACACTATATGAACTGATCTATCTTGGAGAGGGATTCCAACCATCTAACAGTCTTTTAGTTGAGTTTGGCAGTTCAAATATTTCTATTTAGATGCCAACTAGATTTACGGTTGTGATTCTTCCATATAGGAATTATTTTATTATTATTATTATTACATTTGTCATCTGGGTGGGTGACCAACAAATGAATACTTTGAATCCACGGTTTAAAAGTTCACTTAACCAACTTAAAGCAAGTATGAGAGGTTTGTATAGATGCCTTCTTTTTTACATTGATAGCTTTAAAATTCTCCTCACATACATATATGTGATACATTATGCATACATAAATTTTCATATAACCCAAACGTGGAGTACTTTCTTTTCACTCATGACTCATGAGATGCATGGCACTGTTTTGAGGTCAGTGTCCACCGTCGCTCCTGACTGGTTATAATTATAGTCAAGCCCTTGCCCTTACCATAAAACTATTATTGTGTCGTTTTCTATCACCAATTTGTTTTGAGATAAGTGGTAGCTCAATGGGTTGTAAGATCCTACAAGTAGTTACACGCATTCGTTGAATGAGGGATTGTCTAAAATGATATCCATACAAGACTTATTTAACATAGTCAAGTGCCAACAAATGGGAGTATTAACATGACGATGCTCTAAGCATCAACCATTATCATTTATCCAAGTTTTCGATTATTTTTCTTCTTCTTCTTTCCTTTTAAAATTATCAATCCGGACAAAATGATAGGCCATTGTTTCTTGTTAAAGGGACACGGTGTTTTCCACCGAATTGCTTTGATCTCAAGACTCAAGAGTCCATTAGCCTCGTAATGATGAAAGTGGAGATGGCAACATTAATGAGAAGCCCTTTTTGTTTCATTTTTTTTATCCTTCTTTGGGGATTCGTAATTAAAAAGTCCCCTTACTTTTATGTGAAAATAAAATCAAGGGTTTGATTTCGCTTTACTTTTAATGACTACCTTTAAATATATAGCTATATAGCTTACTTTAAATATGTCACTGCATCTTAACCATATACACAATTTAGGCTGTTCATGTGGGTTCCACTGTAAATGGGCCCATTATGAACATAACATTGCTATAAAGCCATAACAAATTGGATGATCCTGATGGTTGGTAGCATGGCATATATGAAGGTGATGATCCACCAATTCCCAGTTCACTGATTCTATTTTTGATACTCTTCAAACCTTCCATTTTATTCTATTGTTCACAACCATAACTTGATGGGATAAAGCTCAAAAAATGATGATGAATGCCCCATAAGTGTCCAAGTCTATTGCATTGTGGCAATAAATGATTTTTGATTTCGAACCAAAACATCTTCTGTACTCTTAATTAAAACTGTATGCTCTCATCTAATTTTCAAACATTTGACTTAAAAAAGCTTTCCTCCCAAAGTTTTTTTATTTTCAAAGATTCGATTTGTAAAGTTCTCCTCCCAAAGTTTTATTTCATCATTTTCTTTATTACTTGTTTGACCAATTAGCACAGCAACAAATTTTTTTTATTGCTACCGGAGGGTTCCTAATCCGGAGGGTTCCTAATCCTTTGGGCTGGACTAATCCCTCTGGGCCTAGAAGGAAGCCAGGTAAACTCTCATGTAGCCCAATGTGGTAGTGCAGTTTCGAACCTATAGTTTCTGGGTGCAAACCGTGGTCCTAGACCAAATGAGCTACCCCTTAGGGTTATTAGCATAGCAACACTTGTAATGGTTATAAACAGCTTGAATGCAAAAATTTAGGGTGAAGGCTCATGGTGGTTATTGTTTACAAAAACAATAACCACCATGAGCCTTCACCTTACATTTTTGCAGTCAAGTTGTTTACTGTAAACAATAACCACCATGAGCCTTCACCTTAAATTTTTGCAGTCAAGTTGTTTATAACCATGGGAAATAAATGTTCTTTAAGCAACACACTGGCAATCTATATATGGCAATTTACCACCATTACTACAGGTTGTTCAAGGGCGCAATTTGTTTAAACCAGTTAAGGTAAAGGCCACATACATAATAGAATGAATTCCCTATCAAAACTTTCCTCTGTGATCATAATCCGTATCTCTGTTCATATAATCAACTCCCAGCACATCTCCCCCCTCAAAATCAAATTACAGTCCTCCAGTAACCCAAGTCCAGCGTATTGTATAAATCAAGCAGAAGGCAAACATCAGTCCTTATATGAATGATATAATTAACAAATCAAACATTGTTATTACAAAAGGTCAATAGTTTGAAAGAAGTATCCGGCGATCAACCTCGAAGAAACTTCCATGGTCCCTTTGCAATTCCTATCCTGCAAATTTAGAAGAATAATATAAATAAAAATAGTTAGAGCTCCTGGTCATAATAAGCAAAAGCTTTGGCTACATGGAAAAAACTCTTGTTATGGACTAGTTTTGGCGTAGACCATATCCACATCCTAAGTTGCGATGTTTAAAGGCCTAAAGATGAGAAGGGCAAAAACTTTTCAAGGATGCAAAACTACCATTCATTGGAACTGGAACGATAATAATGATAATAATATATGATTAATGAACTAATGGATTTTATTGCTGACCATGATACTTGGGCCATTGCATGCAACCGCATGATGGCCGACCACAAAATCATGTCTGATATTGTGAGCTGTGCTAGCTAGGTTGCCTCACAACCTCTTTGAGAAAAAACCGCCATTGAATTTGAGAAACAAGTAATTTTTCAAACTTCAATGTGTGATGGAAGCTTAATCACTCACCTTCTGTAAAATAACTAGTCAAGTTTTAAAATGAAATGAATTGTAGCAGAATTTACAGAGAATGCATCTTCATGAGGATGATCAATACAAGTGCCCAATATCAGCTATAACTGAATGATTTGGTTGAGTTTGCATTTGGATGCTATATTAGTCAGTTTTGTATTGGATATAGACGGTATTACAGTATTTTCACTTGAAATTTCAAAAGTGCAGAGATACGTTAGGAGCTACTACTACATTTGGTGTTGGTCAGAAAGTTGGATCTGTATTAGGGTGCGTTTCATTTCTGTCTAAAGCAACAGGCCTTGTGTTTTTACACAAATCTACATACTGTAGGTGCATGTTTTCTGAAAAAACAAACGTTGAAAGTTACTGATCATTACCTTCCATAACCAGCGAACATGCGAAGGCTCATATAGACTGTCAAAGCGGTCCAGATTCCAACAAAACCATGACTAGAAGAGAGAAGGAACAAGGAAGCAATGCTGATGGCAGACACAACAACCTAAAAGACAGAGTTGCCATAAGATTCAAGCGGAAGCGAAAAATAGAATTCTCATTTTCCCTAGTTAAAAACAGAACATATATTGTAGTTGGACTTGCCATGGAATATGCAGTATACGCAAAATCTGATGCTCCAAAGTTTATCCCATCAAAAACAAATGCCAAGGAATTGAGTGGTTGTGTAGCGGCTACGAACTAGATGAATTGAAAGAAACATGGGGGTTAACATCTCAAATTTAATGGAAAATGCTTAATTATTTCTATAAGAAAGTATGATATACCGGAATGCCTAAATGCATGAGTTGCATCACTTTGACATCTTTTGTAAATATTCTCCAAGCAAACTGCATTACGATTCCAAGCAAAACCGCAAGAGCCAATCCCATAACCAGACCCAACTGTAAATAAGGCATACAGGTCAATTAGAGGAATCCAACAGTAGTAAAATCAATGATTGATCGTGAGCTATGATGCCCAGATACGGCATGGATACGGCTAGGATACGCCATAGACACGACAAGGACACGGATTTTACACATAAAAAGTGAAGTATCAGATACGATACGACACGATACGATGCCCATTTCGAAGTATCCGTGCATCATAGATCGTGAGTAATCACAATAAATTACAACCAAAGTAATCCCACAACCAGACAATTGAAAGCAAAGTACATACTTGCAATACTCGAGCGGTGGTTGCCACTACTTTGGTATGATCTTTTCTCGCAAATGCTGACGCAAGTATTGCCTGAGAAAAGTCTAATATCAATGACTGCAAATGTTTCAATATTATACTTGTTTTCATTCATTAGTCCTATAAAGTTTCACTTTATAAAAACCTACAGTGCCTAGAACAGGATATGTGCACAAGGGATGCAGTTCTGTATTTTACAAAAGTTACGAGACATGGATAGTCACATATCCAGAGATCATATGGAATCATAGTGGTACCTCAAACATTCAAAAGTATCAGACTTGACTGAATAATAACAAGGAACCATTGAGATTGGAAATGTTCTGAATGAAAGGCCCATTTAAATAACTGATCAAGCGAACATGGAGCACAATAAGCAACTAGGTTCAGAACATGGAGTAGAGAAACTGAGTGAAGGATATTAAACTTGCATGTTCATGAAACCTTTCCTTGGAACAGCTGAATTCACCAAAAGGAGTGTAAATACCAATATTTACTAACCAGAAGCATTGATTATGGAATATGATGAGAAAAAATGCAGCTGAAGTAATTTTATTGAATCCTACCAAGCAAATGCAGTACACATCTATTTCTAACCTGTGCTGCAACAGCCAATCCATCCGCAAGAAGAGATGTTGTCAACCAAATCTGCAAGCAAACCTGGAATGCTGCCATGGAAATTGATCCATGACGAGCAGCCATTGATGCCGCCAGGGTCACACAGAATGTTACAGCTACCACTCTTGCTAGCAACAGACCACCTGAGTCCAAAAAAATTGAAAGGCATATTTAGGTAACTAAACTTGAAATAAATCAAAACGTATGATATGTATGAGCTGAAGAAGAATCCCAGAATGCTTCAAAGTTAACAGTTGCAATAGAAACGGTTACATAAGAGACAGATTTAAGATGCCCCCAAAAATCGATAATAATTAAAAAAAAAAACATACTAGATAGACGATGGACCATTAAACTGCTTATGAAGTTGAAATAAGAAGAAAAATCACATGAAATGGAAAAGATGTGCCTTTCTACACTTATTGATCAAGATGGACCCAATATATACTGCAGCATGATGTGCTGCCTTCTTCCAATGGAATTCATCAATGCACACTGAATTTGGACCATGTGATTGATATGCTACCTTTTGAATGGATCATCTCCCCAAAATGGCACTGAATGGATGATACTAGTATCCTTACAAATGGAAGAAGATAAATTCTGATGTTCTTCTCTCATTTAAGAAATAACGGGAAAGTAAACCAGAAAGTATAAAATGAGTGCTAAACCCCCAATAGATAACATACAAAAAATCTATTTGGACAAACTCTATGGACAGAATTTAGGACAAACTGTCCACGTGGAGCAACGTGATTGGGCTCTCTCAAAAGTTGAAACGCATTGTCCCAATCACGTTGCGCCACGTGGACAGTTTGTCCCAAATTCTTTCCATGAGTTTGTCCATATAGACAAACTGGATAACATAACGATTCAATATAACTATCTTTTGGATAGCCAACAAGGGTTCACCAAACAACCTTATCCAAAGATGCACAAATATGTTATACTATGAATGGCATGCACACTATTTCTTTAATGAATTAACTATGTTTACTAAGGATGCACTTGCGACATGACAAGGACATTGATCTAGAAAAGGAAACATAATTTATAATGGTATTTACTGTTCGAAGAAAAATCCCTCACCGCTTTTAAGAAACCGACCGAATTGCAGATCTTTAACACTTGGAGGCAAAATCTCAACTTTTCTCATTAACCTCAATAACATTATTAGCGAAATTAGGTACCTGCAAGAGCGAAAGTTCTAAAATATTGTGAACATATTACATACACTAGAGCAAATGAAATCATTAAATCTAAGAAAAAATATAAAGCAAGCAAAGCATAATGCTGAAACTACAAACCAGAGAAGACAAAAGTAGATGTAAAGAACAAAAATTTTATGATCAATGAGCGTACTTACTGAGAGACAACATGAGCAATGGCTGCACCACTGACGCCTAGACGACAAGAAAACATAAGAATTGGGTCCAAGATGATATTTGCTACATCGCCGATCACTAAGTAAAACAAGAAAGATTCTAAGAATTAGATCTTTATTCAATGGTTATATCCAAATAAGAAATGTGATATTCATATCATATAAGTAATCTATAAGGACAAATGTCATAAATCCCAAAGATGCATGAATACACTACAATCTGAAGAAATAATGTAAAGAGATATTATGCAAAAGTACCATTGAAACAATTACAGAGCAAGGTGTGAGAGAAGTTGGAATCTTGATACATTATTATTTGTGATATTATTCTTCAGACAGGTCTATTTCTTGCAACAAGTTCATGACATGCCCCTCCCACTTTTTATACTTTGCCTCGTTAGATTTTCCTTTCTGGCACTAAGTTCTTATTGGTGTTTACCTAGTCATCACTCCATCATTTCCATTTACTAATTCCCAACATGCCAGTAGAGTCCTACCTTTGGAAAGAAGTAGACCCAGTTTCAATCAGCCAAGTTTTTATTGTCAGTTGCTAGCCTGACACCAACCCTCTCCAAATATATAGCGTCAATATAGAGGTGTACAAAACAACATTGTGTGAAAAACGAATAGGCTAATGTAAAAAGGCAACAAGAAAACAAGAAATGCTCTCACAGTGTTTGCTTAGAATAACAGACCATTGATTCATTGAATAAGGAACATCAAAAGAGAGGTGATCTCTAAGTTGGTAAGGCAAACAGATTAATGCATCGGAAAAGGACAAGGGTCATTCAAAAGAGTCCATGCGCTGGAAGAGGACCATCGAATATAGGGCTATCATTGTAAGAAATCACATACCAACCATAGGCTTAAGTTGATAGGTGGAAGGCCCAAACAGGTATATGAAGACATGTCAAACCTATTAATAATTAGGCGATGTGGGATGTGGGACTTCCCAACAATCATGAGTACGTGCCCTAAATGGAGATTGTAATAAACCAAGCAGATGAAATAAAAGAACAGTAGCTGTCATTGTTGTTTTACTTGAGAAAGCAGGACATTTCTTCCTCTGATGTGAGATATCTCTTCACAATCAAGCATCTTAATCAGATTGAGGATTCTTCAGCAGCTCTGAGGATTCTTTCATCACCAATTGAGGATCCTAGGCTATCTTATATTAATGTGGAACATACACTCCTGTGTCCATTGGATCCCCTATCGCGGATTTTCCATTTTTGTTTCCCCATTCCAACCAATGCAGCCACATGGTGTGCCAACATTTTGGCCTCAAAACCATTTATAGTTTATAAGGAGTGCAAAGCTTCCATCTCTGGATATTAGATAATGAAAGTGTACATTCCCAAGTTATCACAACAAATTTCAGTTTCCACCATTAGGGATCCAACAAACAGATAAGCTGTCAGAATTATCATCCTTTTGGCGTGAGTAACAAAAATTATATTCCACCATTTCAAAAAAGAGAACATTATTTTCTCTAAAAACAATTTAGGAAATCAAATACATGATGCAAAAAGGGAGAAAGAAGGTAGTTACACTTTACCAGTAGCATAAAGAGGAGTTTTTGTATCTTTAAATCCTCGAAAAACCCCTTGCATGGCCAGAGATAAAAGAACAGCAGGAGAACCAAGTGACCTCAGTGTCAAGTATTTCCGTGCGGGGGCTAGCATAGGAGAATCCTATTTAGACAAAAATTGAGTTAGTATTTATGATCACAAATCAATCGTCCAACAAGAAGATTCCACCATATCAACATAAAATGCATTAAAGAATCATGTAAATACTTCAAAGATAGGCAGTACAAATAACTGTATAAAATTTAAATTGGACACACTAATCCATCTTCTAGAGAAAATTTACTCGGAAAGAACAAAAGAGATAAAAAGGTTCAGAACTAGAGCTCGTTATCACCAGTGATGTATACAGGTATAGGTGTTTTTTTCATTATCATTTCTTTTCTTTCTTTGTAAAGGCAGGTAAAGCTAATATCATTTGGAGGCAACTGAAACAGTGTGTAGATCAGTGGATGAAAAGGAAAATGTTAGGTAGTTTTCCTCTGCTTCAATGGAGTCCAGATCTCAGGCAAGGATCAGAAGATTACAGGGCATATATCAATTCTGATATCAGAATGAAAAGAAAATTAAATGGTCACCATTTTATAAGTTGATGCAAATATACCAGCAAAAACTTTGAAAACTAAAAATAATTTCATAAATCACGTGGGATACAAACGAGCAAACAAACAAGAACAGGAGACCTCAAAACAAAGGGAACTGTAAAAACCACCGTTCCTTATCTTCATATTTAAGTTCTAGTGCAAATTGGTCTCTTTAATTTATCTTCTAGAGAAAATTTATATCATCGTCATCAGAGCCTTATCCCAACTATCTTGGCATCGGCTTCTACAGAAAACTTATATGGTAAGAGAATAAAGAGATGCATTTCCTCAGATGTTAAAAAACCAAAAGAAATGCATCTCCATTTCCCTGTTTACAATCATAAAAGAATTGAACTATCTAGTATTTCAGTTAGGAAGAAAACAAGCAGAGGGAAGAAAATTTGACCACAATAAAATCAAGCCCCTATAGCACTTAATGAAGACGACTTACAGAATGCACACCCATGAACCTTAAGGCAGGTTTTGCCGAAAAGATGAGGAGAATGGCTTGGAGGAGGCCAAGCACTCCACCAATAACCAAAGCAGTAGACACAGATGGAATATGCTTTTTCTTGGATGCCACTCTGGTCTTTCTCTGATTTTTATCAGCCAGGAAAGAGGAGTTGTGCTCAGTATCTTCAGTATCTGATACAGAACGATCATATAACAAATGTTAATGTCTGGAGTGGTTAAATTATTTCAGATAGAAAAGATATCCAGTATAAAAAATAAAGAATAAAATAGCTTGAAACAGGTATCACATATTCTTAATTGATATCATTAACCAAGCTATTCTTTTTGGGATAAAAAAAGAAAGAATGAAAGGGAGAGAAGAATATACAAAGTTTGGCCTACCAGCTTGTGTACTTGACTCTTTCATTTCACTGCTTTTGGGCAGAGCTTTTTCCATATTGTCTGTTTCTTGTTCCTCAATTCTCCTAATCTTAGAGGTGGCATCTTCTTCGGCAACAAAGGATGTTGTAATACTAACAAGTGGGAAGATAGCAATCTTTGATACTTGATTAAATACAGCAATGGAAACTCCAACAGCAGCAAGCTCCACAGGCCCTATAATATACAGATCAAAACAGAACTGTGATAATTCATAGGGCATCAATAGATAAGAGTCAATACGAAGACATAAAGACATCTACAAACATTTTAACAAAATTGCAGATGCTAATAAACAAATCTGACAGGACAGGTTTAGCATGAATCTTCCACATTTAGACAGTCTAAGCATTAATTTCAAAAAAAATATGATTTTATGGCCACGTTTAAATAAATTATAAAGGGAACCTTTTACTTGAAGATGGTAGGTAGTGACTACATCCAAAGACAAAAAAAAAAAAAAAAAACTCCGAAATGAAGAGGTATCATTCAGAAAATTGAGAACAAGATTAATTGTACAGAGAAGAGCTGCAACTTGGTGTTTTGGAACCTTTCCAACAGTTGTCTACAAAGTAGAATGGGACATGTCTCTCAGAATATACACAATGAAATGGACTGATTTGGGAACCAAACCCAAGAAAAAAATAAGCAGGTTTCAGTTCCTGAGTTATGATCTTAGTGACTGATTTGAAGGCATGATTTAATTGACTCAAGAACCAGTGAAGTTCATATGGTCAAAAGAATATCTCAGTTGGAACTGGTAAATTGATTGGTGTATATCAGCATTATCATCTTATTCATATTGCAACTTTACAGGCCAATGTAGCAAACTTGAGAGTGGGAATTTTCATGTTTTCACTGATTTCTGTTTTGTTGTTCCTTTGGCTTGGTTAAGGTCGACCTTAAGCATTCAAGACATTATTGAAAACTCAAAATGTTGGACTTGTGCATTCTGATCATATTCTAAAATGTTCAAAATGCTCAAATCCCTATATTTTGAGACTAACTATTGCTATTTTTTGCGGCTACTCTTTCAATTTTATTTTACTGCATAAGTACTGTGTCTAATACTCTAAGCCTCTGACTTTCTTATTAGGTTTCATAAATATCCTGTTTCTCAATTCTATATCTAGTTTATTTTCTTGCTTCATCTGTTCCGAATTTTGGCGTCTTCAAAAAAAAAATCTAAAAAAGTGCACTTGAATAGTCATGAATTCATATGTATGAGTTTTTGTTCCTCACTTCATCAATACAATGAAATATGCATCAGTTCCATCTAAAGTAACTTTTGTTTGTACAACTTGAACCAATAAAATCACAATATTACATGACTTTAAAACATTCAATAACAGGATCAAACTGCAGGGCAGACCTGCATGACCTTCTAGGTTCCAATATACACCCTATGTCCTAAATCAATAAAACAATAAAATGTATCATTTCAAAATATTCTGAAATTTTAACTATCTTTTGAAATTTATTGTAGAAAAAAAAGTATTGCCAATATGATCCCATAAGACAACAAACCAACGTCGCCTTTTCAGGCCAACAAATATGACCTTTGGTACCATAGTTACTAATCATGATCCGTAAGATTACTAAAAGGAAAACACACACAATAAAAGACTCATCTTATAAATTGTTTTTATAGATTTATGGCATACCACATTTGGTGTTTGAAATATTTTTTGGGAAGTTACAATCCTTTTTCCTTTATTAGTCTGTGCTATAACACCATCTTTCATATTGGTGTATGACCATGAAATGGATATTTTGAATCAACAATACTACTAGGGAAACCATAGAGCATCTTCATTTTGTTCTTGTGATTATGACAAAGGGATGGACAACAGAGAAGATTTTCCTGCAATACTTCTCTAAAAAGTTGAATGTAAAACCCAATAGAGAAACAGCACAAAAATTATACAGCTATTACAGAGAAGCTGATCAGCAGCTTTATACAAAGTCAGATGGACAGACCTATATGACCAATGAATGCCGTGTCGACTAGGGAAGCAATAGGGTCAGCTGCTAAAGCCAGTGCTGCCGGCAAGGCAATCTGAAAGATCTCTATACCTAGCTCATCCTTCTTAAAAACAAGCCTGCAATACAATTTGGCATTATTTTACATACCATAAGACACATACTCTTAGAGCTTAAAGAACATGTGAAATAAATGAAATAAAGCATAAAAAAATCTAAAGGAAAAGCTAGTCATTAATTATCAGCTTAATTTGTTCAGGAGGTACAAGATTGGATTCAGGTTGCAATAGAACAAATTCCAATGTCTAGTAAAGTTCATCAAACCTTCAGCAATGCTATCTCAAAATGCAAACTTTTTCTAACATCCCTGTTAAACATGAAGCTACCACATTCAGTATGAGCTACACAAAGAAATTAACAGTACCTCAAATCCTTGAAGAAAATACCAAGGGGATTTATCCTCTCATTTCCGGATGAACCAGTAATATCATCCTCGGGCAAAGCAGCTGGGGTGTCCATTCACTAATAGTAACTTCTATGTGAAAATCAGAATTCCACTTGCAGTATGTTCAACTTTGTCACTAAGTACACAAAAAATACAATTCACTCTTGCATATTCTCTTTCCTGCATATGATCCATCAACAACAAAACAGCCCACAACAAAAATAAGCAGTCAAAGGATATAAGTGGTGGAGAAAATGGAATAACTAAATTTGCACAAAAACAAGAAAGACAAAAATAGATACCCAACAATGAGCAGCAGTAGATAACAAGAGTGCAAACAGGGTATGCTCGGTCTAAAGAAGTTATAGGGATTATAATGCATGATTCACCAGCGAAAAGTGCATCTGGGTCAACAGAGATGGATATTAAACTATTTTATAAAAGGACAGGCCAGATAGACCCTCCCTCAGTATAGAAACATGAACACCGACATATCAGTAGCTTCTAATCCATGCAAAACAAGTCTCAGCTACCTTCCTTCCAAGGTCTCTCCATGTAGTTAATTTAGTTGTTGAGTAGTATAAAACAAGAGAAATGATGTGCATGGCCTCCCTTGATGACAAAAAAGCCTATCCAGTTATAACCTCCTCCATATAAGTTGGAGTCTTCCAACAATGGGCCCATGTAAAGACCCAATATAGAATCCCAAGCAGCCACCTGGAAACTGATTTGAGTTTTGCCGTAGAAATTTGCAGTGTGCAGTGTGCACGATGTCAAGAGTAGTTGGGCACACATAAAATACGCATCCATCTCTAGCTTTGGATTACTAAAGCGGATCCGCTCAAGCTTAAATTTTCTTAAGAGGAAAATTCAGCTGAGAGCTAGGCCGGCTGCAAATTTTAAGTCCAGTCTGTTTTCATAGAATTACATAAGAATTTATAGCCAAATCAGCTTCACCCAAGAAGTAAAGGATACTGGATGTATCTATTATTTATGCGGCCTCTAGTAATACCTCGAGGTTTTGGCGGGAATGGTTAGCTAAGGGAATCTAATATGCTATCGGGGCCAGCATATGACAAGTTCGAATCCCAAAAGTGCGCCAATGGAGTTCTAGTTGGGGAGTATTGAGGAATGGGCGTACATGAGGGGGAATATTAGAAGTATTTATGCTTCCTCTACTAATGCCTCAAGGTTTTGGTAAAGATGGTTAGCTAAAGAAATTTAATTTAATATTTTCCATCTCCCTTTGATTCATTTTTTATTAAAGAGATCATTTGGTATCTTTGCATGGGACAGGAAAATGGCTTTTACATTTGTGAATGGCCCACATAAATATCGCATATGCAAATGTTATACCTGTGTTTGTCGAATGAGTACATCCAGTGGTTTGGGAGATATTTAAAATTTCTAAACATTGTTTTCAAATTTTTCAAAATCCATATAGAATTAAGATATGAAATATATATATTCAAATTTACCTTCAATACAAGAATATTTAACAGTTAGAATCATGAATTGGAGACCCCACAATATTGGAGAAAAGTAAATCTATTTTTTCAAACTTTTTATAGATTACTCAAAATCTATAAAGATTTAAAATAATCAACTTCAAGATCTTTGGACTTATTAGTTCAATAAACAAATAAAAAATTTTGATTACAAATATGGGACTTGCACAAATTAAAAAATAAAGGTCTTTGACGGGGCTCACAAGAGAAAAAAACCTTTAAAGAAAAACTACCTTATTTTTTTTACTATATAGCAAAATTGTACCAGCACCTACTGCAACAAATGGCATACAATGGTTTATTAGGGTTGCAAGTGTGAAGATGGACGTATTTACGTAGCATTTTCATATCTAATTTATGCATGTGAATCATTCATGATGCAAACAAATACAATGATGCGTAAATGTTACACATATGAGTCATTTACATATACAATCAAACGACTGGGAGGGGATGGGAGGGGGATAATTTGATGGTGATTTTTGGAAATTCACTTTCGTTTCTTTAATTTTAAAGACCTTTTGAAATATAAAAAAATCTAATTATTCTCGTACGTTCCATTAAACGAAACAAACAGGACCCTTAACTTTCGATGAGATTAGCAAAGCTTGTTTAGGATTGCAGGGCTTACAAGGGGCATACTTTGATTACAATAGGCTTAAGGCCTCCAAAGTTCAAGGTCAGGGTTCCATTGTCCGGGTGATCATGTATGAAGCCAATGTTGGCCTACCTCTATATCCACAACCAGACCTTTTGCCAACTATCAGTCTCTGTTTAGTAGTGACGTATCAGACGTACTTACCGCATTTCCCTGTGTGTTTGTCGATGCTCCACACTCGTCCAAATTCAAACCTCGCCAAAATCGATGAAGTGACATTGCATGTCATGTAACACTACCTCCCCACGACATTTTCTGGCCAGACAAAACTCCCCAAACCCATATAAAATGACAAAAAAAAAAAGAACTAAAGAGACAAGGTAGAGAGACCAAAATTGTTACTGATGCTTCCCTACACTGTAGCCTCATCTTCCAGGAACCTGCATCGAAGCTTCCTTTTTCAGTGCAATCGAGCCAGACAAAACTGATGAATTTTTTTTTTTTTTTCCTTGAACCCAGTTAGGGTGCGGGACCCATAGAACCCGCAACACTAGGAGAGTCCTTAGGTGAGATAAGGAGCCCTTGGGTGAGAAAAAGTCGATCCAATGAGAGCTTACACTGCTTACCAACCAGGTAAGAGGCTGTTCTCAATAAAACCGGCGAGTTATCAACGAGATTTCGACCTAACTCTCGCCCTAAATGAGACAAACCAAAAGAAACCAGGATTAAGAGGAGTTAGTTGAATATTTTAGATTGTAGATTTTAGGCATTATAATTAACAATAATACAGTGTAAACAAATATTTAAATACATTTTGGATGGTTGATAAGGTTGATGGTATCAATTCGTTGCAACAATTATCCGACTATTGTGAGATGAGTTGTGTGCTTTACTTATTATTTTTTATTTTCAAACTGAAATATTTAGACTGATTTGAAATTTTGGAGGAAACCTTTTGAATTTGCATTTTGGAAAATTAAAATTATATATCTATATGGACGAAATATAAATCAAATATTGAAGTTTAAAAATATAGGTTTTAACGCAAGATTCATAAAATGATTAGCATAATATTATGCATTATTAATCCTAATGGAGGGCATGGCATTCATTTTTAATGGGTTTGGATCATCATTAGATGGGCCTCATGGTGAGTAGACCACTCAAGGATCCGGACTCCTTGAAAATTGGTCCAGAGGGGTCTCAGACCTAATTATCAATTGAGTCCAAAAAGAAGGTCCATGCCTGAATTTTCTGAGTCAGGTCCTTCGGATCATTTGACATCTACCTTAGATTGAGCCCCACAACAAGGCTAACACTCAACCGAAAAAGCTCAAGTTGACCGCAGTTAGAGCTTGGTTCGTGAGCCAAAACTCGCCACGCTCGAGCCAAAGCCTAATCAAGTTCGACTAGGGTTGGCTGCCTTGTTTAGATCAGCATTAACTTGTAAGCTTTAACCCTACAGTAAGTAGATTTTTGGGAAGTTTTCTGCTGTATGAACACAACCTTGGTTGTATTTAAAAAGAGGTGACAGTCATAAACATCCTAGTCAACATATAAAGTATTCTTTATCATATTTTATATTTTAAAAACTAATAAAGATGACTAATTTCAAACTTTGACTCAATGTGTCACAACAACCACATATTTCTCCAGGGTATGTAATATTATTCATTCATTCTTACATTCATTCATTTATTCGTTAAATTAGGTTTGTGGTCAACTGTTGAGAAAACCTACCTGCACAAGTATGAGAAGAAGAGACACCATTACCACTTGGGAGCGACTCCTGTTTCTATGAGGAATGTAATATTATTACAGCCGTGCTACTTGTCTCGGGATTTAATCCCGGGACAAGGCCCGACTCCACATGGGAGGGGCAAAATGATCATTTTTCGGAATTAAATCCCGGGACAAGTAAATTTTTTTATATTATTATCCAAAGATCAAAGATCAGAAGAGATGTGACCATGTCCAACATGGTTTAATAAGTACAAACAGGAGTACTACGGATGTTATTGGGACCCCTTCCACCACCTCACACAGGCCTACCTCTCATAGGCCTACTGGAGTACTACGGATGTTATTGGGACCCTTTCAACCACCTCAAATAGGCCTAAATGATATGAAGAAAATGCTGGAGTCAAGTGTCAACCTGGGGCTAGTTGGGTACTTCATTTTTCAGATACAATGTTACATCAAAAATATTTTAATTTAAAATTTTCTCCATCATTTTGAAAAAAAAAGTATAGCGTGAAGCAAGGCCAGTGAAGATCCCTGTGAAGTTCTTGCAGCACAATTTGTGTTTTTTTTTCAAACCTTGCAGCACACTTGAAAGCTGCTCAAACCCATCTTTGGATGAAACCCAAACAATATTTATATCATTTGGGTGAAACTCTTCTTTTTAAGGATTCTTCAAGTTGTAATTATATCAAAAATTATGGTTAAGAAATCTGTAGATTGGTATGTATGTATGAGGAAAACTAGTTTCTGTGTTCAAATCTGTAAATTTGGAGATTTTCAAATCTTACGGTGGAATCTATGGTCTACCTAAGAGTTATAAATTGGTGGCCAAACATAAACTAAACGTTTCATTCACAAGTTTGCACCGTCGTTCAACAATCAGCTTTAAATTAATATTCCACTATCGCCATTTGGTAACACACTGGCTTAGTGCAGTCACCTCAGATTTGCTGGTATTAGAATTTAAAACGAGGGTTTAAAATAATCCTGATTATCTTCTGAAGACTTTCAGATGAGTGGAATCGACAACAAATGTCGAACTCATTGCATATTAAATTTGAATTGCTACTATAAAAATAGAAGGGGGCTTAATCCAATTTTTTATTTATTTAAGACTATCAGACCATCTGTTGCAGGACACCATGATGACCTCAAGACGCACCATTTAACATCTGATTTTCCCCTCTTCAATTTTTTCAATTAAGTGAATGAATCCATGTATCTCCATGTCTAATAGATGGGAAAATAGAACAACCCACCACCCATTTTGCTTTCATGGGTTCTCTTCAAATAAATGGTCAGAAATTTGATTGGTTTTTTACACAGAATTCTGAGAAAGAGAAGACCCAAAACAGAGCAGCAGGAATCTCACAGCATAGTTAGACAGACCTACAAGCATATAATATAATAATAAAATATAAAGATCTTCTAGACCCACAAATAAGTTATTTCAAAGACCATGACCTACTAAGATTTCATGGCAGAAAATGTTCTCAATCTCAATGGATTAGATTACCAAGAAATTGAGTGAAATTACTATGGGCCTTCTTTCAACATAACATGCCATTAGATTGCCATGTTACACCTGCAGAAGGCCTGTAGAAACATAAAAAAAAAAAAAAAATTCAAGGTGAACATCTATTCTAGACAAAGATCATATAACAGAGATGCATAAAGAATAGTGAATAAAACACTCTTCCCCAATGGTATTTTAGAAGATAAAAAGCTCTTGACGAAACCCTAAAAGAAGAATCAAGTCGCTTGCTCTCGATCTCGACTCATCGATGAATCAAAGCGAGTGTATATGTAGAGATCATAACTGTGGAAGAGTCTAGATAGAAAGACCGAGAAAAACGAGTCAAGGATAAAGCCTGGCAAGGGGATAAAAGCAAGATAAAGATATCGAAAGAATGGCAGAAGATAAGGCATGGTAGGTAACTTTGTAGAATTTTGATTCCTTTCTAAACCCGGGTAGAAATTAGTTTGATAGGCCAGTAAGGCCCACGGATTTTACAATGGGCCTCTTTTTTTTTTTTTTTTTTTTGCCTTTTTTCTAAGCCAGGACCCATCAAACCCACGTCCGCAGGAGAGCCCCCACATCAACATAAAAAAAGGAGACCTTGGATGAGAAAAAGAAGCCCTTGGGTGACGAAAGGTGGCATGCTCGGGGCTCAAACCCTAGGTAATCGGGTGAGAATGGCAACAAGCCGTTCTCACAATGGGTCACTTTTAAAAGAACTATAGAAACCTTCACTTTAATGGATTCAAACCCCAGAGCAGCATCTGATACTTTAAAAACAGTTGGCTATGCATCTTTGGAGAGTCTTTGCCACTAATTTTAGTATAAACAGCAATGGAAGGTAAATAGAATCTTTTTAATCAAGTCTCTAATGGGTATTCCACTCATTTTAGATTGTTAATAAATAATTAGGATTCTTCATCAGTTTGCCAATTGCTGGAAGTTCATATATATTACTTGCTCAAGTCCGGATCATGTGCAGCAAAGCTTACAGAATACAACAGGGCCTTTGATTAGCCATTCACATCTATGTGGCTTTGTTAGTTCAATCTAATCTAAGGTCAAGAAAATTGATGACAGGAAACGTTAGTAAGGGAACTTTTCTCTACTCCTAACTATTAATTTTATGACCTTAAATAAATAAAAATAAGTGTATTATAGTTTTTGCTAAAACCAACTTATAGCCAATCTGCCCTACAAACCTTACACACGTCCTACTTTTAGAGTCAGAGAACTTATTTTGGCCTAATGATAAATTGAATCGGCACATGTTAACATATTCTGTGTATTGTCATTTGAAATCATCATTCAATAACAATTGATCGATAATGGGAGGTGAGAGCCATCGGTTCTCACCTGGTTGCTCGGCATTTGAACCTTGGGCATGCCACTTTTTCTCATTCGAGGTCTACTACCCTCTTCCAGGAGTGGGGTCCCAAGGCCCCCTATAGCTGGGTAAAAAAAAAAAACTAACAATTTATCTTTCGTCAATCATATTTCCAACAAAAGAACTCAATTAAAATTCTCAACCTGACCCATGAAGCCATGACCCGTTTATTGTAATAAAGATTTGATAAGGTGTTCCAAAATCATTGCACTTTGTGTGAGAAAAATTATACTATATTAAAGCCAATGATTTTTGCTTTAATTTTGACCGGCAGTTATAATTTGACGGGTGGTTATATTATTTTATTTTAAAGCTTTCATTTTTTTTTTCTTCCCACTTTCCAACTCCTCCATTCTTATCTCACTCCACCCAACTTTATGTTTTCATGAAACAATATAACTGTACTTCCATTTTATCCTTTATCTTATGTGACCACTCTTTTAACTACATGTAACTACTCTGCATTTGAGAACTTGACATACTTCTTCTACATGATATAAAAAGGTTCGGGTTCTTAGCTTGATCATCCTCGAAGAAATGGCGATGAAGATCAAGGGTAGAGTCTTTTTCTGAATAATTTCTTTATCATGATTTCCAAACCTAGGGTTATTGTAATTGAATTTGAAAACTTTCGATTTACATGATGTCCTGCATAATGCATTCAAATAATATATTTAAAAAATTCTAAATCGTTAACTTTTGTCATAAATTTTTGTTAATTAATTATTTCTACCATCACTTTCACATTTCCATTAGCACAGGCTTGTTTTGCTAGTCGTTACTTATAAGAAAAGGCATTTCAGAGATGATTCAGTGACCCGTTAAAAATTGGGTCATTTCTTTTACTTGATTTCATTTCTACCATGCTATAATTATTGATTATTAAGGTTATTGGATATAATTCTAAAGTTCGATTTTTAAGCAATTATTTGTTTATTTAATACCAAAGAACAACTTTCATTTCGTCCCAACACGTCACTCAACCAAAGATTTCTCAAAAAGTTGCCAAAGTGAAGATAACACTGGTTCTAAATTTCCATAGATTTCATCCATTATAGAATTTCAAGAGACACCCCATTTAAAATAGAATTGGTCACGCGGCCGTGTGGTGAGCACATAGCAAACTATTCTTTCGCCTTTTACTAAAGAATTGGTCCTAGCTTCATTAATAGAAAGATCTCAAATGATGAAGAAATCTCAAACACCTTACTTCGATCGATATGAGCCTAAAAAGAATTCAATGAAAGCACAAGACCCTTGTGCAGGTCTATTCTCTTCCAAAACAGACTTGTGAAATTGCAGGATAGATTCCAATTCTTCTGCTAATTCATCTTACTAATGTGTTAAGGTCCGACCCTCTCATTTTGTCGAAGGGATTAAACATGGTGGGTCCCAACAGACAAATGAACTGAATATCAAACGTGTACTATGTTGGCACGTTTGGTCCCACTCACCCACATGCCTGTGACTATCCTAGTGTGACTGAGCAGGCCTGAACTGAATTTCCTTACTAGTAGAGAGAGAAAATAAGTTCAAAAAGAGACAGAAAAATGTATGTTCAAAAGAACAAGGAGGCAGAGAGGGAAAAAAAACAAAGGGGTTATGAGATAAGATGGCATACCTTCTTCCCAAGTGCTTTTGTGACTGACTTGTCTTCGAGGCTCCCTCATCATTCAAAGTTCTAACCCAGTGCAGTCTTTTTAACTTAGGATGCCAAGTGACCCATGTCATCTTCCCACTATACCCACCATAGATTAATTCAAAAGGTCCCATCTTTATCCAATATTCCAACCCCATTCTCTCTACTTTCTCAACATTTGTTTAAGAACAGTACGTAGTTTTAAGGTGCTGGCCATTGGAACCCTTAATATTTTTTTGATGATCCATCCAATCCTGTGCATGAGAAACCCGTTGGCAATTGATCCGGACCATTCATAGGATGAGTCCCACTACAGAGCCTTTGAATTCAGGGCATATTCAAGTGACCACCATCCATGGTGTGCTCCATCCAACTAATGGTTTAGATCATGAGAAGCTGATGGTTCCACATTTACGGATTCACACAGCTCAGTACCTAAATGTATCCCATGTGTCCTACAATGCATTGGTGCTTATTGTATTACCAGGTTTGGCCACAGGGCCCCACAATCCCTCAACTTGTATGGAGGCAGCATTAGGGGCAGTGGAACACTAGAGGAAAGTGCCTCTCATAACAAATGTGGTTCATGGAAGGTTTCACACTCTCATCCTTAAAAACCTCTTGTTTACTTAAAAAAAAATATATGACTTTTCCTTGAAAACTTGTTTGGCTGTTTGCTAACTATCCGAGGGAAAAAAAAATTAGAGAACATGGAAAGCTGTGGTGCACCCAATGGCATTTTTGTTTGTTATGGTTTTTAATATTTCACGCGTGTGCTCTCCACGTGAAAACTAATATAAAAACTAAAAAGATATAGCAAATTGTTGGTGCTTAGGTGGTCCACAAGTCATCCTCTCAGTTCCCATTGGTTTGACGATCACAACCACTTATCTTCCGTTGGTGGCATGGGCGGCACCACATTGATGACAGTGGGGTCAAAAATATTTAAAAATAAATTTTTATGCCTTGAATTAAACTTATGAGAAGCTTTTGACCCCACTTAATTTAAGAGTTTCACTCCACATTGGCTTGCTTTACACCTTTTCAATATTGCTGTGATTATAATCCACAGTCGCCATAAAATACCCACCGCTTAAGTTAATGGGCCAACTGTCTATCAAATTTTTTAAAAAAAAATTAATGGGCCAAGATTGTTGATATGCGCTCTAGCAATGAGTTTTTAGGACTTAAATGAATTTGTGACATTCCTTGAAAGTTAGTGGTGACAAAAAAAAGAAATCGTATACCAATTGGTTTATTTGCTTCTAAAATTGGCGTTGATTTTACCAACTGCGATGGTAGAATAAGCTTTTTCAGCAATGAAGTACGTAAATAACATGTTGCATAACCGAATGGGAGATCAATGGATGAATGACTGTTTGGTCACATATATTGAAAAGGATGTTGTTGCTAGTCTTGATAATCAAGCTATCATGCATAGATTTCAACACATGAAAACCTGTTGAGGACAACTCCAGAAGCTTTTGTATTTGGATTATCTTTTTGGATTAAGAGCTATTAGTAACAATGTATTAAATTTTATGTTTAATTTTTTTAGAACTCAATATTATCTTTGTCGGATTATTGGAAATGGATTATTAAAATTTTATATTATATTTATCGAATAATCGGAAGTAAATGACAGATGTTGATAAAAGGGAAAATAATTTATTCAATTTGCGAAAGATAAGTCTTTTATTGACTCCACTGACTCGAATTCCTGGAGCCGCCACTGGACTTGGTGGGCCACACCATTTCTTGGGAATAGGAAAATTACCTCTACAATTGGCTTAAGTCTCTCAATCCTAGTCTCAATTCATGTCCCTATCAGAGTTTGGAATGAGATCGAACTCTTGTTTGATGGTTAAAATTTTCAATCTAGTTAGAAATGGAGATTAAAATCCTAGTTTAGATGAAAACTCACAGCATTCGCGAACAATACTTGCGATCATGGCCGTCTAAGACGACCAAGAGTGTGTGAATCAGAGCCTAGCATCAACCCCACCTGAAATTAGTACAGTAAAAGCTGAAACAATCTGGGGTATTTTCTGAGGATGGGCCACTCTGGTGCAGTCATAATGTGGACGGTTTGGATATTCAGACTGGGTCTGTACAGTACAGCAGCATCTGAAGAGCAAAAGGAACGGGTAAAAATGAAGGTGATGCCATGCCAATGAGAGTGTCTGCATTATGTAGTAATGTAGTACAGAAAGCTAAGCAAAATATGAACTTAAAAATCCTGGGAGTGCATGCAATTGATTCGGATATGTTCAATCCTCATTGGAGCTTATAAAAAAAAAAAAAAAAAAAATCAACCTAGAAGTTAATAAAACAACAGATCAACAAATGTCATTGTCTGGTTATATTATGTCGACATATTTGAATCTTTTTAGACAAATGGTGATATTAGGCGCTCTCCCTAATCCGAATCTAGCCCAAATCCGACCCAATTATACCTTTTTAATTCTGTCGTTTAGTTCACGCGTGGCATTTTAATATAAGTTGGGTTTTGATTAGCCTATCTACATTACACAGAATGATCAACCTGACCTGAGCCCAACTTGATACATTAGCACTGGAGGAACAGACTTGCATGTGGTGTTCTCCCTTCTTCAGTTCTTCCTCTAATGCAGCACTGTAAATGGGCTGTGTTGAAACTTTTTTTTTTTTTTCTTTTACGGGGTTGGGACAAAAGAGATCCCACACAAGTGGGAAGAGAGGTCCATGGGAAGGAGAGCGCACACAAGTGAGAAGAGAAAGCCCACAAAGTGCCAAGAGTAGCCCACACATATGAAAAGAGTGGTATACGTAGGGATTGATCCCTAAGAATCTGGATGACATGTGGGGCTGCCAACCAACCTTGTTGAACTTAAAGGCAAAATTGAGCCTGGCCCAAAGAGTAAAATATATAAAAACTACATCTGACTCCGAGATTAGATCTCATGAATCAGGTCCGGTCTAGGGCCTGAAGAACCCGAACCCGAACACTAAAAAATATTATTATTTGCAGCAACCCAACCCAAACTGAATTTACGGGGGACCAGACTACATACATTTCTCAGTTGGCTCAGTTGGACTGTTCTTATAACTTGAGATAAAAGAATAGCAACGTTCTATTGATAATGAGATTAATATATTAACAAAATAGAAAATAAGGAAAAAGATTTTTAAAAAAAAGAGTAGAAATAAAAAATGTAGACTCCAATAGGAAATTAGTAACTAATACCTAGACTTTCTAAAATTGAAAAATAGACATGAGAAATTAAGTTGGTAATGCATTGCCCGTTCTTATTTTTAGTTTTTAAATGGTCATTTGCTCTTAAAAAGTGTATAAAAAGACTAACCAAATATAAGAACTCAGGCCCAAGTACCGCATAATAAGAGCAACTCTCATAGTACCGTGAGAGTAAGGGGTAGGGGCCCTCACATCCCATATATATATAAAACACGGTAATTTGGAAAACTATTATTTTTCTGTTAATATCTCAATATTTTCAAAACATCACTAAACTCTGAAATCGGGCACGACAGCATAATACATCCTGAGTTGTTGGCTGTAACTAAAAGTACTCATTGTAAATAAGTCTCAGTTTTCCCATGTCCCAAAATAACGTGAAAATTGAAACTTTCAATATGTGATATATCCACGTTTGAGATATACCGGGTATTCCCATTGGATCATGCCACATTTCAGCACTCTGCCTAATAGATTTCTATGAATGTTTTTTTAGAACCATATATGCGGATGGATTAAAGTTCAACAAAAGAAGTGACCCACAAGAGAGGTGATTGTTTCAAGGGAACCAGAACCTTTGATCATTTAGAAGGGTTGACATGATTATGGAGTACAGTGTCAGTGTGCATGGGAAGATTTTTTTATTTTTCACAAGGTGTAATACAGATGAAAAGTGATCTAACTGACCAGAAGAAGAGATGTCAATTGAACCATTGTGATTCTGATTGAGAAAGGATGAGGGAAACTCTTGTCCCAGCATAAGATATTTCATCGTATTATGCTCCTGATTCACTCATTCGTTTTGTATATTATTTCGGTCAAGCGTTTACAGTTTTACTTGCCATCAATCTAACAGTGAAGCCAATTTTACTGGTACTTGGTAGTGTTTGAATCAATGGATTTTATAAGTTTTTTTAGGCTGGATTGTAGAATTCTTTGATGCCACTATGGTGGGTAGATGCTAATGGGCTGGACATGGTAGAGATAAAATCAAAAGACACCTATCATACTGGGCCCAGATAGATCTGCTACATGGGCTCATGCAACATGATTTAGTACCGTGGCTCGTTCCTGAAAGCGACAAAGCAATTGAGCAAGTATTTAAAAGATCTCAGAACAAGTGTTCCTCCAATTATTCTCAGTTCAATATATCATTTTCAAAATGCCCCTCTCTCTTTTATTCTTTCCCCTTTTTTGGGTAGCACTGGGTACCAGCCAAGTTGGGTGGGCCCTCAGAGCCTCCACTGATGCGGGATCCATTCTGAATTATTTCGAAGTCCACTGGAAAGTTTTTCAAACAACATTTTGGTTTTCTCATTCTACAACTAAATTCTGCATTAAACAACTGGACCTACTTGGTCAACAACATATGTCTCGTTGAATTAGCCTCATTTGATAAACATAACCATCTCATGAAGAGCCGCCCCTCAAAAACATGGCTAAAGCAATCTGATCCAACCTAGAGTATTTCCCACCCAGACCAGGAGCATTTGGCCCCTGAGCCCAAGGGACACTCGATTCTAGACAGTCGAGAACTAATCCTAAGGGTACATGCAAATTCTCCTATCCACATACATCGGATTTTCCTATGCCTTGAATACAAACGAGTGGCCATTATGGGCCGCACGATATGAATTAGACTACGCTGTAGTCAAATTGATTGCACTTCGACTGTTTCTTGTAACAACAATAAAATGTAGTTCACTTGTACATCAAATAGAATGTGAGGGTTCTTAATGCCCACGTGGGCCCCATTAGTGCCGTACGTTAGGCCACCCAAATCACCCCCAAATCCCAATAAAGAGACGAGAATGGAAAGGTCTCGAAGTAGACTAGGATTCTTCATCATTAATCCTGATTCAAACTTATGTTCATAATCCGACAACTACTATACTATGTTTAGTTGTGGATCAAACTTATGTTCATAATCGAACAACGGTGAAGTTTGGAAGGACGGTGGGATATCTTGGGGTTATAAGATGATTTATGCTGATATCTCTTTTACTGAAGATGATTTGAGGAGACAGAAGAATAAAACACGTTCTGCAAACATCTTTGGAATAAAAAAAACCTTTACAAATGGAGTGATATTTGGCAGCCTTTAACGTTCGATTGGAGTGATAAGAACAAGAATCCTAATCAGAAGTTCAACATGGATATTCAAGGGCGATGGTTGGACTCTGTGGTACTCCAAACCATCTGATTTTAACGTTTTCATCCATGCACAGCCCTCTTAACATATGTGGCCCAGATAGGCTCTCACTTGGCTCTTTCCTCAAGTGGCCTCTTTCATACTCAACTGATTGAAAAGGGCATTTGATAAGGACATTCGTCGCAAGGGTCCTTCACTCCAGTCCACATCCCACCTGTTGTAACAAGGTATGGTTCCCTTTCAGAAGTGGTGGGGCCAAGGCCAAGCATATTTTGTGGTCTAGCTGTGCCCTTACCAGGAATGGCTTAAAAATAGAACATGATGCCAAAAAATCAAAAAAGCGATTTTGGCTGACTTATCTCCACTGAAAATTATAATGAAGTAAAAAAGAAAGAAAGAAAATGCATAGATTTCAATCAAATATAATATGGGAAATTTTGTTCATTTAGAGACAGAATCCTGCAAGCACACAAGTCTTCAACCATCCATAAAGTCACTATTTAATTTAGTGGGATGCACCCTCCTGACCTCATCAAAATTTCAGGTAAAGGTGCAAACCTCTTTTATATTTGACATGTATACTAAGATTCCCTCCAACCTATCAAACATCACCAGAAATAATAATCCTCAAAATAATTAAAACAAAAAATTAACAGCCCACCTACAGAACAAAGGAGAAAATTGGCTAAGAAACCTGTTTCAGACAAATCAGCAGATTACCACAAACCAATGGTCTTCCACCAGAAGCCCCCGACACCAAGCCAGATGATTATGTTGACGACTGATATGAGAAACCCATAACCCCACCACTTTCCCAGTGGCACATAGTTGGCGCCATAGAAAACTGGGGCAGACCCAATGCCATAGTGGGTGAGCCCCCCCATAATGTTGGAAAGGAAGGCGAGGACCATAGCCCCAAAGAGTGGAGGGGTGCCCAGTGCGCTTGCAACAGATAAGAATGCAGTAAACATTGCACCAATGTGGGCAGCTCCGCTGGCAAAGAAGTAATGGGAGTAGAAGTAGAGCAAAACCAGGATGCCAAATGAAAGTTGCCACGACAGACCTAGCCCTCCTACAAACTGCAAAGACAAGCAAACACACTGTTAATTAATATTAAGAAATTTACCAACAATACTATTTGGAGTTTGAAACACGAAAGAAAGTAGAAGGGAATAAAATCTGTAAGGATTTCTGCACTGTGAGCCCCACTTCCATCAAATCATCACTTGTTTCTCTTTTATATCATTTTCTAACAATTTTCTCAAAGTCAGGCAAAAGAAATGCTCTACAATTAATAAATAAATAAAAAGGAGACGGCCAACAAAATGATGACTTGTATTGATGTTGTGCAATCTGGGGCCTATGAATCAGAATGCAAGAGTCCATCCCTCATACACCTACATTTTACTTCAAGTTTCAAATGGGCCAATGCCTTTTCTTTTTCTTTTTTTTGTGCATCAGATGTCAACGCACAACATGAATACATCTTTAAAACACAAAAGGCATCAAATGAATTGGATGGTATTGTAACAATTTAAAACTAGAAATAGTATTATACAATGTAATATATTATAAGCACAATCATTATGACATAATCCAATTACACTAGTAACACCTGCACACATCAAACTTCTTTTTGAATTGGAGTTATATGTCAAACTACTTTAAAAAGCCAAAGACAAATATGAAGCTTATGCTGAAATTTTCTCTTTCTTAATCATTCAATAATTTTTAATTAAAGACTCTGTGTTTTTATCAAAGGACTTGTCTTAGGATAGATCGGAATGGAGAAATAGAATAAGTTGGAACAAGGCTTTGATGATGAAGATGGCCTATAGCACCTAATCCTCACAAATTATAAACACTAAAGCCTGCTTTGTTTCCAAGTAGAAAGCTATATAATACCAAGCATAGCAAGCAATTCCATAATAATAACTAAACAATTAAGAGAAGCAAAATCTTCTAAAGAAAATGCCAAAACTGCAGCAGAATCAGACAGCAGGTACAAAGTTAGGTTTGTTCATAGTGTGTGCATGGGGGTGTGAGGGAGAAAGCATCTGTATATGCCAATTCACAGGGGTGAGGGGGAATGGAATACAGATGGCAGGCGAATGAAATTTCAACTCAATGGGAGCATCGTATTCACTTAATCAGCTATTGTGAGCTTGCAAAATGGATGGCCACCAGTCAGATAAAACATCTTAGCAGAACGTTTTCAAGGCCCCTAGTTATATACGATCCTTCACCCACCCTCCATCCATCCACTCATGGTCCTTCAGATCCAACCACACCCTCTGAATAAGCATACAATCAGGTGGGCCAACATACTCATCCACACCAGATGGTGCACCATCAAATCATGTAGTTGTGCGCCACACAGGATTCCAAGCATCCAAACAAGGTCGTGAGTCCTAATGGATTCCTAGCCACATTTTCAGTTTCAGTCCTACATTACAATGAAACAGAATAGAGATAAAGAGTGATTAATTGAGCAAATTGGCAATTTTATTTATTCTTTTATCCCAAAAACCACATTTTTGGTATATGCATGGTGGATACTTTGGTTGGTCCTCCTTTTTTGCTCAAAAGAGACAAGCATTCCATTTCATTTCTACTGGATATTTTTCCAAGAAGCAAAAAAAGAAAGCAGACCTTGACTACAGTCTGACTGAACCAAGAGACGAGACCATATTTGTTAAGATAGCCGGCCATTGCAATGAGTGCAGCAAACCAAGTCAGAGTATCCCATGCCACTGATTCAGCCAAACACTCCTTCCATGTCACAACCCCAGTAATAAGGAGGATAGATAGTCCAAGAATAGCAGCAGTGACAGCATCTACATTTAGAACTCCCCCAAAGATCCAGAGACCAACCTGGAGAAAGAAGCAAAAAACTATCAGATCAGAAACGAGAAAGAACGCTTTGTAAATTATACACTAAATCACATATGTGTAGTAATGCATGTCATGCACATGGCCCATGCATAGTCAAACACAAACAGGGAAACTGTTCAAATTTTGACGCCACAAGTGGATATTTCAAGGTGCAAAACAGAGGAACTTTGAAGATCATGAGATTCTATCTCATGGCACAGCGTCTTTCAAATTTTGGATTGTGCAACCCAAATTCAGAAAAAGTAATAATAATAAGTCTATAAAGTAGAAAAAAAAAATATTATTAAAATTTCAATAGCCAGAATGATTTTTTTTTTTTTTTTTTTAAATCTAAGCGGACTAAGGAGAAAAAAAAGGGGGCCATTCTCACAGTGAAACTGGCATGTTGCGTGATTGAAGACAAGAAAGAGTTATAAACATACACAGAACTTTCATCTAGACAGCCATGAGCTATAAGCTGTAGATTTCACCCCATCCAAGTTGGGATTTTTTTTTTTTTTTTTTTTTTTTTTTTTTTTTTGCTGCTTCAATATGTCTGGAAATGTTGCAATCAAATTAGAAACTCTCAACTTTTTTAGCAGCTCACATGTAACAATAGTTAATGAGAAAGTAGACTGTTGTTAATAGATACTTCACCACTGTAAATCTGATTAACTATAAAGTTCCAGACTTTTCCCCACATGGGTTCCTAGCTTCTGACAATGTACCTTGAGGACACTCAATTTAGGTAACTCAGTTTACCATAATCCGGGGCTCTCCAAAAGTTTGAACTCCTAACTTATGCACAAACTAAGCTGCTTTGAAAGATTAAAAGAGACACTTGATATCAAAATTTATGTCCTGAATCTACTACGGTGAAAACTGAAAACTGAAAACCATTCTCCTTCATCGTTATGATAGAGGAGTACCCACTAAACTTTGTCCAAAAAAAAAAAACAATATTTAAATAATACCAATGATAGTTCACCTTTTTAATTGTAGGGACTCAACCAATCATAACCAAAATCACAAAACATCATCAAGTAAAAGCAAGAAAAAGATAAAGGTGAACTCAAAGCTCCAAATTGAGAAGAAGAGATCACTAAGAAAAAGTATACCGTAATTAACAGGGTGCCTGCCATTATAATCTCATTCTTTGTCATTGACCCCATCTTCTCTAGCTTTTCCTTGGCCAACTTGGGCGCATCAGGACTGCTCTTCACAGTAGGCGGGTAAATCAAATACAACAACAAAGGAACCACAATCAAGGAAACCATTCCAGGGACAAAAGCAGCCACAGCCCAATCCGTCCACCCAATTGTCTGCTTTATAGTATTAAACGTCAAATTCGCGCTCAAGGGATTCGCCGCCATCGCAGTCAAGAACATGGCTGATGAGATAACAGAGGTCTGAAAGCAGGTGAGCATCAACCAGGACCCCAACCGATGCTCCGTCCCATCTCCAACGTTACTACCACACGCGACGCAGAGAGACTTCACGATAGGGAGGAAGATCCCGCCCGCACGAGCGGACACAGAGGGGATCGCTGGCGCGAGGAGCGCCTCGCTGAAGACCAAGCTGTAGCCGAGCCCCAGCGACGAGCTCCCAAACAGGGACACGAACTGGTACGCGACGCGGTTGCCCAACCCGGTCTTGATGAACCCGCGAGCGAAGAAGAAGGCGAGGGCGATGAGCCAGGGGATCGGATCGCCGAACGCCGAGAAGGCGGCGGCGAAAGTTAGGGTTTTGGTGAGGACGGAGGCGCCCAGCCCCAGCAGCGCCACCGCGCCGAGCGGCAGAGGCTGCGTGATGATTCCGACGATCGTGGCGAGGAAGATGGCGAGCAGCTGCCACGCGTTCTTCGTCACGCCGGCGGGGGCCGGAACGAACCAGAGGATAACGCCGGTCGCGATCGACGCGAGCAGAGGCTTCATCGCCGCGCCTTTCCAGGGCTCCGGCGGAGCCGCGGCCGGAGAGGCCGCCGGAGTTGCAGAGGCCGCCGATGCGCGGACATGAGAAAACCGCTTCGAGATCAAAGGAGAGAAATTCGAGGGTTTCCGGAGCGGATTTGGGAGGGAAAAGATTCGATTTTGAGTGGAGGAAATGGCGGATCTGGGAGGTTTTGGGAAATTTACGGATCTGGCGAGGGGAGATTTGGAGGAGCGAGATCTGCAAGTGGAGAGAGGACGAAACCCTAGATTGCAGGAGGAGATTAGGGTTTGAGACGCCATTGATGGCAGAAAGAGAGCTCCTGCTTTCAGTTCAAACGAGCATCGGGTGATTAAAAGGAGCGATTCGGGAGTATCGGGAGGTCTTATAGGACAAATGATGAAGAAAGATCGGTACCGTTGGATTTGGATCGACGGTCGAGATGTTGTTTGGAATATTCGGGTCGTCAGAGGGTAGTAGTAGACGGCTTTGAAACTTTGGAGAGCCCGATGAGTGGGGCCCACCAACGTGAAACTTTGGTGGGAGAAATCTGGAATGTGAGGTGGGGAGTTGTTGAAGAATCCGCCTCGGCTTATGTAGGATGATCTCAACCGTTCGTTTGCTTTCGTTGACAACAAAGACTGCAGATCTTCTCAGGGGAAAGTAGCCAACAGTACGGGCTGAAATGACGAAAATGCCCTTAGTTCTGGAACCACATGTATAAGAATATGGGCCCCACTTTCACCCACTTTTCAGTGCCCTTTCGAGGGAAGGGACAAGATGTGAGGTGGAGAGTGGAGGCCGACAAATGATTGTGGGGGCCCACCATCGTGACTCGTGAGGTGTCCTTTCTACTGCTGACAAGGGGCTAGCTTGCTTGCCCTTTGATTCCAGGCCTGGTTTGAGTGGTTTAATTTTGGAGATCAAGTAAAGATGGGGGTTACAATGGAAGGGTGATTTTTGAACGGTTGGATGGATCAATCCACCATTGCATATAAAAGTGGCTGCAGTGACCTTTCGTATGTAGGAATTGAACTGCTACTGTTGTTCTACTGGCTAGACTTGAATATATCTGTTTACAAGGTCATGATGATGAGTTCTCTTGATGTGCTAACTGGGCATATCAAGGCCCATTATCAGGTGATTTGGACAGTCCATATGATAATAGCCATCATGAATGCAGGATCTCTGAAAAAGAAAAGTGGTACATATTCCAAAAAGGCTGAGCTATGGTGCAGAATGCCCACCCAAAAAACAACTGAGTAGTATCCAACTCCTACTTAACGATGGGTTGAAATCATTAGAAAAAAATGTTATGGAAAAGCTTTTAACTTGAGAGACATGGATTAAGGATTCAGGATGAACAGTGGTGGACCTACAATCATCGGACTTGGGGCACCTGAATTTGTCAATAGTTTAACCGGGTCTTACGTGTCTCATGTATATCTCGCCCCACGTCTAAATATTGTGATCGCCCCACGTTAGTGACTGAAGGTATCAGATCATATTCGTGCCTTTCTCTTTCGATATCTTCTTTTTACTAAGGATTAAAAGAAATGTTATCTTAGCTATTTCGATGATGATAAATTGATGATCACCTAAATTTGAAAGAGGCAGTGGGAGTACCCTTCAATTAGGCAAGAGATTTGAGCATGGAAAAACGTCTTGCGTCTATTTAAATGTAATATATTTTCTTTTTGGTATTTTTAATGTGAAAAACTTGGCAAAGTTGAGCAAAAATCTTGCCCCACCCAAATAAAAATCCTGCCACTGAGGATGATGGACATGATTGAAACTTTGGATCCATGTAGGTCCCACTCAAATAATTGAGGTCTCACAAGGGACTCCACATGGAAAGTACATGGGATGCATATGCAAAAGAGCACAATCCTTGGAAAAATTGAGGTCTAACCATAATGGTAAATAAATTTTCCTAAAATGGGAATTCATATTTTACAACAATTTTTTTTTAGGCAAAAAATGTCACATTTCTGACCCTCTGAATCCAAATATGAATATTTGAGAAACCAGACTGGAGGGGACCCCGTAGAAAAATATGGTTGGGTTCATGCCAGTTGAACCACCACCATCTACTCTACTAACATGCAATATTGCACAACATATTTTAATGATGCTCAACTTGATTCACCGGCCAGTTCAACATCTCATGCCAACTCGAACACTGTTTTCTAGAGATTTCTTGAGCAAACTGAAACTATCACAACCAGCCAGAACCCATGTAATTAACATGGCCATTTTCCCGTTTCCATTTCCCATACACCTATTAGTTTGCTATCATATGCCATCCACAATTTTCCATAATCCAGAAGAACTACCCAATAGAAAGAATAATGTAAAGCATCAAATCAGGAGAGAATAAAATATAAAGGGGTCATGATGGTATTTTGTCTTTAATGGATTGTTAGGAAATAATTTTGACTTCTTGTGCAAAGAGTCGGTGTGTTTTTGTCAATTAGTATAGAAAGAATAATGCCTTTTGACTTCCTTTTTATTAACAAAAAAGAGGAAATTTTGAAGATACATACTTATGGTGTGAGCCTATATCTGAAAAATGGAGATTTTACATTATTTTTACCAACTTATTCAATTGCCAAACAGAAGCCACCTTGAAAAAATATTCTAACCTTCATACATCGCCCACTCAAGGGCCATTTGTTAATTGGCATTGAATTCTTAGGACTCCTAAGGCATGTCTTTCTATCGAAAGGGCTAACAAAGGAAAAACTATTAGGACAATTGGTGTAAGCCCACAATGGGTCATCAAATAATCTCCTCTTTAATAGGAATTACCCACCAAATCTTAGAGCTAATTAATTAATCCTAAGAAAGTGATGGTCCCATCTTAATTCCACCTTATAACCTTTATACTCAACTCTTTAATACACCGTACAGGACCCCTTTACTATAAATCCATTGGAACTCTAAGCAAACAGGGCCCGGGTTCTTTCCACAAAATGGCAAGGAGCCAAATTCAGCCAGCAGTAACATACCAGAAAATTAGAAGAACACATCACATGAGAACTCAAAAGTTTATGTAGTTTTATTTTGCTCGAGCAAATCAAGATCATATATCTTAGTACAATCTCAAGCCTTCCCTTCATAGTACTATATGAATACAGTACCTATACAGTGGCTTCCATATTACAGAGAATAAGAAACTCTTTATTCATCCTGCCAATGCAGTCAATACTCCTACCAGTAATATCAGCCACAACTTGGAAGCAGTATTAGATCTTTGCCTGTTGCTGAAGTTGTTCCTGTTGAAAATCACATTAAAAAAATACTAGGATCAATGTCACAAACGAGGAAGAAAAAAAGATGAGAAAAGCTAACCCGCTGTAAGAATTGGCTGAAAAGCAAAGAAGCCAAAAAAATATATATGGAAAACAATCAGATAAACATTCGTCTCAAATAGGTTTCAGCTAGCATGCCCCCACGGTGTTGATCACAATCAGTGCCAAAGATGTTTCTGTGCTGAAATTTTGAAACTATCCAGATATAAAAAAAAAAAAAAAGGTAAATCCAATATTTATTGAAATATTTTTCAAAATATCAAGAGAACAACAATTTCACTACCATTAGTTTTTGTTTTTTTTTTTCTTTTTATGATGGAGGGTGTCCAAGCCCTTTGGGCCAGAATAATCCCAATGGGCTTAGGGGGAGCCAGGTAAATCTCCTATGGCCCCAGTGTGGTAGTGCTATTTCAAACCCTCAACCTCCTAGTGCAAACTATAGTCCTAGGCCAACTGAGCTTCCCCTCGGGATTAATTTCAATATCATTAGTTATCACAATATTGTTCAACAATTTCACTATCATGAGTTATCGCAATGTTGTTGGAAATTTATATAGAATCACCATCCTTACATTAACCACTTTAGACATATTTTCAGGCATTTTACAACTATAATATTTTAAATTACCGTGTATTTGGCAAGATTTTCTAATAATATCCTCATCTAATGTAATAATTGAAAATCTCTCATTTAATAACCTGAGAGAAACACTCCTAAAAAATTAAAATTCGTTAAAATGATTATAGGGGGCACAGATAGAACCAGAGAGTCGGGCTTCCACATGACACATAATTTATAATATCCGAGGTTTCACCCAAAAAACCCATATAAAATAACAACCAAGTTTTAGCTGGCCTCATTAATGTCACAGGGTCCTACAGTCTGCAACCTCTCAAACAGAAGACAGTAAAATAAGCCATTTTAAGTTCCTATTAATCACGATGTTGTAACCAACTGAGAATGGCTAAAACCCAATTGCAAGAGTCAATCCACATGAAGAAGTTATTTCTGTAATTCCACATCTTTGTAACCAAATTTGCTATGGTAACTTCAAAACTGACCTCTGATACAAAGAAGGCATGGAACCCAAATGGAACTCTATGAGGCAGTTCCACAATCGCAACAGGATCGGCTGACATTGTTTTTGCATCTATAACATTAACTTCAGATTTTCTGCAGCAACGACTCAAAAAGAGGAACTCATAATCAATTATTTTTAACTATTCTAGTTAAAGCCAAAGATAATGATGGAAACACAATAATAGAAAAGTGATAATATTGTTACTTGTAAAATATGGGGATTCTAGTTCATGGTCTAGATCATGATGTTACACAATACTTTTTTTTTTTAATTCTTGTTCACGGTCTAGAATGTGATGTTAACACAATTTTTTTATCGGTAACAATAACTTTAATTAGGAAAAACAGAAATACAAAAAAGAAAAGAAGGTATAAGAGCAATATACCCTTGCTAAAAAAGAGCACAACAACAAAGGGAAGCACAAAGCTACGAGGGAAAAGCAACAAAAGGAAGGGATTTGAACACCCCTTGCTTGGCCAATGAGTCAGTACCATGCACAAAACTATAAGAATAATCTGTAGTCTAAAGATTCAAATACCACAAGGAGACGCAAGTTCTGGAGGTTGTATCCAAATATCATGATGAAGTTATTCTTTGTGGCTACAAATTTTTCCTCAATTTCTGTGATTCAGTGTTATAATTTAGCTCAAGCCAGCTATGGAAGAGTCATATCAGACTCTGTCCCTAACAAATCGCGTGGACTCAGCAGTCTTGGTGCGATTCAGCTGAATGTTAATGGTCTACGTGGTCACCAAGTCAGTCGCAGATACAAAGTTTAAATTCATGGTCCCACCCATGCGATTATGACATATGGAAGACATAAATATAATCCATTGGGTGTAAAGCTGAAAGGTGAGATGTGCTTATATAATTGTAACAGTTTCCAAATTTGGGCTAAGAAATCCCAAGTTCTCGATAGCTTTAAGTCCACATGACCATGTAATTGCTGTTGTCTTCATTAGTAAAGCACTTGTCTTCTACAGCACACATCTGTACAACTGTAAGTTTCAACTTTCAAGTTCTCGGTGGTCTATGACAAATTTTACCCATGAAATATATAGCCCCTTTTCTCATAAGAAAACTTGAAAGACAATAAAAGTTATTAAGTATATCTATCAAAAGATAGCCAACAATTTTACTTGAAATTTGGGATACCCAACCCTACTGTCAGTTATGAACCCATGAATATGGCTGGCACCGACTACTGCTGAAAAGGATATGTGTGTGTGTGTGTGTGTGTGTGTGTGTGTGTGTGAGAGAGAGAGAGAGAGAGTTCTTACCCAGTGTTCTCATCATGTACAAAGAATATCAAATAGCCATCATCCTCTTCTGAAGTGACCCCAGGCTTCCGAGGAACAAATATTGCCTCTGAACCAAATCTCCCGGGTCCCAACTCAAAGATGCCTTGAATATTACCTCCAACTTCGAGCTTCGATTTCCCTTCCTCTGGTTCAGCATGCAGATCAAACTTGATGATGCCCTTCACGTTTGTAATGTTGTTAAGTATGGTTCCATAGACAAACCGTTGTTTCCTGAATTTACACAAGGATTAGGAGAACTATGTAAAGAGGCGGATTAAAAATTCCAGTCTTCATACAAATCATTAAAGCCAGATAACAAAATAAGAGCACCCTTGATTTATAACAATTGTTGTGTCCATCATGTTTTGAAACGGCTAAGGCTGCATTGGGCTCCTTAACATTTTATGAGCAGAAAAACAGTCATTACTGAATGTTGAAATTCAATTCTTGGAAGGGTTCGCCGATCAGGAAAGAATTGCTTTGGCTCCAAAAAACAGAAAATAGAGACGTACGGTAGTCAAATTTGGTTTGTTTCATCCAAAATTGACTGAAATTATTCAGTTTTGTTCGTGTACCTAATTGAACAAACCCTCATAAATATTCTGTCTAAAATTTGAACCATTTTGGCCAACATTGGTTTGAAATTTGTTGTTTTTCATTAGACAGGCTGAAATTTCTAATTTAATCAAATGCACTCCCTTGAGACAAAAACTAGAGGTTTTTCGGTCATTTGTGAATGGGGAATTCATTTTAGCCTCCCCCCACCCAATGACCCAAACACACGCAGGCTGAAATTTCTAATTTAATCAAATGCACTCCCTTGAGACAAAAACTAGAGGTTTTTCGGTCATTTGTGAATGGGGAATTCATTTTAGCCTCCCCCCACCCAATGACCCAAACACACGCAGGCTGAAATTTCTAATTTAATCAAATGCACTACCTTGAGACAAAAACTAGAGGTTTTTCGGTCATTTGTTAATGGGGAATTCATTTTAGCCTCCCCCCACCCAATGATCCAAACACACACAGGCTGAAATTTCTAATTTAATCAAATGCACTCCCTTGACACAAAAACTAGAGGTTTTTCAGTCATTTGTGAATGGGGAGTACCTTTTGTACAATATATATAGTTTATTCACTTCTTACTATTTCTCAAATATACATATTTTCAGTTTTTGTAATGAAACTCCAGAATGAAGCGCCGAAGCAGCCGAAATGGTTTAGTCCAGAGTCAAATTGAAACAGGATCCAAAACGAAATTGACAACTATGCATACACACCCAAGATACGCCATTAGCTTCCATGCAGCAGTTTACAAACCATTCCATCAAGGATAAAAGATGGCCATATGGCTACTGCAAAATATACTGAGTACTGAGCACTCATAAAAACATAATGACCATCCTAGGTGAAAAGAAAATTAATTTTTCATATGGAGCCTTTGCCACATCATCTGAAAGAAATAAACAAGGCACTCAACAGGGTACACGATACACAGAAGTGCCCTGTTTTCTTAACAATATCAGGAAATAAGCAGAGGTGAATAATGGATAGAAATCGTAAGTACATGACTTGTTATAGGCAATTATAAAAGCAGTTTGTGCATGGCTGCATGCATTTGCATATCCTACAGTAAAAAAATTGAGCTGCCTCACTATCCACATTGAAAATATACCTGCCTGTGTAAGACTCATTTATCCGGGGAAAATCTACAGCAGAAACAGATAATTGTTTCTGAGAAGCAGCACCAGTTTTCATGTCAAACCTCATTTCATACCTGTTGGGAATAAAATGGAAGTTGAAACACTTTTGATAAAAAAAAGTGCTCAAAGATAATTTATTGATCAGTCAGAATTTCATACAGCTCATTTTTGAAATTTTCAAGCTTCTCTTTCACATTTCCACTGACCATGTCCAGGTCCGGATTCTCGAGGCGGCAAGTGATTAGAACAATTTCATCACCTTCCTCCCAAGCATTAGCTGGTAAAACAATGAAATTGAAAGAATAAAAAGGGCACCCAATGCACTCAAAGCATTTTGCAGTCTCAAAATAACCAACTTGTAAATTCATAAAGGAATCATCCAAGTTCATTGTGATGGCCAACACTTCAGCATGCACCGGTAACTTGGCTAAGGCCAGCACACTTCGTCAATGATCCAAGATAAGCACTACATGAAATTTGACTCTTTTAGAATGCCTATATTGACCGGTCCAAAGACTCGATAGTGGTGATAGGGAAATGTTATCTTCCACAATATATATAGCAGCACTGAGAAAAATTTAAGAGACGTGAGTGCAAAACTAGATATTGCATGTCACTAATACATTATTTGATCACATTCTACGTGGTTATTCTTCACAGGATCAGGCATTAAAACACAAGGCTTCAAAACTTGAAACAGGTTTGCACGTTAATGTTCTATAAGAAACAAAGAAAGAACAACAAATGTTTATCTTAAGAAACCACAAGCATAACTTCATATATGCTGTTGTTACGGGCTCACAACAAGAATTCTTGAAAAATTACGAGGCATTAGAAATCTTGGAAAAAAATATCAAATCAGGCTGATAGCAATTAGGATTTAGGAATATCACTTAAGAGTAATGTCTTCCCAAATCTTAGTATAATAATGAATGAACAAGTGAATCATTTTTCTGCTCCCAAAGGTCATCATACTATTATAAATAGTATGAGGTGTACTGAGAACAGAACCAACTGATCCTTCAACCAGGGTAGACAGGTACTAGGAAAAAAGAAGGCCAAATTGAATTCATGCAATTTCTATTTTGTTGGGGACAAGGCTTTGATGATGACGATGACAATGAAAGTGATCCAAATTTAAACACCCTTCCTTTTTTCACACATGACATTGCATAATCATTTACATGAACTTGTTTACATTGTATACTCATCCTTTGAGATATCGAGCATTGACAATGTAATATGTATCCATATCCAACTAAAACATGTGAAACAGGTAAGATAGGCTACATGTTTACAGAAATTATTGTGTCAGACTCAGGTACAGCACTCAATTAAAATGAAATAGCCAATCAGTTGAATCTCAAAAGTCAAAAGTCAAACACATATAGGTCAAAACTCTGATATAGACAAGCATCTTGATAATCTAGTGAAGGAACTTTACAATCGACCTTCCTTGCTCATATAACTAGATGTGATAAGTTAATTATACTTGAGACAAAAGGAGGATTGGTGAGCTAAATTGCATAACCATGCTTAGTGCACTTAATAGATTTAAGGGTGCCATTGTTGTAAGCAAACACTCACCATTATGGAAGATAAAACAATTTGGGAGCTCAAACCATCTCATTTGAAGTTCATCCTTTGCATATCGTGGCAGTACACCAAAACGAGCTTTCTTTGTTGCATCAAATGAGAAGATAAGTTTCCCCTTCACCATTTCCTGAAAATAAAGAACAAAAATAACAAAGAGCTCTAGATTGATAATTTAATAGACAATTGACAATCAGTTGTCTCATTAATGAAGTATGTACAGATTAAGAACAATCTGCTAAAGAATAATATGAAATGCTCTTCTGGGGAATTAAAATAGAAGTGATTGATTGCTGCTCAATCCATTTTTGTTTAATAAACAGAGCCGAGTAAAACTTAGTGACATCAGCGCTCAAGCCTGCTCCAGTACCATGTCAAAACACTGCTGTTCCGTCTAGACATGTTTCACTTTCACAAGCATAAGCAGATATGGTAAACCCAAGGAATTAAATTCATTAATTAATTAACTTACACAAAGGATGATGGTCGTCTAACCAACACATGCATATAAAGCACTTTAGCACTTATCTAAGAAATTGAGCAATTTTGAGAAGTTGGGTAGCAGTTCAGTGTTTAACAAAGTAAATCTTAAGTTTCATTAACTTTTTAATACTTAGTGGGAAATCTTTTATAATTTGAAAAAAACTTCATTTCTAATGCATTAGCAATGTTGTTACCTTTGGTCGGAAGTACAAAGGAAGATCCATGAAGATTGCATAGTTTTCAGTGATTGCAAAGTCGTGCATCATAACAGGTTCTGGTATTGTTATGGGGACTGGATCAAGCATGATGCCATCCTTGGTAATGACCCGGTAAGTAACATACGGTGGTGTATGTGAATAACCAAATGTAAACATCTCATCTGCATCCAAAGTTATCATAAATTAAAATGGAGCCTTCTGACAATACTGTTTGACAACTAAATTATTTCTTCACGTAGATTTACCAGTAAATGGGTCGACCTTAGGATGAGCAGTGAATGAATGAGACAATCTCTTGTCATAATCCAACATCCCAAGGGTTTGAAGATCGCCATCTTCCAGAACCTTAAGGACATCTGCAGAGTACAGCAGACTATAAGTAGTGCTACTACATGCATGAACAAATATTCAAATATGGTAAAATATCCCATGAAAACTTGAATTGGGCATCTTTTTAAATAACCAAGTTCCAAGTATATAGTAATTGCTTGCATGATCATGAATGGCCAAGAACCTTAATTATGATTTACTGAATCCAAAATCACAAGTAATTGGCATTACCTTGGTGCCCTGTATTCTCCCACGGAGTCCCGAACGGAGTGGGGGATTATTGTGTCATTCTCTAACAGCTTAAGCTTTTAGAGTAAGCGGTTGTCAACATAGAATCAGAGCAAGAGATCGAGTGTTCAAATCCCGGAGGTTGTGTTGCTAGCTTAAGCTTTTAGAGTAAGTGGTTGTCAACAATTGTTAACCTAACCTTTTTCCTTTTCATTAGATATATTAACCTTTTCCATGCAAAACAAGTAGTTGTGACTTGTTACCGAGGGTTGACCTATTTCTCCTGACATAATAATATATTTCAACATGTTTGCCTTGAGAAACAAACAGAAAAGTCCATATCTTCTTGGAAAGTTTCTTATGTCATTTCATGAAAATAGAACAGGCAAAGGATTAAAAAAAAAAAAAAAAAGAAAAAAAATCAGAGAGGTCAATTGTGAAGAAACTTACAAGGTTTGTCAGCTTCTGAAAGGGCCAACAGTTTACCATGATGATATATTAGAGCTGTATTGCCTGGCATATGGTTGCAAATAATTGGCTAAGATCAGTATATGATGTGCTTAGTTAGAAGTATCAAAACAAGATAATAGAAGGAAGTGTACTTCCGTAGTTGCTACAGGAAAGCTAAGATTGTTCTAGGATATTTAGCATTGAAAGAGAGCAGCTGAAAACAACAAATAAATAACCTGTCATCATCGAAGAAACCTACCTGTCCCAGTTCCATATGAAACGTCCAGCACTTTGAGTTTTGCTCGAAGCATTTGCATGTGAACCATAAAAAGTCCAAACATGCCCTTAATGTCTCCAATCTATTATGAAAAACACAACGAATATATTTACTTTCAATTATAGGCCACCATTTAGCAATTTGGTAAGATAGATCTAGTACAAAGTGATACAATTTATTATATCAACATAAGTAAAATAAACATTTATTGAAGGGCCGAAATGGCTATCAACTTTAAAGTATACTTATCAATCATACAAGTATAGCACAAAAGGGAAAACTCCCTGAAAAGAGACGATGACGATTTGGAGCATTCTTTACCAATCAAGGGGAGAGGAACATATATGATGATCTGTCAATAGTACCCCACTGCCCATGTTGGAAACAGTAACACTGTCCAGCAAGCTACATATAGCCTCTTATATATCACAATTTTCTAGTAAGACTGGTCTCAAAAGGATTTCCCCCATAATGACTACCCTTGCATGAATTGGCTCCGGCCAAGTTTGATGATGTTATCTGCTTTATGTTTTAGAAAAGGAAATATACTATCAGTATTGCATACATAGTACTTTTTTCGTAGATTAACTCTCCCTATTTATCAGTGTTTGTAGCACACTCATGCGAAAATATATTTACAAAAATCTAATCCAACATTTTGTAGTACTTTCTTCGTATAGATGAGGCATTAGTTAGACTATCCATAGTGAAAAGTGCTAAAGGTACATATAGGCAATCAAAGAGCCCAGAGTAGCATCATTTTGAACTAACGCAATGCATGAATTTGCAAATTTCTGAATATGATGTTGATCACTGTTTTACTCCACAATAGAAGAGAAAAAAATAAAGATATAACCTCCAGAATTCATGTAGCAACTACAAGTCTACAACCCCGTAAGGGATGGCATTTTTTACTGGCTAACCTTCATAAATTTTGCTCCTCCAAAATACTCTTCTTGCTTAAAGCGTGATGTCTTCACGTAACGTGAAACATAGGTTGCCTTTCCATCTTTAATACGCATTCCATGAACCATTCTGCAGTAAGAAAATCAGCATCATTCCTACATAGAATCACATATTCAATAAACATTTCCAAACCCAAGACAGCTATGAAGGTTGTATGGAATGGATGTAAGATAATGGAACATCAAGAGAATAAACCATTCAACATTTGGTAGCAACATGAAGAAACAAAACTGATTAAAGAAAATATCTAATCATTCAAAATTCCCATTTCATCAAAACAAACTACCTTTTACATCTCAGTTTAAAAAAATCAGATCTTTAAAAATACACATGCAAATCCATTTCTAAGTCCAATCTAAAGAAAATTATACCAACCACACGTCCTCTTCAAGACTGCAACAAAGAAAGTAACATAAAAATAAAATCATATAGTCATTTTGATATTCAAGAAATGTTTACGGTCTTTGGGGAACATCTTGGACAGTCAAATATGTGTCACTAAGGACATGAGTGGTGACATTCTTGCACAAGGACCAGATATATGGAGAGAGAGAATTTTGGACCAATTATTCACTAAGCATGATCCAACAAAGAAATAAAAGGTATTCCATCGGTTACTGACTCTAGCCCCAGCATCTAACATACTATTTGCCTCTATATATGCATGGAGAACTAGAACACACTAAAAATATTTGGTCAATTACTTCATAAAATACCAATGATTTACTTATATGTGCAATTATATATAAGCAAAAAATTTGGACCAATCATTCACCGCTATCGGCATCATCCAACAAAGAAATAAATATGGTCACTGACTCTATGGCCAGCCCCAGCATCAAACAGTCTATTTGCCATCATATGTACATGGAGAACTTGAAGACGCTAAAAATATCTGGCAAATTACTTCATAAAATATCAAGTTCTAATTTCGGAGCACAGACATCATCCTTATTTCCTTATTCTGTAGTCTGGTTACAACATTAGGTGATTGTTGAATTATGGGATTTATACTTGAAAATTATGTGTCAGACATGGTACTTGCACCCATTAAAGTGTCCAGGACTCTAGGTAACAAGCCACATTTAAAGGTGGAGATAAGCATTCACAAGTTAACTTCAAAGATGGATTAAATCCTAGAAAAGCAGCAACAACAACAACCAAAAAAAGTCAAAGCAAAATAAAACATAAATGAAATCATAACAATAAGAATTCATTACATTTCATGGTCCAACATTATCATGTGAAAATGCTACACCCCTAGAACTAGATAACTAATCTTGAAATTTGGGTGAATCAGGACTGAAAACCTGGGTGTTGGATCTGAAGTAATCAGACAAAACCACAAGCAACATGAACCAATGCAAAACCACACATCTTCAGCGAATTGAATAACGTTAGCGACAGGCCAGGATCTAAAAGATTCATAGAAATAAAACTTGGCTGAAACCATTTGGCTCGGCCAAATCAATTTGTACTTTGCACCTATGAGGTCAAGTATATACCATACAGTCCAGTAAACGGAAACTGAAAGACTTGGATCATATTACATGTGACTGGATCCAACTCCGACAAATCTCTATACACATCAGCAAAATAGGTGCAGTGCAACTGCACTGAGACAATCTATGATCGAAGAAGGGCTTTCATAAACCCATTTTCATCCTTTCTTTCATTGTTGTGAAAGTTGGTGAGGAGAGCTTTGTCATGGAAAACAGGGGCTCAGTCTAACTTTAGCAAGTTATATCTATAATATTTGGTGGTAGAGATGGATATTTCTAAATTGAATATAATATTTTATTTTCTTGAAACTTCAAAAATTGATGCTGGGCTGGATACATGGTGTAATCACAAGTTAGGTGGACAATTCACCACTTCTACCAATAAAGACAGGTGACTCAGGGTAGCAAAAATAAAAGATCACAGCTTCAGTCATAATATAAAACTGACAACAGTCTAAATGACTGCAGCTAATTATGTAATTGAATACATGGATAATATGTAACAAAGTTAACATCAAAGTAATTGCATTCACATGTAACTACATAAATGTTACATTCACATGTAACTAAGTAATTGTTACAGAAGGTAAGGCCAATCTGACTTAAGCCTCATAAAGCAGAACATCTAAAGTGGTTATTCGGTTTGTTGCCTAACTATAGAATGCTAGAAACCCAAAAGTCACGGGAAGTACCCTCATTAAGCATGTAAAATATAAAAAAAAAAAAAAAACCAGTTATTTTCAAGTCTGTTCGAAGGAGGACAACACATACCCATCACCATCAAACCTGCAGAGAAATAGACAGCAAAACCAGCACACGAGTAAGCTCAGGGAAATGATACATTTTTTCCAAAATATGATGTATAAAGATACACAAAATTATATAATGAATATTTTTTTTTTTTTCAGAAAGATCTTAATTTAAAATCAGGATAAAATCAGGATGAGAAATCTCCTTGCAGATGGAATGAGACCACTGAGAGAGGAGAATTTCTCAAGAGAAAACCAGTTGCTAAACAGACGCAGCAACACTAGCGCGCAACCCCCCCCCCCCCCCCAGACGCAGCAACACTAGCACGCAACCCCCCCCACCCCCCCGCCCCCCCAAAATGATTTTAATGCATCCAGGTGAGCTGTTCCAAGTTAACCAAGTTAACACTCGGTTAAATAGGTGGCCCTCTGCACATTATCTAGATGCCCCACCCACACAACACTGCACCTTATGCCAAGTTAACCAAGTTTAACTTAGTTGAATAGGTGGCCCCCTTCACACCACCTGGATGCACACAACCTGAATATGACCTGACCCAATGGTCCTAATCATCCATCAACAGTATGCCAAAATGGATGGTCAAAACAATGTAGTACCATTACCCATTTAAAGGCAAGAGCGCCTTGGCATACCATCCGGTCAGGAGGAATTCAATTGAACCCACATCTAAAATCCAATTGCTCAGAAGTCAAAAGCATTATCTGCCAATGTATTAATATTGCACAAAATTTCACTCCAATCAATCAGAGTAAGGCCCACCAACAGATTAATCACAATGTAAAACACCTTATTAACATAAGGGATTGAAATCATATCCTTGCATGTAAATTGCAATCAATCTAATGGTGGGAAAAACTCAGTTTGGCAAAAAAAAAAAAAATGGTTGTGTGTTATTAATACACAAGTGGATAGTGATTTTGAGCGACTTGGATTTAAAAAATGTGTGCTATACAATACTAATGGATTTAATGTTTATCAATGATACGTAGTCAAAATTCAATTCTTACCAATGATATCCAGCCACGGGAGGAAACTTCGGGTTCGGGCCCACTCTAACAAACTCCCCATCCAAGCAATCCTATGATGAAACATAATAACCCAAATCATATGACTCTACTTACTAGAGGAAAAGACAAACATACCATCCATTTTCCAGAAATAAGGTTGAATTTTAAGCCCAGTCTCCAATAAACAATCAACTAATCATAAGCATAAAGTAAAATACAATTAAATATTCCTCTCTCTAGCTCTAAAGAAGCTAACAAAGTTAACTGGAGATTATGAGATAGATAATACATTTTCCACGAAAAGTTCCATAATCAAGATAATAGTATCATAGTTTGGATGCAAAACTCCTAGATTGCTCGAAATTTATACAAAATCGAAACTGAAATTTCTCGCAAATTTCAGAATCCCTAACTCGGAATTTCTAGAAATAAAATGATATGGGAAGGGAAGAGGATTTCTAACCGGGAGGAATCCTTTGATGAGGAGATTCTTGCAGGGTGGAGTTTCTTCGACCACAGGAGCGAAATTCCCGGAGAGATAGTGGAGAGGTTTTGAGGAATCGTACATGCACCACACTATCAATTTCTCCACTGCATCCACCATTCGCGAAACGATTCCCTTGCTCGGCTTCGGATCGACGGTCACGATTCCTCCTCCGCCTATATTCTCCTTCTTCATCTCCTTCTTCGTTTCATTTTCCTTCTCCATAGTCTGCTCTCTGATTGATTTCTTCCCCTTCTTCCTCTTCTTCTCTCAGTTTTTTTTAGCGTCTGATGTGTATGGCCTACCTAGTTATTATCAACACACACACTCTCTCTACGGAAATGCCTGCGTAGCTTCGTAATGGCCACAGAGCGATTTCGCGGCGTTCTGTTGGTTTTTGGACTGCCACTGATTTTTGGTAAAATCTACCAACATACCCTTTTCCTGATTTTTTTGGTAATAGCAATAAACACCCTTTCCACACATCAAGATACTCTATGAATTTTCGGCCATTTCTTAAAGATTCTGCTGATCCCATGTTTCATTACACTGGAGAAAGATGTAGACAATAAGACAAAAATGATCAAATGGCTAGGATTGGTTAAATTCAATTTTGTTTAGTGTCCATTTAACAAGTGAGACTTTGGTCCAACTTTATGCTATCCTCGCGTAGAATTCCAAAATTCTCATTGCTGAATAAGTATTTGTAAAAAAAAGTATAAAATCTTTATTGCACTTGGTGCACATTAAGCATGAGTTGATCAATCATGGTCCACTACGTCAACACAAAGCACGTGTGACTTATATACCATGCAATTCAAACTTCAAAATCAGGTATTTTGCGTCAACATGGCATTATGTATTATGATTGGTCCACTCACAATCACTATGTATCAATTGCGATGGAGGTTTCCAAACCCCAATGGGTAGCTTAGTTATTTTAGGACCACACTTTGTATTTGGAGGTTGACGGTTCGAAATTGCACTACTACACTGGGACTACAAGGGAGTTTATCCGGCTTTCCTCTAGGCCCGGAGGAATCAGTCCAGCTTAAAGGTTGGGAATCCTTCGATAGAAAAAAATAAAAAATAAAAAACGAAAATTTAAATGAATATTTATGACTTTTCAAGTGGTTATAATTCATAATTCTAGTAAAAATAAAAGGACATAGCATTTCTCATTCTAAATGCCAGAAGGGACTGCTATATGTCAATGTGGAAAAAAAATAAAAAAATAGAGAGGATTTTACCTAAAAAATCCTTTAAGACTTGTCAATTGCCAAAAGCACCATCAACATCTTAAAAAGACCACAGTAGTCTCAAAGGTCCTGTTTGGTATTTTTTTTTCTTTTAGCGCTGAGCGGGGATATCCTCGTTCATTCTAAGTAAATGAGCGGGGATATCCGCGTTCATCGTTCATTACAACTTAAAGACTGTCGAACACCCTTTTTCCCTTTGCCTTTTTTGGTATCCGGACGAATCTCTCTACAACCATTCTTCCACATTAACTTGCTTTATGGGAGAATCCAATTCTTGAAAGTGTATGTTATTGCCTCAATTGCTTTTTAATGATTTTTGCCAGGAAACTGTGCATGAGGGAAGATGGTCGGCATCAAGTTTGCATAGTTGGATTGCAGGAATTTGAGGTTTCTTCAGATGTTCAAATTGTTAAAGAATTTATTGAGAAGGGGAATGCTGCGCGAAGTACTGGCTCTACTGGTTCCAATGAGGAATCTTCACGATCACATGCCATTTTACAGCTTGCTATTAAGAAGCACAATGAGGTAAATGAATCAAGAAGGCACAATGATGGAAATGAAACCAAGAGTGGGAAGGTTATTGGGAAGATTTCTTTCATTGATCTTGCTGGCAGTGAACGTGGTGCCGATACTAATGATAATGATCAGCAGACTTGGTAGGTGCTTTTCGTTAACTTCTTCCCGTTACTAAGTTTATGTGTCCTTTTTACTTAAAAGATTCAAGAATAGGATTCTCCTGTAAAGCAAGTCAATGTGGAAGAAGGGTTGCATAGAGATTCGTCCGGATACCCAAAAAGGCAAAGGGAAAAAGGGTGTTCGACAGTCTTTAAGTTCTAATGAACGCCGAATGAGGATATCCCCGCTCATTTACTTAGAATGAACGGGGATATCCCCGCTTAGCGCTAAAAGCAAAAAAAAATTACCAAACAGGGCCTTTGAGACTACTGTGGTATTTTTAAGATGTTGATGGTGGTTTTGGCAATTGACAAGTCTTAAGGGATTTTTTGGGTAAAATTCTCAAAAATAAAAAAAAAAAACTATGAAGAGGTGATACCATGTTTACAAAGGGTGAAAATGCACTAGAAATACTTGAGAAAAAAATGGCAGTTTTGTAATAACTTTGTCCATTGATTGCCCTTGAGTTGGCATGGGACGGGGTTTAGCTATTTCTCAACCAGAGAGGGCACTGCAACAAGATATTAACACTACATGTTTGTCTTCATGTAAGTGATGCTAATGGAACTTCTGTGGCATTGACGCGTGGCTATCACTGATATTATTATAATTAATGTGAAAAAGAAGAAGACACTTGAAAGGAGCATGTGTGGCCACTGGGGCTGGGCACTAGCCATATTAGATGCACAGTGATATCTACAAAAATAGGTCTTACTTTAAAAGTCATTAGGAGCCTAATTTTGGATAAGCTTTAAAGAATGGATCAATTTAGACACCTATCAAGTAAAAAAGACCCTTCTCCTTTTGAGACTGCCTTTATATTTTTGGACAACTTAGATTGGTCGTACTTATAGCATGTGATTGGTCTCTCTTATGATTCTTCACATGGTTTATGAGATCACAATTTCATTGTGGGTTTAGCTAAGATCCTAGTAAAATTGTAGTCTATTTTGAAAAAGAGGATAATGATTATGGCACTTTATGTAGTTTTAGAGATGGGACTGGAGAATACCCAAAGAACCAGACTCAGAGAATCCATACTCACATTTATGATATGGGGTCCCACCAAAAACAAGCTTACCATCTCTGTATTCTATTTTTTTTCATTTCCTAAAAGAAAATAGAAAAAAAAAGAGCAAAAATTATCCATTTTTTTTATTCTTTTTGTAAGAAGAAACTGTTTTAGTGAAAGAAGGCCAAAACAATTTCATATACAAATGCAATACAAAACTATGTTTCAGGTAAAGATCAAAATGAGAAGCTCTGTTTTACCAAAAAAAAAAAAAAAAATGAGAAGCTGTGTTTTGAAACCATAGTTGTATTGAAATACTATTATATATACTTTCACACATTTATAGTAAATGGAAGGATTTATATTTGTTTAAAGAGTGCAATTAGGATGCACATGGTTTCGATTTATGTGTGATTCGCCTTCTGTGAGGCTCACGGGTTGACACGGAGAAATGTAAAAAGGTATGGCCTGTGTGTCATCCCATTCATGATATTATCTTTGCTCTTTATTTTGTGGTTCCAAATGAGTATGAAAAAAAAATCCAATTTATCTGTGGCTAATGATGAGGTTATTAGCAAACTAGAGTGAGTGGCAATTCATGAAGAGCCCAATGCATATGGCAAAATGGTGCAGAAGAAAGTTGAAAAAATAATTGATTTTTTATATAGATGATCATACCAACGCTGATGCACCGGATTCAAAAAAAGAGTCATCTGTGTTGTGTATGCCTCACAATCACAAGATCCTTTCCACTTGGTACATTGCACTATGCATTACCAATGACACACCAATGGAGGTTGTTAATGACACTATTTAGACTGATTTTTCAATTTTCTTCCATCATATGGTCTGGTTTTCGGTCAAAGCTCTGTAATTTTTTTAATGGTTTCCAAATCAAAATTCGAGTTCTAAATTGAGGAAAAAAGTGATTATTTAACCTTGACCCCATAAGTAAAATGAGTCAACCCAAACTTTAAATTTATCTGGTCAAGTCCAGGTTGGGTTGATGGGTCATGTTAAAATGTCAATTTGAAATCACCCCTTCTTTCAGCTGTAAAATAAAAAGTGCAAATCGTCCACCCTCGTATTTACTCATCATGACAATGGGCCTGTTTATCAGAAACATGGACTGCACTCTTGCAATCTGAAAGCCCCAGCAAATTCTACAACTTGGCCGAACATCCTGCAAGGGTCCATACAAAAGTTTCAAAGAATAGCCTGCCTGCCTCATCAATATAGCACATAGATGATCAAGACAAAAACTGGTTAATGCCAAACGGAACAATCAAATGGTTAGGATTGGCCAGTTAGCAAGACAATGTTTGAAGTCCATCTAACTGAATGGACGGCCGGTATGTGGAAATCATCGCTTGACATGGCTGAAAAAAATAGCAGTTTTGGGCAGAGGGTCACACTCACCGATCAGAAGATACCTTCCTGGCTTTGTTTTATCTCAATTCATAACCATACAAATTGTTGCATGGTCAACAATGGATAGCATCTTTTGGGACTCTTTAAGCAATCCCGGCCTCCCTCCACATTACTATTCTGTCATCACCGGCTAATTTTGACTGTCTCAGTTTCAACTTTAACTTCCTTAATTTTAATTTTGACCATCCTAAAGCATTTGTATTTTACATGGAGCCTGCACAAATTTGACTTACATTGGAGCCCACTATTAGAGTAAGAACAGGTTGGATTTGATATGAAGGACGGTTATTGTGTGTTAAAGTTGACAATAGCTCCAAAACAGCTGGAAAATATATATTTACCGCAGAACTGTTCGATCTGTAGGATATCGCAGCTGTATAATATTCCACAATCAGAACGGTAATACTTGAACTATCCCTTTTTTTTTTCTTTTTTTTTTATTGACTGTGGGACAACCAAACCACCTTCCAAACCGTTGGATAGCTGTATGAGTGTAAGAACTAATATCGCACCAAATTTGAACCGTTGATCTATCACGGTTATCGAGAAATTTACAATTGGTGGTCCCACAATCAAGGAAAAAAACAAAAAAAAAAAAACGAACTGTACATGTGATTGTGGGATATCCTACCGATCAAACAGTTATGCGGTAAATATACATTTTTCGACTGTTATGGGGCTATTGTAAGCTTTAACACATTCCGTACGGTAATTGTCCCCTGATATGATGATGCTATTACAAATGTATACGGTCCCTAAAAATGTATACTTTAAAATTTGGCATAACACAGGTTTTAAGTTGAACTAAGGTTAAAAGGAAGGAATATAAAACAAATCTTCCTATAATGAAAATACTTGTTTCAACACACTAAGTTATTTAAATGTCAAGTTTCCAGCACCCTAGATCTAAGCTACAAATGTTTCAGAAACCAAACCAGAGGGTGAACCCGTACAAAATTTTGGTAGGGTCGGTGCCAGTGGAGCCAGTTCCAGGTTTAATTGTTGATCAAACTAATTCACCAACCAGTTCAACATCTCTACCAACTCAAACAAACACAGTTCCATATAGAACTTGATAGAGAAAATATATATGGAAGGTCGTGGCTGTTAAATCTCTTTAGAATCTTTTAGGATATTATCATTAATCTTGATTACTTTGATTAGGAAAATATTATGATTATATTAGATTGATATTGATTTCTTTATTTATCTCATTGTACTTTAGTTGGATGACTCAAATACAGTCTCTAAAGTTTTTCATGGTATCATAGACATGTTTTTCAATCCACCGATCATAACAGTTTTGATCTAATAGACCACCAGCTCTGACAAACTGCAAATGAGTGTAATGCGATAGCAATGAACTCTATGGATAAACGATGGCACAACAAACATTATGGCAAAACATGGTGTAAGCGCACAAAAACTCACAGACCCGGGGGGGAGTGATTTTGAGGCCCATTGGAAGAGGACGGAGGCTGGAGCTCCGATAGAAGAACCGGTGCCTCGAGCCTGAAAGGGGAGGAAGAAGAAGGTCAGAGGACCCTGGCTTGGGCAGCGCAGGGCTCTCCGATGCCTTTGTTAGTTGCAAGTGCAGGACTAAACAGAGGTAGGAGATGAAGTGTGGGAGGAGACGGCGTACCAACAGCATGTGGATAGCCCTCTCTTTTTACCTGTTGAAGGTTTCTGTATTTATAGAGGAGGAGAGTGGACTTTAGGGTAAGCACTTAAGAGGCTGTCCCATCGTAGCTCACTCTGTCCCATCGAGCCATACCCTGATGGATGGGCGGTGCAGCTGTGTCAGGGATTTTGGGCGGTGCCCTTATCCTGTTGCCGTGGCATGACAGCTGTCCATGGTCATCCCGATCAGCAGTCTGACCGAGACCGAGATGGAGCATGGCCGAGGCTGAACTCCTGGTCTCATGCTTGTACCGAGGCCGAAGCCAAGGGGCATGTTACCGAAATGGAGCGCCTAGCCGAGGGCTGAGGTCGGTATTCATGCTTTTGCCGAGGCCGGGACCTGAGGTCGGTCGCCTTGGGGAATACCCCCACACACATGGGTAATCCTTTCTTAAAAGGACCTTGCAATTGAGAAAGGGTGATAGAGAGTAAGATATAGAAGGTTGTGATTGTCAAATATCTTTAGGATTTTTTAGGATATTTATTAATATTATAATTATCATGATTAGAATAATTTTTATATATTCTCTCATTATTATAATTGTTAGATCGATATTTATTTTCTTATTTTATCTAACTGTGCTCTGTAAATAGCAGTTGGAATTCTTAATAAATTTAAAATGATTCAAAACTATCACAGTTCTCAAATCACCAACTAGGTTGCAATCATATGTCTTCCACAAATTTTCAGTTACCAGTAGAATGGAAGAAGGAATATCATTCATTTTACCCACATGACAGTATTAGATTCCATGAGGTAGCTTGAAAATTTTCCTAAGCCTTTAAAAATGTTCAAGGGCCATTTGGTACTGAATTCATAAGATTTTTACGCGATGTCTTTCTATCCAAAGGACTAAAACTGAAGGACTAGTGCTGTAATTCTGCTATGAGTAATCAAGTAATCTCCTCTTTATGGGAAATGATTATCCATCAAATCTCCAAAGCTAATGACTCCTAACAAAGTGATAAGTCCATCCTGATTCCACATTAGAACCTTCATACCACACCTCTTTCATACTTTGATTGATAGAACCCCTTTACTAAATTCCATAGGAACTCAATTTGAAGCAAGCAAACAGGACCTGGGTTGTTCTCACAAAATGGCAAGGAGCCAAATTAGCATAACCAAAGCATGATTCACATGAGATTTGAAAACTCAAAATTTTCTTGGTTCCATTTTGCTTGAGAAAATCAAGATCATCCAAGTACAAGCTCAAGCTTTTCCCTTCGTAATATATGCATACAGTACTGATACAGTGGCTTCATTTTTTATTTTTTTGTCTGATAAGTACTCATTCTATACAAGTCCCACACCATCAGCACTACAACCACGAACCAGGGATCATCCCTGGTTGTTTCTCTGAAGGGGAGGTGCCTTCCCACTAAGCTACCAGTGGATTGGCATAGTGGCTCCAACGTTACGTATATACGAAAGTATTTACTCATCCTGCCAGTGCAGTCATTAATTCTACCAGCAATATCAACCGCAACTTGAAACAATATCAGAGCTTTGCCTGTTGTTGAAGTTGTTCCTGTTGAGAATTACATCAAAGAATACCAGGATAAATGTCATGAACTGGGAAGAAAAATATAAGAAAAGCTAGGCTGCTGCAAGCAGACAGGCCAAAAGCGTGAAAAAAAAGGAAGAAAGAGAGGAAAACAATCAAAAAATACATTCATCTCAAGTAGATTTCAGCTAACATGCCCCATGGTGTTCATCACAATCAGTGCCAAATCTATTTCTGTGCTGATATTTTGAAACTATTATGATATAAACAATATAACCTGAGAAAATTCCCAACAAAAAAATTGTTACAATGATCATAAGGCCCATTTGGTCTAAAGGTGAAAACCCAGAATTCCCTCTGGGCACACACAGAACCATAGAGATGGGCTTCCACATGCCAGATAATTTATAGTATACTGAGATTTCACTCGAAAATATAAAATAACAACCAAATTTTAGCAGGCCCTGAATAATGTCACAGGGTCTTACAGTCCTCAAACAGAAGATTGTAAATAGGCCATTTTGAATTCATATCAATCACCATCTCATAACCAACAGAGAATGGCTAAAAACCCATTGCAAGAGCAAATCCACATGCATGAGTTAATTCTGTAATTTCACATCTTTACAATCAAATTTGCTATGGTAACTTTGAAACTGACCTCTGATACAAATAAGGCATGGAATCCATATGGAACCCTATTAGGCAGTTCAATAATGGCCACAGGATTAGCTGACATTGTTTTTGCATTGATTACATTGACTTCAGATTTTCTGCAGCAAATAACTCAAAGAAATCAATTATTTTGAATAATTTTAACTAAAGCCAAAGAAAATAATAGGACCACAATAATAGAAAAATGGTGATAACATTACTTGTAAAATATAAGGATTCTTGGTCATGGTCTAGACCGTGACATTACACAATATAAGCATGCATAAGACTATTGGATTTACATATCCATGAGGACAAACAAGATCTGCAGGCTATATTCAAATATCTTGATGAAGTTAATCTTCGTGGCTACAACTTTCTCCCCAATTTCTGATTCAGCGTTTCAGAAAGTGGCGGAGCCGAGTCAACTCAGAAGTCATATCAAACTCCATCCCTACCAATTCACTTGGACTCGGCCAAGCCTTGGTGTGACTCAGCTTGGCTAAATTTTAATGGACTTTGTAGGATCTTATACCCCATTGAGCTACCACTTATCCCAAAACTAATTGGTAATGGGAAACGGCACAATAATGGTTTTGTGGTGAGGGCGAGGGCTCGACCACAATTATGACCGCTCAGGAGCGAGGGTGGACGTTGACCTCAACAAACTTGGTGGTCAATGTGTAGTAACTGATTCCAAGTTTAAATTCATCGTCCAATGCTACTGAACACCCATGTGATTATGACAAAGCTGAGAATTAGCAAATAAATTTAAACCTGGTGGAATGTATTAACACCTATTGGGTGTAAATCTGAAAGGTGGGGTGTTCTTATATAATTGTAACAGTTTCCAAATTATGGCTAATGTATCCAAGGTTCTCAAAAGCTGAAGTCTAAATGACCATTTAATTGCTGTAATTTTCATCAGAGTCAAGAACTTGTGTCTTCTAGCACGCACCATCTGCACAGCTATAAGTTCAAGTTCTCTGTCATCTATTACAAATTTTAGCATGCAATATATAGCTCCTTTTTTCATAAGCAAACATAAATGACAATAAGGTTATTAAAGATATCTATCATTATAAGATGCCATAATTCAGAATCACAGGTTACCCAAGTAGTATCAGTTACGTCCACATGAATATGGCACTGACTACTGCTGAAAAGGATACGGGTGTGTGTGTGTGTGTGAGAGAGAGAGAGAGAGAGAGAGAGAGAGAGAGAGAGAGAGAGAGAGAGAGGGAGAGGTGTTACCCAGTGTTCTCATCATGTACAAAGAATATCAAGTAGCCATCATCCTCTTCTGAAGTGATACCAGGCTTACGAGGAACAAATATTGCCTCTGAACCAATTCTTCCAGGTCCTAACTCAAAGATGCCTTGAATATTACCTCCAACCTCGAGCTGAGATTTCTCTCCCTCTGGTTCTGCATCCAGATCAAACTTGATAATGCCTCTCACTTTTGGAATGTTATCGTGTATGGCGCTGTAGACAAACCGTTGTTTCCTGAATATAAACATGGATCGGGATAACTATATAATGAGATGGTGATTAGAATTTTCAGTCTTCATATAAATCATTAAACAGAGAAATCAAAATGAGATGACCCTTGATTTCTAAAAATGAATAAGTTTATCATGTTTTGAAATGGCTAAGGATGTGCATTGGGGTCCCTAATGTTTCAGGAGCAAAAAAAAAAAAAAAAAAAATTTCATTATCGAAAGTTGAAATTCAATTCTTGGTAGGTTTTACCAATCAGGAAAGCAATGCTTTTTCTCCAAAAATAGAAATAGGGATGCACAGTAGTCAAATGTGGTTTGTTTCACCCAAATTGGCTGAAACTATTCAGTTTGGTATGTGTACCTCATTGAACAAACCCACATAAAATATTATGCCCGAAATTTGGAACTTCTAAAGCTGAAATTGCCTAGAAATTGTCGATTTTTGCAAAGCAGCTTGGATTACTAGTTTGTCTTTTTCTTCTTTTTCATTTCTATTTTTTCATAAAAATGCACTCCCTTACGACAAAGAACTCCAGGTTTTGGGGTCATTGGTGAATGGGGAAGACATTTTGGCCTAAACAGTCCACTCCCACCCAATGACTTATATATATATATATATATATATATATATATATGGGAACATTCATGTGCATCTGTCCCTCACCAAAAATGGTGAGGGACACCCCTTTTGGGGGTGTTTCAAGTACAAGAGTGGTACAAGAGGGGTACTTTGTACCTCCTTCTTGTACTTGAAACAACCCCAAAATGGGTGTCCCTCACTATTTTTGGTGAGGGATAGATGCATATGAAGATATATATATATATATATATATAGCAGGGCGCTCCTAAGCTGCATCTTAGTTTACCTAAACTGGAATAGTGCTGGTCCCACAAATCAGATTATATCTGTTTTTTGCATGATGGAACTAAAAAATCCAATTCTGATTGGATTTATCTTTATTTTGAAAACGATCATTATGCAAAAAACAGCATAATCGACTTTGATTTTGTGGGACCAACCTTATTTCAGCTTAGGATAAGCTAAGCTGCAGCTTAAGAGAGCAAGCTCCATATATATATATTACTAGGGTGATGGCCTACCTTTTTTCTTTTCTAAATATATAGTTTGTTCACTTCTTACTATTTCTCAGATATAAATATTTTTAGTTTTTAGTATTTTTCAGAAGATTTAGTCTACATGTCCCGAATTCTGTACCGAATTCGGGACCGAACTGTATGCCCATTGTTTTTTTAATCTCCCGCTCTCTCAAAAGTAATGCTTTCATTGATGTGAGAGCATTCCACGTGGTGATTCGGTCCCGAATTCGGGACATGTAGCACGTCTCTTTTCAGAAAAGGAACTCCAAAATGAAGCACCTTAAGCGTGGACTCGGACGAAATTATTTTTAGTTCTGAGTCAAATTGAAATGGGATTCGAAATGAAATTGACAACTATGCATACACAGCCCAAGATACGCCATTAGCTTCCAAAATGCAGTAATTTACAAACCATTCCATCAAGGATAAAAAAAAATGGTTAATGCAAAATACACCAAGTACTGAGTCCTAGTAGAAACATGAATACCATCTTAGCATAAATGAAATTTGGCAATTAATAAGATATGGAAAAATACTATGTAATATAGAACTTTTGCCACATCATATGAAAGAAATAAACAATGCACACAAAGGAAACCTCTATAAAGATTTTCTTCATTTGGATATATAGAAGTGCCTTGTTATTTTAATATACCAGGAAATAAGCAGAGGTGAACAATGGATAGAAATCCTAAGTACATGACTTATTATGGGCAACTGTAAAAGCAATTTGCGCGTGGATGCATGCATTTGCACATACAAAATTTAGAAAAATTCTAGCTGCCTCGCTACCCACATCAAAAATATACCTGCCGGTGTAACAGCCATTGATCTGAGGAAAATCTACAGCAGATACAGATAGTTGTTTCTGAGAAGCAACACCAGTTTTCATGTTGAACCTCATTTCATACCTGATGGAAATAAAATGGAAGTTCAAACACTTTGGATACCAAAAAGTAACTTGCTCAAAGATAATTTACTGGTCAGTCAGAATTGCATACAGCTCATTTTTTATATTTTCAAGATTCTCTTTCAATCTTCCACTGGCCACTTCTATGTCCAGATTCTCAAGGCGGCAAGTGATTAGAACAATTTCATCATCTTCCTCCCAAGCATTAGCTAGTAAAACAATGAAATTGAAATAATCAGAAAAAGGCACCTAATGCACACAGAGCATTTTGTTCTGTTGCAAAATAACCAACTTGTAAGTCATAAAGGAATCATCCAAATTCATTGCGATAGCCAGAGTTTCAGCAAGCTGTGGTAACTTGACTATGGCTAGGGGCCACTCTGCCAATGATCCAAGATAAGCACTACATGCAATTTGACTATTTTAAAATGCCTTGATTGACCAGTCCAAAGACTCACTAGTGATGATAGGCAAAATGTTATCTTCCACGATAAATACAGCAGCACTAAATCTTTTTTAGAGAAACGTAGCTACAAAATTAGACATTGCACGTCAATGCATTGTCTATAAGAAACAAAGAATAAACAACCAAATGTTTATATTAAGAAACCAAAAATAGAACTTCATCTATTCTGTTATTATAGGCTCACAACAAAAATTCTTGAAAATCTACATGGCATTAGAAATCTTGGATGCGAATGTTGGAAAAAAAGAAGGGCCAAACTAGGCTGATGGGAACTAGGAATGTCACTTCGAAGTGATGTCTATCCAAATCTTGAGTGCACAAGTGAATCATTTTTTCGCTTTCAAAGTTCATACTATTATGAAGCGTATTGAGAACAGAGCTGACTGATCCATCAAGCACGATTGACAGGTACAGGGGAAACGAAGGCCATTACATTCATGCTATTTATGTTTGGTTGGGACAAGTCTTTGATGATGATGATGATGATGGTCCACATTTGAACACGCTTCCTTTTTATCACATGACATTGCATATTTACTACATGTCGGGAAAGTCCCACATCCCATATCGCCCAAGTAATGGGTTCGAGAGGACTTCATATATTTGTTTGGTCCTTCCATCTAACACCTTAAGTTTTTGTGTTGGTATGTGGTATCATACATGCTATCAAAGCGGGTTCTTGTGTAGGCCACGTGGGAGGCCTGTTTATAAAATCTGTTGGGCTTGCATGTGAGGGGTAGTGTTGGGAAAGTCCGACATCCACATCACCCAAGTAATGGGTTTGACAGGGCTCCATATACTTGTTTGGACCTTCTACCTATCAACTTAAGCTTTTGAGTTCATATGTGGTATCTTACACAACATGCATGTGTTTCCATTGTATACTCATCCTTCGGGACATTGACAATGTAACATGTATCCATATCCAACTAAAACATGTGAACAGGCAACATTTTGAGTACAGAACTATTTTTTTTCCCACTATGATTACAAAACTTATTTTCTGCCACTATGATTATAGGTCTCAATTCTGACATAGGTAAGTAGCTTGCTATTCTAGCAAAGGGACTCCACATTGACCTTCTTTGCTCATATAACTAGATGTGGTAATTTAATTACAATTGAGACAAAAGGACTGGTGAGCTAAATTGCACAACCATACTTAGCAGGCTTAATAAATTTAAGGGTGCCATTGTGGACCTGTTAAAAGAAAAATAAATAAAGCAAACACTCACCATTATGGAAGATAAAACAATTTGGGAGCTCAAACCATCTAATTTGAAGTTCATTCTTTGCATATCGTGGAAGCACACCAAAATGAGCTTTCTTTGTTGCATCAAATGAATAGATAAGTTTCCCCTTCACCATTTCCTGAAAATATTGAACAAAAACAGAGCTCAAGATTGATAATTTAATAGACAATTGACCATCGATTGCCTCATTAACAAAGTATCCACACATTAAGAACAACTTGCGAGATTAAAAATAGTATTCACTCCTGGGAAATTAAAATAGAAGTTATTGATCACTGCTCAACCCTTTTTGTTTAATAAACAGGGTAAAATTCAGAAACATGGGCATTCAAGACAGCTCCAGTAATATGTCAAAAGTCAAAACACTTATGTTCCAGCCCACCACATGTTCCACAAGCATAAGCAGACATGAGATACCCAAGGAATTAAAGCCACTAATTAATCCAGGTATACATAAAGGATGATGGTCATCTGACAAAAACATGCGCAAAAAGCACCTCAGCTCTTATCTAAGAAATTGAGTAATTTTGAGAAGTTGGGTAGCAGTTCAGTGTTTAACATAATAAGTCTGAGTATTTATGTAATTTGTTAATAATTTGCGGGAAATCTTATAATTTGAGAAAATCTCCATGTCCTAAATCGTTACCTTCGGTCGGAAGTACATAGGAAGATCCATGAAGATTGCATAGTTTTCAGTGATTGCAAAGTCATGCATCATGACAGGTCCTGGGATTGTTATGGGGACTGGATCAAGCATGATGCCATCCTTGGTAATGACCCGGTAAGTAACATAGGGTGGTGTATGTGAATAACCAAATGTAAACATCTCCTCTGCATTCAAAGTTATCATGAATCAAAATGGAGCCTTTTAACAATACTGTTTAATAACTATATATTTCTTTAAGTAGATTTACCAGTAAATGGGTCGACCTTAGGATGAGCAGTGAATGAATGAGACAATCTCTTGTCATAATCCAACATCCCAAGGGTTTGAAGATCGCCATCTTCCAGAACCTTAAGGACATCTGCAGAGTACAGCAGAGTATTAGTTGTTATGCTTCATGCAAGAAGGGTATTCAAAGATAATGAAATCTTCAATTGGTCATCTTTTATATATAACCAAGTTTCAAATTTCAACTAGCTCCCTCTCAGTAACCTTTATTTATGATTTACTGAATCCGTAGTCACAAGTAATTGTTAACTTAACCTTATTCTAAAGGTCATCACCCAGTGCAGTCCCGCTGAAGCAGGGTCCTGGGAGGTTAACCATTTTCTATGTTCCATATATATTAAACTTTTCTGTGCAGAGCAAGGAGCATCCATTCTTGGTAGTTGTGACCAAGGATTGACCAGTTTCTTCAGACATAATAAGATATTTTCGAAAGGTTTGAATTAATAAATAAACCAAAAGTTTCTTATCTTCCTGGAAAAGTTTCTCGTGCCGCGCCATTTCTTGAGAACAGGAAAGGCAAAGGCATTTTAAAAAAATCAGAGGTGCTATAGAAATATCAACCAAAATGAATTGTGAAGAAACTTACAAGGTTTGTCAACTTCCGAAAGGGCCAACAGTTTACCATGATGATATATCAGAGCTGTATTGCCTGGCATTTGGTTGCAAAGTTCAATACATGATGTACTCAAACTTATTAAAAGTATCAAACCAAGAATTGCTACAGGGAAGCTAATCTGGGGTATTTAGCAATGAAAAAAAAAAGCAGCTGAGAGCAACAGATAAATAACTTCTTATTATCTGAGAAACCTACCTGTCCCAGTTCCATATGAAACATCCAGCAGTTTCAGTTTTGCTCGAAGCATTTGGATGTTAACCATAAAAAGTCCAAAAATCCCCTTAAGGTCTCCAATCTATTATGAAAAACTCAATGAATATAAGAATTCCAAATTATAGGCTACCATTTAGCAATTAATAAGATAGACCTTGTACAAAATGATCTAATTTTTTATATATCAACAAAAGTAAAACAAGTAATTCATTTACCTTGAGGTTCCAAAACCTAATGCACTATTCCATAAAAACACAACTATGTTCTCTATACTCCCCACCATGGTTACACACACTATTTTATGAACTTTTATGTGCTTAACAATTTAATTAAAAATTTGTCAAGTTGAGTGAGTCCCAGTCACAAGTTGGCTGTGTATATGCTAATTCGCCCAAAATATATTTGGATGCCAAAATAAAACATATGCTGGAAAAGCTTGACCAATTATATCCATCATCATCAAAGCGTTATCCCATCTACTTTCGGAAGGCTTAGAGAGTCACTCCATAATCTATAATGTCTTTCCTCACTACTCCGTTCAAGATCTATAATGGTCTCCTTATTCCCTTATTTCCTTGAACTTCTACCGTTTAAATGCTTTTTTTTTTTTTTTTTTGGTGTGTGTGTGTGTGTGTAACAGTGAATTTCAATACTTATGAGGGTGTTGTGTCTAATCTTCGGTATATGTGCCCAAGCCATCTATAAAGAGAACTCTTTGATTTTCTATACCACTGGAACTACCTATAGATTTCTTCTCATATGCTCATCTCCTTTTCTTCAAACATCACACATCCATCTTAACATACACATAGTAGCTACGTGCACTTTTTCTTCTTATTTTTTAATTGTTGGCCAACATTTAGTTCTACACAAAAGAGCAGATATAATCATCATTTCATTAAAAAAAAAAAAAAAAGGCCCTAAATAAAAGTGGAAACAGACAATCACAACACACTTTGAGGTCTGCAACTATTATATAGATGGGACCTACTTAGATAACCCATAGTGAAAGTGCAAAAGGTATATAGGGGCAATCAAGGGGCCCACCCAAGTAGCACCATTTTTAACTAAATGTATGAATGGGTATTTTTTAATAGAGGATTTAACTGGAAAAAACACTTTATGCGTACATGTTATGCGATTAAACACTTTAGCAAGTGAGGCACCAATTAGAGCAATTTGGCCCAATTTTCATTTTTTTCACAGATTTGGCACATTGTCGGGGCCGACCTTATTTACACTGAATAAGGTATGCGATGGCCTTATCCAGTGTAAATAAGGTCGGCGATGACCCTTTCTAGTGTAAATAAGGCCTTATTCAGTGTAAATAAGGTCGGTGATGACCCTATCCAGTGTAAATGAGGCCTTATTCGGTGTAAATAAGGTCGGCACTGACGATATGCCAAATAGGTAAAAAAAATTGAAAATTGGGCCCAATTGCTCTAATTAGTACCCCACTTGCTAAAGTGTTTGATCGTGTAACACATACGCATAAAGTGATTTTTCTGGTTAAATCCTCTTTTTAATTTGATGTTGATGTCTTTTTTACTCCACAATAGAAGAGAGAAGATAAAGATAAAACCTCCGGAATTCATGTAGTAACTACAAGTCTACAACCCGGTAAGGGATGGGATTTTTTCCTGGATTACCTTCATAAATTTTGCTCCTCCAAAAAACTTTTCTTGCTTAAAGCGTGATGTCCTCACATAACGTGAAACATAGGTTGCCTTTCCATCTTTAATACGCATTCCATGAACCATTCTGCAATAAGAAAATCAGCATTCTTCCTACATAAATCACATATTCAATAAACATTTCCAACCAAAGCCCGAGATAGTAATGATGGTCGCGTGAAATGGCCACAAAATATGGACAGTGAAGAGGAGACAATTCAACAGTCGGTAGCAATAAGATGAAATAAAAATTATTAAAGAAAATATTATTGAGGTCAACGTCCACCCTCGCTCATGAGCAGTAATAATTGTGGTCGAGCCCGAGCCCTCACCATAAAACCATTGTTGTGCGTTTCCTATCACCAATTGGTTTTGGGATAAGTGGTAATTCAATGGGGTGTAACATCCTTGCTCAATGGAGTGTAAGATCCTACAAGTGGTATCAAAGACTGGTAGATCAGGTGTTCGAATCACGGGCACGCGTTTTGTGAGTCGCGCAGCAGGGGTCGAGGTGGGTGTGCTGTTGTGTGAGTCGCGCAGCAGGTGTGCCGTTGAAGGAGGGATTGTTGCAGTCATAATTGTAGTCGAGCCCTCACCGCTCTCCCTCACCATAAAACCATTGTTGTACTGTTTCCTATCACCAATTGACTTTGGTTGGTTACTTATTCCATGGCCAAACCTAGCATCTAATAGGATATTTGCCTCCTTAAATACATGGAGAACTAGATGATGCTAAAAATATCCAGTCAATTACTTCATAAAATACCAAGTTCTAATTCCAAAGCACGGACATAATACTTAATCCCTCATTCTGTAGTCTGATTACAACATTAGGTCATTGTTGGATTATGGGATTTAAACTTGAAAATTATGTGTCAGACATGGTATTTGCACTTGCACCCATTAGAGTGTCCTATACTCTGGGTTACATAACACATTTAAAGCTGGAGATAAGAATTCACTAGTCAGACTCAAAAGATGGATTAAATAATAGAAAAGCAGCAACAAAACAGCAAAAACAAGCCAATGCATAATAAACCATAAATATGAAATCATAGCAATAATAATTCATTAGATTTCAAGGTCCAACATTATTATGTGAAAATGATACACACCTAGAACTACATAACAAATCTTGAGCTTTGGGTGAATCAGGATTCATGAGTGAAAACACGGGTCTTGGCCTAAGTAATCATACTATAACACAATCATACTATAACACAAGCAAGATGAACCAATGCAAAACTAGACATCTTCAGTGAAATGAATAATGTTAGCAACAGGTCAGGACTATAAAAGAATCATAAAAATAAAACTAGGCTGAAACCATTTGGCTCGGCCACATCAAACTCCCAAGTTTGCACCTCTGAGGTCTAGCATATAGTCCAGATTCCAAAACACATAAAATGATGGCACTTAAATCATCATATTCCATGTGACTGGAACCAACTCGGACAAGTCTCTACAGGCATCAGCCAAGTTGATGCAGTGCAACTGCACTGAGACAATCTATGATCAAAGCAGGGTTCTCATAAACCCATTTTTATCCTTTCTTGTAAAAACTGGGGATGGGAGCTTTGACATAGAAAACAGAGGCTAGGTCTAACTTTACCATAGCAGCCAGGACTAAATCCAAACTGAAAATGAGAATATCATTTTTATTCTTGAAACTGCAAAAATTAATTCTGGGCTCAATACATGGTGTACTTAGAAATTAGGTGGACAATTCACCACTTCCACCAACAAAGACATTGGCGATTAATCTGGTGAGGGTAGCAAACATAAAAGAACAAAGCTTCAGTCATAAATGTAACAAGCTCCCATCAAAGTAATTGCATTTACATGTATGTTTTATCTGTGTAAATGTTACCAAGGTAAGGGCAGTCGGATGATCCAAGGCCTTAAGTATCATAAATCAGAATATCTAAAGTGGTTATTCAATTTGTTATTTTAGAACACCAAAAGTAACTGGAAGTACCCCTCATTAAGCATGTAAAATAAAAAAAAAAAAAAAAAGAGAGTCTTTTCAAGTCTGTTGGAAGGATGGCAACAAGCACATACCCATCACCATCAAACCTGCAGAAAAAGAGACAGCAAAACCAGTACAAGTGTAAAGCCCAGGGAAATAATACATTTTTATCCCAAAAACATGATATATAAAATACAGGAAAAAAATTCATATGAATCCTACTTATTGCTCAAAAGATCCTAATGAAAAGAATTAAATATTTCACAATTTAACATTCAGGTTTTTTTCTATTTTCTGAAACATGCTAATTAAAAATAGGATGAGAAAAAAGCACAAGCACATACGGGTTTAAGTACGCTAATCACTGCATATAATCGTCAAAACAATATAAAAAGTAACTAAATGGAGCAAGGACCCAAGCAGCATGGGTCATGCCCATGTGTAGCGCGGATTACTGTGCTAGTGTTTATTTAAAAGCACCATTTCACATGACTAAATTCTACATTTAAAATTTCTCATATATGTCAAAATCCATATAAATTCAAGACATGCATTTTGGGATTTAAGAGGTCAGAGGTCAATAAGAAATTTAAACAGTTTGGATTACAGGTTTGGGATCCTCAGAAGTAGCAAGAAAAGGAAAATAGAGGGCGGTGATGGGGTGTGTGTGATATCACAGGTTCACGACCCATTCTCACACCTTCATTTTGGCATGTGTAAAGTAAGGTAGCATTTGGTTCGCCGTAATGAAGGTCGAATGGAATGATCATTCTAACGGAATGATCATTATAGCGTTTAGTTCGCACAAAAGTAGCGGAATGACCATTCCACTGGGGAGGCAGAGGAATGGCCATTCCATTCCTTTATGTTTTTTTGTTGAAACCGAAATGTCTCAGACAAGGGTATTTTATAATAATATAATATTTATATAATAATAATAATAATAATATAATAATATAATAATTTATATTTATATTATTAATAATATTATAATTATTTTTAATATTAATAAAATTATTATATTAAATATAATTATAAATACAATTATTTATATTTATAATTATATAAATATTAATAAATTATAATAATTATAAATAATATATTATATAATAATATAATTATAAATTTGTATTATTTATTAATATAATTATTATAATAATTAATATAATATATACAAATATTTATTAATATATTTATTGATATTATTCATAATATTATTAAATTAATATTATATTAATGTATATTATTATTATTATTATATTAATATTATATTATTAATATAATTAAAATTAATATTAACAAGGTCATTCCATTTCAAAATTCTAACAATGGTATTTTGGTCAGTTTTATGTAAATTTTATTCTATTCAGGGCAACATTCCAGTATACCAAACGCAAGAACAAGAATCCAAAGTTTTATTACTTGGTTGATTCCTCAGCGTATCAAACGCTGGAATGGAAATGACTATTCATTTCTCATTCCATTCCAAACTTATTCCGCTCTCCATTCCATTCCTATCTAAAACTATTCCAGCGAACCGAACGCTACCTAAATGATTTTTCCATCAAAGTCATTTTTGGTTTATGATCCGGAATCCACATGTAGCCCTGCCGATTCCCCGATCCCCAACGATTATGCATGTGGATGAGAAATCAAGACAAGGTCCGAGTTGTGGGGCCCACTTGGCACCCAATGATCATCACCACAACTAAACCAAAAACCTCCGTTTGTCCCATACATACTCCATGGTCCCTTTTGGTTATGCACAAGTGGACACTATTTTTAAGCTGTTTGGATTAAAAAAAAGGCGTCTATGATATGTTGTCAAAATTCAATGCTTACCAATGATATCCAGCCACTGGTGCGAACTTGGGATTCGAACCCACTCTAACAAACTCTCCATTCAAGCATTCCTATCAAAAAAAAAAAAAAAACAACCCAATTCATATCACTGGATAGATGGTTACGGAAAAGTCAAACATACCCAAATCCATTTTCAGGAAAAATAAAAAACCCAAACCCGTCCCCCCACCCCTCAAGTCAAACATACCCAAATCCATTTATTTTGGAGGGTGTTTGGGAAGGAGTCCCGGGAAGAGGGGGGGGGGGGGGGGAGTGTGTCCTTTCCCCTCAAAAGTTTTTCCCCCAAAATAGGGGGGATGCAAAAGAGGGGAATGGTAGGGAAATTACTAAATTAATATTTTTTATCCAATTGAAATTTTTTCAAAAATAAGGGTAAAATGGTTTTTGTTTCTCTACTTCTTTACTTTTCTTCTCCTATTTTTGACTTCCCAAACAAGACGAGGAAAAATTAATTAAATTGCTAATCATTTACATGAAACCAAAGACAATTAAAACACTCTTCTCAATAGCTCTCAAGAAGCTTACAAGATGCATTTAATGCCCCCTAAATTTGACTAGAAATTCTTGTGTATTCAATGCAAACAAATAGGTACAAGTGTGATACCAAAAAAATTAATGAGAAGAGGAGAATTTCTGACCGGGAGGAATCCTCTGATGGTGAGATTTTTGCAAGGTGGGGTCTCTTCCACCACAGGAGCGAAATTCCCAGAGAGATAGTATTGAGGTTCTGAGGAATCGTACATGGCCCACACTATCAGTTTCTCCACTGCATCCACCATTCGCGACACGATTCCCTTGCTCGGCTTCGGATCAACGGTCACGATTCCTCCTCCGCCGATACTTTCCCCATTCATCACTTTCTTCTCCTCATCCTTCTCCATCTCCGTCGCTTTTGATTTGATTGGTAGGTTTCTTCTCCTTCTTTCTTTCTTTCTTTCTAGCGTTGGCGTCTGAGCTCTGCACTTTATAACAAGACACTCCGCTCCGTCTTTCTCTGTGTCGTATCCGGTAGCGGAGCGGAGATGCTGGCACAGATTCGCTGTTGGAGGCTACACGTCGTTTTGCGGGTTTTTATCGTTGCCACTGATTTTTAGTAAAACTACATATATACCCTTTTCCTCGGTGGTTGCAAACTGGTTTTTGATTCTCCAATTATCCGGAAATCTCGACCCACAAAAAATCCGGTCCGAAACCTATTTTAGGTTTTGATTCATAAACAGGTTTGGTTCCAAAACTTAAGTTACGTTTCGATTGATAAACGAGTTCAGTTTTGAGTTCATATAGGTTTGACTTGGGACTCGGTATATAAGCCTATGATATTGCAATTTGTACTTTAAAACAAACTCTTTTTTGGCATTTTTATGTATAATACTGGATGGTGTAGACTTGACGCACGATTATAAGTTGAATGATATGGTTATATTTAAGAAAAAAATGAAGAATAAAGAGAAAATAGAATTAATTTTGGAATTAGCTTCGAATCCTTTAGGTGGACGCGGTTCTAGAACTGGATCCAAGTTTCTTTATCGAAAGCGGGTCCAGAACCTAAAGGACAGGTTCCAATTCAAAATTAGATTCCGGAACTGAAACCATTATTTAAAAATGGATATAGGTCCACTATAGTTCCGATCCGGAACCGTCCCGTTTACAACTTTAATGGTAGAGCATTGCGAAAATCGAATGGATGTCCCACTTGCCACGGATTGTGTGGACTGGACTTTCCAGTTCCATGCATCAATCTGATGGGGATGTCGGTTTTTTTCTTCTTGCTCGTCTGCTGATCGTTGTTTCATGTGACGTGCATTGCAAGTTGTCTGATTTTGGGCCATTTGAAACTCAACTTAGATTCTCGTGATTCCACTTGTCATCAAAATCTGAATGATCTGCTGATTGGATGGCTAAGATTAGCTCATTTATTTTTTGAGTCCTCTCAAGACTCACTCAAACTATCATCTATCTGGAGATTCTAAGACTCTGTCGGTTGTTGTCTTTTTAAATTCTTCAGATTCTCAATTTATGGATATATAATTTTTAATCAGAGGAAAACAAAAGAGGCCTAAACCAAGATCTGAATGATCTACTGATTGGACGGCTAAGATTAGCTCATTTATTTTTTAAGTCCTCTCAAGACTCACTCAAACTATCATCTATCTGGAGATTCTTAGACTCTGTCGGGTGTTGTCTTTTAAATTCTTCAGATTCTCAATTTATGTATATATATTTTTTAATCAGAGGAAAACAAAAGATGCCTAAACCACTATTCAATTTATGGATCTCTGCGTGAAGATGCTAGGACCCTCATCTTTTGAGGGAACACTATAAATCTTTGTGCCTGGGTTTTATCCTGAAGATAAAATCTCATTTGCCAAATTCTCAAGTATATGGTGAGAATCTAGAAGAAAAAAAAAAAAGAAAAAGAGCTCTTTTAATACTCTAAAATCCAAAATCCAAAATCCCAAATTCATTTTCAAATCTTTCAAACAAAATTTATCAAATAATCGTACTTAAATATCTTTTAAAAACAATAATTAGTAGCACCAGGCATAGTATTTAGTCAGGTATTTTTCAACTTAGCCCAATTGATAACCTCCTATATTGAGTCCAAAACCAAATCTCAACCCACCATATTGAGATTTTAAGTGAGCAAAACGTCCATACCAATGGCGGACTTAGGATTTTCGTTTGGGTGGGGTGGACAATGGTCAATTGAAAACATCAATAATTTTTTTGCTATATTTTTTTTTTTTCACAAAGAGAAAAAAATATTGCATTTAAATAGATTAGCGGTGGATCTTTTTTTGCCATATTTCTCCATATCTAATTTAAAGATAAAGTCAATTGTGTTAAAACCATTGCCAACTATCAATAATCTCCATTTATAGCATAGGTTAAAGACGTAGTTTTAAACAAAATTTTCATTTTGTAAAGAACACTACTATCAACACCAAATTCATAAATAAGCCTTTTCAATTCCTTAAGAAACTAGAGAATCCAAAAAAAGAGCCGATGATAAAACCAATAACAAAAAGAGACATCATCTAAGAAGAAAAGGTCATGATCATATAAAGGCATAGAAGAGCATACATGAGTATTCATCTTCCTTCTTCAGTCACAAAATGGAAACAGGTCTTACTCTTCCTTAGAGACGGAAAGAAAATGTTGTTTTTTTCCCTTTCACCAAAGAAGAGAAGAAAATGGTTGACGTGGGGCGATTGGTTTAGCTTTTATGGGGCATAGGCCAAACCCTAAATAAATTTTTTGTGATTTCCAGATCTGACTTGTGGCGTCCGCCCCTGGTCCATGCCATGAGAGAGAATAAAAAGGGAAATATGAAGGAAAAAGGAAAAAAAACAAGCAAAGACATATTTTACTACGCCATGTGCCCGAACTCCACTCACTTAATTTACTTGAGTTGACTGAGATTGATAAGTTGCTAAGGCCAAATTCTTTTTTCTTTATGATATGGGTGTCTTTGAGGTCTTTCATCCAATAGGATTAATTCCCAAAGTGGCACTTGTTAAATGTATATAAACATACATACAATGGATAAATATGGAGTAGTGTCCATAATGTAACTTGCTTAACCAACGCAAATGCACACCAAATAAATTGTTCGGAAGACGGCGTTCCGACAAAGTAAAATCAGGCCTCATGCCACTATGAGGAGAACTAATCACCCGGTCAGGCATCTAATCTAATAAAAACCCTTCACTTTCAGCTATGTGGTGTTGGGTCGTTCTACGAGTTTATATAATGAGGCTATGCACAGTTGGTTTCACGCCGAGCACTGGTTTCGCACTTTAAAAACAGGGCATATAGGGAGAAACTAGAAGAGATTCGAAACAATGGCAGTCTTGTAATAACTTCCTCATTGACTGCCCTTGAGTTGAGATGGCCGCCTAGCTAAAGACAAGTTCATCTTTGTCGCTGGAGTTGGGATTTCGGAACATCTTTGGCTTTATTTGATTATACGCATCTCCGTTTTTCCCCTTCCATGGCCCATTTTGAGTAATACTTTCTCCTTCGCCTTCTCGTCGCCCTTATTTGTCTAAACAAGGCTCCGATTCTTAGTAAAAAATAAGAATTTTGCTATTTTAAATTTACCAAAAAAAAAAAAAAAAACACACAATCCATCCCACACAAATCTCCCAAACGTAGCAATTTTGAGTGATGCATCAAACATTATCACATCGTTTAAGGGCGGACCTGGGTATAAAGGTCTGGGCTGAAGCCCCCACTCAAAATCCGACAAAAGTTCAAATTTTTTAAGAATCCCTTGAAAAAATTTAAAAATTAATATAATTTGTTTCCATACATTTTCCCCTTCTCCTAATATTTAGTTTTTACATATCCCCAAGTTGAGTTTCCTCTATCTACCTCATACATCGTTGGCCCAAGGTTTTAGATGCCTTTTATTTTCTCCTTTTATTTATTTATTTATTTATTTATTTTGCAGTGGAGCAGTTGCATAAAACATCCTTATTAGAAATGCTGGGTGGAGAAGGTGAGACTCTACAATAGCGCTTAGCAATTTGAAATTGGAATCGTTTGGAATAAATAACCTCCTAAGAGCGTACCTATATTTTAGCCTAATGAAAGTTGGTCCCACTGAATGAATGACCTTTTGATTAACATAAATTTAATGAATATGCATTTATTTGTTTTTATCGCTTTTTCGTGCCACACAGTCAGTCCCATAGTGGGATGAGATCTACTCTTATTGGGAAAAAAATTTGGGGATACCTACACTCGGAATTGTTTTATTTTGAGATGATTGGAATTTCAATAGATGAGCCCCACCCACCATAGAGTTTTACTATTTTAACTTATGATTTGTTCAAGTAAAAGTCTCAAAAGATTCAGACTCATCTGTCAACATGCAAGGAGTGCTGTTTGGCAGAGATACTTCTTGGAACCATATGGAAATTCAATTCTTGGATACTAGTTAGGAAAAAATGGTTTAAATTTGAGATATCCTTGAGCCACGTTGGTGTGGTTATCCCACATCTCCAAATGTGCGCAATATGATAAACGAAGACCAATGATATCTTGTCCACTTGCAAGGCCCACTTTACTCAATCCTAAAGGCCTGTTTCTATAATTGAGGAGTTAAGTGAAGTGGATTTCACATGTAAAGTGGAGTGAAAAGAAGTAGGTTGAAGTTAAAGTAGAGTTCTTCATTTCACTCCATTTGGATACTTATTTTAAAGTAAATGTTTGGAATATAATCCACTTTTACTCAAGGAAATTGAATTATTTAAAGTTGAAGTGAAATTGAGTACACATGGCTCACAACATTACTTCATCTATCGGGCCAGACTCATCCAAATAAAGTAGAGTTGAAAATTTTGGTCTGTTAGGGCCCATTTAACTTTACCCTACTTTATTTTAGAGCCAATGTATATCCAAACTATTATTTTTGCTTATCCAAACAGGCCCCAACCGTTGGATAAATTCCTCCCCCAGTGTTTACAGTCATTCCCGATCCAAGTGATACTCACCGTGTGGATTGCACATAACAGTGCATATGATAAATTAGTTAAGTGATATTACCACAACCAGCACGCCTCTCCAATTTGACACTGATGTGACCATTACATATCCTCAGTTAGATTTAAAAAAAAAAGAGATAATTAGCGAAAGGTCCCTCATACTGGACTTGTAAGGCCTCCAGTCCATCAACTTTTCCTCTAAGGCCTGTAGTCCATACAGCTGGACACATTTCAGCTAGAGGTCCACGAACAATATTTTCATGACTAATTTGCCCTCTCAACCTGTTTAGGCAAAAAAAAATTGAATTTTAAAATTTTAAATCTTCCATTCTTCCTCGTTTCTAGGGCATAGTTCAACTGCAAGTCTCCCATATTGAAATTCAGAGTGAGTCACGATTGCTTGATCGAAGAAGACGCACAGACCTCTGTGCAATTCGAATCGAGCAATTGATAGCCTGATCAGATAAATGGGCCACAACAGAAAGACGCCGAGGAGAAAAATCTGGGCTTCTTCGGCGATTGGTGGTACGAATGTTCCTTCCTTCTTCTCCGGCAAACCCTTGTTCAGGCGATGCTGGGATTCTGGATCCTCTGTCCAATGTCTTCTCTGTCTCCAGTTTGAGGTCTGGATCCGACGGAGCGCCACATGCGGTCCATCTCGACGCAGAGGGATTGGATCTGAGCGATATCTTTCTTGATGGAGAGGGTGAGATTTGGAGAATCGACGGCAACATGAGATAATAAGGCTGAATAATAAGAAGAAGAAAAAGAAGAATATGATGATGAATCGATGCATTCGAGCCTCTCCAGAGCATCTCTCGTTCCAAGAAGCAGTTTCTTCGACCTCATTTGAATGGCAATTGGCAGCGGCCAATCCTTTCAGACGCTATGTTGTTATAGATTGCACAAACCACCTAAGAAGAAAACGGTGACAGAAGATCCGGTAGGAAGCTGCCGACCTCCTTGCTCGCCGCTCTACCGCCCATAATCGCCGCCCATCGCAGCTGTCGTCCGTCGCCGTTGGTGTACGTTGTTGACACCAAAAATGTCACTTTGCCTCTTCAACATCAAGAAAGCTGCATGAAGTCGCAACCTGCCATAAATAGGCAATGCAATTTCTCCAAAAAATCAAATCTTGTCAGAATCAAACAAAAACTGCAAGATCCTTCAAGATAGCCAAGAGAAGAGTACACATGAAGTTTCGGGCCATTTCGACAACATTTGGCCTAACTTCACTTCTCCGACAGCTAAAATGGCGCTCCCGGCGGCGACATCATCGGAGACGTCAAAACTTCGATCAGAGCCTACGGATGACTCCAGCATGTCTCAAAAGGGCTCCATGCCAAATTTCAAGTCAAACCGACAACGTTTGACCCTCCATCAGTCTCGAGCAGCAAAATCAAGCCTCCCGGCGGCGGGAACCACCGAAGCCTTCGCTCATCAAACCAAGTGCATGAGTGGCTTCAACATGCTTCCAAAAGGCTGCACGTCAAATTTCAGGTCATTCCGACAACGTTTGACCAGGTTTTGATGCTCCGAGAGAAAATCAAGCCTACCGGCGGCGGAGCAACCCGGGACCATGACATCCAAAACGGAGCCCATGGAACGTCTCAAAATGACTCCAATAGGCTCCCCGTCAAATTTCAGGTCAATCGGACATCGTTTGGCCACATATCAAAGCTCGGCATTTTCCCCGCAGCAAAATCAAGTGAAGCATCGACGGGACCCCAAACGGCTTCAAAACTCAAAAAAAAGCCTATGGTTGGTCTTATTTATTGCTCAGGAGGCTTCACCTCAAATTTCAGGTCATTCCGACATCGTTTGACCAAGTTTCAGCTTCTGGCGGAAAATCAGCAGCTCTACGCGACAAAGTCTTCGGCTTTCCCGGAAAATTGGAAACTTTGCACTCTAAAAATGCAAGGATTCTCATCAGGTTTTCTACAGGGAAATCAAGCCAATAAATGAGAAGAAATGTCAAGAAAAATACAGAAGAAAACGGCGACGAAAAAGACCTCAAAACGACCGCAAAACGGGCTCCGAAGGGGAAAAATCCCCCAGGGTCGCAGACCCCTGCGACCATGGCCCATGGTCGCAGGCCCCTGCGACCATGGCCCATGGTCGCCGGTCCATGGTCGCCGGCGACCATGGAGGTCCGGATCACCGGATTTTCCGCCGGTGACCCGTTTTTTCCGTCTTTTTTTCGCGTTTCGCGCACTTTGGCCCCTGTGGTTTCCTGAAAATGTGATTTTTAGTGCTTGAAATTGACTCATATCCGACGACATCCGTCAAAATCACGGGTCAACCTCCAAAAGCATAAAATCATCATTGATCGCTCCAAGATCGCCAACCGGTCGACCAAGAAAGTGCACTTTCTGTCCGACCGATCGTGAAATCGACAAGACAGATGTCACCGGCCCACTCTTAGCTATCAATGTCTGAAGTTACATGTTCATCCGATGTCGATCAGCATGTAGATCCATCGATGATCATCGCCAGAAGAATTCCAGAAGACACGGCACGGCCCGCGACTCTTCGACTGCTCGGCGACCAATTAATGTGGTTAATTGACTAGCTTTATTGCAGTCATTAATTCATTTCTTTGGACGGCCCAATCAGAAGCAAGCATTTGGGAGTTACAAGTCAATTAATTCATGGCATTTAAACCATGAAACTCCTCCCATTATGGTAATTAAGGTGATTAAAAGCCCTTAATCTCCATCGGCCAATCAGATTCAAGGAAAAAGGAGTTACAAAATCAAGAAATAAATCTTGTAACTCCTCCCATTAAAGCCATTAAGGCTCATAAACCCTCCTAAATGGCTACCAAAAGCCTATAAATAGGAGAGCATTCCATTGAAATGGAGATCGGAAAAAAGAGGAGAAAATCGAGATCGATCAATCGGAGATCACTTCCAAAGCAACAAAGAATCCAGAGAAAGAAACAGAGAGAAAACTCTGCTGAAGTTCTGCACCGGCCACCACTACAAGGCGACAAAAGTCCCTTGGGGGGCACCCCCCCCCCAAGGTCCTTGCCTTCTCCCGCTACCTCCAATGGCTTAGACGTGGCTTTTCAGCCCGTCTACTTAGCTTTTTATTGGACATAGGACCTTCTCTTGGTCTTTGTCCTCTAAAAACCTGAGGTTATAGCCAAGCCAAGCGAATCAAGAGCATCTTCTGTTCTCATCTGCATGGATGATGGCGAAGCCCACACATGGCTTGCGACCGTCAATCTGAACGAGTCCCCCACAATCTCCTGAAAAGTTAGATCTTCTTTTTCTTGCTTTTCATTGTAGTTTGTATTTTTCTAAAAGAGACAAAAATCACAACTCTTGTCTTTCATTATTGATAAGAATTGTAAATCGGCTATAAACGCCAAAATCGGCTATAAATGCCAAGCAAAATCGCCTTTCACGGCAAACCAAGAAAATGTCTCTTTTCTTAAATATTTGTGCAATGGAAAACTTGAAAGAAGTTGATTTCATTTTTACTTGCGAAGGTTGATCTCCGGATTACCACTTGCAATTCCAAGTAACATAGAAAATCTGGCACACCCACACAAAAGAAATGTTGATGCACGCTTCAGGGCCCGCCAGGGCGCGAAAGGGCCGGACCCGACGGGCTCCCACGTTCCGCCGACCCCGGTAGCCGCCCCAGCGGCGCCTCGGAGCGCGTTCCATCAAGCTGGCACACCCGGTGGGACTCGTTCATTTGAGAACACGGTGCTCGGAAATGAAATATTTGCATATCATACTTTTTGCTCTATGCTTATACTTCTTTTCCGGATTCCTTGGCTACTTTCTAGCTGGTGGCCTATGTTGGATTTTGCACCCAAAAAAAATGAGATGGGATTTTTTGGAAATTTCTATTTCTTTGAGTTTGTTTCCATTCTTTCTCTTTTCAAAAAAAAAAAATCAGTTTTCTTAGTTTGAATTCAAAATTGAGAAACTTTGATCCTATCCTATCGTTCTTTGGTGCTTGCAGAAATGTTGAGCCCGTTCGACTAAGGTTTTGGGCCATCGTTTCTCTTCGATGAGTTCATTAGAGATTTCAAAGAAAAAAAAAATCAAAAAATCAGTTTTCTTAGTTTTGAATTCAAAATTGAGAAACTTTGATCCTATCCTATCGTTCTTTGGTGCTTGCAGAAATGTTGAGCCCGTTCGACTAAGGTTTTGGGCCATCGTTTCTCTTCGATGAGTTCATTAGAGATTTCAAAAAAAAAATATATTAAAAAAATAAAAAAAATAAAAAAATCAGTTTTCTTAGTTTGGATTCAAAATTGAGAAACTTTGATCCTATCCTATCGTTCTTTGGTGCTTGCAGAAATGTTGAGCCCGTTCGACTAAGGTTTTGGGCCATCGTTTCTCTTCGATGAGTTCATTAGAGATTTCAAAGAAAAAAAAATCAAAAAATCAGTTTTCTTAGTTCTGATTCAAAATTGAGAAGCTTTGATCCTATCCTATCGTTCTTTGGTGCTTGCAGAAATGTTGAGCCCGTTCGACTAAGGTTTTGGGCCATCGTTTCTCTTCGATGAGTCTATTTGAGATTTGAAAAAAAAGACATAGACCACTAAGGTTAAACCAATTGCGTTCTTTGATCACGATTGATTCAAGAAAAGCCTTGTCCAGAGTGTGGAGACAGCTTGACTGTTCTAGGCAAGGGTCCTCCAAACGGGTTCATTAAGTAATCCTACCCTTACCTGGGGGCAATTCTATCAATTGAGGTTTCATAAGACCGGGTTAGGAGGCCTATGTGTACTCTCTCGTCTTTAAATCTTAAAAATTTAAAAAAAAAATCAAAAATAAAAAAAAAATCTTAAAAAAAAAATAAAAAAATCAAAATAAAAAAAAATAAAAAAAAAAAAGATTTTCAAAAAAATCTTAAACAAAAAAAAAGATTTTTTTAAAAAAAAAAAAAATGAAAATCTTAAAATAAAAAAAAAATCTTCAAAAAAAAAAACTCTCGTCATTTTAGATTCAGATCCGAGAAATTGTGGTTCCTTCCCTTCTGGGTACTGGTGCTCGCGGAAATCGTTGAGCCCGTATTCGGATCGGAATACCATCTGCTCTCTTTGATGAATCCAATCTTGACATTTCAAAAAAAAAAAAAAAGAGAATCCCATCTCGTGGATGCGATCTCCAACATTTGTGCATAGCAATACTGGTACGCCCTTTCAGGGTCTACTGTATCTGTGACCGGCACATTTGTAACTCCTACCTTTTATTCTTCTTATCTCGAGCAAGCTCCGCTTCTCGATAAGTCGAATTTAGGTTTACAATTGCTTCTAGCAGTCACTGGAACGCTCATTCTGGGCTCACCATACTTGCTGTCAGAACAATTGTACCCTCTATGGCTTTTTGCCTTCTTTCATATTGCTTGGGACATGTCCCTTGAGCGATTTGAAAAGACAACCATAGAAATTCCCATTTATGATCATTATTCTTGTGATTACTAATGGATGTGGTCGTGTTTCAGAACCTTTTCGAAACTAACAATGGCAGCCTTAACCATTATCTTCGACGAGAACAAGCACCAACTCATGCTTCAACAGAAGCAAAGCACGCGCACCCATAAGCGCCCTGTCAGCTGCCGAAGCGTCAACTCCCTCGGCAACTCTCTGAACTCCGGGTCGACCTCGACTCCCCGGACCATCGTCTTTGGGACACTGGGACCATTCCCACTTCCCGAAGAACAAGCTGCGCCTGCTAAAAAGCAGAAGATCGCCTCTCAACGTGTCACTCCCGTGACACCAAAGGCGAGCTCCCAAAAACCCGAAGCCCGCGGCACCCCCGCGAAGCCTCGACCAACAACCAACCAGGTCTACCCTAAGACTTGGTCTCCAAGACCTTCCCCAAAACAAAGAAGGTCTCAAACATCCACCAAGCCAGCATACCTGGCCCCACTCAAGGAGAACCAGTTCTACCCTCTTGCCTACATGAAAGAGGAGAGACCCATCTCCAACTTGACTCCCAAGTCAACCCAGCATGAACCGGCTTGCTCCCACAGGCCCAAAATCAGATCATGCATCACCAGGCCTCTACAAGCACCTGCTAAGGCCTACACTCCTTCAGTTCGACCCTTCATCTCTACAGGGGCCGAACTCGAAAGGTTCAAAGCTTCGCTGCAACAGGCAAAGGACCGGGTCCGGATCCTGTCCTTGCCTAGCTACAAAGAAGACAGGCTCGGCTGCTGCGCCCGAGGGAGCACATCCTTCATCGTAAGAGCCCAGCCAGAGCTGACTGAAGCTCAAATCGCTCGTCGAGCACGCCGCCGTGCGTCATATCGACAAAAGAGACTAGAGAAGCAACGGACCCAGCCTCCTACACTTCAAGTCTCCCACAAATGGGTCGAAAAACCCGACCAAGTTGCTGCCGTCCATATGGTTGGAAAAACCAGAAGACGCCAAAAGTCAACATCAAAAATCCATGTCCGACGTCCGGTGACCCGTAGCGTCACCGGGACACGAAGACATCCTGAAGAATCTCCTGACCCTTCAAGCCAAGGACGGGAGAGTAACCCTTCATCGAGCTCTTCATCAAAAAGAATGAGCCCCAGCTCGGTCACCAGGACGATTTCTTCGTTCGAATCCCGAGGGATGAACGTCTTGGCTACAAGTTCTGAGCCACCACCTCAGAATCCACCTCGAGATGATGCGCTCACACGCATCCAGCAGTTGGAACAAGGCCAGCAGAGGATTGAAACTCTGATGGAAAACCTTCTCCTCGTTGTCCAAAATCAGGTGAACAATGAGCCTCCTCCGAATCATAGCAATAACGAGGGAAATGGAGAAGAAAATGAGTCACGCGCCCTCACCAAAAAGGACGTAGACAGTATCCTCGCCAAAGCTAAAGAAGAGGATATACTCAAAGAGCATGGGATCAAGCCACCATATCCTTTATGGATGGACTCGGTCCCGTTCCCCACAAAATTCAAGCATCCTACTCTCCAAACATATACGGGGAAAGGATCGGCCAGACAACACGTCATCCACTTCAAGATCTTGACGGGAGCTATCGCGGATCAAGATGCACTCAAGATTCGCCTCTTTGCAAGTACCCTAAAAGGTACGGCCTTCGATTGGTACTCCACTCTGCCGGAGAACTCCATTCAGAACTGGGCTATGCTGGAGACACGCTTCCTGACCCACTTCCAAGGTGAGGATCATCCTGTTACTATGGCTCAGCTCTGCAGCCTAAAACAGGGAGAGAATGAGTCAACTTATGACTTCATTCACAAGTGGAAAGCAATGGCGTACAAATGCTCAGATGTACTGCCACAAGCGTCGCTAGTCGACATCTGCCGTAACAATATGAGAGCAAAAATACGCTCCATGATCATCGGCAACAAATCAAAAAACCTGGGAGAACTCCTGGAAGCTTCTATGGAAGCTGAAACGGTGATTAAAGACCTCAACAGTCAGAAGTCATCAAGAAAAGAGCCAACCGCCATTGCAACCTCTAAACCAAAGAAGAAAGAGGTCCTTAATGTGCAAACCAAGTCAGCTCCTCAGCAACCAAAGAAAGCTGAAAATAGAGCTGCAGGTAAGAGACCTGAACTCTCTGATGCCTTCAAAGAGCGAGTAGAAAAGAAATATCCGTTCGATGAAGACGTCGAAGAAATCTTTGAGGCTCTCCTAGCAAATGGCAAACTCATTTTGCCAGAGCCCAAAAGACCTGGAGACGTTGGCAAAACCAATGATCCTCGGTACTGTCCATACCACCAGATGGTCTCGCATCCTCTCAATCAATGCTTTGTTGTGAGAGAGAAGATAAACGAGATGTGGAAAAACGGAGTCATCACCTTTGACAAAAACTATGGGACTGCCTCCGTCAACATGGTGTCATGTGGACAAACACCAAAATCACCGAAGAAGAAGATCACTACTTCCTTCAAGGTGATAAAAAGAATTCAAACGTCCGAAGTGTTGGTTCCTTGCCCGACACCAGACGGACAACCCATATGGGTACATCCCGATCTCCTGGAAGATGAAAATTGGGAGATCGTCAAAACAAAGCCGACCGCTCAGCAGCGAAGGCAAGCCAAGAAACATCTCCTCAGGCTCAAACGGCAAGAGAAGACCCAGCCAAAACAAGAAGTCCATGAAAAGGCAGAGGCCTCCTCTACCACTTCACTCGGGGCAACAGAAACGTCCCCTCCAGAGACTTCAAAGGCGGTAAGAAACTTCACTTTCAGTGATTTCATGCCACCTCAATTCAAAAAAGAAGCCATGCAGGGGGCATCATACTCTTGCAACTCGGTAGTTGGATTCTCCATTGATGGATACGAGTCCAGCGACACCGACGATGGATTCGAGCCCAACTACACCGATGAGTGGGAGGAATCTCTTGAAACAGGAGAATATCTCTCCGATGAAGAATGGGTTCCTGAAACTCACCTTATGCCAGTAATCTGGTATAACCCCTTGCAACCACAAGGATCCTGGTCTGATGATGAAGAAGACCAAGAGGCTGCACAAGAAGATGCTGTTAACCCAGCACCTGTCATTGCTCCAGTGGAAATCAACTATGTTGAGCCACACGGAGAAGACGAAGAAGAGGATCTGGCTCCCATGCCTGATCTTGAAGAATATGCAAGGATCTTGCAGCGTCTCGCTCTAGAACAAGAGCAAGACCGCGTCAACGAGATTCCTCACAATCCAGAGCTGGAAGTCCCTGAAGCCCATCAGGTACCTCCTCCCTCAACTCCTGAAAATGGAGAACATTGCTGGATTGACGATCCTCTTACATCCGAGGATGAGTCTGACTCCGAGCAGGCAACATCTTCTATCAGAGCTTCCTGTAATGTAATATATCAGGATTATAGCTCTTCTGAAGCGTCGTCTGATGAGATTACCTACACTCCGACGATGCCTAGCAATGTATCCTCTGGAGCTACCTCGTCTCACGTGACTTTCACAGAGATGACACCCTCTCAGGTTTCTTCTCCTGAGACTGTGACTTCAGGATACACATTCTTCCCGACTCATCATCATGAAGAAAACCCAACTTGGGGTGATGGATGGGTCAACGAAGAAGAAAAGCTGCTGGATGCTGTTCAGGACTTGCTCCCGGAAAATGCTCCGTGCAACAAAATCACTGAGGATGGCAACTCTGCTGCAGATACATCCCCAGTAGATGAAAAACGACAGCCTCTTGATCCTGAAGACAATCTTCCAAACGAAGATCCTTCTCAAGAAGCTCTCGAAGTTGGTAGAGGCACCCGCTCTGGCCGGGACTACCACAAGAATTACAACCAATCTTCCTTTACTTATGTAAATCCTTCGGGAAAAGATGTTGTAAGCGCCCCCAGTGGCAAAAACAATGATGAACATGCAGGCCCCAAGGAGGCTTTCAAGTATGACTTGGTTGAGCACTTCAAACACATACCTGCACGTCTTCACATCCTAGACTTATTGCGAATGTCTCCACGCACTCGTGATAATCTCATCTCAGAATTACAAAAACTGAATGAGGATGTCGACAAACATGCCCCGCAAGTCCTCCAAATTGAAATGGACTACCGGGTCAAAAACTCAGAAACCTCCTTAAAAGGAGAAAAAGAGAAAAGCGAGGGATCATGCATCCAATGCCTCTCGGTTCAAAAGGTAGCCAGTGCAACCATCGCCTTCACTAAGGAAGACCTCCTACTTGGCGAAGCAAGGCACAACCGACCCCTGTACTTCACAGGGTACATCAAAGAAATGCCGATACATAGAGTTCAGATCGACCCAGGTTTTGCACTCAACCTTATCTCCACTTCGGCTCTTGAAGAGTTGGGCATCCCACCCAGCAAGCTAAGCCACACATCTGTATCTATCTTTGGATACGATGGGAGCACTCAAAGGCCTATCGGCAAAATCAGGTTCAAATTGCAAATCGGTGATCTTATCTCTGAGGTCACTGTGTATGCAATAAAAACCCCCTCATGCTACAACATCCTTCTCGGACGTCCTTGGATACACGAGAATGGTGTTGTTCCTTCAACTCTACATCAATGCATCAAGTTCGTCGGCGACGACGGCATGGTACATCGTGTCTTTGCGGACAGAAAACCCTTCAAAGGTAAAGAAGTCCACTTCGCAGACTCCCAGATGTATGAAGGAGAAAAAGAAGAAGAGGAAACAGCACCCCCTGCTGAAAATCTCCAGAAAGATAAAGGCAAGGCTCCTCAAAAATCACCGGAAGAAAACAACCCCTCCGGCAAATTAGAAGAGAGTGGTCAATCTCCCTTCGTCATCTCCCTCAAATCTTCAAAACCTTTGGTCATCACGACTAAAGTGAAGAAGGCGAAACAAAAGCCTGGGGGCAAATTTGTTGTCTCTCTCGTGTCTATCATGCAAGACACAGACTCGGACTCAGAGCCAGAAGACGATGCATCGTCAAGCCAAGCTGACACTCAGCAAGTTCAGCATGCTCTCACTCCGATGGAGACACCTGCTGATGTAGAAGATCCTACGTCTGCTACCTTTGTTGTTCCGGCAACATCACCAAAGCAAAGGCCGATCTTCTTCCATAGATCGGACGCTTCTTCATCAAGTTCTCTGCTTGAACCTTTCCAAAATGAAGGTATGCCTCAACTATCTCTATATAGTCCTGTGGCACAAGCAATTATGAAGAAAATGGGCTATGACGCTCAAAACCCAGTCGGTTTGGGAGAAAGACGCGGTATTCTCACGCCATTGGAGCCCGCCTTGACCAAAAGCCAGCTGGAAGATTGGAGACTCTACGGTCATGTAGAAAAGTCTTCATATGGGTTAGGGTATGATCCCGACACTCCTCTGAGACAGTTGACACAAAAGCTTAAAAGTCGTTTTACCGACCAAGCCTCAACATCTCAAGTCCACGAAGACATCGATCTCCCTGGATATCTCTTTAAAGAGTTACCTGACAAAGATCCAGGAAGCTCATCCAATTGGTACGATTTCTCTGATGATGAAGAGGAATCGCTCGATAATACAGACTTGTGCTATTCTGACCCAGAAGAACCCTCGTCTCCAAAAGAAATACCAGACTCAACAGGCGATTGGGACTATCTCATAGCAAGCCTTGAGGAGATCACCAATCAAGAAAATCCATGGAAAGGAACAGAGCCTTGGTCTGGTAATGCAGTTGAAACTCCAGAAGGTTTCGTTGAGTTGGAAGCCTCCGAAAATATTGTGGAGGAACCACCTTCGAACCTTCCGACAGAAGATCCTGTTCAAAAGATAAACTTGGGAACACCAGATAACCCACGTCATGTATTCATAAGCAAGAATATAAAGGATGATGAGTTACCCGAGTATATCGCTTTTCTTCGTGAGTTCGTTGATTGCTTTGCATGGTCCTACGCTGAAATGCCTGGGTTAGACCCCAAAGTAGCAGTCCACAAACTCAATCTTCAAGAAGACATCAAGCCTGTCAAACAAGGCCAAAGAAGATTCCGTCCAGATGTGATGGATAAAATTGAACAAGAAGTTCAAAAACTCAAAAGCGTTGGCTTCATCCGTGAGGAACAACATCCAGAGTGGTTGGCCAATATTGTCCTCGTGACAAAGAAAACCGGGCAGATCAGAGTCTGTATTGACTATAGAGACTTGAATGGCGCTTGCCCTAAAGATGAATTCCCGCTCCCCATACCGGAGGTGATGATTGACAATACCTGCGGATTCGAGCGAATGACATTCATGGATGGCTTCTCTGGCTACAATCAGATAAAGATGCATCCCGAGGATGAAAAACACACATCTTTTCGGACTCCATTTGGCGTGTATTGCTACACTGTCATGCCATTTGGTCTGAAAAATGCTGGTGCCACATATCAGAGGGCTATGATGAAAATATTCCAAGATATGCAGCACAAGACGGTCGAATGTTACGTTGATGACCTCGCCGTCAAAAGCAGAAGAAAAGAAGACCATCTCAAAGATCTTCGGGAAGTCTTCCTCCGACTCCGCAAACACAAACTGCGGATGAATCCTCTAAAATGCTTCTTCGGCGTCTCGTCGGGTAAGTTTCTCGGATTCCTTGTTCGGAAAGCTGGAATAGAACTTGACCCCATCAAAGTCAAGGCTATTCTAGAAATGCCCTCTCCAAGAACCTTGAGAGAACTAAAAGGGCTTCAAGGGAGATTGGCCTACATCAGGCGGTTCATCTCCAATCTTTCGGGGAAATGCCGTCCATTCTCTCGATTGATGAAAAAGGGTGTAGACTTTGTCTGGGATGCCGACTGTGAAGCCGCATTTCAAGATATCAAGTCATACCTGACCAAACCTCCAGTGTTAGCTGCCCCTGCCACTGGAAAACCATTCATCTTGTACACAAGAGCTCTTGATCATTCTGTAGGCGCTTTGCTTGCACAAGAGAATGGTGAGGGAAAAGAGGCTGCTCTATACTACCTCAGCCGCATGCTAGTAGGTGCAGAGCATCGCTACTCTCCAGTCGAAAAAGAATGCCTTGCAGTGATGTTCGCCGTACAAAAGCTACGTCACTACTTGCTTTCCAACACAGTCTACCTGGTCTCGAGGATCAACCTCTTGAAGGTCCTTGTCACAAAGGCAGGTTCTCTCAATGCCCGACTGGCAAAATGGTCCATCCTTCTATCACAATTTGATATTAGGTATGTGCCACAAAAAGCAATCAAAGGCCAAGCTCTAGCAGATTTCCTCGCAGAGCATCCATTGCCTAAAGATTCACCACTCAGAGATGATCTCCCAGACGAACCTGTCTACAACGTGGAGACTTCCTCACCAAATGCCTCCTGGGACATGTACTTTGACGGTGCAACCAGGACAAATGAAAACAGAAAGCTGATCTCGGGAGTTGGCATCCTCTTTGTTAGCCCTGACAAATACATGATTCCACACGCTTTCTCGCTACTGGAACCATGCACAAACAATGCAGCTGAATACCAAGCTCTGATCCTAGGATTGGAACTCGCCATTGAATCCGGTATCACCATGCTGGAAGTCTTTGGAGACTCTCAACTGATCGTCAACCAGATGAATCAGAAATATGAAGTCAGGAAGCCCGATCTGCTGCCTTATTACAACAAGGCACAATCGCTTCTGCAAAAGTTTGACATCTGCAACATCACCCACATTCGTAGAGGTGAAAACATCCGTGCAGATGCCCTGGCCGGACTTGCCGCATCAATGGCGATCCAGGAAGGGGAAAACATGCAAATTACAGTGAGTGAGAGAAGGATCCTCCCTCCTCTTAACACACACCAAGCAGTTGCTGAATGCCACCGAGTGGTTGGAAGTCGGATCTCTATCCTTCAACCTTCAATCGGCGACTGGAGGGATCCATTCATTGATTACACTATGTTCGGAATCCTACCTGAAGATCCAAAAGAACGGGTAAGCATCCAAAGGCGAGCCCCAAACTTTCATTTGGATATCCCTTCAAAGATCCTTTACAGGAAATCCTTCAATGGAGTACTCCTACGCTGCTTGTCACAACAAGAAGCTGAAGAAACACTCAAAGAAGTTCACGCTGGTCTTTGTGGAGCTCATCAGGCTGGTCCCAAGCTCTACGACCAAATCAAAAGGTTGGGTTACTACTGGCCTACCATGGTACCCGACGCAATGCAATTTGCTAAGCGATGCCAACAATGCCAAGTTCATGGAGACTACATTCACATGCCTCCGGAATGGCTACATCCTACAGCAATCTCATGGCCTTTCGAAGCATGGGGCATGGACATCATAGGTCCCATCTCTCCCCCTTCAAGCAAAGGTCATCGCTTCATCTTCGCCGCAACGGATTATTTCTCCAAGTGGTCAGAAGCATTTGCGTTTAACGAAATGAAGACCTCATCAGTTCTTCAGTTCCTACGCACCAACATCATTTGTCGTTTCGGCATACCCAAAAGATTCGTCCATGATAACGGACCACAATTCCGGGATCATCGATTCTACAGGTTCTGCGACAAATACAAAATCCAAAGCTGTCCTTCGACTCCATACAATCCGGCAGCAAACGGATTAGCAGAAGCCTTCAATAAGACACTCTGCAAAATCCTCAAGAAAATGGTCTCTAGTCACAAAAGAGACTGGAGCGATAAACTGTCTGAAGCTTTGTGGGCCTATCGAACCACCGTTCGAGGACCAACCCATAGCACACCATTCTCCTTGGTCTATGGATGCGAAGCTGTCGTGCCCCTAGAGGTACAAATTCCTTCTCTTAGGGTACCTCTACAAAATGACATGACTCAAGAAAGCAATGCGAAATTACGACTTCATGAGCTGGACAATCTCGATAAGAGACGGCTCGAAGCTCGACAAAGCATTGAACTTTACCAAGCACGCATGGCAGGATCTTTTGACAAAAAGGTCAGGCAACGCGCCTACAAAAAGGGTGACTTAGTTCTTGCGGTAAAAAGACCAATGGTCTTCGCACACAAATCCAAAGGCAAATTTGAACCAAAATGGGAGGGACCCTACGTCATCGACAAGGTCTTCTCCAACGGCGCATATGCCCTCCTAAACATGGAAGGCGACAGATGTATGCTGCCTATCAACGGCAAGTTCTTGAAGCGGTACTACCCTTGAAGACTTACCCAACTGGGTAAGAGCAATGCCTGTATGGCCAAAACCTGTTCTCAGGTACTCGCTCGTCAAACCCACTCTCTTTAGAATTTTCATATCAAATGTCAAAATTTCTAGAGATTCAAAAACAATGCTTACTTTCATCGTTTCATTGTTCAAAAACAAAAAAAATCCAAGTTTAGGAGCCTCTCCCTGACTTGACCAAAACTTTCGATCCTTGAACCAAAATTCATGGTTTGAAACAAAAATCCGGATTCAGGGATTTCCACCCTAGTCCACCTTACCTTTTACCGCCAAATGGTTCTAGGTCAAAATTTACGACCCTCGTGTCTTTAAACAAAAAAAAAATGGTTTTTCAAAAATCGTGGGGAAACGACATCAAAGTCAGTACCCGCAAAACAAAAATTTTGAAAAAAAAGCAAGGATGCGACATTCCATCGATACTTGCACCCAAAATCGCAGGGAAGCGACATTTCGTCGATACTTGCAAAATCCAAAAACCGTGGAGAAGCAACAAACCAGTTGATATCCACAACCCAATTTCAAAAATCGTGGAGAAGCAACAAACCAGTTGATATCCACAACCCAAATTTCAAAGGTTCGAGAAAACCTAAAATCGTGGAGAAGCAACAAACCAGTTGATATCCACAACCCAATTTCAAAAATCGTGGAGATGCAACATACCAGTTGCTATCCACAACCCAAAATTACAAATGGTTCGAGAAAACCTCAAATTTCAAAAAATCGCGGAGAAACGACATCAAGTCAGTACCCGCAAAACCAAAAGTCTTGGGAAAAGCAGGGAAGCGACGCTTAGTCGATATTTGCACCCCAATTCGCGAGGAAGTGACATTCCATCAATACTCGCAAAACCGAATGAGCAAGGAAGCGACATTCCATCGATACTTGCAAGACCATTCAGCGGGGAGGCGACATTTAGTCGATACCTGCATTTTGAAAGCCAAAAAATCTGGCTATAAACGCCAAAACCTGGCTCTTTTGCCAAAAACCGGCTATCAATGCCACCAAATCGGCTATAAATGCCACACAAAAAAAAACCTGACTCTCATATCAAAACCGGCTATAAATGCCACAAACCGGCTATCAATGCCACAAAAAATTGGCTTTCACGCCGACAAACCAAAACTTGGCTTTCAAAAAAATGGCTATCAATGCCACCAAACCGGCTATAAATGCCACAAATTGGCTATCAATGCCACCAAACTGGCTATAGATGCCACAAAATAAACACCGGCTTCCATGCCAACCAAAATTTTGGCTTTTACGCCATAAAATTTCGGCTTCCATGCCATCTCAAAATTGGCTCCCATGCCACGAACAAAATTTTTGGCTCTTATGCCATCTCAAAAATCGGCTATAAATGCCACATAAAAAAACCTGACTCTCATGTCAAAACTGGCTGTAAATGCCACAAAAATCCGGCTTTCACGCCAAATTCGTTTCCCCTACCAAAACAATTATTTGACAAAAGATTTTCACAAAATGACAAAGCTTTTGATCAAATCCCATTTAGCAATTGCTTTCATCACAAAAAGGTTTGAGTGAGCGTAGGGAACAAAAAAAAAAGGTACCAAAAAATACATGTGGTACCAAAGCAAAAAAAAAAAAAAAATAGAAAGTGTTCACAAGCACTACAAAAAAAAAAAGAAAAGTACCAAAAAAATACATGTGGTACCAAAAAAAAAAGAAAAAAGAAAGAAAGCGTTCACAAGCACTACAAAAAAAAGAAGTACCAAAAAAATACATGTGGTACCAAAAAAAAAGAAGAATGGTTTCTGCTATAAAAAATCAGGAGCTCAGCCAAAAATGGTCTCCAGCCAAAGCTTCAGCTCCTCAAGCAAACTTTTGGCCTCATCCGTCAGAATTTCCAAGGCACGCTTCTTCAGGAACTTGCCATGAGATGCTGGCGAATGTCGTAACCCTTCTTTTACACCGGGAAGCCCTTCCCCAGCAGTTTGCCATCGTTCGTTTTCTAGAGTCCTCCTATCGAGAACTTGACCGGCATCTGCAACCCTGCGAATCAGAGTACTCTCCCTGTCACGAGCCTCTGTTATAGCAGCCCACTTCGCATCGACTTGTGCCTTCAAATGCTCAAGACGTTTTCTGGCCTCCTCAACTTCCCTATCAAGGACGTTAAGGTCATGCCTCAATCCGATGATGGCTAGCTCTTCCTTGTTCTTCTCCCGAACTAACTGCTTCTTGCTTTGTGTAGCCTCATTCAGGTCAGACTTAGCCTTATCAGCAGGGTCCAAGAACATCTCCTTGAAGAATTGGTCGTCAGGGAAACCCATGGTCTCAAACCACTTGTCACCCAGTGCAATGATCCTATCAACGATCGCCCTGGCACCTGTGACATCCAGACCAACCTCTTCGGTGTCAGTCAGAATCTCCTGTACATGTGGGATCATGCCGAATCCTGCCTCCAAGTGTCCAGAAAGGAGAGTCTTGACCCAAGAACTCAAAACCCGAGCCAGCACCTTCTTCGCAAATTGAAGAGACGAACTGGATGAAGATTCACCCTTCTCCGCTGATCGGCTGCTCATGTCATGTCCCATTGGAAGAGTAACAAAAGAACTCTTTTCACTTGGAGCCACTGGAGAGGGAATCTCAACACGAGGCATCTCCCCAACCATGTCAGAACTGGTCTCTACCTCCGGATCGACCTCTGGCATCCCTTGCTCTGGTTCTGAAGAAAGCGATGGACTCTCTTCTGTCACTTCAAAACCTGCAAATGAAACACAAAAAGGTATGAATATGATCCTGTTAAAAAAAAAAAAAACATCATCAGGGTCATCACTACAAAGTACCTTCTTCGACGACTGGCGGAACACTCTCTTCCTCCATGAACTCATCGGAAGCATCATCGACATTTGCGTCCATTGATGGTTCAAAGTCATCGGAATCCTGTGGCAAGTCAGCTGACAAGAAAAAATGTTAGCAAATCAAGTCGCAGGCAAAAAAAAAAGAGAAAGCGAAAGAAGTTATACCAATTGGAGATTCCGGAGTCATTCCAGAGTCCCTCGGTTCTTCTTCAGATGCCATAACCGGCTCCATCACCGCCTCATCGGTCGGAACCTCAGGCATCGGCAAGTCTTCATCCTCTGCTAAAAAAAAAAAAAAAAAAAAAAAGCAGCAACAGGGTGAGAAAACAAATCAGAACATGGAAAGCCCCATGAAAGGAGTAGAAAAAGAAAAAGGAAGAATCATACCTTCACCAATGGTCTCTTCCCCACGACTCCTCTTCTCTGGAGGCTCGTCGACAGCCTCTGGCACCTCCTCGTTGATGGTAAGAGGGATTTCCATGTCAGGAGAGTCCTCATGTGGCCCCTCGCTGCGATGATGACTCCTCCTCTTCTTACCTCTACGGGTTCGCTTCCTAGAAGAACCCGCCCCACTATCAGAGTCAGGTTTCTCACTTGACTCCTCACTGGATGGTCTGCTTTCGCCAGTAGACTCCACGGAAGCTCGTCTCTGTGCCGCTTGCATCCAAGCGTCGAGCTCAGCTTCCTCCTGTTCTAGCTGCTCCAAAGCCTCATCAGGTACTTCCCGAACAGCTTCAGAACCAATGACGCCCTGGTCACCGAGAAAGCCTATCTTGTGCTTCTCTCCAGAAAGGAAGGCCCAAACTTCCTCTCGCCGGACGCCATCCGACTTCCCAATGCCTTTTCCAGAAAACAGCTTTACATCAAGCTCCTTCTTGGAAAGCCCCCGATATGCCAAAAAGCTCTCCGCGAACCACTTCGTGAAGCCGGCAGTTCGGAAAGTCGACAGCTCAGGATAAGAAATCGCGGCAGTAGTGTCTTCAGCACTATAGAAAGCCCATGCATTTCTGCCATCCTGCAAACCCCCAAAACGCTTCACCATACTCGAAGGCGCTCCAACAACGCCTTGAGAGAAGCCCAACTGAAGCGCAAAGCGAGAAGGTACATACGGCTGGATGTCGACGAAAAGATGTCTACGGTACACCATCGTGCCGACTCGTATGCTGAAAAGCCACTCCTTCTCTGCATTGGTCAAAGAGTAATGCCTTCCCGACCCTGCTCTGGTAGAGTCTCGGGAGGCACCAAAATCAAAAGCCTTCTTCCGCAACTCCGGAGAAAGCTTAACTGAAGACTGCCCCATCTCGACGTCCCTGAACCGTCGGATCCTCATGCGGGCAAACAAAAGTGATTCAGATACGGCTTTTCCCTTAGCCAATCGAATCATCAGAGGATCATCATCCTGTGCAGCACCCAGCTGGTGGAAGCCAGGACAGTGGTATACAAACCACGAATAAAAAATATGGGCTGAAAATACCCTATTCATAGGGAGCCCAAGCCGAACCAAGAAAGCAGCAGCCTGCAGTTCGGTACACAGGTAGGAGTAAAGAGCGGGCACCAAAGCAAGCCGCTCTCCAAACGCCATCTGACAAGCCGGAAAAATACAATGCGGCCTGATGTGCGTCCCATCTCCACCAGCAAAAATAGCCTCACCTAGCCAAAAAGTGAGGTAAACAGCAAGATCTCTCCGCAGTGCAATGTCAAAACAAAGGGCATCTGTGCTCGCGAAGAAACCCTTCAACTCTTCCTGCATGGCCAAAGTCTTCTTCCTGTCTTCCCGGGTCATGCTATCAGGAGACTCTTTGCTGTCAAAGAAGTTGAAGAATGAAGAGCCATAACTCTTCCAACTGCTGGATCTGACTTTCGAGCCCTCCTTCAAAAAATCATAGAAGGCGACGAGCTGAAAGTATAGGAGCCTGAACTCCTCTGACTGCTCCTCAAGGACGCTGTCAATCGGCATGAACTCCTCGTAGAGTTTGACAAGGATGGGCAATCCAGTAATAGCACTCAACTCCTTCAGAGAAAAACCAATCTCACCATTCGTGACAACGAAGGTATTGGTCTGAGGGAGGAAAGACTCCAACATAGCCATGAAGGCATCATCGGAAAAGGTCACGGTCTCCCTAAAAGCGCGGACCGCGTCAAAAATCCCGGCTTCCTTCAAAACGGCGCCCCCAATCAGCAAGGTGTGGTCAGTCCATGACTTCCAATCGGAGTCAGCATTGAAACGGCCACGAAGTCGAAAAGGCTTCACCCAAGTACTGCCGTCACCGCTGAAAACGCCAAGGCCCACCGGTCTCAAATCGACCGACGGATAATCAGAGCCCTGGTAGCCGCTGGATGGCATCAACATGTCCATACGGGCAGGCGACTTCTCCGCATATCCGGAGGGACCGCCAACAAAAACCCCGGTCTTGATCACACTGGTCCTCTTTACCCAGCTCGGAGGATCTTCCCTCTTAGGGCACGTGGGAGAAAGGCTCAGGATCGAGATGGTCCGGTCAAAAGACGACCGGGTAGAAATAGTTCTCTTCACCATCAGCTGTGTAAGAGAACTGAAAACATCTCCTTTGGTATGTCAAGTCGTCAGGGACTGCATCTCCAAAGAAGAAGGTAGGCTTGGGCAAAACCCTCAGATCATCCATAACCCAAGGACGGTTGCTTACCATGATCTTATAGAACTCCTCATCCTTGAGAGCGATCAATCGCTGTCTCATCTCATCACGATTGAGGGAATCGCATTCTTCCAAGTTCTTCTCAATAAACTGGACCTTCTCCCAGGCCTGCTGAACGGCCACATTAGAAGATCTGGCGGATCGACGAGGTACGCTTGTAGCAGGCTCTTTACCCTTGTTCGCTCTGAAGGAACCACCTGCAAAGGTCGGAAAAGAAAAAGATCGTCATCAAAATGACAGGATTTCGCTAAAAAAGAAAAAAGGGTCACTTTGTCCCACTAAAAATCTGGCGAAATTTTGGCATGACCCCGGGGCAATTCCGAAGAAAAGGGAAATACCCCGAAAGAAATAGAAAGTTTTGAAGATGGGCTCAACATTGCTGCGGGCTCCGAAACTCCAAACTTTCGAAACCTCAAAATCTCCGCAAAATCAAGAAGGGCTCAACATCACTGCAAGCTCCAAATTCCCAAATTTGCAAAGATTTTCAGGTATGCTATCATGCTCAATCTACAAATAGTACATGCATGAACATCTAGATTTGCATAAAAACGCATTATCATGATGAGCAAAAAAAAAAAAGAAACTTTCTCGAAAAAAAAGGGGAGAAAGAAAAGAAAAAAAAGAAACTTTCTCAAACAAAAAAAAAAGAGAAGAAAGAAAACAGCAAAAAAAAAAAAAAAAAAATAGGCCACGTGGCCGTACGGACCAGATCCGTACGGATCTGTCCGTACGGCCCACAAAAAAAAAAAAAAAAAAAAAAAAAAAAAAAAAAGAAAGAAAAAAAAAAGTGAAAAAAAAAAAGAAATCACGTGGAAAAGAAAAAAAAAAAGAGAAGAAGAATAGAAAGAAAAGAAAAAGAAAAGAAAAAAAAAAAGAAGGAAAAAAAAAGAGAGAAACTTTCTTCTTTTTACCATCCTATTCTCTACATGGAGTTTTCTTGAAAGAAAAAAGAGAGAAAACTTACTTGAAGCCATTGATGGAGAAGAAGAAGGAAAAAGCTTGAAGATCCTTGAAGAAGAAGAACTCTTGGTCTTGGAGCTCCCTTGAGATTGTTGCAAAAGGAAGCAATAAGAGCAAGAGATCCTACCTTCCTTTACTTTTATAGGAGAGAGCAAATCAAAGAAGGAAACAAAGAAGAAAGGTAAGTGTTACTAATTAAGTAACCTTACCAAAAGAGAAGATATTAGAAAGATTCTTTCCCAAAAAGAAAGATGTCTTTGAGAGATTTCCTCCCAAAATCAATCAAATGAGAGATTCTCTCCAACAAAAAAGGATATTGAAGATTCTTTCCCAAAAAGAAAGATACCTTGAGATATTCTCTCCCAAATTAAGGGAAGATGAGAGATTCTCTCCCATAAAGATATTTTTAGATATTCTCTATCCAAATGAGATATCTTTAGATATTCTTTACAAAAATGGCCCCACATGAGATCTAAGCCATCCTAAAAAGCTTAAGGTCCCATGGGCTAGCCCATATGAGCCAGGTTTGACCACCTAGGCACTAAAAAAAAAAAAAAAAAAAAAAAAAAAGAAAAAATGGGCTTTTAGTCAGAAAAAATCCCTCTTACCAAGAGCATACAATAATGGTTCCATGCCTCTTTTGAGTTGATTGAACCATACAAAAAAAATTCCAAGCCCCATGAGCTTCCAAAAATCAAACCATCCAGCCTCATATACCAAATTGAGCCAAAATCTTGAAATTGACATTTCACAAAAATCCAAACCACTCCAATGGACCCACACAGTCCCAAAGAGTGACCAAAAACCAAATCCTGGTCCCCTAACTTGCCACATACAGCTTGTTAGGTCACAAGACCAAAACAAAAAACCAAACCCTGATCCCCCAACTTGCCACATACAGCTTGTTGGGTCACAAGATCAAAACCAAAACCCGACCCCCTAGCCTGCCATATATAGCTTGTTAGGTCACAAGGTCAAAAACAAAAGCCCAAATCCACATCCCTGATGTCATCTTCAAAACTTTGCCTCGAGATGGTATTTGATTCCTTTCACTACCATAAAATTCCCCTGGAAGCTCAAAGGCTACTCTACCAAAAGAAAGATTGCTCAAAGACTCTTGGTCAAGACACAAGCTCTCCTTCAAAAATCTCTTCGAGGCACATCGACTACAAAAGTCAAGCAACTCGTCGCTGTACCTCGAGGGGGCATTTGTTGACACCAAAAATGTCACTTTGCCTCTTCAACATCAAGAAAGCTGCATGAAGTCGCAACCTGCCATAAATAGGCAATGCAATTTCTCCAAAAAATCAAATCTTGTCAGAATCAAACAAAAACTGCAAGATCCTTCAAGATAGCCAAGAGAAGAGTACACATGAAGTTTCGGGCCATTTCGACAACATTTGGCCTAACTTCACTTCTCCGACAGCTAAAATGGCGCTCCCGGCGGCGACATCATCGGAGACGTCAAAACTTCGATCAGAGCCTACGGATGACTCCAGCATGTCTCAAAAGGGTTCCATGCCAAATTTCAAGTCAAACCGACAACGTTTGACCCTCCATCAGTGCTCGAGCAGCAAAATCAAGCCTCCCGGCGGCGGGAACCACCGAAGCCTTCGCTCATCAAACCAAGTGCATGAGTGGCTTCAACATGCTTCCAAAAGGCTGCACGTCAAATTTCAGGTCATTCCGACAACGTTTGACCAGGTTTTGATGCTCCGAGAGAAAATCAAGCCTACCGGCGGCGGAGCAACCCGGGACCATGACATCCAAAACGGAGCCCATGGAACGTCTCAAAATGACTCCAATAGGCTCCCCGTCAAATTTCAGGTCAATCGGACATCGTTTGGCCACATATCAAAGCTCGGCATTTTCCCCGCAGCAAAATCAAGTGAAGCATCGACGGGACCCCAAACGGCTTCAAAACTCAAACAAAAGCCTATGGTTGGTCTTATTTATTGCTCAGGAGGCTTCACCTCAAATTTCAGGTCATTCCGACATCGTTTGACCAAGTTTCAGCTTCTGGCGGAAAATCAGCAGCTCTACGCGACAAAGTCTTCGGCTTTCCCGGAAAATTGGAAACTTTGCACTCTAAAAATGCAAGGATTCTCATCAGGTTTTCTACAGGGAAATCAAGCCAATAAATGAGAAGAAATGTCAAGAAAAATACAGAAGAAAACGGCGACGAAAAAGACCTCAAAACGACCGCAAAACGGGCTCCGAAGGGGAAAAATCCCCCAGGGTCGCAGACCCCTGCGACCATGGCCCATGGTCGCAGGCCCCTGCGACCATGGAGGTCCGGGTCACCGGATTTTCCGCCGGTGACCCGTTTTTCCGTCTTTTTTTCGCGTTTCGCGCACTTTGGACCCTGTGGTTTCCTGAAAATGTGATTTTTAGTGCTTGAAATTGACTCATATCCGACGACATCCGTCAAAATCATGGGTCAACCTCCAAAAGCATAAAATCATCATTGATCGCTCCAAGATCGCCAACCGGTCGACCAAGAAAGTGCACTTTCTGTCCGACCGATCGTGAAATCGACAAGACAGATGTCACCGGCCCACTCTTAGCTATCAATGTCTGAAGTTACATGTTCATCCGATGTCGATCAGCATGTAGATCCATCGATGATCATCGCCAGAAGAATTCCAGAAGACACGGCACGGCCCGCGACTCTTCGACTGCTCGGCGACCAATTAATGTGGTTAATTGACTAGCTTTATTGCAGTCATTAATTCATTTCTTTGGACGGCCCAATCAGAAGCAAGCATTTGGGAGTTACAAGTCAATTGATTCATGGCATTTAAACCATGAAACTCCTCCCATTATGGTAATTAAGGTGATTAAAAGCCCTTAATCTCCATCGGCCAATCAGATTCAAGGAAAAAGGAGTTACAAAATCAAGAAATAAATCTTGTAACTCCTCCCATTAAAGCCATTAAGGCTCATAAACCCTCCTAAATGGCTACCAAAAGCCTATAAATAGGAGAGCATTCCATTGAAATGGAGATCGGAAAAAAGAGGAGAAAATCGAGATCGATCAATCGGAGATCACTTCCAAAGCAACAAAGAATCCAGAGAAAGAAACAGAGAGAAAACTCTGCTGAAGTTCTGCACCGGCCACCACTACAAGGCGACAAAAGTCCCTTGGGGGGCACCCCCCCCAAGGTCCTTGCCTTCTCCCGCTACCTCCAATGGCTTAGACGTGGCTTTTCAGCCCGTCTACTTAGCTTTTTATTGGACATAGAACCTTCTCTTGGTCTTTGTCCTCTAAAAACCTGAGGTTATAGCCAAGCCAAGCGAATCAAGAGCATCTTCTGTTCTCATCTGCATGGATGATGGCGAAGCCCACACATGGCTTGCGACCGTCAATCTGAACGAGTCCCCCACAATCTCCTGAAAAGTTAGATCTTCCTTTTCTTGCTTTTCATTGTAGTTTGTATTTTTCTAAAAGAGACAAAAATCACAACTCTTGTCTTTCATTATTGATAAGAATTGTAAATCGGCTATAAACGCCAAAATCGGCTATAAATGCCAAGCAAAATCGCCTTTCACGGCAAACCAAGAAAATGTCTATTTTCTTAAATATTTGTGCAATGGAAAACTTGAAAGAAGTTGATTTCATTTTTACTTGCGAAGGTTGATCTCCGGATTACCACTTGCAATTCCAAGTAAAATAGAAAATCTGGCACACCCACACAAAAGAAATGTTGATGCACGCTTCAGGGCCCGCCAGGGCGCGAAAGGGCCGGACCCGACGGGCTCCCACGTTCCGCCGACCCCGGTAGCCGCCCCAGCGGCGCCTCGGAGCGCGTTCCATCATACGTCATCAGGGAAAGTGGTTCCGGGTGGAAGTTCTTCCCAGTGGAGAGGAAGAAGAAGAAGAAAAGGCAGCAACATGCCTTGCGTGGTTTTCTGTGATTCTGTCCCATAACAGAATCACTTGTTGAAGAAAGAATAAAGAAAGGAGACAACCCATCTAGGGTGTCCCAGGTCTCGGGTCGATTCAGGTCATGTTCGACCTGCCCACTCTGCAGAAGCCCATATCCAGAACAGTAAGCGGGCATGTGATTACATCAGCGCGATAGCATCAGTACGGACATCACGTTGACGGCCCACTTGCTACTATGACTGAGGAAGAAGACTAGAGATATCGCTGTAGCACTCGCCACCAACTGGCCTTCGCCAAGTGTTTAATAAATTTATCTGATTTTTTGAAACATTTATCTGAGCTTTTTGCAAATCTATCTGAGTTTTTAGCAAATTTATCTGAGTTTCTGGCAAATATATCTGAGCTTCTGACATATTTATCTCCATTTTGGAAAATTTATCTGAGTTTTTGGGAAATCTATCTGAGTTTTTGACAAATTTATCTAAGTTTTTAACAAATTTATCTCCATTTTTGAAATTTTTATTGAGTTTTTTAATAAATCTTTCTGTGTTTTTTGCAAATTTATTTAAGTATTTTAAAAATCTATCTGAATTTATGGAAAATCAATCTGAGTTTTAGAAAAATTTATTTGCATTTTTTGAAATCTATTTGCGATTTTTAACTTTATTTGTGTCTTTTGAAGTTTATTTTACGTCTTTTTCAATTTATTTGCATTTTTAAAAATAAATTAACTGAGTTTTAGCATAAATATTGAATTTTTTGCAAAATTTTATGTAGTTTGAAATTTTGGTTTTTCTTAGTTTTGGTAAATGTACTTACGCTTTTTGAAATTTATTTGTATTTTTTAATTTTAATTACGTCTTTTGAAATTTATTTGTGTCTTTTGAAATTTATTCACTTTTTTTTTAATTTTATTTGGATATTTTTAAATTTATATGCATTCTTTTGAAATTTATTGCGTTTTTTGAAATTATTTCGGTTTTTGAAATTTTATTTACGTCTTTTGAAATTTATTTGCGTCTTGTGAGATTTATTTATATATTTTGAGATTTATTTGGATCTTTTGAAACTTATTTGCGTCTTTTTAAATTAATTTTCATCTTTTGAAATTTATTTATATTTTTTGAAATTTATTTGGATCATTTAAAATTTGTTTGCTTCTTTTTAAATTTCTCTTTGTTCTTTTGAAATTTATTGCGTTTTTTGAAATTTATTTGCGTTCTTTCGAATCTATTTGTATTTTTTGAAATTTGTTTATGTTTTTTTAGAATTTATTTGCTTTTTTTAATTTTATTTACGTCTTTTGAAATTTATTTTCGTCTTTTGAAATTTATTTAGAGCTTTCGAGATTTATTTTCATCTTTTGAAACTTATTTACATTATTTGAAATTTATTTGGGTCTTTTGAAATTTATTTGGCCAATTAAATGGTAGTTGACCATTATTAATGGCATATCCCACTAATCGTGAGATATGATTTTGAAGAAAGGGTAAATTAGACATTTTAGGTCTTCAAATTTGAAAAAGGGACCTATCACACTATGAAAAAAGATTGTGGATTTAAGGCAGTAAAGTGACATGATCAGGGACCTGTCGCCGAATGCCCAAAAAAAAAGTACAAACACTGTAAAGCCATTGTGCTCTGTGCCTGCCCCTAAAATTAAAAGACAATGATCATTTGATCTGAGTGATATTGGTCCTAGCTCCTAATCCACAATCAAATCTATCCACCCTTCTACTCCTCCTCCTGATCCAGGTGGGTCCTACAGGTAGAAAATACTTACGCATCTTCTATCAGGGGTCCACCTGGATCCAGCTGAGGCAGCACACGCCAGCTGGCCTGCTTTGGAGATGGATATGGCTGGGCTTTTTGGCCATGTACTGGACCCTGTCTTGAGATTTTGGTCCAATTGCTGATGGGCCCGGCCTGTACTGTCTTCTCAAGGACTCCAACTTGCCCAACTGGACAAGTTCAATGATATTCAGCTGGGCATGGGCCTTATATTTAGATTATTGGACTGATAAGCGCAACTCATTTTGTCTTTAGCCACGTTCAACCCTATCCACCATTGCAGTGCAGCTATCCTGTTCGCCCCAAGATAAAAAGTGCATCGATCAACTTGTAACAAAAAAGGATTAAAAAAACCTTGAAGCATTTATGATCTTTCTCTCAATTAAGTAATGATTACCTAATATGTTCACTGTGATCAAATTATGATGTGCCGTGTAGAGGGGTGATCCTAATCTAAATTAACAGTGATAACATTGATTTTAAAACTCAGCTGAAACAGATTGGTATTGCTTGACTTCTTTCAGCACTAACTTCATACCTTTTGTTCTCCTTTTTTCTTAGCCGGCCGGGAGGACCCATGAGAGACTTCAGCCATGGGAGATAATGCCTGCTCACACAAGGAGAGACTTGCTCCTGTAGGGCACGTTTGTATAGCCTATTTCCTCGGAAAAGGATGTGGTTTTCTGCGAAAAACTCTTTTTTCATGTGTTTGGTGAGGCAATTTTTTACGGTACTACTTTTTTACCACATCAGCTTTTTCCTTCCTAGGCATGGACATGGACTTCTTATGGAGGGGTATCGGAAGTCCATTTCCACTGAAAACTGACCCCCCATTTCCTCACTCCCACCCCCTACTCCACTCAGCCACCCTCTTTCTTCTCCCCACCCACCCACCCACCCACCCAGTAGTTTTCACTAAACAGTAATTTTCACTTTAGAAATCCGCAACTGCAACGAACAACATCAGCACTAATTCATTGAGGAAATTTTTTTACTCCAAACATGAAATTTTAACTTCCTCAGAAAACCTTTTCTAAGGTATTTAAAAATCATAAAATTTGCTGATGTGGCAATTTCATCTTTCCATGAAAGTTGCCTCTACACAAACGTGCTCATAAGGACTAAGGATAGAAGCTGCTGATCAATCCCTTTAAAAGATGAGTGAGAAACTGGATATCCAACCAAATAGACAACCCCTAAATTCTCATATCATATTATGTTATATTATTCACTTTTTGAAAGCTTTGAAAGCAGTTTTTTTCGTCCTATCAAGAACTCAAACTCATGCACCCCGTACATACTTTACATGTCCTCAAGTGAGATGACAAACAACTCAGCACGACTTTGAAAACAATAAAAGTGAAGGTAATACACAAATTTATCTTTCAAATATTTTAACATTATGTCTTTTATTATTAAAAAAAAAACCTAAACAATCTAGAAATCAATTATAAACCAATATAAAAGGTGCATAAAAAGGTTTTTGACATCAGCCGTATACAATTTCCGAAGCCGTGGTGATGAAAAATGGACCATAGAATAGCAGACGGGGCCCACTTCTAGTTGTGATTCAATTCTATCACAATCAAATGGGTAAGGTGATGGGCAAAGTTTTGTGTCCACTTGTTAGTGTTCCACATGCAGCTCTTTTTCCCTGCTGACTATTGATAGAAACATATGCATCAACTGATGTAACATGAAGCAACCATAGTGTGCAAAACAAATACTTTCTTTCGTGTCAAGATTAGACTCGGACGTCAAGTGGGACCCACATGCTTTGGAGTTCGAAGTGATTACATGGTGGGGTCCACTCTCCACTAGCATTTACGCTGATCACCTATCACCACCATAGGACTTCGCCATTGGATGGATAGCACATGAACTTTTATTGAGAAGAATAAAAAAAAAAGAAAAGAAAAGGACTACTGGCTACTGCCATGGACTATTTGGATCAGAACGATCTTTTCTTATCTCTTCTCGAACCAGGAATAGGCCACAAATGAATATAAATAAGGAACTGGTCGGGCCCATGTTGGGCCTTCAGGAGACCCGACTGATAAGGAGTGAACCACTCACACATACAGATAGTAATACTATTTACATGCATAAAGGAGAGGATCACTTGCAGATGCAAATAAGATGTTTTTAGAATCGAGCATTGTTTAGTTGGGCAACTCCCAACCACTGGGCTAATGTAAATGGAGTCACAAGTATAGACAGATGATCCCCCACTATTGTCCAGTATATAATTGATGACGGCAAACCTATGTGCAATGGTGGAATCAAGAGTGGGTCAAAGAAAGATTTCTTTTAGGGGTGGGTTCAACTTTGCTTGACCCAAAATGCTCTAATCAGCCAAATCTCTAGCTGTAAGAGCTGGAAAAAAAAAAAAAGACACTTCAATTGGAGTGCTATAATATAGAAGATATCTTAACATATTTCACATTTGCCCCCTATCATCCGGGATATATATAGACTTTGATATTATCCAGGGTATGGACTATGTTCTTTCCACTTGATCTATGCTAAATGCTTGGACCCACTTACATCCACGCTTCCACAGCAACATATTATTGTTGGCCCCAGAAGTGACTGAACCTTGGGGTAGCACTCAATGCAACTGACCAGATAAGTACAAAGTCAGATGGCATTAATATATATATATATATATATATATGAAAAAAATTGGAGATAGAGACGATTTTAGAGCCATTTCTGCTTTGAGAATTTAAAATCTATACTGTGGAACCAAATTATTGCTGGGTGGACTCGGGGCCATTTGGTTCCATTAGCAGAATATATGCCGACCCGTAGAAATGGAGTTTCTATCCGTGAAACATATAATTGATAGCATGATTAATGCATCTAATTAATAATGCATAAAATGAAACTGATAACTTCATCAATCACACGTAATTTTATGGTAGGACAAACTCATATTGAAGTAAAATTTGAGAACTACGATATAAGAGGAGGTTGACATTCACTATGGAGGGTTGAATTATAAATAAGGGTGTGGGAGGCCACTCACGATTCGGACCTAAGTGCCCAAAGTGCGGAGTGGGAGCGGGAGCGCCGAAACTCTAAATTTTAAAATAATTATATGTCCAAAGTGCTCATACAACATAGTGCTTATGTGTTTATAAATAATTAACTAATAGACACAAATATATCTTATCCAAATATTCAAGTATACAAAATGGAGAAAAATTTTTCAGCTTTGCAATTTGATTACATAAAGTAGACAATAATTAATAAGTCAGGAGAAGTTTCTTCATTTTAAACATTAATGTAAAGCTCATAGAAAAAAATACACATAAATTAAATATTCTGTCCGGTTCGCTTCATATTCAGTTGATTTGCGCTCCAAGCATTGTTAAGCCTCGCTCTAAAGATGGTTGAATTGTGCTATAAAGAAAGATTCATTTCGAAAACGCTGATCCGTGTTTTCGGAACCGAATCGAGAGACGGAGGAAAGGTTTGGGCTGCTAAGATTCGGACTCGACGCACGTACCACATCATCGTGAGGCCATATACCAATGACATGAGCACACTACCTTTTTATCAGATTTTATGACGAGAGAGTCGGAATTTGGAGAGCAGCCCACGGACCACGGTGACTTGGCAGACTGTGTGGGTAAATAGTAAGGAGGATCCGGCTTCTTTTCTTTCTCATCGCACTCGCACATGACAGTCCTGCTCCTGCAAGGAGTACACGTGTAGAGGATCTTGTAGTTCATCACGTGCGCAGGCATCGAACGTGGCACACGCCCCCGGCGCCAGTTAGCCACGAACGCTTACCGGCGCACGTTATCAATACGAACTGTAATATAAAAATGGAATTTCGCATGGACTCCTCCCTCACCAAACGAAAAAAAATGAAAGCGGCAGAAGAGAGAGGCGGAGAGGAATAAATTAAAAAAAAAAAACCTAACGACCTCTTTCAACTCTCTCTCATCTCTCTTTCTCCGTCGCGGGCGAGCGATTTCCGGTGACGGAATCCGGCGAAGATGCCGGCTTCGGCGGCGAGCAACCGGCCGGAGGATCTGATCGGGAGGCTGAACTCCGCCGAAAGCGGGGCGAAGCTGAAAGCGCTTCGGGAGGTGAAGAACCAGATCATCGGAAACAGGACGAAGAAGATCTCCTACGTGAAGCTCGGCGCCGTCCCCAGAATCGTCGATATCCTCGGGGCTTCCGATGACGACGCCGCTCTCCTAATCCAATCCGCCGCCGCACTCGGCAGCTTCGCCTGCGGCGTCGACGCCGGCGTCAGGGCGGTTCTAGACTCCGGAGCTTATCCTCATCTCGTCCGGCTCCTATCCAATCCAGATCCTAAGGCAATATTCAATCTTTCTCTCAGAATTCTCCTTTTTCTCATTGTATACGCTAATCTGTAATAAGTCTTCGTTTTTGAGATGGATCTGTGCGGGGAATTCATGGAAAAAGAATGGAGATTTAGGGTTTTCTATATTTGAATGGCATTAATCCCGTGTTTAGGGTTAGATAGGGTTTTTTATGGCGTGTTAGGATGCGGTTTTATTGCAATTGCAATTGCAATTGTGATGATGCCTGCTTCCTATCCCAACACGCCTTTAGGTAAATTCAATTTACTCGATAATGAGAGTTTGTGTGCTCAGATAACATGCATTACTCATAAAATCAATTATTTTGCTCTTTGCCATAATTAATTACGGGCAAACAGAGTTTTAGGTAATTAGATTTACAGGTAAACTGAGCGCACGGAAACGGAGTTCCAAAGATCAAAAAGGGACATTAGTTGATGTATTTTTGTTGCAGTCTACTGATTAATTGTTGGTTCATGTTTTTAATAAGTTGTTATGATACTATTAAGAAATAAAAGAAAAAAATGCAAACTTGTAAATTTCTCGATTGCGATTTGGAAAGTTTTGCTTGTTTTTCAGGTTGTGGATGCTGGAGCACGTTCTCTGAAAATGATTTTTCAATCGAAGGTGGCTCCTAAGTATGACCTTCTTAAGGAGAAAAACATGGAGTTCTTTCTCTCGCTTCTAAATAGCGAGAATGAAAATGTGACCGAACTTGCCGCGAGTATCATAACACACTCATGCGAGACAAGTACAGAGCAGAAAGCACTTTGCGATGCCATGGTTCTACCAAGGTTAATTTGCCTACTTGAAGGTTCCTTGGGTCAAAGGGATGCTGGTTTAGATTCTCTTGCAACAATACTCAAGAGCAACTCAGAAGCAGTTTCAAAGTTTGTGAGCCTTAACAATGGAAGAGCTTTAAGAGCTGTAATTGAGTTGACGAAGGACAGATATCCTCGAACAAGATTACTTGCCTGTGTATGCTTGATAGCTATTGGGATTGCCTCTCCTCGCCATATGCAAGAATTAGAAATCAAAACCAAGTTGATAGGGATATTAATTGAACTTCTCGAAGAGCCTGGTCGAGCTGGGGATGAGGCCCCGTTTACGTTAGCACAACTGATTGCAAACAAAGAGGATCTACAGAAACTAGCATTTGGTGTTAATGCTGTTGAAAGGCTTTGCAACTTTCTTCAAAAAGCTCCGCTTACTCCGCCAGCCAAACGGTTTGAGGGGATATTGCTTGCATTAGCTGAACTATGCTCAAAATTGGAAAGCTGCAGGAGTAAATTCCTATCTTTGCAGGTTTGTTATTATACACGGCGAATTAACTTGTACAGCAGGAGAGAGACCTCCATGATTGACTCTCATGGTAGTCTTGTTTTATTTCATATTAAATTATTCAATCTGATGTCCCACTTCTGTTTCAGATAACGATTTGGATTTGCTAGATTCATTCATAAATTCATGAGAGAGAGAGAGAGAGAGAGAGAGAGAGAGAGAGAGAGAGCTGACAAGACATAAAAAGAACTAGCAATCCCCTGCTTTTTAGTTTTTTTGAATGACAACCCCCTACAAACTGAGTGTCATTTCCCGAAAAATTGAAGGATCTCCCTTAAAGATCGAGTTGATATTATCTTCTCTTAGCTTTTGTCGGCTGCATTAAGCACTACCAAATACTTGGGAGCATGGGAATCTTCCATTAACGGTTATGTGCTTTCAAATTTTAAATTCCAGAAGAGGAAACTATGTCAAAATTAATTCAGTATAAGGAAATTTTCTGGAAGCTGACTCATACTCAGTTATCGTCAAGATAATGATAAGTATGCCATGCAAATAGAGGTATTATGTTTCTCGTTCCTTTGCTCGAAGAAGCTTGGTGGGGGGAAAAGGCAGGTGCCTAATTTTTTTTATAGATGTTATCCTACTTTTGTCTATGTTCTACCGAACTCCCTCACATCATCCTTTCCATGCTGTAGTCCTCATTTGTACCATTAGTTCTCTTAGTTTATCAGTGTTCAACCTTGTCAACCAAGACAACAAGGTTGGACATAATCAAATGCATGTTGTCCATTCCGATAATTAAAAAGAGAACTTCCCCAAACAATGGATGTTGTCCATTCTGCTATTTAGGATATTTGGGAATTTGTAATAGCATGAGGTGGAATACTGTTCTCTCAAAATTTGATGCTGATGATGATTGGGGTCTACAGTGGCCATAAATGTTACTTGTTCAGATCCCTTTGCATATTATCATCATTGATTGAATGAAAATTTCCGTTTTCTCTTCAATTATGAGTTGCTAGTGTGTGGAATCGACTGCTTGGGGAAGCATGCAACCCTAGGAATCCATTGAAGGATTTGGCCAAGCCTATTGGAGGAGTCTGGTCTATTTTGGCTTCAATGTTGGGAGATCTACAATTGAGTGAATTGACCATTAAATTGTGCTCATATGCTTGAGGTCATTTCATAGTTAGGAGGAGGGGGGGGGCTTGTTAGGGAAGGTGATGGTCCCACATCCACAATGCAATCAACCATGGATCTATTTGTCTCATTAAAATGTTGCACCCCTTCTCAAACCATTCCCCTTTCAAAAGGTGCGCTTATTGCTTTATGCTCCATTCTAGCTATCTAAGATTGATATGATGTGCGAAAACTAGAGACACATGAAAAGGCCGTTTTATGAATAAATACATTATAGTTTCTTAGACACTGATCTCTTAAGTCATTGCACTAACCCATCTGTATCCTTGTGATGCCTTGGTATGCAGCTTCTAATTTCTTGTTCTGGTTGGGGGTGGTTGTAGGCACTTAACATAGTACTCACTGCATTGAAGCATGATTGTGCTGAAGTACAGATTGCAGCGTGTAACTGTATCAAAAGCATTTCCCGGTCAGTTAAGGTTCGCGACAGGAAGCGTGTTTTGTGATTTTAAGAGGTATTGTTGATTCTCCTGACTTCTTACTAACTCGGTTTGGTTCAGAATCTGAGTGCAGGTCGTTTTACAAGTGAAACAATTGTTGCTCCTTTGGTTCAGCTTTTACATGATCCTGTTACATCAGTCCAGGTTTGATTTCACTTGCTCAATTATTTACATTTCTTCCGTTGAATTACCCAGAGTAGGTTACTTTAAAATTGTTAAAAATCATGGTGGCTGATTATTCCTTCATGTTCTTGACTTTTGGATGTCTCTGGATCAGTGAATAATTTCTTATGCTTTAATAATACAATATACTGATAGCATAATAATATTGTTAACAATAAATAATAATCCAACTCTTTAAGAGAATCTAACCTTTAAGCAGCATGATTCCTTGCAATTTTTTCAATGCTCTGATTTGCTATAATCCAACCTCATCAGTCCCTCCATATTTATGCCACATAGTTGTTTTTATTTTTATTTTTTAATTTATCAAAGCCATCTTTTTCAAAATATTTGAAACTGCTTCTATTTATCGGATCTTTCCAGGTTGCGGCTCTTCGTGCTATCAGCAACATTGTGGTCGACTTTACGAATCACAAGTTGGTCTTCATTCAAAATGGAGCTGTTAAACAGCTCGTTCAGCTGTCAAAATCAATGGATTCAAAACTCAGGTTGAATGCTGTATGGGCTTTGAGGAACTTGGCATTCCTTGCTGACAGGATCAGAAAAGATTGCATTCTCCAAGAGCTTACAATTTCGACCCTGGCAAGCCTGATCTATGGTAAACATGCCTTTCACCGTTGGTGGTTGAAGCTTGATTTGGCATTATATTGATTTAGACTGGGGCATTGACAGCTTCATTTGCATTTTTACCCTGCAGACCCAGAGCCTCCCATTCAAGAACAATCACTGGCACTGGTTTGTAATCTTGTGGATGGGGGAGTTGATTCCATTGAGCATGTGTTTTTAGAAGATAGTGTAATTATTAATGCTGTTGCAAAGCAAGTGTGGAGGGCAACCACAACAGAAGTCTGCATTCAGGTTGGAACATCGTTTTATCTTTTCTTTTTTTTTTTTTTTGGAACTTTTGCTATATTTTTTTACTTAAGTTTCATTCCATTCATGGACTATTAAAATTTAGTTACAAGGTTGCCATCAAACATCAAGCTATTTTGTCTATAATGCCTAAGAATTATTTGGAAGGAACCTGGCGCTTGTTGCACAATGTCTTTGTGCTTTTGTGATACATCGTACATCTGCTAGGTCATATCCTTTGCTCAAGCATTTGTACTTTTAACTTGCTGCTTACCTTCCAAGAATCCCAATCACTCATGTGATAGGCTTAATCAGGGCTCAGAGTCAAGAGATACTAAGTTGCGTTAGTATGTGTTTGAGTCTTACCAGTATGACATTTCCGATTTGGCGAATCCTAAAGCATGGTGTTCTTGAATTCGGCATAATACTTATTAAATAAAAGTTAATGTATGCAACGTGGGGATACTGCATCAGTATTCCATTTTAATCTAATATGCTGGTTAAAGGCGGCTGGGAAGTGGATTGATGCCTTGTATTCTTATTAACTCTGCATTGGTAGGGAATTAATCGTCGTTAGTTTTTTTTTTTTTTTTTTTTTTTTAATATTTAAATTGGAGATGATGTTATGTATAGTCTAGATAGTTATTTTATTTAATAATTGTCACTTATTTCGTTGATCACTTTTTGGGTGCTCAAAGTTGAAATCTAGTAACACTTTGATAATAAATATGTTGACAGGGAGGCGGATAGATTTAGAACTAATGAATGAGGACACTAGATTAGTTCGTTCTTATCAAGTTGGATCAATTACACAAGCATTATAAGGACACTTCCTCTTTGTTTTAATGTTTTTAGCAAATCTTCTTGAAGGCATTCATTTGTGTCATCTCCATCTTTCTTTTCTCTTTGCTTTGACACGCACGCACGCGCGCGCGTGAAAGGGCAAAAGATATCCTTGAATCTTTTATCTATTTCTATCATTTATGATGCATGACATACCCATGGTCCCCATGGGTCGACCCGCCACCCGAATACATTGATGGCCTGGATTAAAACATCCAACATAAAATAGAAATAATTAAATAAAATTCTAAATAGACTAAAGATAAGTGGTCTGTGCCTAAAAAAACTGGTTGAGATGAATGGTCTGGGCCCATTGGCGGCTCGACCCATGGGGACCATGGGTATGTCTACATCAACTCTCCCCTTCTTGGAGAGAACTCAACCACGAGCTTTGTAGGGTATGTTTTCCTGAGTGATTTTGGGGTTTCCCGAGTTCTCAGTCTACATCGATTGATCATCTCTACAGTATTTCTGCTCTTATCTACTTGGACAGCTTGATACTTGGTCGACCATTCAAAGGATCAGATGTCTTATGTTAGTCGGTATCAGAGAAGCCAGACTGACCATATGTCATATTGGTTATTCAATTGTAATTCACATATACGAAAACTCTCCTATCAGATGATTCTAATGCCCAATCTTTTTCTAGCTAAATTTGTAGTATTGGCTGCAGTTGTCCATTTGCAAACCCCAGTCTTGAATTATCTAATTGAAAAGGTATTGAGGCATAGCTCATCTTACAATGCACTCCACCAGATTAACTGCTTAGATTACCTTGAGGAGTTTTTATCTGTAAAAGTTTCCAGTGTAAAGAAGAAAAATGAAAAATAAGACACCATCTCTCAATGTAGCATTTCAGGATAACTGTATCTTCCAAAACATGCATTGGTGGTTTAATTGATGACTTTGCATTGAGCAGTAAAGAAACAATGCTGAATTATTTATTTATTTATTTTTGAACAAATGCTGAATTATTTATGAAAGGAATTGATCAATAATCATTGTTTTTATTTATTTATCATTCTTACTCCTATTTGGCTTCTAACAAGCCATCTTATCCTTTCTTTTAGGGAATGTATGTTTTCAGCAATATTGCAACTGGGAATGAGCTCCATAAGGAAGCTGTCATGCACCACCTCCTTCCTCAAGCAGGAGGATTTACCCAGTCTGTTATAATTAGGTTTTTGCAAGGTACTGAAAGTCAGCTGCGTACAGCCGCTGTCTGGTGTATAATAAACCTCACTTACCCAGAAAGTCCCAATGTACTTGATCGGGTAGCAAGGCTACGGCAAGCAGGGATAATTTCTCAAATAAAGAACATGATCAATGATCCTTGTTTGGATGTAAAGGTTGTATCATCAATGAAGTCTCAGTAGATTAATTATCTTTAGTCGAACAATTTCTTCATTTATGTTTTTTAAGTGCTAATTGGCTGATACATTCAGATTCTTTTTTCTGTTGCAGTATCGAGTAAGAACTGCTCTTGAACAGTGTACATTTGGGAACTGCTCCATGTGAGCCTGAGGTTGAGGTTGTTTACATGATGAGAGATTTTGTATCTGGTTGAATGCCTGGGATCACTTTCTCTGGAAGATCTCTGTATCTTCTAGACGGTATGAACTCCAGTTCTTAAAAATTAGGGCATGTTTGGTTGCCCCTGCAGGCCTCGACATTGATAATTTAAACTTCCGTAATGCCTTCTTTCACATGAGAGTTGTGCGGATGTGTCTGTCTAGTGCCAAATTTGGGAACATCAAGCCTGCTTCTATGAATTATCTTATTTTTTTATTGCTCCATTTTGTTCAATCCTGATTTGTTTTGGTTTTTCAGGTGTACATTGGTTTGGATTTTGACTTGCTATTTATTGGGAAACTACCGTCCTGGTGAATTCTTCTGACCAGTTTGTGCTCTAAATATCAGTCCTTCAACTCTTTTTTTGACTATGTTTCCATACGTCATACCTCAACACCAACTTCATGTCAAGAGGTTTTTGTTCTGCTTCAGCTACTGTCTTTTGGATGCACTTCTGTCTCGCAGCAAACTAGCAATGAACACTCTTGTAAGCTTATGATGCGTCAAGCCCTTCACAGTGGACTGAGAACTTTGTTTTTATAAAGATGATTGGTTTTTACTGTTAAAGTAATCTGATCTGCTTTCATTATTGGTAATAGTTTAATGCTTCAGTTCTTTAACCCATTTTTTAGCTTCGTTGAACTGAAATTATACTATAAGTTACCAGGCTTGCAATTGAGTTTGTTCTGGGTTCAGTTTGAAGCATGTATTCATGGACCAATCTGCTTGTTTGTGTCAGCAGCAATGTATTTAGTGTATGCCAAAAGTCTACACATACATGCTCCATTCATTCGACTCATGGCGTTGATTCCCTTGGTTAAAATCATAAGGGCATGTTTGTCTACACACCCGGATTTTCTTTTTCCCGCCAGCCCTCATTGGAATTTCTTTTTCGAGGAATCAAGGAAACTTGGTCCATTTTGGCCCTTTTCTGTAATGAAAAGCGACCGCACCAAACATAAATTTTACTATAGTGTGGAAGCCTTTTCTATGGAAAAATGGCTAAGCAAACATGCTCTAAATCTCCTCCATGCCCTCTTAATATTCTAAGGTTCAGATTTCCATAATATGTGGCAAACTATAGAGATTTTGCTGTTTTATATATGAAGCCTGTAACTAGCCTTTTTTTAATTTTTTATTATGCAGTAACTAGTTATTGTTAAACATATAGGTAAATTTACGGGAGATGATCAGTTTCCACGTTTCACTTTTCTCCCATATGTTACAACTTGTGAAAGCTGTCGGATGATCAAAAGTCGAATGCCATGTAAACGGAGATATAGCGCAGGAGACGGTCAGTTTCACCAGTGAAAGCGAAGATTTCGCAGGTTAACTAGAGCAAAATGTGTACGAAAGAGTGAAACTGTCAGTGGCACCCACACTTCTCTAATGATGTGCAGCAATAAATAGATGATTTTATGATTTCACTTATCAGATTCAATCCCACAGCCTTCTTTCCTGATTTGTATTCAGGGGCAAAGGGAGCTGAAACCAACTTCCACAATGTTGAACTGGAACCTGAATGCATTATAGCCTAAAATGGCTTTACTCTCTTAACATCTGACTTTCGAGTAAAACACCAAATTATCATGTGATTTTCAAGTCGTTCAGAGTAATCTTATTCTGAAGTTGTGGGTTCAAGTCACCTTTGCCGATAAGAAAGGAAAGGAAAAAAAAGGTGATAAGAGAATGTGATTTATTTATGTATCATAGCAGTGTTTTGTTTCTTTCGAGCGCTAACATTTTATAGAATAGAAACCTTTTAAAATCATCATTGGTCTAAATTGAGTTGAGACTCTGACGGTTTTTGTCCAACAAATGCCTTGATCTTGGGTGTGGATCATGCATTTTAATATGCATTTTAATGGCCATGTTAATATTGTTGGGTGATACTACACTGATGCCACCGGGTCCATGTTTTTGTCACTGCAATTATTTCCATTTTGCTCTGCATGATCTTAATGTTAAATTTCCTTCACCATATTGTAGGAGATTAATTTCACTAATGCTTTTATTCCAGACCCAATTGGGGCGATTCAGTTCCATGTCATCTGGCTTTCATTCACTATGTGCAGTAATGAGGAGGTTCTAGGGCATGTACAGTATATTATTAGATGATAATCCAACCACCATCGGCACAGGAAACACTATCAAGTTGCTTCGGTAATATGCACAAAAATCTTGCAGGTTTTAAGTTTATTCCTTGCTATAAGTGGGGGGATCCGGTGGCGTGACATCCAGGTCAATGAGAGGATTCACTATAACCTAACATACTTTTCTTGGACAAACAATAAATCTGTTGGATCCGTGATCTACAACTAACCAGGGGGGACACTGTACAATCGTAGGGCTGATTGACGGACATTGTTCAATCGTAGGGCTGAATGACTTAATGAATCCCAATCAACAATCCACCCCAAAATCCAGACCCAGATGCCTTTCGTTTGTCAGTTCAGGTCCTCCAGGCAGTCTCTCGTCAAGATGGTGGCAGGTCGAGTCAGGTAAACCGTCATCGTCTAGTCAGGCAAACAGAGTCGGTTGCCAATGCCAACCCTAATAAGAACAAATGACTAGGGGCTCAACTCAGGCAGGTCAGGATGGTTTTGGAACAACCTCAGGCCGACTCAAAAACTGCATATGGATATTCCAAACCCTGCATTTCAAAATTGAAATAATCCAACTGACTCCTGCAAGTCATCTTTGCTGGTCATTCCAGGTGCGAGAAAAGCCGGAGAGGTTGCTTCTTACATTTTTCTCATTTTTAAGTGGAAGGTGTTTCTAAGAAGTTCGTAAGACATGATTATTTCCCACTAAATCAAACAAAAGCATTTCACAAAGCCCCTCACACATGATTTAACAGAACTCTTCAAACTTTTCTTGCGGCTCTTCTTCTCGCTGCTGCTGCTTCTCACCTCCTCGTCCTCTTCCTTCTTCCTCGTTGTCTCTATTTCTTGTTCCAACTGTACTCAACCAGCCCAGTGTAAATAACTAAATAAACCACACACAGAATCTTTATACATGAACAAAAGCCAACAAAAAAAGTTGGCAAATTGAAGGAATTGCAACTCAGTACATGACCATAATACCCACCCTGACTGAGCTACTTGATCATATAATGATGGGAGCCATCAGCACCTTCATATTAGAAGAAAAAAAAAAGGCCCATCCATGATGACTTGGATGGAGAGGGTGAAGAGTGGAGATGGCATTATCAATTTAGCATACCTTGAGGACCCGGTCCTCTAGCTGAAGAAGGCGGTCAAAGAGGCTGCCTTTGATCTGGGTTTCGATTATAACGGCGTCAATGGGACGGCAGCGCTTCTCAAGGCTCTTTTTCGGAAAGGAACCTAGTGAATCACTCGTGACCGTTCCATTTGAGGCCACAGAATTGCAGGGGGAGCTTCTTCCTGATGATTTATTACAGTTACAGCTCCTGATTTCCTCCAAATGGCCCACCTTTATTCATTAAAAACACACACAAACAAACAGAAACATATTGATGAATCGATGATCTTTAAGAATTAGTAGTGAGTGGAGGAGCCGTACCATCATATCCAGTCGATCAAGACAGGGTAGAAGGGGTTCGTCTTTAGCAGGCATGTGAATGTCTTCTTCGAATCGTTTATTCAATGGAATTGAGGATGCGCAGGTGGGTGGGTGGGTGGGAAGTGGGAACTCCAATTATAGAGGGGGTGCGGGGGTGAATGAGAGAAGATGGCCATGAAATTATTATAGCACGCGCGTGTCAACGTCTTATGGCAGTTTTCATATTTTGTGTTACGTGGTGCAGGGGAACGTGTATTTGTCAGAAGAAGAAAGGGAAGGGCAGGCATGGGCCTTAGATATCATCACGACGACTGAGGTTCGCAATGGATGATGCAATACCACTGCGTGCACTTAATTTCTCTCTTCTATTACATTTCTTCCACGATATAAGACTGCTGTCTGTGGAACTGTGGTGGATGATCTCTGTGATATTGATTCATAATCACCATCAAAGTCTTAACCAGACTGTGTATTGGTAGGATACCTATATTTTGTTTTTCCAGTCCGATTTGTCCTTAGCATAAAAGTTGTAATTTTTCATATCTATCCTTTCTTATGACTTTGGTTCACACCTAATTTGGCCTACCTTTTTTCTAATATTGTCATTGTTATACTTACAGATGTAAATGGGTACCCGATTCTCCGATTATCCGGAGATTCCGACCCATTAAAAAATCGGGCCTGGTTCCTTATTAAGCCTCGATCTGGTTCCGGTTCCGGTTCCACCTTAGTTCGGATTTGTGGACTCGAGACCCGACATATTATCTCGATTTTAAAAAATCTCTCCTAAAAATCATTTTAAAAAAAATATCATTCTCTATCTAAACCTGAACCCGAATCCAGACCCGTCCCATATGGTTCCGGTTCCGAAACGGTTCTGTGTCCAGATCCAGTTCCACCTTCTCCTTAACGGTTCCGGTTCCGGGTCCCGTTTACAACCCTAATTATATAGCCTATACATAGGACATGCTTGCACCACCTCAAATCAGTCTCTTTTAATTTATCCCCTATTGAAACTATCTTAAATGCTTCCAAAAACACACATTTCTGATTTTATGTTTCCTAATGTAACCATCTATCTCAATATTATAATCTCTAATATACTCATTCTATGCATGTATTGTTTTTTTTTATTGGCCAACATTCTACTTTTTACCGGTGTCTGGCAAAAATTTTCCTTTTATCTTGGGGGCATGTGCCGATAGAAAAACACTCTAGTAGTATCTACTTCAACCATTCCACTCTTATCGTGAGTTGTCTACTTCAACCATCCTACTCTTATCCTTAGTTGTACATCTTCCTCAATTTTTCTATTTTTACTAATTAGATCAGTATGATTGATGACCCATCAAAGTGTACTTTTATCCCTTACTAATATAATTCTCAATTTTGCAATAATTGAGTTTTTATGGGAGAATTCCATTTGAATCCCTCACGCTAATGAGCCCAAGCCTGAGAGGGAAGGACCGCTCTCTAACATATGGCTAATGGGGAGAGCTGAGGTGTCCATGTAGTTTTGGAATTTTGGACCCGGTTAAAATTATCTTCTTTCTAATTTTGGCTTTACAAGAACTCGAGCTCATGATTTTTTTTTTCTTAAGAGAGAGCTGGAACTCATGGACTCTCACTTACATGCTCATGTTCCTAAGCAGCAGAGCAACAACATAGACTTTCTATTTCGGTTTGGGAACTTCACTAGTAGAATGGAGTGAAGTAAAGTCTTTGATTTACACATTTTTAAAATTCCTTAAAACAGTAAGGAAGTAACATTCTTTCTCCACTAAAAGATAAAAAAACACCCACTCATTAAATTTAAAGTAAAAAAGATTCCCAACCAAACAACTAAATACAAAATATCATCATAATTCACCTATATTTTATTCTTTCACTATTTGAGGCTTTACCTCACTCCATTTTACATGTAAAGTTCCCAAAAGAAGTTGATTACTTTTATTGTATCTTAGTATCTTTCGACTGAAACACAAATTGTTAGCCAGGTCCCTACTTCGATTCCCTTTCAAAAGACCCAGACCCAACTGAAAGCCTGAACCCTGACAACAATATTGTTTGCAATATTGTTTGACAGAAATAGAGGCCACCAAATCCATGTAGACATGAAACTAGTTTATAATTTAGGAATTTAACATGAATATAAATTCTAAACCATACTTAGTTTTTTGAATTAAATAATGAGGATTTTTTTGTTTGCATTTAAAACACCACCCTATCTGGTTCCTAATCTTTGCATTTGGCCACATACGGTAGCCATAAATGATCCTCCCTGCCTCTGTTGATTCAATCAATGGATCTACAACAATTTCAATAAATATATATGAGGGGTGGACCCAGGTACAACCACGCGGGTGCGGTCACACCCGTTAAACCACAGTGCATTTAAAAAAATCCAAAAAAAATAATAGATCCACCCTCAAAATCCACTTGAAAATCATCAGTTTGCCACCAAAACCAAACTACCTATTAAGACTCGCACCCCACAAATGAAAATCCTGGATATGCCATTACATATATGTAATCATCCCTTGATTCTCTGATACTACCATAGACCTACCGAAGAATAGAAAACGGTTTGAAATGCTTGAGAGTTTTCGGATTTGATAATCAGACAGTGCCTCAAATACTAGGTGCCTATCTAATGCAGAGTCAATTTTAGAAAGGAATTCATGACCGAATTTTATAAGAGTTCTCAAACTCCCATCTTTCGGGCCTAAAGAACTTCTTTTTAACAAAGAAAGAAAGAGCCTTTCCATAACTGTCATATATTAAACTCAGTTCAACTGAAAGCTGTAATAGTTAGCTCAGTTCGTTCACAAGTTCGTTCAGTTCAGTTAAGACTGTTGCACCTGAAACAGGTTAGATTCCTTTCCGTTAACAATCAAAACTGTTCCTCTATTGTAACTTCTGCAACAGTCCACAGTCTATAAATAGATGGCTCGACTGTAAAACTTCTTTGAATGAAAACAGGACAAAGCATTTCTTCTCTCATCTCTCCTTTCTTAGATTCACTTCTATTTTAGTCATTACTTTGATCATTTGTTATCTCTGCCATCGAAGACATTTTTCATCGGTCAGGTTTACAAAGGAATGGCATAATTTATGAATGTGCCGTGACAGATCCAAAGAGAGATCACAATTTAGTATTAACTTCAAAGCAGAGCTACACTACCTTTCCAATACCTCTAGCATGCTCAAGCTCTCTTTTAATAATCTTTCCCACTAACCCCCTCGTCTAAAACCAGTAATCAGCAGCCGCCTCTGCTCAGCTTACATGATATCCCAAAGAGCGCCTCGTTGAAAACTGACGCTCATTTTTCAAAGCTGTAATTCTACGGACCATCTGTACATTTCCTGGTCTGGAACTGGGATAACCAAAGTCACAAGCCCAGTCACCGAATCATAGTTGAATTCTGTCTCCACCGAGTCTACAGTGCATTTCAGTGGGCGCTGCGATGAGTAGGCTCCGAATCTCCCACAGCCACGGACTCTCAGCGCCACTGTTGCTGATGGGGACTGGTTGTTGCTAAGAGAGCTTGATAGTTTGGAGGCAACTTTGCCATCAAAGAGAGGCGGCTCTGCATTGTTAGAATCCATCCTCACATCAAATTGCTCTACAGCACCCCCACTGTTGAACATGTCGAGCAGACCAATTGGTGCAAAGGAAACGTTGGAGGTGATTTCCTACATGAAAAAGAAAAAGAAAAACCAATTTAGAACATGGAAGGATAAACGAGATAGGAAAATGCAGATATTTTGCGATCATTAGGTAGCTAGCTGACACTGACCTTGACAGGACAAATATGGAAGAGTTCATATTCAAGAACCTTCAGCGTCACGGGAATTGAAGCACACTTTGGCAGTCGCACCACCTCCCCTGCAGCAAAAACATGGATCAGTTGGTTGGGTGGGTGCCTCCTCTTCTACTTGTAAAATTAGTCCATGTTCCTAAGCAATGCTTGTAGGCCAATTGCATGCGCAGAGATGGAAGACCACTCACTAAACAGAGGACTCACCTGATCTATAGGTGAAAATGATGACTTCTCCATTCCAATCCTGACCAGCAAGTTGGTTGATGAATTCGACATCATGGGCACGGATAGAGCCGCTGAGGGTATCGGGTGCAGCATCATGGATGCGCGTCTTCTTCGTTATCTTGCACCACCCAGCACCTTGGCAATTGAACACGCCAACCACACCCGAGCATTTGTTCATATTCCATATTTTAAGCAAACTGTAACATGGTAAAACCCATATACTTTTCTTTGTTAATTTCTTATTGTCATTCATCTCCACCATTTAAAAGGTAACGAATGAAACAAGTGGAGAAAGCATATGCAGACCTGACTCCATCTCTAGCTGGGTCGACGAAGAGGCTATCACGAGTGGGTCTGCCGGGGAGTCGAGCTCGCAGCACGGACCCATCAGGAAGGACCAACTTTTTCAAAAGCTCAAAGTTATGGTGACCAGGTTTGTCACTGTTGAGATTGATTCAAGGAAGTTAAATTAGTCCAATGGAAAGCATAGCAAACAAAATAACATAGCTCACAGCTCCCTTAGTTGACCTGGTGAATGGTCGAGTTCACCCCCGAGGCTAAGAAGTTGAGTCCAAAAAATCCTCAATGCGCATTACTCGGCCATGTCATGTAGTTAACTTGATGACTCCACTGAGTCATGCTAATTCATGTCCCCCAGTTTAAGGCTTTCAATGTAAAAAACTGTTTAAATACTCCCTTATATTTTAACCTTGGCTTACTCTGCTTCGGTTTTTTTTTTTTAAATTTCTTTTCTTCCTCATTTTGTTTCAATGAGTTCTACTACTCTATTAGTCTTCAATAAAAGCTCTGTACTTTTTAAGATCAATAATCAAGTAATCTTCAATTAAGGGAAGCATTTTTCTTATATTTTCTATAATGTTTTTTATTCTATTTATAGCATTATAATTTGCTATGTGTATTTTATATTTGATAATTAAATATGAAGGCATCCATGCAATTAACATTTTAAACTTATCAACATGATAGGAAGACTTTAAACCTAAACCCAGCATTATAATTTACTGAGTTTGAATTATTCAAGGTCATATTACAGAATTAGGACTAGCAGATTTCAATGATTTCTCAAAAGATAGTGATTTTAGATTTTTCCTATTATGCATTAATGCTACTTTCTCATTTACCAAATCTTTTAATATTTAGAATCATTTGAAAATGGGCAATGGACCATTTTGTTTAAATTTTTGTTATTCAAGAAGTTAAATTACATATTAGCCACAGATTTTTAATTATCTCCCCACGACTATTGTTTTTACTGTTTTGGAATACTTATGAGAAAATAAAAACTCATGCACTTCTTTGAGTCGCCAAGTTGACTTTGATCATTGACTAGCTGAGTCATTGAATGCAAGTATTTAGAAGAAAGAATCTGGTTTACCTGATATAGATAGGGCATCCACCAACAGCTCGAGCAGCACCATGGTATTCCGCAGCTGGGTGCAAGCTCTGAACCAAGAAAGAGGTTCTCCATTAGTCGCAATTGGACACAAAGGAACAGTTCAAGGTTCCCAATCATGTACAACTTCTAGCTAGACCTCTAGAACCTAGGAGACTCATTTCAAGAACGTGCTACCATGCATAACAGCATTCTTAACAGGTAAGGAAGAGACTACTTTGTATGGGAAAAAACTGTTCTATCCTGATTTATGGATAATTTCTCCTATGTGATATCGTCAAATGCATATTGCTTGACAAGAGCCTGTGGCAGTGGAATGAACCTACCATTGCACCTCAAGGTTGTGGTTCAAGTTATGTTACCAATATAAAATATAAACAATAAACAAAAATACATATTACTTACATGGAACATATCCCAGTCCGGCTGCATGAATTCTCCGAGGAAGAGACTATTGTATGCAACAGAAGATATATGGATGGTGTGAGAAGCTGGGTCTTTTGGGTAGAAATCATCTGATGCCCTTACAACTGCGGTCAGTTTGGCACTGAAACAACAGCAATCCTTTATTAGGAGGTGTTTCAAAGATGCTTAGTTAAAGCTCTAAATCATCTATCAAAAAAGTACAAGTGAAAAATTACCTGTAGATGCTGTCAGTGTTGTGGCACATGCATGCGATGCACCCATTGTCCGGGAAATTACGAGCAATGGACCCCTCAAGGGCCTGAATGTAGCTTCGAGTAATGGAAACACGACCTCCGTGGCCGGCTCCGAGGGTCTCAATGATGTTCTGCACATCCACCTTGACACCATTGACGCCACATGAGGCCAAATAAGTGTGCAGCTCGTTGTAGAAGTTGAAGACCTTCCTGGGGTGCACCAGCCCTAGGCCATAGACAGACAGGCTGTCCATGACAATATCTGGCTGGTTACCTATCACTCCCGGCGACTGCACAGGGTATGCCAGTGCAGTGTCATAGTGCTCCATACCGGCAGCTGCTGGTTTCACCCCTCCCCAGTAACCGGCTAAAGCATGCCACACGTACACAAACCTGCCCATTTGTACATACTTTTTTTTAGTAAGTACTAATTTGGGGGGTAAATCTTGTGTCAATTTATTTTAAGTTCTCTAGATTTTCCAGAACTGAAGTGGTTTGGGAAGTTTGATATGGCGGGTCATGCTTACAGAAAGCCGCATGGTTTAGCTTCAAAAGCCAAAAGGAATTAGGATAAGCAGATAAAGGCCACTTACTTTACATTGTGATGCTTCTTTGCATCATCTACAACCAGTTTTAGGCCTGGTACATGTTCACTCTTCCCATTCTTTTGGAACTTATCATTTTCTTTTATCCCTGTGAGCCTGGTAGCAAACCTGAAGATGGTAAAAAAATGCCACAAACCCATCAATCAATTCTTGACGAATGAATTCAGACATTGAAAAAGAAAGCTAGAACACATTTTATCATCTGTTAGAAACAAGCAAATGGCATTTCTCTTACTGTGCTCCTTCTTGAACAACACAATTGGAATCATCCTTAGCCTCCTCGATCCCAATCTGTTGCCACCCATCATCAATAATCAAGAAGCGTGGAGGAGTCCCTCCTCCTGATAGGCTGCAGCAGACTCAACTTCATTAGTGGGACTCTTCTAGGCACATTACCAAGAATGATTTACTGTGTTACTACATCATAGATTGTTTCATTTTACCGTCTACAAGAGTTTTGAGTATTAAAAACATAACAATCAATCATGGAAAGAAGCATCATCGCTTCTACTGAAAAGAATTGTTGATGAATGCAAATTGAGACACAGAAATAAATAAAACCACAATGTGCAAGGTAAGGAAAAGTAAATACAGAAAAATGTTAGTAGCTGAAACACGTATAGGATGTTTTAACTTTAGGCAGAATTCAACCCTGTGGTGCAATTGATGTGAACATTCTGAGACCTGAAACAATGGCTCCTATACCAATTTGCTTTAACCAGCTGTGCACTTGAGCAACCAATAAGCACTTTACAATTAACTTGTGTCATTCTCAAATCGAAGAGAAAAATGATCACAAAAGAGAAAAAAAAGAAAGGGATCATTGATAGAAATAAAGTCAGAGAGACAAGTACTCTGTTTCAGTAGTGCAAGAGGCCATTCTATTTCTAGCATACTCTCTGCTAAGGTTTCAAAACATTTTGTACTGGTTGGAGCATGACGAAAGAAGTCCCACAAAAAAATGCTTCTTTAGAAATATAATAGTATGTCTTGACAAACACTATTAATTAGAAAAAAAAAAAAAAAACTCACAAATTCCCATCAAGATTTGGTTTTTTATATTTTAAAATTAAGAATAATTTATAATTTAGAAGTAAGCTCAAGAATCATAGGTTTGTTTACAGGGGACATGTGTGACACAATCCCAGAAAAGGTAAACCTTTAAAAAAAAGGAAAATCTATTTCACAGGACAGGAAATATGGGATAAAACTGACTCCATTTTTTCTTATTAATCAATGGGAGGCTAATGGTGAGCTGATGCAACTATTGTCATATGAGCAGAAGAAACAGAAAAAAAAAAAAGGATTGCAACCATACCTTTTCAGGCCTTCTTCCACGCCCTCAGGTGTGACGTCTGTGTAGAAAGCGTCCCACGTGCACCAGCCAAACCAATCAAGAAAAGAAGGTGTCTGCATTAACAAGGAATCACAACAGGCTCTTAGAAGATGGAACACTAAAATTCTCTTGCCCAGAACACTAAAATTACGGATAGGAAAGAAAATAACATCACAGAGAAGTAAATACAGGGCCTTCTTACCTTTTTCTTTTCTAGGTGTTGGAAGGTTTGCAGGTGTTTCTCAACTGCTCTGTTTCACAATAAAAAAACAAGAGCATCTGTCAATGTTCACTTATGATTTCCTCAAGGCCTTACAAACAGCAAGGAAATTCAAGCACAGATTAAAACTTGTTTTTGGAAGACGGAGAAGGAGAAATTAGCTTATATCAAAACAGAGAAAAAAAGAAAGCCAAAAAGAAGAGCAAAAGTAGAAGAGAAACGCCCTACTTGATTGCCTGATTGATAACTTCAAAGGGATTAGTGCCCGCATGCATGTAGACCAAATGCATCCCTTGGTTTGTTTGAACAGCACAATCTCCTGCAAAATAATCAATCAGAAACAGATTCGTTTCAGTTGTTTCCAAGGCTGCTCATTGGTTTCTCTGCTTGGATTATGCAAATTGCAAAATTACAGCTCCGGGTTTTTATTTACTCACCACTTTCAAGGCAAATCTCAATCTGGTTACTCTCATTGCCTTGGAGAACTGCTCGGAACTGCCCCTCCAACAGCGGAAAGAAGACAGTGTAGATTGTGGGCACTTGTTCTTCATCATCATCAATGGCTGCAGCCCCATCCTTGCTCTCAATAAGCATGAATTGTGTTTCCAAGGGGACGTCCTTTCCGCACATTCCCATCCTCTGTGTCATCCACCAAAGCTTGAACCGGAAGCAGCATGAGAATCTAAGGCCCCTGTAGCAATTATCATTAGTGAAGACCAGCATAAAAAAAGGTTTCTGTTAGGAAACTTCAAACATATTTCAGCCTACTCTGTTTGGCTGGCAAGGATTTTTTCAACTATGAGAAGTTATTGTAAAGCAAAATCAGACAAGTAAATAATGTGCTCAATTACTCTAGTGTTCCCATGGGAAAGACATGGATGCTTTCGCTCTCCGAAGCCGTGGCGCCAATGAAGCAACCAGCAACATGACCATCGCCAGTTCCGGGTGTCAGCACAATGTTATCAGGCACACCTGTGAGAATGGTCTTGCCATGAACAACCAGGTTACCATCGTTTATAGAAATCTTGGGAGTCACAGTCATCTTCAATACTTCCTGTTTACAGCATGAAAGAAAACAAAAGCCTCTTAAAGTGACCATAAAATCTTCATTTCACATAACTTCACTAAGTTGAATTATGATGAAATGGTAAACCAATTCAAAGCAGATGAATGGAACTTATGGATGGAGCCATAGACGATGAATGCATAAATATTGGTTTAAAGGTATGGAGTAAAGAAAGGCCCAGGATCACTGGTTGGCAAAGGGATCAGAGTGACAATAATATATAGTTAAAGTCCAACCCGTATCCACAGTCGTTGAGGGTCGACCCGACCCAACCCGACCCGCATAATGCAGTCAATATTTATTTATTTAATTATTTATTATTCTTCTTCTTATATAAGGGGATTAGTCCAACCCTTTGGGCCTAAAGGAAAGTCGGGTAAGCTTATCCAATATGCCGAGCACAAAAAAAAAAAAGTCGGATAAACTCTAATGTAATACTGTATAGTATAGTTTTGAACCTACAACTTCTCACCCAGTGCCGACCGTGGACCCGGGACAACTGAGCCATCCTTGGATTAAAACAAACACCATTAAAAACAAACACCATTCAAAGGAGGAGGAGGAGGAAAAAAACAAGGGAGAGACTGCACAAGAGCATTTGCAGAACAATTGATTCTCATCAATTAAGGGCCTACGCCTTCCATAAATTTTCCGACGACCGAGCGGATTAACAATCTAGAGGCCTCTTCCACTATGGTGGTAGAAGAAGATGATGAACGATTGAGATGGACTCAAGATGAAACATATGAATTTAGATCCGATTCCATAATCTGAAAACCTCGGACTCACCTGTAAATCTCTTGCACTCGAAGATAGCGAGTGCCTTTTGAGGATTCGATCAAATTAGAAACAGGTAAACTCAACCAAACAAAGGAGAAAAGATCAGAAAGAACCCTGGAAATTGAAAACAAGTGTTTCTTTCAGGTACGCTCTTCAATACTCAATTCACAACGAAAATGAAGCCAAACAACCAGACTAGACTGCTTATATACTGCAGAAGGAGAAAGTTATACAACGCGCATTTGCCTGTAATAGATCTTTCCAGATTCGACACGTGTCAGATCAGATCAATGTTCTTCTTCCTCTAAACCTTGCTTCCTTCAGTTAATTTCTCATTCTAACGTGACTACGTGTCCAGGTATATAAGACTGAAATTACTATGGAGGACATTGTTTTCTCTCGACTTACACGCAAGTCCTCTATAAATGGAAGATCCGATAGACTCAGAGAATCTCTTCAACGCTCGCAATGAGTCACATGCTGCACTCACTCAGCCATGGCTTTACCACCGCCATAAGTAACGAGAAGTTATGTAACTTGCAAGTTACCGTGCTGGATCCCTCATTGGGTTCTGTTTTGTGGTTCAAAGTGGCACAGTTGGAAGTTTTAGATTGGCTGATAGGCCACTGGGGCCTACGTCAGGTGGATGATTGACATTAGAGAAGACGTATTGGTATTCGTTTTCTTCATTTACTCGGTTTCTTCAACTAAACACAGCACACGTGGATTGGACACGTCAGATACGCCAAATGAGACAGAGACCGAGGTATTTGGACATTGTCATGCAACTCCTCCTTATCTGGGCGAGTCAAAAAAATAATAAATAAATAAATAAATAAAAAACGTGCCACTCTTGCCTTCATCCTTGGGCTGAGTCTAAAATAAAAACGTAGGTTGTGCAGGCCTCAACCTGACCCACTAAGTGGAGGGGAAATGTGATTTGGCAATCCAATCTGGAACTATGAATTCAATACGTAGGAATCTATGGTAAAATGAGGTTTACTGAAAGGATTATTAAAGAAGTGAGTGCTGAAAGATATAAAGTGAGGTGTTAAATATAAGGGAGTGGAGTAGATTGTATTTTGACTTCCTAGCTAGGATTTTAATTATTGGGGTGATGGTTGGGTATTCATTTTTCATCTTCACTCAATTAATTTCTTCTATTGAAATGGAGGTCTTTTGATGGTCATTCTTTGTATTAATATTTGAGTTTCCATTTTTAACCACTTAGAAAAATAGAATCAATGGTGAATACGTGTTCTAGTGTCGAGCTTGGGTTTTGTGAAATCTTGTCCTAAAGCGTTCTTGATTGTACATCTTTTTGATATATATATAAAATGTATCCTCTCGATAATTCAAATCGAAGTAATTTAATGTCTGACTCGGGCCTATATGACATGACCGATCGATAGAAATACTCCAAAACTCCACTTTTGTCATATATTCCATATATCACACTAGATAGATATCATATTCATGGAACACGATTCACTTTCAAGATGCCTTGATGGTGAAATGGTAGACACGTGAGACTCAAAATCTCGTGCTAAAGTGCACGGAAGTTCAAGTCCTCTTCAAGGCATAATATTGAAATGCTCATTGAACAGATCTTAGATCTAATCAATATTGATATACATATACCAGATATCTGTTGATATGAAGTATTCCATCGATCCCCACGATCCGAGTCCGGGCTGTTTGTATTGGAATAGGTTCGGCAGCGGATCATGAAATTTTGGCGATCTTCTCTATCTAATGAATAAGGAGTCCGTTTTGAAATCGTCCACCCTGCACCCACCCCTCGAGTATATGCTTCAATGGGAATCACCCAAGGGTAAATTGATACAATAGAAAACTCTAGTAAAATGCCCGCCCGTAACCCAACAAATGAAGTACATAGTCTGTTTTAGCCTGTTAAATGAATCAAATGTTTCATTTCATCCGGGAAAAGCCATCTCTTTCTCAACAATGCCTTTGTCATTTGATCCAACAGCGTTCCTTTAGATAGGAACATATTTGATAAATACTGATAACTCTCGGATGGAGTATTGGAACGGAAAGATCCATTAGATAATGAACTATTGGTTTGAAGCCATCTCTAGCGATGAATCAACAATTCGAAGTGCTTTTCTTGCGTATTCTTGATGAACCATCTTTTATATATAGATGTAAAAGGATTTGTTTGGGAAGTAATAAGCCCTTGTGACATCTCTTCATCTGCAAAGAATTCTCGGTGTGCAAACACAGAGACAAAGGGCTAATCTTTGAATAGGAAAAAGAATGGATCTGCAGGGTCCCAAATGAATTGGCTTATTCGAAAAAAGCCTTGTTCTTTGGAAGATCTATCTTGTGTCTGATACTGCATGGTTCCACTCTGCAAGAACTTCGAATCATTCTCTTGAAGCTCATCTTCTTTATGATAAATGATCCGCTTGCCCCAAAATGACCTGGCCCAATAGGGAAATCCCAATTCATTGGTCCTTTCGATACAATCAAATAGATTGCCACAAGGGCGCCATATTCTAGGAGACCAAACTATGTGATTGAATAAATCCCCCTCTATCTATTGCGGGTCGAGGGCTCCTTCTCTTTCCCCTTCTTCAAACTCCGATTTGTATTTTTCATATAGAAATCTCTAATCAATGATAGAACAAGATCCGTTTTGCATCATATCTAACTGATTCCTTGGTTCGGACTGAATAAGCAGTGTCACTCGATCATTATCAAACTGACTACAATCTTTTTCTGTCTGTGAGAATCCCAACAGAGCGCATTCGACTTCTAATAGGCCATGAATTAGATCAGAATCATTCTCAACGAATCCATAAGAAGTGATCAAAACTTTTTTCATTGGGTCTGGGCTGAGACCAAAGATCAGCCAATTGGAAAGCAATAGCTTATGCTTCTAATCCTCCAAGCTACCAACAAATGAACCATACCATTTGATCCCTCTCTCAGAGTCAAGATTGAAATAATGCATCATGACGGGATTTGTCCATGAATTTATTGATCCTTTCGAACTTAGTCCCACTTTATTTTATTCAGACATGGAATCAGGGAAATTTTTTTTTTTTTTTTGACTTCCCAAATGGGCTTAGAGGAACAAAATGGAGATTGTCTTTTGGAGAGATGGCTGAGTGGTTGATAGCTCTGGTCTTGAAAACCGGTATAGTTCTAAACAAAGAACTATCGAGGGTTCGAATCCCTCTCTCTCCTTTGCTTGTTGAATCGATTTGTTTCTTTATTGGTATGGCCTGGCCCGGTGTCATAAAGGGAAATGGCTCGGCTATCCCACCTAGCCGAGCCAGAAAAAAAAATAGATAGAATGAAAAGGAAAAAACAAGGAATACTTTTTAAATATGACCTGATCCTAACTTAATATGTATAATGGAATCAAATGGGTTCCTACTTCATGCATTTGATCTCCTGTCGCAATTAAGAGGCGTCATGGAAAGAACAGGTTCAAAATCAAGATCGATTCCTTTTTCAAATCCTGTCGTAGCTGCATGGGCCCTTCCCGCATGCCACAATTGACCCACAAATAGGAAGTATCCTAGAACAAAATGAGAGGTAGCTAACCAACTTCTAGGAGAGACATAATTAACTGCATTAATCTCGGTAGCTACGCTACCCACGGAATTTAAAGAACCTAAAGGGGCACGAGTCATATATTCTCCCGAACGTCGTTCTTGCCAAGGTTGTATGTCTCTTTTCAGCCTACTCAAGTCCAAACCATTGGGACCTCTTAAAGGTTCCAACTAGGGAGCACGGAGATCCCAAAAACGCATAGTTTCTCCTCCAAAAATGACCTCTTCGGTCGGGGAACGCACTAGATATTTACCGAAACCCGTGGGTCCTTGAGCAGATCCCACGTTAGCCCCAAGATGATCCTTAACTAGAAAAGTAAATGCTTGAGCTTAAGAAGCTTCCGGCCCGGTGGGCCTGTAAAACTCGCTAGGATAAGCGGTATTATTGAACCAAACAAAACAACAAGCAATGAAACCAAAGATGGATAAAGCACCTAAACTATAAGATAAGTAGGCCTCTCCAGACCATACAAATGCTCGGTGAGCCCACACAAAGGGTTTGGTTAAGATATGCCAAATTCCACCAACTATACAAATGGAACCTAACCATACGTGTCCTCCAATTATATCTTCTAAATCGTCCACACTAACAATCCATCCTTCTCTCCCAAAAGGTGACTTTAGTAAATAACCAAATATAACACTCGGGCTAAGGGTCAAGTTGCTATTTTTTCTTACATCCCATCCCCCCCCCGGAGCCCAGGTATCATATACGCCCCCAAAATAAAGAGCCTTGAGTACTAGAAGAAACGCACCTATAACACGCGGCCTGATATCCCTTTCCTTTCCAAATATTTCTACGAATATGCTTTTTTGACAGAGAAGTACGTTTCTTTGGAACCGCCACTTCAAAATAAAAGGGTCACTCATTTTTATAGTTGGACGTGAAAGACATTTATTGTTCAATTCAAAATAAATTGTTCTTTCTATTAACTATTCATTATCTATCTTTATTCCATAGCCGATACTTATGCTTACTTCATAACATAGAAAAGTATGGATACGGATAGACGAGCATCGCATATGGTATCATTAGGACAAATTGATTTAGACCTTCTACAATTGAGTCCTTCTGAGGCTTTAACTTAAAGAAACACTAAGTTGGGGCGATGAACTACATGGTGGGGTCCATGGTTCCGTATATTGAAAATTGAGACTCTCAAAATAAATGACTTTCTAGTATACAAGGCTTCCATAAACTTTACCTCATAAGAGTTGGTCCCGCTATTGATTCAAGTGTGATTAACACAATCTTTTGTATTCTCTCAAACCAGGTTTTACCAAAAGGTCAATGTTATATAGAGAGACCAACTTTTACCAGGTAAAACTGGCAAGAGTACCCAAATTTACTAGGAGGAAATTTACGAGGGGTTTTGAATTTTCAAAAAGTTATAGCCTCACTCTAGTTTCAATAAGTTCAAGCCTCAAGAGGAGCCGCACTCTTTCCTTCCTTCATTAACATGAAAACATAGTTGGAAATCATAAAGCTGCCAATGTGGATAGCGAGTTCGCTCCCACAGCTCTACTCAGGGATTGATCTCTAGGTGGATAGGCTTACTTCAAATCTCCTTGCCACTATGCCAACTAGCAAAAAACAAAAAACAAAAAAAAAAAATCATGAAAACATAGTTGTGAAGTGAAAAAGCATTCCTAATTTGCCTTGTTATAGTAATAAATAGATAGATTATCAGGTCTCCAGTGCTGCTTTGTTTGGTAAAAATACTTGTAGGGTAAAATGAAGTGAAGTGAATATTGAAAACAAAATAAAATATTACGAGGTCTAATCATAGTATGATGAAATTTTATTTTTAGTGGCTTAATAAGGAACATTTTTTTCTTTTGGGTAAAAAGTAGGTGAATTATTGTCTTTTAGTGGCTTGAGAATGTTGCGTTTTGACTCTTTTTTGAAAATTAATAGGAGAATTTTGAAATTTTAAACTTTTGACATGGCTCGTAGTCTTTTCTTGTCTAGTGAAAGGAGGCTTTATTTCACTCCACCTTACTAGTGAAGTGACCAAATAAGGGTTTAGAGCCTGTTTGGATAGGCATAAAATAGACTAGAGTATAATTAAATGGGCTCTAACAGTCTAAAATTTCAACTCTACCCTGTTTGGGGTGAGTCTGGCCTGATAGATGAAATAATGTTGTGAGCCACATGTACTACATTTTACTTCAACTTTAAATACTTCCATTTCTTTGAATAAAAGTGGATTCTACTCCAAACATTAACTTCAAAATAAGCATCCAAATGAAGTGAAGTAAAGTTTTTTACTTCTACTTTAACTTCAATGTACTCCTCTTCACTCCACTCCACATATGAAATCTACTTTATTTTACTCCACTCCTCATTTATCCAAATAGGCCCTAAGATTTAAAATCCTAGGAAAGTTAAAAGTCTTATATGTTTTACCTCGCCGCCTTATATGTTTTACCTCTTTCATCATTAATAATCTTATGGTGCCTCTCATTTTACCATGAATTTTCATATTGAAAGCAAACAACCAGTTACTCAAGTGTCTGGTGGCTATGTCTCACGTCTACATTGTTATATTCCTCCTGATGTGGAATACATGCATTGATGCACAAGATTGCAAAAGAACTGGAGGGCTACAAGAAATAAGCTAGTTATACGGTCAAATGCATGCACGCTTGCTTTTGGTAATTGGCATAGCATAAATTCCACAACGTCCAAATCGTGGGTCCCTTTATTGGAGTCAGTTGAATGTTATCACTACGCAACAATACCATAAATTGGGGACTCTAGTCCATATTCACCAATTTAAAGACAATTGAGTGCTGATTTGGATGATCCTCAATTTCATTTCGAGGTGTGCCCCTTTCAGCATGAAAAGATCACCATATGGGCATATGGGATTTGATGCAATGGTGCGTATGCCACTTTCTATGTTTATGTGCATGCACAGGGATTGCTATAATCTACCAGCTGGTCATACTTTCTGTCCTTTCAAAAATTATTGGCCTTGTTAATGTGACCATGAGATTCTAGGCTCTTCTCGCTCGCATTGTCGCACATGTCAGGTGTTGAGTTTGAAGTGGATTTCGCAATTGGAAGGAGAGTTGTTCTTATTTTTGCAGCTCTTTAATTGTTTGATTATTTGGTGCAACATATTTTTCTTACGGAAATAAAAGAAGGAAAAAAAACGGAGGATTACGAGTTCTTATTGGAAGGGTATTGTATGGAAAATTCATCTCTCCCATGGAAAATGATATACATGGAGCATGGTATTCTCTTATTGTACAAACAAGTTTTAACATGAAATTTCAATGCAATTTAAACGAGGGATGTTTTGATCCAAGGGTCTATGTTTAAGGGTTCAAGATCGTGGAATACACATGAAATTTATAAGGATACTTATTATGCCATACTTGTGAAAATTTTAAATAGCTCAAAATAAATATCCCCTCCATTGTGATTATTTACCAAATTTCACTTCGATAGAGCTAGTCTTACGTTTAGATTTATCATCATAATTCACTTACATGTTTTGTAATATCTTATTTTTATGTTTTATGGTGGGCCCAACTCCCCTTTGAGTGAAACTTACCAAAGGCTTGTATAAAATGAGAACATTAATTTTAACTGGTATAAACTTTTAACAGTGGATCTCACTGAGAAGCCTCACAGGTCTCATAAACTCATCCAACAAACATAATTTTATGCCTTACTTGATGAGATTTGTGGAGTCAATCTTTCAATTGCTCTATCTTATGGAGGGACTGCTGCTATTAATGTAAAACTCTAGGATATTTTTTTTACGATCAATTGTAGTTGTTTTGAACAGTTCGGATTTTTAATGTTTGATTTGTGGGAGCGGTTGTAATATGACACACCAATCAAACATTCATCATATTATTAATCAAATGCTCATTGGTGGGGCCACACTATGTAGTTCCACTCCTGCAATTCAGGATTTCTGAGAATTCTTCATTGCCTTGTTGTACAAGAATTTCCTAGAGTCATGACTGATGATCGTTGTTAAATGGAACTCATACCATTTTAATAGGAGAATTTTCTCCTGTGCTATTGTCCTGGCCTCTATACTCCCGCACGTGGACCATTGCACGTGAAAATCAGGAATGGGTCCTGCCTATGGGGATAATGTGGTTGCAGACAAGTGCATAGGGCAGGTGAAAACTATTCCCTAGTTAAGCAGTTATGCAGAAGGACCTTGTCCATCAGCACCTTGGTGGTGGAATGGTATTGACACATCGGTATCACACATATTCAAGGATTGATTCATGGGTCTCCGGGTTGACCAAAAAAAAAAAAAAGACCTTAATAGATAAATCCCGAAATAGACCATTTGACATTTGGATCGACCAGACGAATGTTGAATAGCAACCCATTCAAACCATGCATAAATAAGGACCCCACTAGTGGTCACTAATTCCAAGAATTGGTACACGTTCGAATGGAATGAACCATTAGATCGAGGTTTGAATCTTTTATTAAATACGAAGCCATTAAACTTGTGTGCCACGAATGAAAGGGTTTGGGGTATGGGGTTGTGATCAAACTTGATACTTGGGGTGGTCTCACATAAATCTTTCCACCCCCCTTGGTCCCATCCCCAAATGGGACCTATAGTTGGGTCCCACTGAAAGTTCTCATATAATAGGTGAGAACTTTCACCTCAATAAATCCAATACATACACACACACACACACACACATATATATATATATATATATGGGAGATGCTCCTGTGAGAGCATCTCTCACATTTCTATGAAAGATAGGGGAGAGACCCTCATATTTAAGTTGTTGGTATTGGATATTGATGTGAGGGCTCCCACTCTATTCTTATAGTAAGGTGAGAAATATCTCTCATAGGAGCATTCTCTCATAATCCCACCCCACCCCTCACCTATATATATATATATATATATATATATATATTACCTTTATTAGGTTTCTTGAAAACATAGGGGGCCCTTTGTGGTTTTTCTTATTATTTTCTCATTTTATTACAAGTTAGTATTATATTTTCTCGGATAACCATTCGTACCAAAACTTTCAACATGTTGTAGAGGTAAAGGAAATAGTTTTCAATATTCCCCACTCTTCTGTGTTTTGACGACAGATTCCTCATGGTATTTGATCTTATCATCTTATCACAATTGACTCTGATACCATTTGTTTTCCATCTAAAATCATTTTCACATGTAGAATGATTTTTAATGGAAAAAGAAGATTTTACCAAAAAAACAAACCAACCAAAGGCAATGCACCTTTAGAGTTTCTCTCATCATAAAATGGACTGATTTTTGTGGTAACAAAAAAAAAAAAATTAAAGAAAAGCATTAAAATTTTTTTCCTGCAAACGAAAGGGTGACTAAACCAAAAAAAAAAAAAAAAAAAAAAAAAGGGAGACAACACAATAATTGCACTTCCCTCAGCTTGTTTGACAGCTCTACCCTTAGAGTCGAGTATGGTAAAATCCCCATTTCTATATAAAAAAAATCCCACTAAAATACTTTAATTCAAATTTCCCACCATATTTTTCAAAAAAAAGTAAAAAAAATAACTTCATTTCTCCACTAAAAGACAAAAAAAACTCCAGTTTTCAATAAAAAGTCAAAAATATTCCATCACAAACAACTAAAAATAAAATACCATCATAACCCACTTATATTTTATTATTTTTTCAAAATAACATTTACCCACTCAACTCCATTAGTAAAGCCCCCAAACAGGACAGGACTAAAAAAAAACTCAACCCTAAATTACGAATCTGATCCATTTTGAAGGCCTGACACTACCCACCCATTAAAGTGGTTGGTGACCAAACCAACGAAAGAGATTTATTGGACCATATATTTTAACAACAGATTTCTTTTGAGATAATCAGCACTTTGGTTTATAGCTATGCATTACCTGTAATGGAAATGTTTATAACCATATTTGAATTTCAGAGATTTAAAAAAACAGCATGGCTTGATATTTTCCATACATATTCTTGATGATTGTTTACACCCAAAAACAGAAATACAACATATTTACAAATCATAATATCCAATTCCACTACCCACCTTCTCCTCGTGCCCACCCCTATCTGGCCTTCTCTAGTAGAGTAACATACAACAATAACAATATATAGTACTCAGAACACAACCCTCAACTTAAAAAGGGCAAAAAAAAAAAAAAAAAAAGAGGAAAGAATCAAAGTCCCAGACAAGAATCTGGATTAGAAAAAAAAAAAAGTAAAGAACAAATAAAAACATTCTCTAAAATGTTGCAGTATTTTCAATTTGAAGGTCCCTGCTTATTTCATCTAACCTCATTAGCCACCTGCAATGATCCATCCTTCATCAACTTCAGGCTAAGATTATTGAACCGCTCCCTAGAATACTGTCTGGATGCTTTTCTCCAATCTGTGCCTGCCTTCATCATTGTTGAAAACTCGTCATAGCTTATGCGTCCATCCTGCAAATGGAAGAAGTGTCAATATCAGACACTATAATCACACAGGAGACTATTATAGATAAGACTTAATTTGTTAGATGATACTCCGAGGATCAAGATTCAAGATAATCCAGATGCGTGCCACTTCCTGTGAATATGGGACCTTCCCATACATGCAAGTCAATCCAATGTCCTGCCTAAGGTCCCATCAGGATATCGGGGCAAAATCCAGAACCCATACCTAACAGATCATCGTAACCATGGGTTCATGACCATAGAGCAGACAGTTAGAATCGAAAATGGACAATCCAAATTTAACAAACAAATGCCTCATAATAATCTAACCAATCATGTACAGTGACTCTTGAGTTTCTGCATATATAAACAGATTGTATGAATTTTTTTTTCCCCACATGGAATGTTCAAGAACAGAGGGTGCAAAAGTAAAGATTCGATCAAAGGTTACAGAGCTAACCTTGTCTGTGTCTACATCATGGATAATGGCATCAATCACTTCCTCCTGGTCAGATCCCAGGTCATCAACTAAAGCAACTCTGAGTTCATCAATCTCAATGTATCCACTTTGGTTTTGATCAAAATATGAGAATGCTTTGCGAATGTGTTCGTCGTTGCCAATCTTTTTAAGGTGAATTGAGACCGTGACAAATTCTCCATAGTCCAGAGTTCCATTTCCGTCCACATCAGCCTGCTCATAAGAAAAACAAATCAGCAAAATACTTTTCAACATGCAGGCTTAAAACGAAGAAAAGACACGTAAGGTTTGGAATCAAATGTGAGCAGAGAATCTATGATGTGTGTGCATCTGAAATGAGCATATCTATGTTGTATATTGATGTTCTAGCATTTTAATTATCTGCATACATGCACCCTTACATGCTATCTGTCATTGAAAGTGGCCATCTGCATGCTCATAAAAAACTTCCATAAATGACAACTGGTTATCAAAAATACCGTCCTATATTCAATGAACATTCAGTTTCTCATTCCAACTCTTGATATAAACATACAAGGAAAAAATATGAAGTCTCTTGAATAAATTCATCAAGTATTTGGTGCTTACAGCTTCCATTAACATCTGCACATCAGGGTCCGGAACCTGTTGGCCTATCTTCTGTAGTCCTACTTTCAGTTCATCAAAGGTGATGTTGCCACGATTGTTGGTGTCCATCATATGAAACATATCCTTTATCCCTGCTACTTCCTCCACAGACAAATGCTCAGCTACAACCTGCAAGCATAAAATCCTACAACAATGTTAGCAATTGAAGGATATAAATACATATATGCATGCACTCCAGTCATCTGCCAGGCAACTTTGCCCAAAGGGTGACAACTCACAACCATGTGGGGCCCACTTATGATCACGCAGGACACGCACACAACCCCAGGCCCCACCCAACAGAACCCACCTTTCTCTCTGTACTGGATAACACTGGAAACCAAGTAACATTTCAAGTCTTACCCTCAGGGCTTTCTTTTTGAACTTGTTCATCACTGAAAATTGTTTGAGCCTTGCTTTAACAGTTTCGCCTAGAGGGACGTCTGGAGCCTTTTTAGCATTTTGCACCCAAGGATGATCTGCATTTAGAACAGTCAGGAAGATATTTAAGAACCACCTATTAAGTTCCACTTTAAGCCACTGCAAAGACAAAAGATGATCACAACTAATGAACTAAAGTAGCTTCCAAACAAGAGGAGCTTTATTTCTACACACCAGAAAAGACTTATACATTCAAAAATATTAGAAGCAATTTAAACGGATTTTGTATCTTGATCAACATGCCCACATCAGACACATCTCACAAACAACACTGTATCAGATTCTTCCATTATTAATTTAAACAATATTTTGCGGTTGATAAAATCTTGTTACATGTTTTCTTCTAGTTAAATACAACTAAAACATTGAATATTTTGTTACTTTAGAGCAGAATTTGTACATATCTTTCAATAGGTACTATTTTTGCATATTAATTTTATTTCAAAATAATTGCTTAATTTTATCCCAATATTTTGCTGAATCCACAAAACCTATATTTCGGGATTTGTTGATGGCAATCTTATACTGGTATTGAATTCTTGTGCACATACGCATATGCATGCAACTTAGGTTGACAGGTGGAAAGGAAAACCAGGACGGTTCTTGTGAAGCAGGTAATAAAGCAAGACAGGAGATATTTAAGACTTGTGGTTAGGAATGAAACAAACATACTAAAACGGGGCTTACAGAACAATTCCGTTGCAAGGAATTCTCGTTAAGCCAAAATTAAACACACGGGGGATGCTTATCAGAATCAAAGCTTATATTGGAAGGGCTCACCTTCTGCCCATCTTTGCATATCTAATACTTTGACACACTTACATAAGAGCAGATCACCAGTGGACAATGAATTTCCCCCCTTCCCTATTGACCTGATGGGCTATGAACTTCCATACTCCTTTGGTACTCTCTTTCAATAGTTTTTTGCTTGAAGGGGAAAAAAAAAGGTTCACCCCACCTATGAAAAAGGAAACCAAGACTATCCATGTCAAGGGAGACCCTAAATCAGAAACTAAGGCGGAAATCATGAACAATTGAAAAAGGAGGCCAAAAAAAAAAAAAAAAAGACCTGACTTGTTTCACTAAGATTACTACATGGTCATCCCAAATGCAAGTAACGGAAGTGAAAGCACTTCTATCGAAGCCAGAAAGTTTTGAAGATGTCAGAAGTCAAGCTACAATAAAACACAAACTTTGAATAGGGAAGCCAAAGATTTTAGAAGAGGAAGCAACATGTCATCGGGCATTCGTGAAATTGATAGCTGAACACGGTTACAATTAAAATTGAAAGCCAATCCACTAATAGCTCAGTGGTGAGGCACCTCCCTTGCACAGAAACAGCCAAGGATCAATCTTTGGCAGTAGCGCTGATGGTAAGAGACTCAGGTGAGTGTATGTGTGGATTGGGGTGTGAGTATTTACCAAAGCGAAAAGAAAAAGAAGAAAAAAATGAAAGTTGAACATGGTTACAAAATGAAAAATCTTTAAAAAAATGCAAGCCGAGGGTCAGCAAATCACATCCATTCAGCAAACAATTTAGAATTTGATATTGCGGAAGGTATAGATGAAACAATGAACTTTGAATGTCAGTTTAAACCACAAAATATTCAGATGATCTATCAAACAAGAAAGAACAGAAAAAGGAATCATCCATCGTTACCAAGCACTTCTTGTGCAGTTAACCGCCGCTTAGGATCTGGGTCAAGCATCCGCTTCACAAGGTCTTTTGCATTTTCTGAAACTTTAGGCCATGGGTCTCTCCTAAAATCAATTACAGAGCGAATAATTGCTTGTGCAACTCCCTGTTCAGTTTCTGCAAAGGAAACATGGCATTGAGAGAGAGAGAGAGAGAGGGTAAATCATAAAAGGAAAAATGTGAAAGGAGAATCTGATGTAAATCATAAAAATATGGAAGAACAAAGTAGTTCGGAGAAGAGCTGTTTTTTTTTCCCAATTCAAACTTTTCAAGTCGCAAAAAAAACAGTGAAATTTCATATCATGCAAGCTGAACAAAAATTAGTGACCTAAACATATTTACAGACCTGCCCAGAATGGTGGTACACCACAAAGTAAAATGTAAAGAATCACACCAGCACTCCAAACATCAACCTCTGGACCATAATTTCGTTTTAGCACCTCTGGAGCCATGTAATAAGGACTGCCCACGATCTCAGTAAAACGCTCACCTGCATAAAAGCCAAAAAGTTTAGTCAAGTGTGGAGCAATAGGTGCTACTAAAAGAAGCTACTTAGGGTTGACATCCGCCAAATATAGCACAACTTGCATTACCGCCAAATATAGCACAACTTGCATTAGAAACTACGATTTGAAAATCACGAGCATGGACAATAACTCTTAGAACTTAAAAAAGAATTGGAGAAAAAGAAAAACAAGAAACCCAAGGGCTTACCAGGTTTAAAGAACACAGATAACCCGAAATCAATTGCCTTGAGTGGAGATGATTCCTTTTTGTTTGCAAGTAAAAAGTTTTCGGGCTTGAGGTCGCGGTGAATCACCCCATGTTTGTGACACATCTGTAACAGCAAAAATTGAATTAGGACAGCATTTCAACTTCCATATCATAATCAAATTCATTACATGCAAAGGGTCACCAAATTGATATGACAGGATTGCTACCCGCACCAATATCAGAAAAAAGAAATAGCTAGCATAAATATGAAGTGGAAGGGTCTGAAAAGCCATTGTGTAGAGATGGAAATCATAGACTTCAATTTCAGTTTTGTTCAGCCAATGGGCAAACTTTAGTTTGTGCTCAGTCCCGGCTGAAATCAAAGATTTCATTCAAAACCTAAAATTCTTTTCCTAAATTTGGGATTTTGTATTGGATTTCAGCTGGGAAGCTGAAATCATGGATTTCATTCAAAACCTCAATTATTAATTTTAATTTTAATTTTAGGATTTCAGCTGGGAAGGAAATCATGGATTTCATTCAAAACCTTAAAATTTTTTATTTTACTTTTGGGATTTATTTTAGGATTTCAGCCAGGTAGGCTGAAATCATGAAATTCATTCAAAACCTCAAAAAAGATTTCTGATTTTGGGATTTTCCCCTGGCTACCTAAAAATTTGTTTTTTCAAAATTTGGGATTTTCTTTCATTTCTTAAAGCTTGAGGTCCTCCTTAATTCTTCTTCTTTTATAAAGCCGCCAGGGGATATGTAATGAAATCCAAAATGTATTGGATTCTTGAAACAACATCATAAATATCCATCATCTTATAGATTATTTATTTGGTATGTAGCATTAATGTATTGCATCATTTATTTAGGAGAATAAATTATAGATATATAATTTACAAGTTATTTTCACTATTAATTATTTTTCTAAATCTTTTAGATACTTTTTTTTTATAATTTTCCAAAAAAAAAAAGCTCTGAAATAAAGCACTGAAACGCCAGATCAATTGAAACAATTATCTTGGAGTCAAGTAAAACAAGGTCCAAAATGAAATTAATAACTTGGATTTTGACCCATTTATGTGATTCTAAGTATCCAACCCATAAAAACTATGTATCCTCCTAGGTCCAACTCAGATCGAATTCATTTTCATCCTGATGCAACCCAACAGGGGATTGCATCAAAACTAGGTTTAGGATCATGTGTTAGATCCAACCAAGGCCCAATTCCCCTAGCCCAAGGGCCAGCCTATGTCCCAATAGGCCCACATTATAAGAAAAGAATTGAGTCTCAGAAACTTTTCATCCATGTTAATAAGCAAATTAAGAGTTTCTAATTATGCTACTGAGGATTCTATGTTAATAAGCAAATTAAGAGTTTCTAATTATGCTACTGAGGCTTCTTTGCTACTCAAGTTTCTCCAATCACTGAAATTATAACTCTTGGAAGATTTCTTATCATGTTGATTTGGGTTTCAGAAATCCCTTCTAGGGTTCTTGGCAAATCATTCCTACATATACTTGTTCTCATGTTTTCTCTACTCACATATTCATTAATAAGAGTTCTGAATTTCTTCACCAATGGTGGAAGTTTGATATAGTGGAAGACCAATGTATTTGAATTCACAATCATGATTGTACTATGTTGAAGCTTCTACTTTGGAGTTGACCCTTTGGTCAATCTTCTCGCTTCTTAGCTGCCTCACAACTCACATCTCTATGAATGGCAATGGACCCCTATTTACACAGATACCCTATTGATTTGGAGAGAAAAACTAAGAGTAAAGCTCACAATTTAGTAAGAACTCAAGTGTTGGACTGTAGATTCTGTGAATCATAAATCTCTAAACGGAATAAACCGAATGAAAGGAATAAAAGACTACCAGCTCTAATAGTTGATGATAAATTATGAGTGCAAATCTTGCAGCTAAAGATAGCACCTCACAAGACAATTGGAAAAAGGAAAACCCACTATAAAAGTCACACCCTAATGGAATTTCAAAAGGAGGAATAAATGAGGACCTCATAGAGGCATCACAACTTTACTAAGAAAGGCTTTCAGCTGTAAAATTAAGTACAAAAAAAATTCCATGTTCTAGGATAGTTGGCACCTAGAAATGGAATAGCAGGTACAAGTAGTTTTCATGATCAGGATGCATGTATGTATGCACCTAGAACATGGAATAGCAGGTACAACCGTACAAGTAGTTTTCATGATCAGGATGTATGTATGTGTGTGTGTTGTGCGTGTGTATGTATATTATGGTCTTTCCACATATCAGAATGCAGACTTGCAAAAACGTTGCCCACACAAAACAACTTCTATAAAATCTCCATATCAACAGAAAAGTGAACTGTACAAGGAGAATATACGAGGGATTCATTATCAAAAAAGAAGGAATTAGGATCAACTACAGAAAGATCCACCTGTAAAAAAAAAGCTGAAATTCGAATCATAAAGACCAATTGCAAAAGAAAAAACCCATCAAACAAGCAATTAGTACAAGCAAACACTTAAAATAATTTGCATAGATTCTCCAATATCAGCCCAATAAGTAGATTCTACAAGAAGAATACACCAGGAGTTTTACATAGAAAAAGACAGAATTCAGATTCTACTACAGAAGGATTCTATTCTAATAAATCAGAAAGTTGAATCCAAAAGGTTTAATTGCAAAATAATTCTCATAAAGTCAACAGAACTAAATCAACAACAAAAATAAAACAACCCCACTCTCCAAATTCCAAACAAACAGAGACATTAAATGTAGTACCAAAATGATATTAATTGTCAAGGACAGAACACTCAAAATAGCAAGAATCTTCACAGAAACAAAGAGGAAGGAAAAAAAAGGTCACCATCTAACCTGCACAACTTCAACGATTGTGCGGGTAACTCCTGCAGCCGCCCGCTCTGTGTAATGCCCTCTCGCGACGATCCGATCAAACAGTTCGCCGCCTTCGCAGAGCTCCATCACGAGATGAACAGCATTTTCGTCCTCGTAAGTGTCCTTCAAGGTCACAATATTGGTGTGTTTGGGCATATGCCTCATGATCGCTACCTCTCTTCTTACATCCTCAATATCTATTGAAGTTCGAAGCTTCTTCTTCGATATAGACTTGCAGGCGAGGACCTCCCCAGACGATTTATCGGTGCATAGGTAAGTAACACCGAATTCTCCTCTTCCTAGCTCGTGACCCAGGTCGTATCGGCTGCCGATATCGTTCCCTGTGGCCTCTTCCAATACACACAGCTTCTTACGGCCATTGTGGTTCGTCGGATGATCGATGGAAAAGATATTGTGCTTCTTCTCTTTCTTCTTTCGTACGGAAGCGTTGGGGTTGGAACAGCAATTCCCCATGAGAAAAGCTTCAAGTTTTCGCAGCTTTTGGTCGAGAAAAAGGGAAAAGGATTGAAGATATGAATGAGATGAAAATCAAAACCTGGTTTTTTACTGGATCTGCTGAGGAAAACCCAGAACACAGAGAGCCCAATTTCAACAGCCTGATGCTGAAAAGGGACTTTTAGAGGCCAAAAGAGAGGATAGAATCAGAGATTCTTGCATAATAGCAACAACCCTTCAGAGCTCAAGCTTCAAACCTCTGTTTTTCTCCAGAAGAAGGTTCAAATTACACGTGAAAACAAGAAAGAGTTGCAGAACAAAAACAGAAAGAAACCCAATTCTATCAGACAGATAAAATGAAAAATCTTTCTCAGAAAGCCGCCAAAATTTACTTTTTTATGAAGAATTTTTGGTGACCCATGAAGGAATAAGGGGTAAAAAGGAGGGAAATCAACGAAAGATTTGAGATTGAAATAGAGAGGGAGATTATTAGGAACAGACGCAGATGGGTTTGCAGGTGAAGATGCATTTAATGGCGGAAAGGAAGGATTTTGAGGGGAGAAGAGGATGAAAGGAGGAATCTTGGATGCGAAACGGATTCTCCCCGTTGGTTGATGAGGGTCAAAATTAATTTTTCATTCAAATGAGGCTTCCCGTTCTAAACCCTCTCAAGTCTTATCTCATTATCATAAGTCATAACAACAAAAATTCTATCTCCGTTTCGTTTCGTTTCTTTTCTCCCTCTCCTGCCAGTCCAAATTCCAAACCTCCAATCAAACAAAAGTTGGAATTTTTCTCTCTCCTCTCCCAGTTTGGTCGCAGAATCGCCATGCAACAGGAGAAAACGGAATACAGAAATGCCCCTACTTTTCCATGAAATCCAAACAGAACTTTTTTTTATCCGGGAAAAGCCTCTGCCTGCTTCAAAATTACTCTTTCTATTTTTGTACATAACGTCGCCTCCCAGATCGTCTCTGCCCAAAAATGAAATTGCCCAATTCTCATTCTATCAAATATAGAAAATGGGGCAAAAGATTTTGGGCTGTGACTTCTTAGTTCAATCTGGATTGGACCTCCAAAATCTCCCTTATGGGTGGGCTCAAATCCAAGCCCATTGTACTGGAATCCACCACCTCTTAACTATAAGGGTCTGTTTGTGCAGAGCCACTGCTGCGGCGGTGGAAGTTGCTGGAGGGAGGTCGGAAAATCAGCCGCGGAAAATGGCCTAAAAAAACGCGCCCAAAAGTCAGAACGAGGGGAAGGCATCTGAAAATCAGCGACCCTGTCCTCACCGGTGTCCATAGAAATCCCCCCCGGACAAACAGACTCTAAATTCACAAGATCATCATCATCATCATCAACATCACCAATAATTACTCACTTTTATTGATGATGATTGTCTACATTGGCCAATAGATTCCATATCAACAAATACATATAAATCGAGTGTAAAAAAAAAATGATGCAAAAAATATATTGAAACTGAACACATAAATTCATGGTAAAATGAGCTCCACCGAGAATTATTAAAGAGGAGAGGGGGAAGAGCTATGAGCTGAGGCACTAAACCTCAAAGCTAGCAATGCAAAGGTAACAGTCGCTTTCATAGGATTAGAATTACTATGGTTGCCGAACAACATGCCCTGTTAGTTGATAAAACATCTATCTTGGAAGGATTTTGTGTTTTTTTTTTTTTTTTTTCAACCATTGTCCAAACAATATAAGGTATTTAGGTTTAAAAGCATCTTCTTAGCTCATAAGGCATCCTCACCTACTCCATCGACCCTTGATCATTTTATGTCAATAGAATGTGGACCCAAGTGGTCCCTCATAATCCGTTCTCCGTGGTCCCAAATGATATTAGGTTGAATTATACGCCAGCTTTGCCAACTGATGAATCCTATAAATTATTTTAAATAAGGGACCATCAATACTTTTTTTTTTTGTGGACATGGTGAAATGCATATGAATGGAGTGGCTTTTCTTTAAAGGGGACTCCTACTGAAGCACCCACATACTCTAAACACGTTTTTAACTAGTCTGAGTAATAGTGTTGGATACATGTGAGGTTTGATAGAGTGATTAGATGCCTAAAATTTACTAGTAGAAGAATTTCAGACCTTGTGAGGTTTGATAGAGTGATTAGGTGCCTAGAATATACTACTAGAAGAATTTCAAACCTTCAAATGCCGATACATTCTATGCCGAGTGCTGATTCATCATCAAATTATTAGGAAAATTGTGTGATTTGACTGCTATTTATTGGGCCCACGCGAGATCAAGCCCGGTGATATGTCATGGATGAACTCCCAACAAGTCTTGATATGGTTGAGTCAGATAAAGATCAAACTGTTGGTGGTAGAGTTTATATCAGGTTCAGACTCTCGGTTGGTAGAATTCCCATGCTCGTCAAGAGATGTGGGATTCCAGGAGGGGTAGAGTCCATAGTAGTCGTGACTCCTAGAGATTGCTCTATATAAGGGAGATGGGAACCCTTGGTTGATCATCTAGAAGATCTGAGAGCATTCGCAGTGAGTTCACAGGTCTACCTTATACCGAAATGCATAAGGTTCTCGGTGAATTCGGTTCCTACTCCTATCTAGGACCAGCTAGTTCTTTCACAAATATATAAACTTCTAGTCATAAATTAAATGGAATTATTGATAATTGATGCTTTTATTTATTTATTTTTTTTGCTACATTGCGCGATTGGTCCAGGAGTGTAATTTTAACTTGGCATTTTGTGAAACTCGCTCAACCTTGAGTGTCTTGGCTATTTAGTGATGCTTTTCAACCGAAGTAAACTCAACATATAATTACACAAGATTCTGGTCTGGGCCATATTCAGGCTCAGAACTATCCACTTTCCCCATTTGAGTTACAATTAAGTTTGGTCATTACCTGGCTTAGTCCACCCGGATGAACCCGAGACAAGGGATAATGCAATGCTCACACAACAATCGCTACCTTACTGCAATAAACTATCGATCATTCATGAACAACACTAATAGGATGATGACAGACTGATTTGCCAACAATTGAACTATAATATTGGAAACATGGTTACAATGGAAGCCTGTGGGCATGTTTCTGTAAGGCAGATGATTTTCTCAGTGCCCTGAAAATAAAGGCTCTAATATTTTGCAAGCACCATTTTTCTGGAGTTCGGTACTGTGCTTTTTACACGGGAGGAAAACTATAACTTCTTTCGATTCGACAAAAAATCATTTCCTATGGTCAAAACAGTTCCTTCATTGCGCCACCAGAAAAAAATAAATCCGCCGAACTTGGAATTCTAAGCATTACTGGAACATGCCCTTTAAATTTAAATTATCAAGATCCCTTGGTGTACATGAGTACATGTGCACTAAATACCAACCCCAAACATTCACAGTAAACAAACAAATTCAAGAATTTATGGTTGTGATCACCATTTGTCCAAGTCTCAGACCTGATTGTGAGGGGCTCCACACTGACATTCTCTAGGCCCCCAGGCCCCCAGCATGAGACTTGTCATACCAATCACAGCCCTAATGCATGTTTAAGGTTGAATGCTAGTGGATAAGACCTATATAACCACCTTCCACTGTATACTTAAAAAATAATCACATCTCTGATACTTGAAAAGTACTACTATCAACTTTTCTTCTCTCTATTGGTTTTTAGTTTCCACCAACAACTTACAGTGTAAACAAAAGTGACAGAAATGATATATCAATACAAATAGATAAGTAGATAGATACATGTCTCGCTACCAATGCAGAAAGTGATATTTCAGCGCAGATTGCCAAGAGGAGGTGCCTGCTGCACCACAGCTTTATTAAGAGGAGGTCCTCTTATAATGGTAGCTGGAGCTGGGTCTTTACCATCGACAGCAGGTTTTATGAAGAAGCTGAAGACTATGTTGTTAAAAAAGGTGAGGATGAGGAGAGCAACTGCAGAATATGCAAGATATGATCCCGAGATTTCTGGCATTTCTCCTCTGGTCCTCAGATTGCTCAACATCTCTCTCTCAAATTTGGGAACTGGGATTTTCATCAAATTCAGAGCAAGTCATGTCATCAGTTAATTCAAGCACTTCAATTTATAGATAATTCCAATAACAACTCTAAAAGCTAACATGGGTCTGTGAAAAAACAATAGCTAAACGTTTTATTTGAGGAGAAACGAGAATCCCAACATCATATCACATGAACATCATTGAATCCTTTTTCCATCTTCTATTGGATAAGCTTTTTTAACTCTAATCTGCTTTAAGGGTTGACAAATAACTATTAATTTTGTGAGAGTCAGAAGAGATAACCCAACATATAAATCATAGGAAAATAGTAACTGGGCATTTTCAGATTTAGAAGATAAGTTACAAAAATATTTGAATTGAACAGGTTTCTAGTATATGTACATAAATATTTATTGAGAGGGAGAGGGAGAGAGTACCCAAAGGAGGTAAAGAAGAAGGGAGCCTTGTCTTTGGGGTGATTTGTTTTTGAGAGAGGGTCTCGAGCTGCTCGTCGAGCTTTTGCAGGGCTTGTCGGGCCTTTTCTCGATCGATCTCGAACGGGGATTCTTTATCGACAGCATTCAGAGAAGAAGATCTGCTTCTTCTGGTCCTATGATTGTAAGCACATGGCCAGAACAAGAAGCTCTGTTCTCGATGGAAGGAAGAGATTGGTGGCGATTGAGAAGAGAGGAACCGAAGCAGCATGGCCACACAAACACAATCTTTTCAAGCCTTCAAAATCTTAACAAACGTAAACAGACATGAAGATTATTGCCCTTGGCCACACCAACAAATAGTCACATCTTTTCCTTCATTCATTCAGAAAAATATCATCTTTATATCTCTTATTATGCCCATCTTTCTTTTATTTTAATACAATATACATGTTATATCTGTGGCAATCTCCTGCCGTTCCCAACGTCCCACCTCACGATTTAGCATTGATTAATTATTTTGATCTGTACCACAAATCCTGGATTATATCTGCCATGGCCCCATCTTGGGACCCAACATGTTCATTTGAGGGTTGAGGATCCTCATAGGCAGTTTGGTTTTAGGGACAAATAGAAGATTTTAATGTGTGTTTTGAGGGTGGATCCATGATTTTTTATTAAAATTTTTAAAATAAACTAAGAATTTTTATATAAATTTTGAAAGTACACCATGGTTTGACGGGTACAACTGCACCCACTAACTTGTACCTAAGTCCGCCCCCGCCCCCGCCCTCACCCGTAAGTGGGCTTTGTGATATTTTCCCAACCCCACCTAAGAAGAGTTCACACAGCATGCTCTCAAAACACGTGCGCTTTCCTTAATTAAATTTCCTTAGCTTCTCATTCCTACCATCCATATATTTGGTTTAGCCCTGTCAAAACCTCAAGACTTTTGTATAATCAACATATATACTTGTCAATATCCTTATTATCACAAATACTTTTTAATATCCTTGTTATGATATTATCACACGACTATAAAATATAGTGCCCACCATAAATATCCATCAACTTCCCCAAGGGTAGAAACCAAAATTTAATTAATTATATTTAAAACTGCATGATAAAATGCATCATTTTTTTTTTTTAATATTGCCCACAGAGCCGCCCTTTGACCTATGATTCGCCCCTAAGAGGTCAAAGTTTAAGTATTTTTATTGCGCGATATCTTAGGACTGTGCTGTATCACACACATCATTTTATACGATATAATAAGACCGTATGATGTCACACTATTATTATACGAACAAGTCTGCGGTGATTATATAAACTTCGATTATTGTTGGATAAATAGCACATGCAACGATAGTCGCACGGTCAATTCTTTTTATTTTTTACATTTAATCATTCTGATAGCATGGGACACACCGTTTGAAGTGAATTTTTAATGTGATATTTTGTTGAAGGGAGCAGGGGCATATGTGGTTTGAGCAGGTTGGATTCATGTAGGCCTATCCACCGACTCTCAACTTTTTAAAGTGAAACTTCCATTTCATCTCATAACATACAAGGTTACAACTTATCAAAGTGGGCCTGTCGCGCAGACTGTCAACTTCTTAAGGTGAAACTTCCATTTCATATCATGGCAGACAAGGTTACAAGAATTATTGGCACAATAATAGAGGGACTAAAAGCACAGATCCAAGAAAACTGAAAAGCATCCCAATATGTGATTTCCTCGGTCCATCTCAGTATCCACGCTAGCGGTGGCATTTTTGGTGCAGACACAGATAGGGCTGTCAACGTGTCAGCTTTGGATTAGACTAACTTCGGCCTGAGTACACCCAAATCCGGGTACAATATGGACCCAGAGCCCTTGATAGGAGCCTATCTGACAACAAAAAGTTTATTTGGACAAACTCTATTGACAGAATTTGGGACAAACTGTCCACGTAGCGCAACGTAATTGGACTTTCTCAAAAGTTGAAATGCATTGTCCCAATCACGTTGCGCCACGTGGACAGTTTGTTCCAAATTCTGTCCATGAGTTTGTCCATGTAGACAAACTGGACTGACAATAGATATGGAAGATCAGAACCCACCAAAATAGAGTCAGGTTCCTTTTGACCGGAGAAATCAGAGCGAAACTCCACAGTGGGGCCCTCTTATTAAAACATGAGCTAGTCCAAAATGAATGCCCTCCAAAAGTTGATATTCACAAACTTTACTCTAGTAGGTGTTGGTCCACCTGTGAGATTAATCCTTTAATTAAAAGTATAATTGACATAATCTTATACTTGGATAATTATATTTTTAATCAAATGATCAATTTTATGGTGGGACCAACCCTTATAAGAGTAAAATTTAAGGATTAACCCATACACTAGGAGGATCCCCAGTCACCCAATTAAAGATCCAAACCTGACTAAACCCCCAAGAACGTTTAAAATATTAGGTCTGCTTTATTAGACACCGGTCCAGCTAAACATGTCCAAAGCAGGGAATGTTTGGGACCTGATATCTATATCATCTTAGTCTGTGTTTACACCATGTATCATTCAAATGAAGCACCCTTCCTTGATTATCCCAGGCAACTTCATTTAAGTGATATATGATGCTGGGACCAGCTTTGGAAAAAGGAATCAATCCGATCCAAACACTCACTCCATTATTCAAATTATCTTACAATGCTCAAAAATTCGGAGATCATTCAGCCTTGCCATTTTCCTGGGCTGCAACAAAATTTCGGATTACTTCAAGGGCCAATTGGTGAGCGTTCTTGTTCTGATGCTTAGCAAGCTCATCCATGGCTTCATATGTCTCCTTGTCAGCAAAAAGCTTCAGATTAAACTGTGATGTTGCCTTCACTGGCCCTTCCCACTTCTCAACTATCTCTTGTAGCTTCTCAATGCCCTGTAACAATGTGGGAGCATCAGAATTAGAACTTGCATTTTATGCTGAATCAGCCATGGAAAAATTCCCAGACAATTTGCATGATGTACCACACTTTCTCTCCTATTTTAGCATGTACGTTAGGTTATGATCGAAGAGATTGGAAGTAGTTCAGTGATGCCCAAAACCAAGAAGAAGCTCAGGGAAAAAATCTACTATCGGGTCATGCAATGCTTTAGACAATAGAACTTTTGATCAAGCAGCTTTTGGTCCTCACCATACGGGTTGTGAATTCGCCAAATGATTCTCCCCGTTGGCGTTTGCGTTTCCAGTTGTAAAATAGCGGCTCCAAGATCTTTTCCAGATCATGAACCTTCACCTTATTCATGAAGCATTTTGCCAGTGTGGTTTGGTTTGGTGTACCACCAAGCCAGATCTGTTCGACACAAGGACAACCACAAGTAATTTTGATTATATTCTGCTTTTCTGCACTTTTGAATGAAGGATAATAGACAAATCCAGCCAAAAGTAAAAGTCATTTACTGTAGGATGTGAAACAAACACAATCATTCTTGTCAGGATTGGAATAAAACCGAAATCAGCCTAATGCAAGCTTATGCCCTCTGTACCAATCAAAACTTTGCAACAGTTAATTGAGGCAATGTTACATTCTTATCCAACAAATTGGTGTTTGGAGTTGCATCCAAATGCACCCTAAAACCCTCTGATAAAAGGCTTCCATTTTTATTCTCTGATATCTACTGGAAAGAGTAGAAGAATGGCAATGCTAGAAATACCTGGAAGCTGTTGGGTCCATCACCAACCAGTCCAAGCTCAGCCATGTAAGGCCTGGCACAACCATTGGGGCATCCTGTTACCCTTATTACCACTGACTCTTTGTAATTGAGACCAACCTGAGGAAAAAAAAAAAAAAACCCTTTACCGTAATCCACTTTCCAGCATAGAACAGTTTTGGACTTATAGCAGGGGGTGAAGCAGTTGCAGCGCAGACAACATGACATGATCTAGACATAACGTCAGTCTATTTCACTCCCCATAGACAGGAATCTTCATTCTGGAAGGTTACTAGTTAGTAGTAGCTACCACTATTTACAATGGAGTTGCATGGTTTGGAAAATTCTAACCTTTGGCTGTATTGTAAAACCTAGGTGAGGGAGGAGTTTATCACATATCAATGAACCAAGCCCATTTACTTTTCTTTGCTTTTCTCTTCTTTTTTTGGTACCCAGCTTAGGGGGACTGGACCTCGGGTGAGGTGAGCCAGCCCTCTAGCGAGGGAAGAAGACCTCGGGAGAGGTAGGACAGCCCTCAGATGAGGGAAGGTGCCTGCCCAGGTTCGAACCCTAGACAGGCAGGTAAGAAATGGAGCCTCTTACCTCTAGGGTAAGAGGTTGTCCTTCCATTTACTTTTCATATCAAACATTCATATTGAAGCCAACCTGCACTAAAAGAAAGTCAACCTGATTTCTCAGGGCTAAGATTCAAGCCCAGGCCTAGCTCAGCAAGACTATAAAGAAGCTTAAACCCGAGCTCAAACCTAGGCATCATAGAAGCATTGCAAAACCTGGCCCATGCTGAACCCATGCTTGTGAGTATTTTGAATCGCCATGTAAACGAAGACCAATCATGGTAGGTACCGGGTAGGCACCAAGCCTGACAAACAAACCCAGCATATCAATAACCTAGTTACAAGGATCCCAGTGCAACTTAATAACAATGTATGATTGTTTTTGCTTAACAACTAGCAGTAAGACATATTAAAGTGAAGCACATACAAGGTCAAAAAGTTCACTTAGTAGTAGGCCTAGATCCCAACCACAAGTTCAAAGAGTTTGTGGGAACTAACTGGATGGACCAGTAAGGATTCCACCAACTGAAGATTAAAACAAACTCAAGCAGTGCATGTTTTGGGCCGTGAATTGTTATCGATCCATATTATGTCCTAGAAGATGAATAGTTTTATCCTTGTACGCATGTGCCATGTGTACCAGGATAGAATCACTGAAACATAATACATTAAGTGAAGTATCCAATGATCTAGCTTTTCTCATTTTCTATACATATATTTAGGTCTATTTCCGCCCCCTTTGCTCTGTTCTAACCTGTTTGAACCACTCTGCCACAAGTTTAAATGTGTTTTTCCAATGCAATACAGTTAGAAAGCCACTGAATCAAATGAGGAAGAATTGCTTCAGATTTCATCCTCATGCATTCCTAAGAATAGAAGACAGAAATGGCCAATGGAGTCTAATTTTTCTTTTTGTAGAAAATATAGAACATCCAACCAAGTTGGACAGAACTAAACATTCCGTACAATTAGAAGAATCAGAACTACAGTTTCTTGTTTACCTTCTCAAAAACAGCTCGAATTCTCTTAAGAATTGCAGGAATTCCCCTCTCAGCTTCTGTTATTGCCAGTGGACAAAGTGGTAGTGCTGGGCATGCCATTGCAGTTATGTTGAGAGGATCAACATACCTAGGATGCTGTCAAGATAGAAAACCAGTCAAGATCTGTTTCATGATGAATTATTTTCCCTCTTTCTTCAGTACCCTATAGAATCATCTACTGTATATTTATTCTCCCAACTATCTGTATTGATTTTTCCTTCCCAATAATGATTTCCTTTCATTCAGAATTTTGGATATTTTACTTTTTTTGTAAATATTAATTACTCAATGAAAAGTGAAGCTTCACTCAGAAGTCCAAACATTGAAGAGCTGAATAATTTAATACATAGCTGTTTGCCAAAACTCCAACCAAAATTTTGAAAGACCCAATTAATTTTAGCACTTAGCAGACAAAGCAAATTGAATTGCAGATAAGTCTTTACCAGGAGACCAGCCTGTGCAAGAGCCATTGTAATGGGCCGCCTCCATGAACGGCGAATGTCACACAAGATAATGTTCTGATTCGGGGTAAGACGCACATTTAAGTTATACTGTTCAATTATCTGCCTTAAAGCCTGCTTCATTGTTCCTCCAATACGGCCATTATCAACATGGAGCCCACAAAACATTGCACCATTACCCTGTGAGACTATATTTTCAGAAGATCAAGAAACACAAATTGAGGGAAAAAAAAAAGAAAAGAATAAAAAGCACAATGAACTGTAAGGATATAATCCCAAACAAAAAGAAGACAAAACAAGGAATGGCAAACTAGATAAAAACCGATAATCCAAACCAGCTTTAAAGACGAAATATTTGCAGCACAAAACATAAGATACAGATTTAAGTTGTTGTGATGAAACTGAACCTGTTCATGCCACCCCAAATAACTCTTAAACTCCCACTCCGGCAACTCATGAAAGGGCTCAAACTTCTTCCCATAGTATTGCTCAACAACACTCCTAAATTTCTCAATTCCCCATTCACTGATCAAATACTTCATCCTACTATATTTCCGGTCATCTCGTCTGCCATTTTCTCTCTGCGTAACAACAATTGCTTTCACGGCATACAAGATATCCTCTTTCGGTACATAACCCAGTGGCTCACTCAAACGAGGGAAGGTGGTATCAATCCTATGTGTTCTGCCCATCCCACCCCCAACCTGCAAATTCATGAATTATCACATTAATAATGATCCGGAAAAATAGATAGGCATTCATACGCTAATATTTAGAACGAACTAAACTTAAATCAAAATAATAAGTTCTTACATAAATGTTGAAGCCGTGAGGGTCCCCATCAGAATCAGAAACCACTACGATGCCAATATCATTTGTAAGTATATCTACCGAGTTATCCCCTAGAACGGTGACTGCGATCTTGAACTTCCGAGGCAAGAACTGAGTGCCATAAATAGGTTCAGGGGAGTCGGGAAAGTTCGTCCCATGGGAGTTGTCATTACGAGCATCCACCACTTCAGGAGGCTCCACTGACAAGATTTTCTCCCCATCTACCCACAGGTCATAATAGGCGCCTGATTGAGGGGTTAGAAGAGAAGCAATGTTATCAGCAGTCTCCTGTGCAAACAAGTAGTCTTTTCTCACAAATGGCGCTGCAGGAGCAAGAACATTTCTGTTCAGATCCCCACATGCTCCAAGAGTTGATCCCATGCTCCTAATTATGGTACTCATCACTGTCTTGAGGTCTTTCTTTAGAATACCATGTAGCTGAAATGTTTGTCTGGTTGTCAATCGAAGAGTGCCAATCCCAAACTCATCAGCAAGATCATCCATGACCAAGTAAAGCTTGTTTGGAACTCTCCCACAGGGATTCTTCGTCCGAAGCATGAACTGATAAGATTTACCACCAGGACCCCTGTCATCTCTGTTAGCCTGTTGATAGCTTCCATGAAACTTGATCAATTGTGTAGCGGCCTCATTAATATTTGGGGCTTCTGTCTGCAGCTCCTCATTCAGAGGGTATCTCAGAAAGTTACTTTGCTCCTTGAATATTTCAACCTTGCTACGTTTAGGTGCAGAGGAAGTGTCCGGCTTTACAGGCTGCAGATGAAGACAATGTGAATCTGCTGCTGAACACATTACACATGTATCTTGCGAACTGTTTTATAAGATTCAGTCCAACAATTCTAGACCCAAAAAAAAAAAGTTGGAAAGTGTATAGAATGCATTGATCTCATCTCATTCTTTCACTATCTGACTATCTCACTATACCTCAAATGAAGTGGTTAGGAAAGACTTTGATGGATTATAGAGTTGCTAACCATACAACATTTCAATAGGGTTGAGTGGCAAAAGAGAAGTTAAAATAAAAAAAGCCAACAACCCCAGATGGTATAAGCTTTGATTAGTGCAAAATGCATCATAAACAGGATGCAAATTAACAATCTTGCAACAAATTAATACCAACTGAGCTCCAGTACTCTTCAAGAATCAAGAATCTCTTTTTATTGTACGACAAACAACACGAGAATATTCTCCAACTCCTAAGAATTGACATAAGAAACAGATACCAAAATCAAACCTCTCACCGTGGAGATAGCGCTCACGACAGACGTGTTGGAGGAACAAGGCGGCAAGCAGCTGCCGCGCCGGAGCTGATGAGCAGACGCCGATGGTCTGAGACCGTGAGATCCTTGAGATTGGAGCTTTGGATCGGTGAAAACAGCAGTGTTCGCAGCTCCGAACGACGCGGCCATTGCTAGGGATTTCGAGGAAAAGCTAGAACCCGAGATCCCTGCCTTGAAAAGCTAGGGTTTTTCCGAGGGTTTGAGCCGTGCAAAGAAGACGATGATGACGAAAGCTCTTCGGGATATTTTTTTCGTCGGTGGAACTTGGCCGGGTTAGTGGCATCGGATCATGCCATAGCTGGTGGAGCCGTGGAGGGCCAGTGAGGAGGAAACACCGGCCGCGAGTAAATGCTGCGGCGACTTTTAACCGTCCGATCAAGGTAGGTGGGCCACTAGACTCAACGGGTTGGATTAGTTGGTTTTTTGTTCTATCGAGATATTTTTAACAACCCTTCCACATGGACAAAATTTTTGGCATGAATTTGTGACAAACTCCCATGTGGCACAATCCTAGAGGTGCTTTTTTCCCCTCTCTCAAAAGTTGCACCTCTAAGATTGTGCCACATGAGAGTTTGTCACAAATTCATGCCAAAAAGTTTGTCCATTTAGACTTTTTGTATTTTTAAAGGGAGCTGCTACGTGTCCCGACTCCGGGTCAGGAGTCGGGACAAGTAGATTTTTTCATTTTTAAATATCACTTTGGGCCCTCTTGTCTGCTAGAATTGAAGAGTGCTGCTGCCTACACAGTACGCATACAACTTTCCACACACAATATTAAAAAAAAAAATTAAAAATTTCTAAATTACCCCTCTCCCTCTCCTTCCCTCTCCTTACTTCGGCCACCTTCGCCCCGATACCGATGCCTATCCCTCTCACTCTCCTTCTCCCTCTCTCTCTATCTCTCTTCCCTGCCCACCCTCTCCTTCTCCCTTTCCTCATCTCCCCCTTTCTCCCTCTCCCCACCTGCCCTCAACACTCTCCCTTTCCCCCGCCTTCATCTCTCTCCCGTAAGGGCCCGTTAGACAATTTACTATGTCACTAAAAATAATATAGATCTTCCATTTTTAAGGGGATCACATCAAAATTACATATTTTAAAAATCCCCTCCTCATTTCCAAGAAAAAGTAAAAAAAAAAAAAACAACTTCCTTTCTGCACTAAATGACAAAAAACTCACTTTTTACACAAAAGGGTAAAAAAGATTTTCTATCAATCTATTAAAGATAAATTACTATTATAGCCTCTTTTATATTTTATTCTCTTTTGACTTGATGCTTTACATCACTCATACTTTTTTTGTTTTTCTATCAAAGGGTTTTTAACCCTTTGGGTTGGACTAATCTCTCCGGGTCCAAAGGGAAGCCGGATAAATACCTCTGTGTCCTCAAGGTGGTAGCACTAGTAGACTTAAAATTCGATTTATGAAGAAAGATGAACCCAGGGTCAATACCAAGACCTCTACATCACTTATACTTTAATAATAAGTTGCCAAATTGGCCAGGAATAATGGTCATACGGCAGTTTTTATATATGACAATTGCCCTAAAACAGTAAAAAATAATAAAATTCCCTCGGAATTGTTTGTATGGAAAAGGAGGCTTTGAAAGTTATAATTTTATCTTTAATTTTCTAAGACTTAATTGCGAGGTTATATCTCTGTACTCACTTCTAAGAAATTTATTTTCCATGGAAAAGGATTATTTCATGGCAGATCCTAGATCGTCACCATTGTTTCTTCAATTTTTCCACTTTTAGGGTTATATTTTTTAGAATTTTTAGGAATTCAATTCTATGAAACAAATAGGCCCTTTGTAATATTGTGTCGGGTTGGTTGCCTCTGTAGTGTTCTCCAAAGTAAGTCTCAAATGTAATTTACATGGAAAGCAACCTTAGAAGAAAAGAGGATAAATGTAATTACAGTTGAAGTAGTAGCTCCTTCAAATAAAAAACAAATTTGAACAGGATTTTGGTAGAAAACGAAAAGTCACATAAACAGTTTAAAAGATGATCCGTTTCTGCAGTCAAATGGATTAGAAGTTGTTTTCAGGAGAGAGGTATAAAAAGATCTCCTATGCATAGACTACAGAAATGGAAATCTGATGGTTTGAGCATCATCAAGTGGTTGTCTGTATTATAGGTCCTGTTTCTAGTCCTCTAGTAGATTAAAGAAGATGCTACAAACAAGAGAAATAGGGTATCACTAGGTTCTAGCACATTTTTATCTTTTTTGCCCTTGTCCTCAAGCAACTCCATCTGTCTTTCCCTTTTCTTTCAAGAAACTGTGTCTGCCTTCATCTTAAAATTGACATCCTAGTCTAATCTAGGGGAGTAAAAGACAAACAGAGTTTAGGTTAGGTAATTACATATTTATAGTCACAGAATTGACATGTTCCTGCCTTGGGCACAATGTGATTATTGATTACAATAACCATCTTATTAAGGCTGGTCGTTAAGAGATTTTTTTCGAGTTCCATTATTGAAATAAATCCATTAGTGGATCCCACATTTGAAATACAAAAAGATAAAAAAAAAAAAAAGACAGTCTCACCTTGAGATTGTCATATAAAACTATATATTAATCGTAGTTATGCCTACTATATGATTGATCATGTGCAAAGCAAGTGATTCCTTTTATGGGTGATTCTAAACACGCCCACAGTTATTGCTGTACACACCCACCCCCCATTATGTGAATGGTGACCACCATTCACATAATGGGGGGTGGGTGTGTACAGCAGATAAGGGGGCGTGTTTAGAATCACCTTCCTTTTATTCCTTCTATTAATGGCGGGTTTTTCTCATGTTCTTAACTTGACTGTGGGCTTATCGATGTAATGTTAGTTAAAGGCAATAGGGATGCACAAAAAATTCGTCGATCCGTAAAACCAATTCGATCCGATTTGATTTGTTGATTTTTAATCGATACAAAGGTAAACAAGTTTGTGACGGATTGAAAATCTTGTAATCCGTTAGCAACGGATTGGTGACAGATTTCATCCTCAATTCGCGGATTCAATCCAATCCGATCTGTTGACAATAAATATAAATTAAAAAAAAATTAGGGGTTTAAATATAAATTAAAATGTCTAAATATAAAATAAGGGAAAAAAATTAAGGGGTCAAATATGAAATTTTTTACAACATGTTCGATATCTTTCTTTCAACATTAGATTGAACGGAATAATCCGATCTGATCTGGTCCTCCACGGATTGGATCGAATCAGTTTTTAACAGCTATGGATTGGTGACGGATTCCAAATCCATCAATCTATAGGTAACTAATCGGTGACGGATTTAGCCCAATCCGCACCAATCCATCCAATCCGCACCAATCATATTCGTGTACACCCCTAGAAGGCGAGACATTGATTTCTAGCAATTCGGATTTCAATTATGGCTGTATAACGATGGAATCCATATAATCTCTAAGCACACCGCCCATGGAGAGGAAGTTTCTCCTCTCTCTTGTAGACCTAGTTACTTCCTAATGTTACAAATGTAGCCATTAGGATGACATAAGAAGACAAAAAACAGAAAACAAAAGATAACATTGGGATAATTTCAAATTTGAACCTTTCATCAAGGTGTTATTGAAATAATTGTCAAGGTGCTTAAAACTTTTACCCCTTTTCTCCTGAAAAAAAAATATTATCATAACATGACAATACCATTATAATATCACAACTGATTCATTTTCAGACAAAATGCATTGGATTTATTGTAATAAATACATTTTTAAGAAATATATTTCTAACATTGTTGCCTATCTTTCCAGACAGATATTGAGTTCGTCTGCATTGAGGCCTATCAATCCAAGCCACCCTAGGACGTCCATAGGCAGAGAGGGCTCATCTGCTTTGTCTTGACACTTATGGAGGGAACTGGTAGGTACATTTTCAGATACTGTCATAAAATTAAGTGTACAGCAACCTAATGTTCTAGGGTTGAGGTCATATCCTAGCATGTAAATTAAAAATGGACGATTAAGATGGCATGCTTTGTTTTGCATGGAATGGTTCTGTTTTCATCAATGTTATATCTATTTGAGCCATGCTACTTGTCCCGGATTTCATGTCCCGGGACAAGCACGACTCCACACAGAGGGGCATTTTGGTCATTTTTTCTTGTCCCGGATTTCATGTCCCGGGACAAGCACGATTCCACACAGATTGGCATTTTGGTCATTTTTGAAATGACCAAAATGCCCCTCTGTGTGGAGTCGTGCTTGTCCCGGGACATGAAATCCGGGACAAGTAGACTTTCTGTATCTATTTATGTCCGTACATTCCCTGCATAAAAAGAATACACTTGGGTGTCCCACACGTGGAAGAAAATGTTGGATAGCAATTGGACCATGTAACTCTTTTGTAATATTGTTGTCAAATGACAGAGCCATTTGGCGAGAAAGAAAGAGAGAAAGAAATCAGAAGAATACCAGTAGGGTAAACTAGGGATAGGGGAATTCGAGATGGAGAAAATGAGTCACCCCTTTTTCTCAAGTGGGAAAAATAAGAAGCGAGTGGAGATATATAAATGTTGTCCTAATGGGATTCTCAAATGTTCAAAGACAACCTACATTTATGAATATTGAACGTGGAAAATGCAAAAGGCAGAAGTGAATTTTAGTCGACAACGAGGGTAAGTTGAATCGGTTAGACACCTCATTTCTTATCCAACTGCCAAGAATTTGTCCTCTAAGTTCCTCTTTCTAGGCAAATAGGCTTCTTTCTCCATCTTTCTGCGTCTCCAATCTTGGGGAAGCAAACTTCTTTCCCATGGCTAAAATATTATGGGGCCTGCCTCCCTTTGTATCATGAAAAAAATATAGAAAGACCTTAGTCAAAGATTCCTTCAAACAAACAGGCCTAAAGGTCTTTAAAAAGTAATCAAATATATATACATACAATTAATTGTGGACTCCACTTAATTTGATGGCTCTACCAACTCATGATTTTGGAAAAGAATTTGCATCACCCAGAAGTAGTTTCCTATGGAGATTAGTGAATCTAACCACTAGAGAATGTCTAATAAGCAAGTAGTTATGATTTCTCTAATCCTTCTTATTCGCGGATATCATCAGAATTAAACAACATCATAATCTTCTTTTTCTTCTTATTTCTTTCCTCTGTAGCTCGGTTTGACTATAATTAATCATTGCAGCCCTACGACAAATAAGCATGATTTCAAAAGAGAAGGGTCAAACTAGGATAAAGCTGGGACATATTTGCCAAACATACAGGATGTGGCCTGTCGGGTTGACTATCTAGTAGACCAATCTGGTTTAAATGGTTGAATTGGGTGGTGGATTTAATCCAGCTGATCTCATGCATATATCAAGATCGTTGGGATCGTTATCAAAGCCTTATTTCATCAATGAAGGAGAAGATGATTTTGTGTTAGCATTGGGAAAATATCAAGCAGACATCGCAAGCGTTGGATTTTTTAACAGGGGACTATCAATTAATGTGGAAATCTCATCTCCTAGCCAGCTGTTTCACAATCTTTGATCATTTATTCATATGTGAGGAGTAATAGCCAGTCATGGGGATGCCTGGGACCACGACAGATCAGTTGTTAGGAGGTGTTCCAGCACATCAATTCCTACCTAACAACCAATCCAATTTAGCCAATGATCTGAAGCTTGTGAAGTTTAGCTGCCTCCATACTTAGATCATTGTTATGGGCAGATTAAAGGGACCACCCTATCTTCCTTTCTTTATTGCATTCCCACCTAACAAGACTCTGAGACGACCTGATCATGGTCCCAGAAATACTGTTTTAATCAAAAAAAAAAAAAAAATGGGCCAAAATGGACATGCTCCAACCAATATGCAATTATGCATGGATTTAAATAGGAGCTAGATCTATATAAATGGTTTGCTTGTGATGTCAGTAATTTCCTCAAAGCTAAGGCCACAGGGGTCAGCGGCAGATCCAGGGGGTAGCCATGGCCAAATTTTCTTCAACGTCTTGTGCCTTTTGCAGATGGCACCCGTAGATTTTTTTTCTTTACATAGTGGTCCCCTCAAGGAAAATTTCCTTAGGTCCCCCACTAACGCAAGTTAAATCAACCCATGAGATTACATGAGAGATGATGCTTGATCAGTTGATTGAGTTGAGTGGTGGGATCCACCAGAGGGGAAGTATTGAAAAATATTTATGCAGCCTCTACTCACCCCCTTAAGGTTTTGGTAAGAATAAATAGCTAAGGAAATTTAAGATCGTTTCATAGCCAACTCGTCGGAGGAGCTAAGGAAATTTAAGATGAGTGAATCACTCAACTATTTTGTTGGTTTTTTTAACGCCCACTAAGTAACACCTCATACATGACAAAAGAAAGCCCTCTTTAATGGTTTTAAATTATGATGATGATAGTGAAACTATTGTGGATGCTCGACGGCAGTTGAATGTTTTCCTGTTATGGGTTGATATTGGAATACACTCAGCAATTCGAATGGAAACATGGTACCTAGAGAACCTATAAAAAAAATGGCTATTCATACGGTGGGTTGCAGAGTTTGGAAAGGGAGGGTGATAGAGGGCTGTTACTAGGTCATGTGTGGATTAGTTACAGTAAAGTAGAAGAAGTATAGTAATGTCGGGAAAGCAACTTGAGAGAGAGGCATTTGAAGGAAATGTGGGGATAAAAGGTGTGACTGGATATTTAACCACATGGCGTAACGTGTCAACCACGGGCTTTAAGAAGTGAGTCTCCGTTAGTCCTCATCGAAAATATCTAAGTCCTAACCATAGGCTTATAAGTCAAATCCCGTATAAACTTAATATGGCTTCGGAAACCGTAAGAACTCCAAAATTAAACGTGCTCGGCCCAGCACTAGGATGGGTTCCCTCCTAGGAAGTCCTCGGGACTGTGACAATTGGTATCAAATACGAGACCAAAGCGGACAATTTTATGCCGAGTTGGGTGGGTGGGTGGATGGGTGGGCTGGCTGTTCTTCTTGTACTTTTCCCAAGCAGACAAAAGGAGGTTGTGGATAAAGGTAGGCAAGGGTGTCGGCTCCTGATGTTTCTTTGAATAATCTATTAAATTCTAATAGCTTTCATAGGCTCTTTTCTCGTTTTCTCCTCTTTTGTGTGACTCCGCTGGTGGGTCGGTCTTCTTTCACTTTATTTTTGTTGAAATGGAAGGATCTGAAGAGAAATCAGTAGCAATTAAAAAGAGTGGAAGATTTAAGACAATATGTGTTTTCTGTGGCAGTAGATCAGGATACAAGCCTGCATTCAGTGATGCTGCTCTGGAGCTCGGAAAAGAGCTGGTAAAATCCTCAAATAGCTGCACCCACTGAAGAAAGTGGAAGATAAACAGATACACAGATGAAGGACATCTTTACCTTGATTTTTTGTTTTCTGTTTATGTTGTTTAGCTGTTTTCTATCTCACTTTTTCTAGGTTGAGAGAAAAATCAATTTGGTTTACGGTGGTGGAAGTGTAGGTCTGATGGGACTGATTTCTCAGACAGTTTTCGTTGGTGGATGTCATGTTCTTGGGTATGTAGACTTTTTTATTGCAATTGTGTTGATTTTTCACCCACAGCATCATTCATTTATATTTCTATTTTGTAGAGAATTCATGGTTATAACACGAACTAGTGCTTGCTTTCTTCTTCTTTTTTCTCTACTGGCAGTGTAATTCCTCAAGCTCTCCTTCCACATGAGGTTATGTTTTATCTCCTCTTCCTCTGTCTTTTCTCATATCTTTAATAGGAGCATAACAATCTCTTTGCTGGCAGATTTCAGGGGAGACCATTGGAGAAGTGAAAACAGTAGCAGATATGCACCAAAGGAAGTCAGAAATGGCCAAACATGCAGATGCTTTCATTGCACTCCCTGGTCCATCCAAACAGAACCTACTGAATACTATTTATTTTTGGCTGTTACTTTTAAGAATGCTTATATTTCCCACTTTTAACCTCTTCAGGTGGATATGGCACCATGGAGGAATTGTTGGAGATGATAGCATGGTCCCAGCTAGGAATTCATGAGAAACCTGTAAGTGGGTGTTATCATATAATTCTCTCTTAACCACATTTTTTCTTGAGTTTGGGGAGATGGATTTTCATGTTTTTCTTTTTGCTGTAAAACAGGTGGGGTTGTTGAATGTAGATGGGTATTACAATAGTTTGCTTGCTCTATTTGATAAAGGAGTGGAGGAAGGTTTCATAGAGAACTCTGCAAGACAGATTGTAGTTTCAGCTGAGACACCTTCAGAGCTAATAAGGAAAATGGAGGTGGGTGAGAGTTTGAGAGAGATGTGCTTTTTTCTTTCTTTCTGATGGGTTGCTGAAATTATTGGATTGTTGACAAGAACACTGGCAGGAAAAGGTAAGGAATGATTTGTCGTTTTGATTGTTCTGTTGCAGGAGTATGCACCAATACATGACAGGATTGCACCCATCAAAAGCTGGGAAGTGGACCAATTATTAGAGCCTGCAAGTGGGCAATCGAGTGGCTTACGTGAACATGTTAAATTCTAGTACATTTTCAATAAACGAAGTGCAAAAAAAAAAAAAAAAACAAAGGCAAATCAGTAAATCAAGTTCTCTCTCTCTCAAATGTTACATGACACAATACATAGGGGGTTGTAGGGTCCACGAGATGTTGCATGTTCATTTGAAATGGCATCATGCATTTTCATACTAATTAGATAATTGTAGACACTAATTCAAATACATGCATGCAGAAGGGATGTGGCCCAAATGTTTCCATCATTAACCATCATCTGAGTGAAATTTCACTCTTCTTCATTACAAAATGCCCAATTCTTTGTTAGAATAAATGGGTTGTAATTGAAAGTTCAAAGTGTAGTGAACACATGGAATTTGGAATTACACAAATCCATTGAGTATTGAATGAGTAATTTGTCTCCCTAGTTACCCCACTTGAAATGAAATGAGTGAGAAATGAATGAGGGAAAGTATGAAAAACACTTGTCCCACATTAGAAGAAAACCAAAGAGATGTTGAGTATATATATAGAAAGTATGACTATAAGGATTGGGCCCCAAGGGGTACCACTAATTTTCCGTGGAGACGGAACGCAGTCAAGCTCAACAAAACACGCGCGCGCCGCCGCCGCCCGTCTGTGGTTTCTTTTTTGGAACTAAGATTTCTTATTTTTTACAAGGCCCAATCCGAATTCTCTTGAAACAGTAAGTGCCTTTTCACAAAAGGGTGCAACCTTTTTTGAATCAGTGCATGGGACTGATGTGGTGCAACCTTTCATGAAGGGTTGTTTCCAACAGCTACTATGCAGAGGCACCAATCTCCTATAAATAGTGGATGAAGTTGAGAGAGGAAAGAGGAGAGATCACACAGATTTCTCCTTCTCTCTGTTCTTGTGTTCGTTGTTCTTTGGAATTGGAGTGCTACTTTCCAGAGAAGGAAATATCCGTTCTATCTTGGGAGACAGTTTCCCATTTGACCTTCAGCACCTAGAGGGGGAAAATCTGTCTTAAGGACATAGTGAATTCACTAGGCTTGGATAATTTGAGACTTGGACTTACAAGTCTGGCTAAAAGTAATACAAAGACAAAAAGAAGGTATGTACTGTATTTGATGTATTCTAATTTTAAGTTGTAAAGTTGATAACAACTTAAGACAGATTTCTTTTAACTTCTTCTTCTTACTTACGAACAGAATTTGTTTCTGTTTTCTTTTCGTTTCTTGGATTAAATATGTGTGTTACAGAAATGGAATCACCACTGGTTACTCCTGTTGTTCCCCATTCTGTTCCTCATGGGGAAAAGCCTGAAAAATTCAATGGAACTGATTTCAAGCGTTGGCAACAGAAGATGCTCTTTTATTTGACCACCCTGAACTTGGCAAGGTTTCTTTGGGATAAGGCTCCTGAAGTAAACCATGATGAAACTGACAAGGAAAAGGTGTTGGCCAAAGATGCTTGGTTGCATGCTGATTTCTTGTGTAGAAATTATGTCCTCAGTGGATTAGCCGACTCATTATACAATGTGTATAGTGTGTTCCAAACGGCTAAGGATCTTTGGGATTCCTTGGACAAGAAATACAAGACTAAAGATGCTGGCATGAAAAAATTCATAGTTGGCAGATTTCTTGATTTCAAAATGACGGATAGTAAGACCGTCATAAGCCAAGTTCAAGAACTTCAAGTAATCCTACATGATGTCATTATTGAAGGAATGACTTTAGGAGAATCTTTCCAAGTGGCTGCGATGATTGAGAAATTACAACCATCTTGGAAGGATTTTAAGAACTATCTTAAGCATAAACGCAAAGATATGAATCTTGAAGAACTAATTGTCCGTCTAAGGATAGAGGAAGACAACCGTCTATCTGAAAAGAAGGGCAAAGATCCTATGGTGGCAAAGGCCAATGTTGTAGAAGGCCAAAATGCTAAAGAAAAGAGGAAGCGCCACGAGAAACCTCAAGGCGAAAAGAGTGCACCTACCAAATTCAAGGGCAAGTGCTACAACTGTGGAAAGGCTGGACACAGGGCTAGTGACTGTCGCAAGCCAAAGAAGTCCAAGAAGCAAAAGACTGAAGCTAATATGACAATGGATAAGCTTTCTGATGACGTGAATGACATGAACCTATCTGCTGTGGTTTCTGAATGTCTCACGGTTGGAAACGAGAGAGAATGGTGGATGGACACTGGTGCTACTCGCCATATTTGCTCCAACAGGTCCATGTTCACCACCTATCATGCTGTGGAAAAGGAAGAGCAACTCTTCATGGGAAACTCCTCTACATCCAAGGTTGAAGGTAAAGGAAAGGTGGTGATGAGGCTGACTTCTGGGAAGGAACTGACTCTGAATGAGGTGCTCTATGTGCCTGACATTCGCAAAAACTTGGTTTCTGGGTCGCTCCTGAGCAAGAATGGTTTTAAGTTAGTCTTTGTTTCTGATAAATTTGTACTAACTAAGAATGATGTATTCGTGGGTAAGGGCTATCTTCAGGATGGGCTCTTTAAGATGTCATGTTTGATTATTGCGCCGAAGAGCGCTAATAAAGTTCAAACTTCTGTTTACTTGATTGAGTGTTCACATGTATGGCATGGTAGATTAGGACATGTTAATTATGATACCTTGCGTAGATTAATTAATTTGAACTTTATACCAAAGATAAAAATAGACCCACACCAAAAATGTGAAACTTGTGTAGAATCCAAATTGACCAGATCTTCCTTTCATTCTGTTAAAAGAAATACCGAACCTCTGGACTTAATACACACAGATATCTGTGATCTTAAGTTTGTGCCTACTAGAGGCGGTAAAAAGTATTTCATTACTTTTATTGACGATAGCACTCGATACTGTTATGTTTACTTGTTGAGAAGTAAAGACGAGGCAATTGAAGTGTTCAAACACTATAAAAATGAAGTTGAAAATCAACTAAGCAAGAAGATTAAGGCTATAAGAAGCGATAGAGGGGGTGAATATGAATCACCTTTTGAAGGTCTATGTTCTGAACATGGAATCATTCATCAAACTACGGCTCCTTATTCACCTCAATCAAACGGTATTGCTGAGCGCAAAAACCGAACTCTTAAAGAGATGATGAATGCTATGTTGTTAAGTTCTGGTTTACCCCAGAATTTGTGGGGGGAAGCCTTGCTTTCCGCCAATTACATTCTCAACAAGATTCCTAACAAAAAGACGCTTAAAACACCTTACGAATTGTGGAAAGGTCATAAGCCTTCCTACGAATTCTTAAAAGTGTGGGGGTGTCTTGCAAAAGTGGAAGTCCCTAAACCTAAGAAGGTGAAGATAGGACCCAAGACTATTGATTGTGTATTCATTGGATATGCAAACAATAGTAGTGCATATCGTTTTCTGGTTCATAAATCAGAGATTCAAGATATACATGTTAATACGATTATTGAGTCTAGGAATGCTTCATTCTTTGAAAATACGTTTCCATATAACATGTGTATAAAGTCAAGTTCATCAAAGAGAACTTTAGATGCTACAACTCGTAACCATCCTACACAAAGCGAATTTGAGGAGGGACCGAGACGTAGTAAACGGTCAAGGACGTCAACGTCTTTTGGACCTGATTTTTTTACATTCATGTTAGAAAATGAACCTCAAACGTTCAAAGAGGCAATGTCAACTCCTGAAGCTACTTATTGGAAAGAAGCAATAAATAGCGAGATTGAATCCATATTACAAAATCATACATGGGAATTAGTGGATTTACCACATGGTTCCAAGACTTTGGGATATAAATGGATATTCACAAAAAAGTTTAAGACTAATGGATCAATTGACAAGTATAAAGCCAGACTTGTGGTCAAAGGCTTTAGACAAAAGGAAGGATTGGATTATTTCGACACTTATTCTCCAGTTACAAGAATAACGTCCATAAGGATGCTAATTGCTATAGCATCTATACATGGACTTGAGATACATCAAATGGATGTAAAGACGGCATTCTTGAATGGTGAGTTAGATGAAGAAATATACATGGAACAACCCGAAGGGTTTATTGCTCCTGGACAAGAAAGGAAAGTATGCAAGCTTGTTAAATCCTTATATGGATTAAAGCAAGCACCAAAGCAATGGCATGAGAAATTTGATAATGCAATGTTGTCCAACGGTTTCAAAATTAACGAGTGTGACAAATGTGTTTATGTCAAAAGCACTCAAAAAGGATGTGTCATTGTCTGTCTCTATGTGGATGATATGCTAATATTGGGTAGTAATATGGATGTTATAAAATCTACCAAACAAATTTTGTCCAGTAAGTTTGACATGAAAGATTTAGGAGTTGCGGATGTTATCCTAGGAATTAAAATTTCTAGGACGCAAGATGGACTTGTTCTATCACAATCTCATTACATTGAGAAAATTCTTGAAAAGTTCAAGGGATATAACATCACTCCAAAAAGGTCACCAGTTGACATAAATCTTCATTTAGCCAAAAATACTGGTATTAGCATATCTCAATTAGAGTACTCTCGTATACTTGGCAGTTTAATGTATGTCATGAATTGTACAAGACCGGACATAGCATACTCTGTGAGCAAGTTAAGTCGATATACGAGTCATCCTGGCAAAAATCATTGGACTGCCATACTTAGAGTTTTGGGATACTTAAAGTATACTCAGAACTATGGTCTGCACTATACCAGATATCCAGTTGTTCCAGAAGGGTACTGCGATGCTAATTGGATATCTGACACTAAAGACTCAAAATCCACAAGTGGATATGTCTTTACACTTGGAGGTGCAGCTATTTGTTGGAAATCCTCAAAACAAACGTGCATAGCGCGGTCCACTATGGAATCAGAATTCATAGCATTCGACAAGGCTGGAGAAGAAGCAGAATGGCTTCGAAATTTCTTAGAGGATATTCCAAACTGGGCTAAACCTGTGCCAGCAGTGTGTGTACACTCTGACAGCCAATCTGCTATTGGTCGAGCACAAAGTACCATGTATAACGGGAAGTCTCGACACATACGTCGTAGACATAACACCGTTAGACAATTGCTCTCAAATGGAGTTATCTCAATCGACTATGTAAGGTCTAAAGATAACATTGCGGATCCGCTTACAAAAGGTTTAACAAGAGAGCAAGTGGAAAGATTATCAAAGGGAATGGGCTTGAAGCCTTTACGATAATCAACCAAGAGTCCTCATAATGGAAAAACCAACCTAGTTGACTGGAGATCCCAAGATCTAGGTTCAAAGGGCCAACTGAATTATGTCTGTGACTCAGTGAGCACTAGAGACAGTGCATATCAGCCGCGAGATCGAGGATAAGTTAAGCTTTTAATGATTTACTATATCTTGGAAAGTTATGTTATCCAAGTGGAGTATTGCAGGATACTCTTTATAGAAATCACCTATGTTAGTGCGAAGTGGGGCCGCTTCTATGAGAATTTGTTCTCAAAAGCACTATCTGAAACCAAGAAGTGTTCAAGGCCAAAATGAACACAAACGTGAGAACCAACAGTATTCGAGAAGGTATTGCGTGAAGTTGATTGTCTAGGTTTATATTAACGGCTGACAGTTCAAGGACATTAATTGAAGTCTACTGATCGTCCAATTAAATCCGATCATCTTTCACTAAGGCAAGTTCAAGGCCTCCCATGCTACTTGACCTGATGCAGTATCTTTTCATTTGTAACAGAACAAAAATCCATTATTTATGAGAGAAGAGCCTAATTTTCATTCATGTGGGGGATTGTTAGAATAAATGGGTTGTAATTGAAAGTTCAAAGTGTAGTGAACACATGGAACTTGGAATTACACAAATCCATTGAGTATTGAATGAGTAATTTGTCTCCCTAGTTACCCCACTTGAAATGAAATGAGTGAGAAATGAATGAGGGAAAGTATGAAAAACACTTGTCCCACATTGGAAGAAAACCAAAGAGATGTTGAGTATATATATAGAAAGTATGACTATAAGGATTGGGCCCCAAGGGGTACCACTAATTTTCCGTGGAGACGGAACGCAGTCAAGCTCAACAAAACACGCGCGCGCCGCCGCCGCCCGGCGGATTCGGGCTCGGGCTGATGTGTGTGGTTTCTTTTTTGGAACTAAGATTTCTTATTTTTTACAAGGCCCAATCCGAATTCTCTTGAAACAGTAAGTGCCTTTTCACAAAAGGGTGCAACCTTTTTTGAATCAGTGCATGGGACTGATGTGGTGCAACCTTTCATGAAGGGTTGTTTCCAACAGCTACTATGCAGAGGCACCAATCTCCTATAAATAGTGGACGAAGTTGAGAGAGGAAAGAGGAGAGATCACACAGATTTCTCCTTCTCTCTGTTCTTGTGTTCAGGTACTGATCTTGTGTTCGTTGTTCTTTGGAATTGGAGTGCTACTTTCCAGAGAAGGAAATATCCGTTCTATCTTGGGAGACAGTTTCACATTTGACCTTCAGCACCTAGAGGGGGAAAATCTGTCTTAAGGACATAGTGAATTCACTAGGCTCGGATAATTTGAGACTTGGACTTACAAGTCTGGCTAAAAGTAATACAAAGACAAAAAGAAGGTATGTACTGTATTTGATGTATTCTAATTTTAAGTTGTAAAGTTGATAACATTCTTTTTAAGGCCTTTGATCACTTCAGTACAACCATTCACATTAGTTTAAATTTTCAACATTTTCACTCTATCATACGTCATCAAATCTACCTTAAATTGGCGTCTGCCAAGTGGGCTCATCACCCCCCTAATTAAATTTGCGGCAGATGTCTGAACTCTTGATCAGAAAGAGTCATTTGAGAATGAAATTGACAAATCAAGAAACCAACGTACCGACCCATGCAAATAATGAAAAACCTGATGTTTGTTTGTTTTTCTCCCTTTTCCTAATACCAGCAGCGCCCAGAAGCCCCCAGAAGAAGGAAATGTATTTAGAGGTGTGAATTGAGACATATCTCGAAGATCTCATTCAAGAGACATTCCATAAACCACTTACCAACAATGGTTTTGACACTTTTTTTTTTTTTGTAACCGTCGAGCTAGTGGCCCTATCATAGATCGCCGTGGTTTTAAGAACTAGGTCTAGACCTTGAAGAAATATGATGATGAAAAGTTGTTGGAGGTCTCATTGTTGATCGAGACCATCCATCTAGTGGCCCCATCTTAGATACTGTGGTTCTAAGAACTCTATACCTTAAAAAAGGGCTAAAAGCAAAAGTTTTTTTTCTCTAGCCATTAGACCACTGTTTTGACACTTGGATTGTCCCCCCATCATTTGAGACCACCAGATTAATGGCCTTGATTAACAACTGAATATTTCATATGACTAAAGCAGCTCATTTGCACAATAATAACCAACAACTTAGAAAGGTTGATTTCAAGTTCTAATCTGTGCACACTAATAACTGGAGACTTGCTATATTTGTCAGCTATATATATTTCGGACAATGAAAAAAAAAAAAAAATGGTTGCATTAGAGAGATGTGTGGGCTTAAACACTATACGGCCATAGGTTTTTTTGGAGTCATTAAATTCAAATGCATACAAAAGAAGTTGGGGAGACGTTTTTCCATTGTCTAACCTCATATTATATAAACATTTAGTTTTAACAGGTTGATTTAGAGAACGGTGACTTACCCACACTAATTCTCACTAGGAGGTCCAAGGTTCGACCCTGGCCTCTCCCATCTCCTTATTTGTGCGAGTTTCCCTCTGAGTTCTTAGAAAACATCAATCGGATGATACACTGTCCTAAAAGTTAAAGAAAAGAGTGTTAAAAGAAAGATAAAAGGGCTTAGGATATGTGAAGAAACGATCAGTGGCAGATATGCACCAGAGGAAGTTAGAAATGGCCAAACATACAGGTGCTTTGATTGCATTCCATGGTCCATCCAATCAGAACCTACTAAATACAATTTCTTTTGGCTTTTGCTTCTGAGAATACTCATATTTCCCACTGCATGGCCCCACTTATGAATTCATGAGAAACCATAAGTGGGTATTTTAATCATATAATTTTCGGGGAAATAGGTCTTCAAGTTTTTCTTTTTGGACTGTACAATAGGTGGAGGGCTCGTTTGAATGTAGATGGGTATTACAATATTTTGCCTGCTTTGTTTGATAAAGGAGTGGAGGAAGGTTTTATAGAGATTGTTAATTTGTAAGTTAATAAGTTTTGGTTAACTGGGCCCCTGAATTGTCCAAGTTGTACTGTGATTAGAAGTAGGGTTTGGGCGTAACATGGTTTGTGGCTGATATTATAAATAGAGACTCAGAGTCTGAGTCTCGAGGATGTACACTTCTTCTGATTGCAAAGTGAATTCTCGTGTCTTTCCTGTAGACGTAGGCCAAAAGCCGAACCAAGTAAATTTTTTTTTTCTCTTGTGCCTGATCTCCTCGTAGGCCTAGATCACAACAGAGAACTCTGCAACAGCTGTGAGTGTTGGGCAACCCTGCCTTTCTCTGTGTTTTCCTGTCCTAGTCACATGATATGCACTCACTAACCTAATCAAGCTAACTAAACATGATCTGGAGCCATATAGTAATATTTTGGAGCCAAAAATTTCAAATTAGTGCCCTTGAATAGAGTAAAATTCGGGAAAAAACCATAGATTGAGAGAGATATTTTCAAAAGATGGTCGTCTCATAGAGTCCACTCCCCTAATCCATGGGAAGCGTGAGCAAGACACTTAGAGGATCTAGACTCTTTTTTTTTTTTTTTTTTTTTTCGGGGGAGGGGGGCTGTTGCTAAAAAACTTTGTTGCTAAAAAACTTTATCGGCCTAACATGGATCAACTTTCACTAAGTGGGTTGTAAGGTGGCCCTTTTGAAATTTGGGTTGAATTCCACTTCAGTGAAATTGGATTTACCTCATATTCAGGATGGTGTTTCTATAATTCGAGTCAATATTGGATTAGCCAAAAACCCGAAATAGGTCACCTTAGTCGCTAGAGATTGGCATATGCAAGTGCATGAATACTTTCAAATGATGCCAAATGGGCCCTAATTTGACCTCAAAATCTAATTAGCCATTTGGATATGCGAGCCTGTGAGTTGTGATCAGTGTATACTCTCCAAAATCTAAGTAGCCATTTTGGATAGGCGAGCATGTTTAGACTAAGGCCTGCACAATTTAACTATCAAGCATATTTTGCCCGGTCCAGAGCAGAGGGGACTATAACACATGATCACCCATATCCCAAGTCGCGTTATTTGAGCACTATTGGTCCTATGGGACCAAAAGTCTTTACTCGAGAATTGGGCAAATCCTTGGGCCTTAGAAGTCTGAACTGGTGCACTAGGAAAAACGTTAGCTTAGACATTCATTTGCCATATGGTCTCTTATTTTTCAAACCCTTACTTTAGATATACTGTAGTTAGGCATCTAAAAAATTATCTTTCCTATCATACTAAACCAATGGTGAATGTCACTCTAACCAGATTGATTAATCGAGATATGGAGGTTTAAAAGCGGGGCATGTTTTAGCTAGGACGAGTTTGATCCTAACCGGGGGCCTTTCATTCCAATCTAGTTTCATTGAGTCCCAAGAGTAGTTATCTTTCAATTGCGGTCGCCTTCTCAAATGAAGGAAAAATGAAAAAAAAAAGTAGGGAGACAAAAAGAGCAAGAGAGCTAGGACCACAATCCCAAGAATTCAAGCATGGCTCAAACCCATGAGACTTCCTTTTTATATTTTGTAAGAGCTAAGACTTGTTTGTTAACATTGGGACTTCGCACTCCACATGAATCCTTTTTATTTGTGTGAATGTAATAATTTATTTTTTATAGAACTAAGAAAAATTAATTCAATTTCTTTCCTCTAAGGCATTGCACCTCTTTATTTTCAAAAATTCACTACACCAAATTGTACAAAAGTCTTTTCCAAAGAAATTATGACCTTTTTCACAACATTATTGAATCATCATATCATACCATTAATGTGACAGTAAGGTTTGCAAAAAAAAAATCAAAAAAATAAAAAAAAAAATCTACTATGATGATGCCAAAATCAGAGATTTCGGACTCCATGTTGGAGCATCAAAAGAAGTTGATGGGCTTCCGATTTCTGTGAATGTGCTTTCTTTCATGAAGTTTTATGAGTACCCTTGCCGCCACTCTGGCTATCAAGCCATGGTTGCTTTTATTGTCTAGGTCTAGCGAAGCCAAAGATTGTGAACCATAACCCATTTGGCTATTAGGCTTAATTTTAGCACCACACCTGACCATGACCCTAAAATAAAGGTTGAGGCCCATCTAAACTGAAAATCATACATACTGTTATTCATACTAAATGTTAACCAGGCTAAAAAGTTAGGCTCTAGTTTAGCCCACGACCCTAAGAGCACAGCCAAAATCCAATGCTGCTTAATTTGGTCAAGTTCGGGTTGAGCTTATACTGTCTTGACCCATAAGTGCCACTACTTTAGAGTAAATGACATGTAATGGGACAAGACGAAGCTAAACGGAAGCTTTAGCACCCTGTGCAACTTTTCCTCCCCTTAGAGTAGAGGAAAAGTTGCATCTATTACGGTAATTTAGAAATTGTGCAACTTTTCGTCCCACCCAAGCGTAGTAGAACTCGCACATTTTCCAAATTACTACATACTATGCAACTTTTCCTCCCCTTAGGAAGAAAATCTACAGATTCATTAATTTACCACCCTATGCAACTTTATATATATTAAAGCAAAGGAGGAGGTGGGCTGTGAGGGGTGCTACCTCAGCCCTGAAAAATCTCTCCTTTCAAAGAAATATGGAAGAAAAAAATGTACAGCCGCTTTGATGTGGGCCACTACACTCATCTGAAACAAATCTCCTCCCTAAATCTCGATTTTAATTCTCTTCTCCATATCACCTCCTTAAATCTCTCCATTTCATTCAATTTTATAAAGAAAACAAACTCACATCTTTATCATATTATAAAGATAACAACTCACATCTTTATTATATCTCCTACAATTTCTCTTAAATAACCTCTTCCATCCTTATCACACCTATCCTTTCTCTACTTCTACCAATAAGTTGACATTACCATGGGTTAATATTTAAATTTAAATATGCATCTACAGTCCTTAAAAATGCCCAAAAGATAACCCCAAATAAGCCTTATACATGAAGAAGGAAACTCTCATTTCGATTTTTAAGGGATAACCATATCTTTCTCTATAATTGAATTTGACCGAAAGAAACACCATCTATATTCATATCTTCCTCTATCTCCATCTTTTTCTTGCACTATTCACGTTGGATCAACATTCTATACCTCTCTCCTCCTCTGATGTTCAAGGTATGTTTTTATGTGTTAAAGATAATGATGGGTGGATCATGTGTTGGGCCATGTAAGGTGATCTTGACCATTAAGCTGATGATGGAAGATGGTTGTGGCATACATGCATACATATTCTAACACACCCAAAATCCTAAATACTGATTTTCTTTCTTTTTTTTCCTTCTTCTTAGGATGGACTAATAGAGGCTGTTTAAAGTCTTTGGTTGGGTCATAACTCCTTTCCTCTTCTTCCAAACCCCTTTCCTTCTCACAATCGTGCATTAAAACCATTGAAACCTTCATGGAAATGAAAGAGAGATAGAAAGAAATACATTGGACAAAGCCTCGGCATACATTCACCCAAAGGGTTATAAGATTTTTTTTTATTTTCATTTTCTCTTTTTGATCTAGGCTTTATTTGTTTGTGGATGTTGTTGGTGGGTTTGAGTTTCTCAAGGGCTTTTGTATGCCTTTCCTATTTTCTTGACATTTTATATTCGGATTTTTGTTTTTCATGGTTTTATGTGATTTGTAGTTATTCATCTGTGTTTGGAGTTTGAATATCATTTTGTGAATTTTTTTGCTATTTTTCTTTTCAGGTTGATAGTGGTGGAGCTATGGGATTTTATTAGAGGTTATACAGGTTTGACTTATTTGAACTTTACTACAGGGCTTACATATCTTCTAATAGAAAATGGCTTATGGATGGTAGGGTATTTTGAGTTCTTAAATATTTTTTTTTGTGTGTGTTTTTGTTGTTGTTGTTGTTGTTGTTATTCTGTGGGTTCTAGCTTTATTCTTAATTCTTCTATTTCTTGTAGTATTTTATGTTATAGACCAAGATGTAAATAAGATATGGGATAAAGAAGCTATTAGCCGCATTCAATTGGTAGGACATAGATTTATTTACTATGAATTCTTTGATGCATATTTGTATGTTGAATGCTATAATATTTACATATCTATGACAATTTCAGGTGATTGAGGTTTTATTTTTTGTTTCTTGTGAGGGTAGTATTGTTAATCACAAACCACCTTAACTAAGTTACTTTTCTATCCACATTGTGCCTCTCAATTCAAAATATCATGACTGATGGTGTTATTTGGGGTAAAAGTGATGTTGATTTGAGGTTAAGAAAAAGGAAGAAAAAGTTGAGAAGAAGTATCCCACTTAATAAGATTTCAAAATTTTACACTACTGTAAATGTAAGTACAAAATATAATGATCAATTCTACACTCTGCAACAATATTCTAAAATAATTGATTGTAAAGGAGAATCTAAAATAATTGATGATTTGCATAGTCAAACAATTATTATATATTATATTATATATGAAGCTAACAGTAGAAATCAAAGATTGCGACCTTTAATTTTAACCCCTCTAATGAATGCCACACTCCCCCCTCTAAAAGATTCTTCAATGTTGTTCAAAATTAAAGACTCCACATGCAACCTTTCATCTTCAAATCCGCATTTAGGCGGGGTTGGACCGTATGGCAAATTTATTTGGCCATATTAGGATCCATCCTATTATGATAGATCTTTCGAGACTCTTCAAAATAAGAATGATAAATAATATATTTGTATCTTTTAGATGTATTTTTCTCTTAAAAGAATTTAAAAGAAAGTTTAAATTTTAATGTATTTTCATTTTTGGGTCCGGGGTTAGCACGGGCGTTTTATGCTAGGTTTCTCTACTCTAAATCCCTCACATTGTACGTGTATGGTGTGTTGTCATGACTACGTGGCATAAACGCTTGTAGGTGTGGATTGTGTTCACTTCTCACATGGCTAAAAAAGTCACACATGTTAACAATTTCGTGGGGCACAAATTTCCTGAAATAGAAACCCCACAGTGAAAATAGGGTTGGTAAAGGGAAATAATTTCCTACTAAGTCACGTCAGTTCTCAATGGGTCGACCAGACCAGGTCTCGAACCTGGCCACCCCCACTCTCTTGCATGTGAGAGTCTTTATCACCTCACATGTGCGAGGCAGCCCTTCTGGTGGAATGTGCAAGTCTCTTTAGTGAATCAGGCCACCCCCTTGATCAACCAGAACCAACCAGCCTTGTCGTTGGACCATGCAAACGCCAAGTGGTCCTTCCTGATGAACAGTCCACATGTTAAGAATTGCAATATTGAGCGAGCCCCGTTAGGCCCAGCATACTTAGAAGTGGATCTGATACTAACTCTGGCCAACGTCCAATCTTAGAGTAAGCACAAGAGCAAGCCCATCCCAGCCCGTGCTCAGAGGGTATTCAGTCCTATCCCTACCTTTGGCTGGGTCAGGATATGGGCCCCAGCACCAGATCGACTGAACCTGAGCTTGCATAGACCCTTGAGGCCCAATTAGTTGGGCATAAACCGATCTGACTTATTTGGCAGATACGTGTCTGGGATTTAACTTGCCGTTGTGAAAGACACTGAGTTGATATTAGATTTAGACCCCCAACAAATGGACCAGTTCGGGCCCAGCAGATATATATATATATATATATATTGCATTGTTGACTCTATTAGGTATTAACTAAAACGACATGGGAACCAATTTGCTGATCAAACACTAACTTACCATATCTATATCTATATATATATAAATAAATAAATAATATTCCCAGCCCCAAAATAAGCCAAAATTCCACCTAATGAACTTATTCAAAGCATCAAAACAACCTTTAATTTAATAAAAATCAAAATAAAAAATAAATATCCAACCATCACCCAAATAATTTAATATCCAATAAGGAAAGTCAAGGTATTATTTGCATTTTCATCGTATTTTGGAACATTTCAACATAAAATAAGATTTATTTTTACAAAAAAAAAAATTAAAGTTATGTATGAAAGACTTCTCTCAAGTCATCATCCAACTATGAATCCGGGCAGGTTTTGGAAAAAGCTAAAAAGCACATGGGGCTTTTTAGATTGCTTAGAAATGGAGAAAGGAGAAAGGCTTTTATATGAAGAGAAGACCCATAGTTTTATTCCTCCGATTTCCGACCAAGTGTCATCCTGAGTTGACTCGTCCCGGTTTTGAATTTTCCTCGAACAAGCATGTGTTGTTTTGTGTTGTGTTGTGTTGCAGCTACGGGACTCTCGCTCCCTGCTTCACGCCAAGACAAACAATGCGAACGGCCGTCAGTACCAATTATTAATTACCGGCATCATGTCTTCCACGCGTCGAACAAGCCTGCCGACTCCACGTGAACGTTACGAGTATGTTTTTGAAATCGACTGCCACCATGTTTTTTGTAACTACTTGACTCGCTGCTGGAAACTTGGTTGACCAAAGAGGAAAGTTGGTCTGGTCCTCAAGCAAAGTGAAGATGAGGGCTGCAATCTCTCTCTCCTTTTATTTATTTATTTATATTTTATTTTTATGGCCTATCCATTTTCATTGATTTGAAAGAGGGCCTAGCAAGTATAAATCCCACGTATGTTGTTAATCGCTAAGTGTCCGTTTGACAATTTACTATTAAAGTAAATGTAATGTAGTCTATTAAATTAAGAGAGAATAAAATAAAAAAAAAAAAGATTATGATGGTATTTTATCTTTGGTGGATTGGTAGGGATTTTTTTTTAATTTTTTGTGTAAAAAGTGGGTATTTTTTTTGTCATTTAGAGGAAAAAAGAGGTTGCTTTTTAACCTTTTATTTTCTTTGAAAAATATGAGAAAGTTTTGAAGATGTGCACTTTTAATGTGACCCATTGTCTAAAAAATGAAGGATTTTACATTACTTTTGCTAACATAGTAAATTTCTAAACAGGCTCGAGTTCTTCCGTGCAATAGAGAGAGAATTGATCAATTTTGTACGCAAGATATCCTTTCAATCGTTTGGTGTAGCACTTTTGGCATGAGAGCCGAGTTTTCAAATTATAAAAAGATCTTTTTTGTATGTTCTCCCCTAAGGTTTGTATGATTTGCAAATAAGCCCTTATGAATTTTGTATTTGTAAATAGGCCCCTATCTTTTTCATTTAAATACCTTTCGTGTCATTAAAATCAATATTCCTAATGAGAATGGATAACCACTATGAGACTTATATTTAACTTTTATGAAAATGATAGATTTGCCCTTACATCCATTAAACAAAAATGAGTATATCAGTATTTACAAAAATACCATTATTTTATCTCAAGTTCCTATTGTCTCACTTAATAACTCTTTAATGCAAATGGAGCATGATCATGTATTTTTAAGACTTTCATCAATCTAACGGTGGGTCATGCATGGATTGAATCAATAATGACCAACTATAAGCATAGGCATTCATTGTCATTAAGATCGATTTGAATCTAATGAAATAGGCAAAAGTGTACATATTGATAAAAATAGATTCATGTGCGGTTATTCTCTCTCACTAAATGTAATTATTAATGTTACAAGCTTCAAAGAAAAATAAGTTTAAGCTTTTAAATTTATGTATATAGGGATAAAGAGATGGGCAAAAATGTAATTTCACTCTAATAACTTTTGGTAGTTAGAAGGCTAGTAATTTTAAGGACACAGAAGGTATTAAAATGAAAATGCAAAGGCCTATTTATAAATGCTAAAATCATGAGGGCCTATTTACAAATCTTACAAACCTTAGGGGGGCATATGCAAAAAACTCAATATCAAAATACATCCTACAAATTGAAATTCTAACAAGAGTCTAAGATATTGGTTCCAAATATTTTTGAATAGGAACTCATACTCACTTGATCTCATCATGAGAGCAACTTTATTGGACTAAAATCTGAAGATTCCTTATTAAAGAAATGCACATATTCAAAATTTCAGCTAAATGGACCTGAAGTTTCATTCCCTTCTTCACTCTTAGTCACCCTGACTGAGACTTTAAATCAACTTAATTCCCTTTCAAGTGTGACTGTGAGCATTGTAAAACTAACTAGTAGGGCATGGCCCTTCAGGTGGAATGGAATGAAAAACTATTTAACTTCAATTGGAAAACTTACTTTCATTTTGGTAAATCATGGGAATCATCGTCATTGGATCCTGACTCATTATAATTGAAAACGAAGGAATGAGATAATGCAACATTGAATGACATAATAAAGCTAAATCTCCATCGCACACATGTAATGTGTCATTATCCAATGGGCCCATAGAACCTCTCATTTCTCTCCATCCAAGATTACATTTTAAAAACTGTTTTTGAGGGCATTTGACAAGACACTCAAAAAGAGATCAGATGAGCTGGTGTTAGCTTGGGAGGTTAATACTTTATTTTGGGTCCTTTTTTTTTTTTTGTTTGTTTCTTGCCATTGTATGTCACATCCGATCCCCACTGAAAATATATATCGACCCAAATTCAATTTCATCCAAGTGATGCAGTGTTGGATATATTAGAGATCAGATGAGCTGGTGTTAGCTTGGGAGGTTAATACTTTATTTTGGGTCCTTTTTTTTTTTTTGTTTGTTTCTTGCCATTGTATGTCACATCCGATCCCCACTGAAAATATATATCGACCCAAATTCAATTTCATCCAAGTGATGCAGTGTTGGATTAATATATATATATATATATATATATATATATTAAAATTAAAATTCTAATTTAAACATCAATAAATTAGGAGAATTTCTTCCTACCAGCAAACTGCATTCACAATCTAACTTTTTGGAACCTCAAGGTGGTTGTCCAAGTGGTCAGGACCACAGTTCCTCCCTTTTTCGGAGGTAGAAGTCTTGGTATCGACCCCCGATTCCCCCTTCTTCAGGAATCGAATGTTGAGTCCACTAGTGCTTCCACCTAAGGGCCACATGGGTGTTTATCGGGCTTCCCTCTGGACCCGGAGGGATTAATCCGCCCAAAGGGTTGGGAACCCTGCGATAGCACAAAAAAAAATCTAACTTTTTGGGAACTACTTAAGCATTTACTTTTTATTAGTGAAACTTCTTCCCCACTCTTTACCTTTTGTGACTTAACATCATGTCAAATTTTATGCATATCAGATTTTTACTTAATGATACAATAGAGATGTAAAAAAAGATATATGATCAAAAGATTATTAAAATTTCATCTTCTTAGGCTTATTTCAAGTGTGGTGGGTTCAACCAATGTCATTAAATCTTAAGACTGTTAAATCAAAGGCTAGAATAATTTAACGGTTTTTATTTCAAGTGTCTAGATCTTAAGGCCATGTTCATGTTATTGCACTTTTTTCTCAAAAAAAAAAAAAAAAACAAAACAAAACAACAAGGTGTGAAAAGTGAAAATTTCCCCCCAACATTATAGAAAAAAATGACATTTAGTGCAGCCATTTTTTCACAAGAAAAAGTAAACAAATAACTTACTTTTCCAAGATTTTACAAGATGAACTTTCTACATGGGTTCGGATTTCCGATAATGCCACACAAACGTATCGTAAAATACTTTTTCATTGTTCCGACTCCCACGACAATAGATATTCCTAATAAATTAATAGTTAAACAGCTCATATCAAGAGTACTATTAAGATGGAATTTGAGCTTTGGAAAAAAAAAATTGAATTTGGGCCATACATATTAAAATGGCACGTGGTCCTCTAAATGTCATTGATCAAGAAGTGGGCCACACATGTGTCACTAAGAAAAAAAAAAAAAAAAAAAGGAAAACAAGAAAGAAAATGCTGCCATCAGCATAGGATGATTCCATTAATGTAAGAGAGCCGGTGGGCAAAAGAATAAAAAAAAAAAAAAAAAAAAGGCAGGATGTTATTTACGCAGACACGAACGACGAGAGAGACATTTCCGCTAAAGGGAGAATTCCTTCTTTTTTCTCTTTCTCCATCTCTTTCCCAGAATTTCAGTGGACTCATGGATTTTCCCAGAAATCGATGCTTTGGATTTCTTATCTTCAAGCACTAGAAAAAGTGAATCCTAGGGCTTTTCTTTCCCCCCCTTTTTCTGCTCCATATCCGAGTAAGTCTTCGTCTTCTCAGAACTGCTCTCTCTAATCGATCTCATTTGAACGAACGATTAGGAAGGAATTCTAGGGTTAGGGTTTCGTTTATTGATTTCTTTCGATGGGGTTTCATACCAGAAGAATCTCAGATTGAAGCTCAGTTCTTGAGTTCTTGAGTGAGTGAGATCAGTTCATGCTGTTTTTTTTTTTTTTTCATAAAAATTTTCCCCAAATTCTGTTTTGATGGATTTGTGGATTTTTTTTTCATGTTGATGATGTGGGTCTTGCGCTCCTTCTTGCCCTAGCCCTGGAGAAATTGTGAAAACGTTGGATTTTTCCTGAGTTTTAATGGGATTAGAAGACCGTACGCTCTGATCAGTGATAAAGATCTCTCTCTCTGTTATTTTTTTTTGGGTTCGCATGCATATCTAACGTTTTTGTTTTTAAATTTTATAATTGGGGCCTGTTTGTTTGGTTCGTATTGAGTTTCTGGGAATTCATAGAAAAGGGTTTTCATGGAAGGAGGATTGAGGAGGAGGTGATTTGTGAAGCGTGTAAGGTGGAGATGCAGATGGGGGAGATCAGTGATATGATTTACTGGGTGATGGGTTGGTAATCTTTTCTATGAAAGGGGATATCATTTGATTGTTCCATGTGGATTTCACCTTTAATCATTCGCATTTATCCGCTTTGATAGAAATACATTGCTTATAAATCCCAGGAATTCATTACTGATTAAACAAACTGGGCCCTGATTCTGTTTAGTGTTTCAGTTTCTTTCTATGAGTTTTTCGTTTTGGCAAAGTTTTGGATCTATGGTATAGAGTTGTCTTCTATTTTCGATTTTTTTTTGCTTCCCCTTCTTTTTTGTATGTTTCTCTGTTTTCTGATGTTTTTTGGTTGGCTTGATTTGGCATGTCTTGGTTTACTTGGGTGGGAAAAGATTGCTGTACATAATTTTTGTTTGTTTTTTTTTTGGATATCCAGTTGAAAGGGAGTCGATGGAATGCTTTTTTTTTTTTCACTCAAATTGGCATTTGTCAATTTGGGTGGAAAAGGTGGAAAAATGCCATCTTCCACAGCCCATCTTCTCCCCATCTTTTTCTTTGAATTATCCTCACTTTTTGGATCATTAGTCTATTGTGTTCTATGCCATAGTAATGATTCGAAAAACTTTGTCCTTGATGTAGTTGGATTAGAGCCATAGGGGATAAATAGTTTGCTGAAGGAAGTTGGGAAGCATGCCCTCAAGACCCAAAAATGCAAGCTCAATAGAACCCAAAGTGGCTGGTTCTTTGCCTGCGACAACCTGTTCTCAGCCTTGGTGGCATGGTTCTGGGTATACCACTGTTTCGCCTGCAGTGTTATCTCAGAGCTTATCGAAATCACCTTCACTTGAAATCCCCAATGGGGGTGCAGCAACCAAAGCAGGTTCATCACCAGCTAATGTTGACATGGATAATGGGGCTGCTGTTAGTAAGGACATCCAAAGTTCTGCAGCACAATCAGGTTATTTCCTTAAACTTTTCTTTTTGTTTCACTGTTGGAGGTACATGTTATAAAAATTGGCAATAAATTGTTCTCTATTGATTTCAAATTACTGGCATGCATCATCAAATGTTTTGAATGAACAAGGCATATTATTGTTTCCTGGTTGCTCAAGCATGTTATATAACAATTCAGTGTCAAAGAAAGGAAGAAAAAAATGAGATGACTTGCATGTTCTTTCAAATTGCAGCGCCAGTTGTTTTCTATTTCATGTTTAGAGGACTAAATGACCATTCTTCTAGACAAGTTTGCATGTGTTTAAACGATTTCCTATGAACTTTAGACTGACAGTACAGGTCGTGCTTAAAAAAAAAAAAAAAAGATTTTATGGTTTTTGGTTTTGATATTTTAGCCCTAGTTTCTTTGGAAATAAAATATTTAGCAGTTACCACTTCTTCCCAGTCCTCATTACATGATATCTTTGTGAGCCCTGTCATTTGGAATGAAAATGTTGATTTAAGACCGGAATGCATACATTTCAAAAGACATGAATATCCTGGTGCATATTTGTTGAGAACAAAACGTTGAGATTTATTTTTGTATAAATGTTTATCTTTTGTCCTCGCATTCTTAGAGTGACTTGATGATAGAAAAGGATGTACTCTCACCGCTTTTTTTTCTTACTACTGCAACTTGAAAACACTGTCTTATTATCTACTGTGGTCAGTATACGTTCTTCATTGGATGCTAATAGAGGCTTTCCTTGTAAGGCTCAGATGGGAATCATGGACAGGAGCAGCAGGTACATCATGCCACATCTAAGATGCCTTCTATGATGGCTGAATATATTGCACCACATACCCAGCTGGAACTTGGCCACACAGTAGTAAGAGTCACTTAATCCTTTTTTTTTTTTCCTATCTTATTTTTTGAATGGATTATTGGATTTCAAATAGAACATCACTGAATATTTTTGTGTTGCCTTAATTGTGGTTTTGTTATGAAAATTTTAATTTTTAGGCATTCCTTTACCTATGATGTTTTATTTCAACCTTTCAGGCTTGTGCATCATATCCTTATCCTGATCCTTACGGGATTATGACTGCTTATGGAACTCAGCCTCTGGTATGTGACCTGTTTTGGAGTAGTTCTGCTGCCATGTCACAGTATTATTATGTTGACTATATGGGAACCGGAAAATTCGACCAAGACTTCATTTGGCTCTTACACCTTTTGTTAAATTATAGAGCACATTCAAAGGGTATTTTTTGAACTTATACCAAATTGCTGAGAATAGATTCTAGCTGATGAAGATGCAAAAGGTTTATGCTGCTTGTTTGTAAAATAGGCGGAGAAAGAAGTTCTCTAGAGTATATGAGTGGGCAGCATACCTTTTTTTTTTTTTTTTTTTTTTTTTGACTCTGATGGCAGTGCATGCTGTTTATACGTGAACTTTCTAGCCGCATCTTTTCCTTTTTTGTGGGTGCAATTTACACAAACAAGTGTTGCATTAGTGTTTTTTTTTTTTTTTTTAAATCAGGGTTCAAAACCAGTGTCACATTAGGCTCTTTGTTTTTTGGTTAGGAATATTTATGTTTTTTTATTGGTTAAAATAGTGATTTATCTGTACAGTTAAGTATATTTGTCACAAATTCCTCGTCAAAGAAAATATCATCAAATTTATGTTTCAAGATTGGTGATTTCATGGCTAAATGGTCCATAAAAATTGTATCAGGTACATCCTCATATCCTTGGGATGCATCGTATGGCTTTGCCCCTAGAAATGACAGAGGAACCAGTTTATGTGAATGCAAAGCAATACCATGGTATTTTGAGACGAAGACAGTCTCGTGCAAAGGCTGAATTAGAGAAGAAATTGATAAAAGTTAGAAAGGTAAATACAAATACCTTAATCACACCAGGATTCATTGTTTGATTCTTCGTATAACATGGCTGAGGTTCTGCATGATCCCTGCTTTATGACATCGATAATGCTATCTTAAAACCTTTCGTTTGAACTGACATAACATTTTCGGCAAAGCTCTTATTTTATAGTTGAACAAAAATATTCTGGGTTAACTAAATTTACCAATATGTTTATGCTTGTATACTGCCTGTTAGGCTTGCAACTGGCTTGGTATAATTGTTGCAGAGTGCATGATGGTATGGGTTGTACCTTATTTGAGTAAAACTATGCTAAAATGTAATTATGTTTTAATGATGTTTATGTATTTTATACTGCAGTTGTTTTAGGAACTTAGTTAATCCCATTAACTGGTTAATGGTTGATGTTTGCCTTTCTGACTTTGGACTATGTTACTCTCTATGTTAAGCACCTTGAGGTTACTGGTAACTGTTGCATCTGTCTCTGCTACATGTTGGCCTGCAAATGAATCTTGAAGTGTATGCAAATGGCTTTATATCGTTTAATGGATTCACGATTGGAAAGCCAAACGTTAATTGCAACAGCAAATTGAAGTTGTGAAGATTTCCTATTCTGGAAGCTGTTGCCTTTTATCTCCACAATTTGGTAAGAAAATGCCAATGCACATGACAAAGGCAGACATGAAAAAGGTGTTTTGCAATGAGATGTGCTGTGGTGTAAACTTGTCTTGTATCGAATACTAATGAAGAGTGAACATTAAGAATGTCATTAACTATACACGCCCCAGCAAAAATGTATTATTATAATATATATGTAAAGGTTTTATTAATGTACTATGTACATCTCAGCTTCTTACAGATGGAGATCAAGAACCCTTGTTGAGCCTATTCTATGTAATGCCCACACATCTTCATGTTACTGGAATTGCTAGAAGTTCATTTCATTGTGCAGAGTGCAGACCCCATTCTATTTATCCAACCTCCAGTACTTCATAGGTGTATTTTTGTGTTATTACTTTCAGCCATATCTTCATGAATCTCGGCATCAACATGCGATGAGAAGGGCAAGAGGTGACGGAGGGCGTTTTCTCAACACAAAGAAGCCTGATAGCGGTGCTTCTATCCCTACCTCTGAGGAGGAGACTGGTTCTGGTGCAGCTGCCCCTGCACAGTCGGTGAGTCCATCAGGCTCTGAACATTGCATTCTGACTCTACCCTGGGCTTCACCCTCAGTCATCAAGAATCAAAAGGCCCAGTGATGCAGGATAGGCATGAACAGATGTCTTGTAACAGCAATGACTGCTATCTGCATCATTTAGGTTTACCCTCTGTTAGCCGTCCAATCGTTCTTGAGCTTGAGCTGTGAGGAAGGCAACTGCTCAGGAAAGCAATGTGTGGCATGCTGGTGAACCAGATTCTGCATAGAGCCCTCACTATCCAGTGGACTCTGTGTGGGGTCAAAAGGCATCGCCAGCATCACTCTTGCCAATTATGAACTTTTTCTTTTTTCTTGTGATATGTGCTCATGGGTATATGTGCAGGTGTAACTGTTGAGAGTTGTCACATACTTGACACCCTCCATCAGAGCGACTGTAGGCAGGTCTGCTGAAGAGAGAGAAACCCCCAGTCATCTGGTGTTTCTTAGGCAATTCATTCTTGGCTCTGTTTTCTGTATTGAGTAGGGAGTGGTAGGAAAGGTAGCTTGTGTATGGCTTGTCCTGCCTACCCTACATCTCCATTCCCTTACCTCCTCTTGTATAAAAGAGTTATGACTTGCTGGTGCAGAACCCAGTTTAATGGTTGTGACAAGTAGACTTTAGGACCTAATCTATTTCTACTGATCAGTGTTTTGGGATTTCAAACAAGCAAACCCAGGTATGTAAAAACTTATCTTTTGCAGGTTATATGATTTGTTAGCAAGATAGATGCTTCCTATTGTTAAGAGATGTGGCTTGAATCTGGTAGTATTGATGGTTCTTTATGTGTGTTTTTAGATTATTATTGAGTCAGTTCGATGCCTGAGGTGCTGTTTAATTGTGCTCCTTTTCTGTTGATTGAGTGGAATTTTGGGGGCAAACTAACTAATTTCCCAGATTCCACGTAGGTTTTGCTGAGATGACTTAGTTTTACTGCTATCTGGATTTTTTCTCCAGTACCCTTGCAGCTTAAATTCATTAACAAGAACCAAAAAAAAAAAATGAAAAATGCCAATTTTCGAAACTCATCTTGATTTCTCTTCGACTTTCAAAGGGTTATGGGGAATGATTTTCGAAACTCATCTTGGTGTCTGCATTTGCTGAGATGACTGGGTCTTCTTAGTTACTGCTATGTGGATTTTTCTTGAGGGAGAACTGTTTTTCAATCTTTATCCCAGCTTTGTCTCTAACTTTCCATTGAATAAAATTGATGACGTCTTATTTTCATTAATTACCGAATGCCCTTTTATTCATCATCCCACCTTGTGTGGGGCTGACTGCAGCGACTTGCATAGATAATTTATGTGCATTATTGATGTTTGATTCATTGTTTGTTAGATGCATAAATTTTGAGAGGAATCGACTATAATCATCATCACTGAAGGAAAAGAATGCGAAGTGAGTGTTTAGATTGAGTTGTGTGGTTGCTTTTTTTGGAATCCTCTCGTGAGATGATTCAGCATCATCATCTTCATCAAATGACTCAGAAGTTTAATCGCCGCATGCACAAATTTGAGTATCTCCTTGATTCTTATACAAACGAGTCAATATACTCTTTTCTCCATTCATAGGACCTTTTTTAAATCGAAATTTCATTGAATAATCTGATTAATCAATCAACTCTAATCCATGAATCACACAGCCCAAGTTTTGGGTATGCTAAATTGGACCTTTGGGCTTTGATTCTAGCCAAATAGAACTTTACATTTAACCTGAAGAGTCTGTTGATCATTACTTGGTTTGGTTCAAGATCATCTTTTTTTTTTCACCTGCATTTTTTTGTTATTATTTTGAAGATCTTTGAAATATGTATCTCATCTAGTTATCAAACTTTTTAATGTTTTTCCTTTTTAAAGTTTTGTTGCCTTTGCCTTGTACATGAACGATTGTTCACTTATTTGTTTACTATTATTCAAAACCATATCCAAAAATCCACGCAACCAAGAGCAAGGACAGCTGGTCATATCATATATGAGTAGAACTGTAGAAGTCTTGTCTGTCTATAGTCTATACCATGTTGTGGGGAATATGTGATTAAATACAGATTAGTTGCAAAGCCTAAAGCTTGATTATTCCTACACAGCTTTTGTGCATGAGAGATACATATTTTTTCATATATCATCAATGGAGTGGGGGAGCACTGATAAGATAAAGAATGGAGTGGTGGGAGCACTAACTCACTCGGACAGGAATCTTTACTTGATGTCTCTTATTTTAACTGCCAGGCATCATCGATTAGATTATTATGATACTGGCAGCAAAAGTCAAATATATTTTTATAAAGCATGCATATGACGGTAGGATGCTTTTATCTTTCTCATTTGTTATTAATAAATAAATATCATGGGAGTTGATCCTTATTACCACTACGCTGATATATAAACGAATGCATATTAGCAGTCAGACAGAATAGTAACATTTTGCTGATTCCTCCTGTGGACTGGAGTGGACCCTACTGAAAACCTAAACCTTGGTATGAGATTTAACAAATCTTTTCCAATTGGAGTTTGTCCCACCTTAAAAAGACTGATCTCTTGCAAAAAAAAATAAATATATATATATATATATATATATTTATACATTTTAATAAATAATATGAATCACATGTTTAATCTTACAGTGGTACCGGCTCCTATTGGACTCAAATTTGGGCTCCACTCTTCTCACATGAGACATTCAAGAGGATCCGGTTTCTTGTCATCATCTTACCAAATGCATAGAATATCGTCGTCATCATCATCAAAGCCTAATCGCAACTATGTTTGGATTAACTACATAAATTCTATCCTGAACCAAATCCATACATCAATAAATTATTTATTTATATTTCATTTCTAATCATTAGGCCTTGACTGTTGAAATCCTTTTTTTTTTTTTCTTTATTGGGCAAGGTGGTTGAAATCATTTTGACCACCCAATAAACCCAATTCCTTATACGCCCCTAAGCCCACGTATATATAGGATACTGCCACCAATGATCCTCAACAAGATGCCATGTGTCTCAGTTGACAATTTATGAACCAAACAGTGAACTAAAGTTTTTTAGATCGGTAAACAGTAGTAAACTAAATCCATTCATCTATGATTTTCTATGCCTTGTGCACCTCGTTTTTAACTCCTTTTTCCCCTCATAGGACTGTTACTTCAGCAAAAGAAAGGCCACCAAAATGTTTTGTTTTCAAATGCACAACAGCCCAACTGAAGCTTGGTTCTCAAGATGAGCCTATTACACATTTGGCAGGTGGTCGTTGTAACAACAACGGGGTTGCAGGTTCAACTCATGTTCCAGATCAAAAGATTCAACTTAACTGAATTATGATTTTCAAATTCCATTAGCACCCCACATCTTGTGGTGATAGCTAGTATTTCATGGCCATAATATGTACCAATTGAGAATTCTTCACTTTTTCCCCTGTTTCTCCAATTTTTCTTTTTTTTTTTGCTAACGGAGGGTTTCCAATCATTTGGGTTGGATTAGTGGTCGATACCAAAGCCTCTAGCTCTGGAAGAAGGAGGAACTGTGGTCCTGACCACTCAGCTAACCCCTTGGAGTTTCCCCCTGCTTCTCTTGAAACACTGCAAAAACATAAAAGGAATGAAAGAGAGAAGAAAGGAAAACGGGGTTGCAGGTTCAACTCATGTTCCAGATCAAAAGATTCAACTTTGCCTTTCAACTTAACTGTAGTATGATTTTCAAATTCCATTAGCACCCCACATCTTGTGGGGATAGCTAGTATTTCATGGCCATAATATGTACCAATTGAGAATTCTTCACTTTTTCCCCTGTTTCTTCAATTTTTTTTTTTTTTTTTGCTAACGGAGGGTTTCCAATCATTTGGGCTGGATTAGTGGTCGATACCAAAGCCTCTAGCTCTGGAAGAGGGAGGAACTGTGGTCCTGACCACTCAGCTAACCCCTTGGAGTTTCCCCCTGCTTCTCTTGAAACACTGCAAAAACATAAAAGGAATGAAAGAGAGAAGAAAGGAATCTTCTCATTCCCCAAAACCACAATTACTAGGAAAAGGCAATCCGTGGTTTGGCGGTCAAATAGCATGTTTTCACTTTCTAGAGAGAGAGAGAGAGAGCGCTCAATTATAAATTCTAGAATGACAACAAAAGCACAAAATATCTCTCTCAATTACCTTAATTCTCAAGCGGAAAGAAGGAAAAAAAATAAAAATTGCATAAGTGGATATCCGCATCTTAGTTTGTATCCTTCTCTCGTGTTCATTTTTCCTTTTAATCAATCTAATCAATCCAATTTTAATCAAAACTCAGACATGAGTTAGTCTGGGCATAAAGCTCTTTGGTAAACTTTTACCATTCAAAAACTCTTAACTTGCTTCAGCCCATTCAAACCTACGGTAAATGGATCAATGGCATATGCGTTCAACCCTCTCGTCCGCCCTGGTGCACCCCCTTTAAGCAAAGATGCATCAAACACGTATCTACATGGAACAAAGGAAAGGTAAGCATTCAGTGGGTAATCTTCGTGTAAAACAAGGAAATGCAGATTGCGAGCTCTTTGATCTTTTCTTACTTTCAAGATCGCAAGAGTATCTGATAAATACCAAAAAGAGGTCAGTAACAGGACTTACAAGCTATTTGAGGCATTCCCTTCTTCATTTGTTCCGCAATGTATCAAAACCTTTTGATCCATTTCTGATACTGAATAGCCCGCTGGGAGTTCGATGCATTTAGCTGAATGATAATTTAGGATTGTCAAGGCTTTATGCTAAAGAAAACAGATCAACGTATTTATGAAAGGGTGCCATTAAAAAGAACATAGAACTTACATGGTTGGCATACAGCATCACTGCTTGAATTGAGATTGAGGATTTTCTACAACAAACCAAGTAAATCATAACATTATTTGGGATTCTACTTAGCTTGAATGTGTACACAGATGGAATGTGGTTTATGCAAAGATTTAAGCACCTTGAGATTTGCATAGCATGTTTCAAGGTTGTCGTTCACCAAGATGTGGTCAAAGAGACCCGAGGACTTCCCTTGCTCAAGCTCTGCTCTTGCATTTCTGAGACGCTTTTGGACCTGTTCCTCTGTCTCGGTTCCCCTATCAACAGTAACAAACACATTCAGATCAACTCATACGCCTTCTATAAAAGATGTTAATTTAAGCTGCCAGTGTATTGGGTGTGAGTGATGCACCACCAGATAGCCTTTTGGCAGTATCTGGGTGAAGTCAATGGTTAAATAAGTGTAAAACTAAAATACATGGATAAATCGGTGAAGGTGTTTATGGTGATGTAGAAGTGGAAACTGCATTACATGGGCTTCCACCTCTTTTCCTTTTCTGCCATAACCGACAGCAAATTCGTTTTAAGTAAGCCCTAAAACCAAGCAGTCAACAGTTTTGGGGTGAAAAGAATCCTGTTCACACAATTAAAAGGTAACCAAGGCATAGATAGGACATAGGTCTGAAGCCTAATTTACCGTGCACGGAGGCGTTTCTCAAGCTCCTCAAATGATGGTGGGCAGATAAAGATGGATACCACTTCAAGAGAGCTGGCCTTCACAGATCTGGCTCCTTGAACATCGATGTCAAGGATACATCTCTGCATTTAGGAAACAAAAGGGCAGAGCTACTGAATCAACAGCTCAACTGTGTAGGAGAAAAATAGTTACAGAATTTCTGACTATCGCAATGGAAAGATTTACAAAGTAGTCAAGTGAGTCTGATGTATTACCTTCCCTGAATCTGTTACTACCTCGACTGCTTCAATACTCGTGCCATAGAGGTTTCCATGAACATGAGCTGATTCAAGAAACTTCCCGTCCCGTATAGCCTTTTCCATTATGCTTCTCTCAGTGAAATGGTAATGAACACCATTCTTCTCCTTTTCCCTTGGAGCTCGGGTTGTATGACTCACTGAAAACCCAAAGGTGGATGGGAATTCATTCATGAGTTTGTTTATTAAAGTGCCTTTACCCACACCAGAGGGGCCACTAATAACAACTGGCTTAGGACCATCCCCATTCACCCCTTTACTCCAAGCAACCACTTCAGTCCCTAGTATCTTTTTTTGTTCTTTGACAAATAGGGTATCCACCTGCCAATACCCAAAACAATATAAATGTAAGCAGATGTCTGCATGCAAATATAACAAGCAGAGTACTAAGGAATAAAGAATTCCAATAAACCAATGTGCTTAACATTAACAACTACTCTCCTATACATAGGTTACAACTGAGATGATTAAGATTATATATAGGTTGTATGGAGAATTGTATTCGTTAAGTGGTGGCACTGTGGCCGAATGGGGCAAGATGACGACTGAGAGCTGTCCTGCAATGGTGATCGAATAGAAAATGATCCACAATAGGGTCTAACCAATGGAACAGATAGCATGGCAGCATCAGACGGTAAAGGAGCCAACAATAATGGCTGTATTATGGTTGCAGAGCAGAGAAACAAGTCTGTTTGCATAGCACTGATGCATGACAACAAAGCAGATGGAACACATGGCAAGGGTGTATTTCATAGCAACAAAGTACAGAGATGATTAATGATTGTTGCAAGTTCAGGAGGTAAAATGGTTTCAGAATGAGAAAACACAAGAACTGGATTGGATGCTCTATGACTGATAGGATCAATGGATTCAGTGAATTGTCTTTGATAATGTGTTTAACAGAGAATTAAAATAAACAGATGTGTTTGACATTGATAGATACTCAATAAAATATAGGTTACACTCATAGTTTTCTAACCTGGTGTGTCGTCTAGGAAAATGGATGAGTTGGGCTTAGGCTGGTTCTCCATGACTGGGCAAAATTGAATTTGGTTTGCATGTGTTTTATAGCAGAAACCCCATTGACCCAACTGATTGACATATCATTCAGCTTGGTTTGTTATGGTCTGGTGAGTTGGTTAGGTCGTGGTAGAGTATTTCATCAATACTTGTTAAAAAAATGAAAACCATATATAAATTGTTGTTCTAAATATACTTCAATGTAAACAAAACAATTGAACTAAACGTCCCCAGATGTTGCTAAGCAACAGGAATGAATCAGGTAGCCCCTGGACTGACGAAGAGCTTGACAGACACCATATATATGAATCAGTACTGTTACTTGCAGTCACCTGGATTCAGTTTCGTGCCAACTGATTGCTGGATTGATGTGCTCATGTATTTTCTTGATTTCCATAGCAGCCATTTGATCTACATGAACTACAAGAGACTGACCAATTACTCTCTCTCTCTCTCTCTCTCTCTCTTCTTTTGAATGGTAACACTTACCAATTACTTGATGTGATTAAGGAAAAGGTCCATACAGCCAAGTGCAACAGTAAGTTGACACGGTCATCATGTAATTCAAGCAAAAAGGTGATATACGTACAAAGATGAGTTGATTACAGTATAAGTGGCTTGGATTTCAACATTGCATTCATGAATGAAGAAAATTCAAGAATCCCACAAAGCACACCAGGTAAAGTCCAAACCTCAAGAAACCAGGTGCAGTCATCAGGCGCGGAATCCCTCTTAAGAACCAAAATCCTCTCTTTATTTAGAGGCGCAGCTGAGTGGCTCTTACATGGGGCGGGTACTGTGCCTAACACCGTGGGAATATCCCTGCCAAGTTCAAATGCCACTAATAAATCAACAGTCCTAACTCTCAACCAAAATCTAATTTCAGCAATGAAAAGTGACTATGAATTTCACCATTTGCCTGTAGACTTATCAAGAACTCGGACGCCAATGGACAAGGCATCATCATCTGATCCTCCTCCAATCACATACTGTACACAATCATGAGAACCCGTTGGGAACATGATTTTCATAGTATTCCTATGAACAAGAAGAACAAGAGTATCAATCCATCAAAATTCACTCACTATTTTTTCTCCGAGCATAGTAGCTGTCTGGTTGCCATTGGATTCCAAATCCAACCCAACCGGTAAAAATTCTTCCAACCCATCTGCAGAGCAATCATGTACTTTCCCCTGGTTACAGAACCAGCAGAAATTAAGATTCAACAACCCAAGGAATCCAAAGCTCAAATTCTCTAAATTGGAAAAGGAAATATCCAAATATGTAGCCTCAACCTGAAACTGATCTACAATAACACAATGGCAAGCAAGAAAAGATTTTTATTCCAAGGTCACTCTTTTTTCTCAACATGCCCAAAATAGAAATAGAATGTGAGCAAAGAGAATCAACCAAATCTCACCATAGAAAGATCTTGTTCCCCAAATCAAGATTCTGACCTGAAAAACATACATATGAAGGAAAAAAAAAACACATAATCAAAATTTCTGCCATGAAAGCTGCACAATAAGATGAAAATAAAGACAAAGGAAAACTCAGATCTCAAACGAAAACAAAACAGAAATCAAAGTTGGTACAGAAACTATGACAACAAAGAATCAAATAATGGATTTCACAACAGAGAACCCATTAACTAGAACAGCTAAAATGGGGCATCTTCTCCATTGAAAAAGATTCAATTTTTTGTTTTTTAAATCACTCAAAACCCATCTCTTAAGCATTCATACTAACAAAACCCATCAACCAAAATTTAAAAAAAAAATCAAAACACAAGGTAACGACTGAGAATCGAGAACAAGAAACCAAATAAACCTCACCCCAGATTAGGAAAAGTTGAAAAAAAGGAACCCACCACAGGTTTGTTGAGATCTTGGGATCTGTTGAAGTTTCAGAGCAGAAGATTGAAAGATCAGTGCCCAAATAGCCAAAAAAATTCCTGGTATTCGGGAAGTTTACCCAAAATAGAATTCTTTCTATGCGTGGGATTTAGTCATCAATCAAAGTCCTGTTGAAAAATAGGATCTTTTTTCCGATGGCTTCTAAGAATTTGGAAAGCAGAGAATGAGGGGAAAAATAAAAAATCAAAGAAGTTTGAATGGAAAAAAAAAAAAAAAAAGTTGGCACAAACAAAAGAAGTCCGAGTGGAAACTTGGAAGAAAATAGGATGCGAGGGAGAGGAATTTATAAAGAAGCAGCTAAAGAAAGGTTGGAACTTGGAGAGATCACGTGAAGTGAAGGGAAGTGGACCCAATTAAAGATCGCTTGATCGGAGCCGTCCATCTGTGGGATAGTGATGTTGATGGGCCACTTTTCTGGAATATCTGTCTGCTGGGGTTATCTTGACTGTTGATTGGTGGAATCTAAGATGGACGGATGAGAAAAGTCGTCAACGGTCCTCGTCCAACTGAAAAGCGTTGCAAGTTGATCTTGTGTGGCCCCCACTAGGAAGATTATTCGTGGCAACTTCTGTTTCGAGGCGTACGAAATGGGAAAAATAAGATAAATCGAACGCTTCTCGGATACGGCGGATTTGGAGAGTTCGTTTTTCGCGTTCGTTTCTCCTTTCCTTGTCTGGCGGTGAAATGAGGAGGAAGTTGCGTATCGGAAACTCCAACGGCACGTTTGGCAAAGGGCCACCACCAGGGAATCCTTGGCATTTTCTGCGCTTGCGAGGAATTTTCTTATTTGGTTGGACAAGGATTTTGAGAGGAATGACTTCTGGATATCCTCCAAATTGATTATTTGCAAAGTCAGAAAACCCCCCCAAAGTAGCATAGTGTTTTGAGACAGTAATGTGGATTAACTGATTTTTGCTTTAAAAATATACCTTGTGAGTCCCACAATCAAGATCCAAACCGTTAATAATGTTTAAACAATCCAAAACAGCCATCTCACAAAATTTCAGCCGTTGATTCATCTTAGATCTAGAGATATTTGCCAAACTGTCCAAATCGTTAGATAACAATTTCTGAGATTTTGTGGGCCAAAAAGGGGATTAAAACCAGTCCATTCTTTCCGATTTTATGGTTTTGTGGGCCCTAAGATCATGATTTGAACCGGTAGTTATTTCTGGAAGGTCAAATACGGCTAGTTGACCATATTTCAACGGTTGATCTTTACCATAGCTTGAAATATTTGCAAAAGAGTCCAGGTACTAAAATATTAATTTCTTATTCCTGTGGCTCCTTTGCATGATCTGAACAGTACAGATTATCTAGATGACTACAAACTACTTTGAAAGTTGAGGTCTTGATTTTTCATGGATTTTGGAAATTTTTATAAAAATGCTTGTGACCATTGGATCATACATTCTATAATTTGTAGGAATCTTCCCTCCATCCAAGCATGGAACTCTCATTGGGAATCCTTCTTGAGGATGTATTGGTTCTTTAGAGATGGAGAGAATCCTTTAAACATAGGATTCTTCTACGTTTACCAAAAAGCATCTGTTCGTTTATTGGTCGAGGATTATTGGTGCCTTGAACTTTGGGGCTATTTGTTTACCGCGAAATAGAATCAAGATAGAGTGAAATATAAAGATAAAGTGAAATTATGTAATTTTATTTTACTCTATCTTTATTTTATTTCATGGCGAACAAATATGCGTTTTAGGAGTGGATTGTGTCGAGTGGCGTTGACATGTTTGAATAGTGTAATCATGTTTATATAAGATAGAAATTTGGCTGTTCTTTACAGGAAAAGAATTTCATGCTTACAGTGATTCCTTTCACTGTGAATAAAGCTAAATTTTCTGCGTAAAGCAATCCTAGCGAAGAGATCCAATCGGGGGAGGGGTGTTAGGATTTCTCTTCCTCTTATGCAGTTTTACGAACTTTTGTGGGGACCACACAAACGTGCCCATAAGGTTTGCAAGCGTAGGGCAAGCCTGAGCCCAACAAACTCCAAGAACACAAGGGGTCGGGTTAGAGCTATGTGTTATATGCCCATGACTTATATGGGCCTTGTTTCTTTCGCCTCATTATTAAACAGGCCAATTCGGCCCAATATTTTAAACACGAAGAGGGTGTATTATTCTCAAATGTGCTGGTTAAGGCTTACCTTTAGACCCTTGGTCTGGATTTGGACTGGATATGAGGCTAGATAAGTGTATGGGGTGGGGCTGCATTTAAGCCCATTATAGATTTCAATCCTATTAATTCCACCTTTTTGGGTAGAATTGGAACCTGCGTATTTATAAACAAAAAAATCTTTCATACGTTACAACTTACGACCTCTTCTTTTTAGGAATGTAAAAGGGTTGTGTCAGTATTAGGTCCATAGTAGATCCGGATCCGGCCCAATTAAAATCCGACTCCATACCTGGCTCAAAATGAGAATATATTAAAATACCTGAATTCTTGAATCTTTAATAAAAAAAAAAAAAAAGTGAGCTTGAGATAATTCATGGGGCTCATTTAGACAAGTTTGGTATCACATATCCTAAGCCCATCATCAAAAGTGGGCTATTTCAATCACTCCATTGCATGATTGAACCCTAGTATTCTTAACTAGTGATTGAATTAAACAGAAGAAGAAAATTTTCTAGGCTTCTAGAAAAAGGGTAGGTTTAAGCCCTTTTGTCAACATCTGCCCAGATTCCGGTGATTAGCATGGAATTGAGGTGGGGTGGGCCCCACAGGAATGCATGGAAATTTCTTGTCCAGAAGGTTTTAAAATAGAAACCGGAAGCTGGAATGCTGGTGTGGGGTGGGGTCACTGGCTCACTTGGTGACTGGGTCTGTGACTGGTGTGCAGCTGGAAATACAATGCGGATTCCCATTAGTGGCTGGTCATTTTCGTGAGCCACTTGTTCACTGACAGCTATAAACAATCTTCTCTTTCTCTCGCATGCATGGCAGCATCAGCATGTGGGCAGGTCCAGCAGTGACAATGCCATCTCAGTCTCTCACCGTGTACCGACTCCTTGTCTACATTGGCTTTTTTGAAAAAAATTCTCTATATGTAGTTGTTTTTCTTTTGGTAAATCTCTAGATACGTATTTGTTATGTGTGTCTTTTGAATTGGTTGATTGGATCAATGGAGGAGATGCATATGCCCATCTTATCTTACTGTGATGAATGGCCGGGATCGTTTGAGAGGTGAAAGTGTAACCTTAGGTGGACCGGAATGCCGAATGATTCCCGTTAGGTCAAAAAAACTAAGCGAAACATATCCTTTACCGTATGGTGATTTTACCATAAAATAAAGATAAAGCACATCATAAAATCAAGAGAATAGAATATAAGTGGGTTATGATGGTATGTTATTTTTAGTTGTTTGTTATGGAATCCCTTCAACTTTTTGTATAGAAAAATGAAGTTTTTTTGTGTTTTAGTGGGGAAATTAGGTTTTTTCCTTTTTTTTTATTTTTTAAAGAAAGAGGAAATTATGAAAAAAATGTACTTTTGATGTGATACATTGTCTGAAAAATTGAGACTTTAAAGCCACACGTATATGCAACGTTGGTGGAAATAAAAATATTTGGACTTTTGCCTCTTTGTACATGGAAGAATTTGCCTTTTCTACCTCTCCCCATCAACTGAACATGCGTTTCCATGAATTTATATTAAAGAAATGCATCGCTTTAGTGCGTTTCGCCGCATAGTTTTGTGTAAAAGCATAAAAAAGATTTTACAGAAAAACAATTACACAAACGTACTCTTAAAGCATCTTTGAGTTAAACATGATCAAATGACTCTAGCTCTTAGTCTTAGATAATCAAAGTTGGGGTATATATTCTTTACATGGGGAATTTCAACTTCTCCAAGATTGTCCCCATGGATAGAATTTTCTAAATCCTCCTCTTGGATTGAGCATTTAAAGTCCCAACAAAATACAAGGAGATTGAGATTTTAAAAAATTCTAAAAAGTCATTTGAGACCTTTTACATTATTGAAATTTAAGACTATTCTAAAAAAATATATATCACTTGCAAATGCTAGGGGACAAGCCAATCACATCATTTAAAAAAAAAAAAAAACCCTCAACATCCCAAATACATGTTAGAAACTCTCCTAAATTTGGGGCTGTTTGGGGGCTTTATTAATGGAGTTGAGTGGACTAGAACTTATTTTGAAGAAAGAATAAAATATAAGTGAGTTATGATGATATTTTTTTGAGTTGTTCATTATGAAATCTTTTTTACTTTTTATATGATTGTGGCTTTTTTTTTTTGTTTTTTAGTGGATAAATGAGGTTATCTTTTGACTTTTTTTTGAAAAATATGGTGGGAAATTTGAATTAAAGTGCTTTTGATGGGACTTTTTTTTTCTTTTTTACAAATTGGGAGGCTTTACCTGACTTGACTCTATTGGCAGAGTTGCCAAACAAGTAAAGAAATTTCCCCCAAGCCTATACAAAATGATAACTTAATGAGAAGAAATTCAACACTGACAAATTTCACAAAGATGCTATAAACACCGTACTGTACAACAACATACTCCTAAAATCCAAGGTTAAGTCATATGGTTAGCTGCCACAAACACGATACTCAAATCAACACACGATATTTCTACTCAAATCTCTCCAGATTTTTCATCTTCGTTTTCCTCTTTTCCACGGTGTGTCGTCAAGCCGATGAGCAGAAATTGAGTAATCCAAAAGGTGAGATGAAGTGTCTTGGGGAAAGTCTTGGGGAAAGTGAAAGGCATATATTTATATTTTTATAGTACACTTGGATTGAATCCAACTTGTAGCATTGCTTTCCTTAATTTATTGATACTGCAATCATTCACTCACTGCAATCATTCACTAAAGATTCAAGTCAAACTCAATTGTTTGGCTGGCCTAATTGACCCCAGTTTGCATGGATTATTATTGGGGTGGACACAACCGCAATCAGAGCCATTACTATCACTCTCCCAGATTTCGTACTTCATAAAAATGTGAGCTGTAAAGATGCATGGCTCCTTTTCTGGATTCAGATTTCAGATTCAATGCTCATGGATAAGGTTTCTCTGTGCGTCTTTAACCACAGAAGGATGGTTCGGACTTTCGGACACATAAAAGGACCTGGGCAACAAGGCCAGGCCCGGCTCTGGCCTAAAGTTTCTAGGGTTTGGGTCCAACACTCAAGGGCCCACTGGATGTGAATAATATAGGAAATTGTATTGAATGTCACATAATCTGTATTTTTTAGTCAATCAGAATAGAGAAACGTAATTCGTGTAGTCAACTTCAATATAATTGGGATAAGGTTTTGATGATGATGAATACGCATTTTTTAGTATGATACCCATCGCAATGTTGTTTGAAGGTGATGACATTTTTGTTTATAGTTTGAAGCAGTGCTTATTCATGTGATTGGATGGGAATTTCATGGGGGTGGATAAATTAATTTTCACCATTGCCCACTTATCCTATTTCAATTGTCTTGTCAAGCTGAACTCCGCGTGCGGTCTCTTGCTCACAGAAGAACATTCTCCTATAGAATACATAATGTTTGGATGAGGTGAAACTTTACTTAATTGTGTGAGAAATCTTGCAAAATAGAAAGGGGATTTGGATCTATGGTTTGGAATTCTGGGATCATCCGATGATCACCAGCTTAATCGCATATTCCCCTTCATCTTGCATACTGTTATGTGCTGTCCAAGTAGGCCCCGTAGAGAGAGAGAGAGAGAGGTAGGTATAAGATATAATGACATCAAGACTCAAGAGTGAGGGAAACTTTCAAAACCCAACCATACTCACCCAAGAAGGAAGAGAAGGGTAAGGCCCTTGTGATTGGCTCATTCAGGCTAGGTGAGACCAACCAACACTTGGTATTGAATTGGTTCCCATCTTTTTTCTAACTATGTAAATTAACAGTAAACAGCCTATTGAATGATAATAATCAGAATAGTAGGTCGCCATTTCCACTTCTAGATCCAACAAATCTGGATATGATTTTTGTTGAATTCTGAGAGACATCATGAGAGCTAGACAAGCTGTCCATGGCACCTTTGAGGAGGCAGAAATGATTTTGGCAAATGGAACGTACAACTGCCTGCTTCTTTCCTAAGGTCATGTAGCTGCTTGCTTATTTGAAGTCATTGATCAATTCTTGCTCACCTCCTTTGGTCCCCAGTTACCACTTACCAGGTAGTGATACAACATATGAGACTTTACACACAAGCTCAGAGATCAGGGCTTTTGCTTTTACCAAAAACTGGAGAGAAGGGACTTTTACCATACAATCACAAGTTACAGACTAACAGTTTTAAAATTCTGCTTTGTGAATAAGTTTCAAAATTTTATAGGAAAGGGAACTGTATTTAACTCCACTAGAAAATGACAAGAATGCCCACATTTATCTGATATCGCATAAAATCTCAAAATTATGCAATATTGGCTATACTTTTGAATTTTTAACCCTATTGTTTTACTTTAACTTGCGTGTTTGGATGTATAGTGAATTGAAGCATCAAATCAAGAGAATAAAATATAGGTGGTTATGATGGTCGTTTATTTTTTGTTATTTGATAGGGAATCTTTTTTTACTTTTTGTATAAAAAGAGATATATTTTTTTTAATTTAGTGGAGAAAGGAAGTTGTTTTTTTTTTTTTTTTACTTTCTTTTTAAAAAGTAGGAAAATTTGAATGTGTGTACTTTTAATATGACCCATTGTCTTTTCTTGTCAGAATGATAAAGGCTTTACTTCACTTTAAGTTTACTAGTTAATTGCCAAACAAGTCAACCTTATGATTTCACCTCTTTCCTCTTCCTCACTGACTCCACTAGAAAATGACAAAAAATGCCCACATTTATCCGACATGGCATAAAATCTCACAATTAAGCAATATTGGCTTAATTGCTCTACTTTTGAAGTTTTAACCCTATTGTTTTACTTTTACCCTCTAATACCTTTTCCCCATCCCAGCCTTATGATTTCACCTCTTCGGCTCTTCCCTCTTCCTCACTAACCCTTTCACCATTTTGTAGAATTCAAGCCCCCTCCTTGCTGAGCTTGTCTTAGGCTTCTTCTCTTACCTCGTGCACATCTTCCTCCTCATCAGTCAGTGTGAACAGCCTCATCTCCTCTATATACTACTTCGTTTTCCATACATTTACAGTTAAGAACCGTGCATCATTCTCTCACATCTTTTGTATTGCACGTCTCTTAGCTTCTTTGTGAATGAAATGGACGGATGGGATTAGGTCTGTGGATGAAATGGATGGATACAGTGAAACCATGAATGAAATAATGCTTTTGAAAGCAACATATTGGTGTTTTCTTTTGGGATTCAGATTCTTGCATGAAACCATTTTAAACGATCCAAAAACAGGGGATGCGTTAGATAGTTTAGAATTCCAATTAATTAAAAGCTTAGTAGCAGTCATTCATTGAGATGATCAACTGATGAGCAAATTTTTTTTCTTCTGTAACACGGAGAAGGGACTGGGACTCTGAGACTTATGACCCAATTGACATGTGTGAGGAGGACAAAAACTCGCACATGCGAGGAGATATAGATACAACTCACATATGTGAGATGATAGAAACTTACACATGCAAGGAGACATGCACACAACTCATACATGTAATGTGATGGGAACTCACACATGTGAGGAGAATAAATGCAGCTCACACATGAGGTAATAAGACTCACATATGCATAGAGGGAGAAGGCAGGGTTCGAACCCAAGACCTCCCAATGAGAACTAGGACTCCTTACCGCTCAGGTAAGGAGCCGTTCTCAACTGATGAGCATTTTGCAGAAAGTTTAGACCTTCTAATTCTATACCCACTGTAACATGCAACGTTTGTAGGAAATGGGATTTCTATATCTTTTACTAATCAAATCAAACTGCCCCTGCCATTAGTTTACAAGACATGGAGAAAAATACTGCATTCAATCAAACAAGCTTTTCGAGGAATTCATTGTCGAATTAATGGGGTCATTACATTCTTCATGCAATTTTTACTATAATCTCCTCTCTCATTTTGGATGCATTTGCTGAGATGATTACTGAAACTGTTGCAACATTCCAAATGTTTCAACAATAAATCTCTTCACAGTGTGAAAAATTCCTCTTTAGGTTATGTAAAATGAATGGAAGGTCTTGAACCAATTAAATGGTATATTATTGTTTTCTGTTTAATTATAGTTATGGTCTCCAACCTTACCCATTTGTATCACTCCAGCGTGAAAATGCCTAGTCTTGCCATTGTTTATTTAGGGTTTATTTGTGTAATGCCGCGAAAGTTTGATGGGGGAGGTCAGGCTCGGTTTTCTCCTCAAGCGGCGAAAAATAGCACAAAAAATATTTTTTCTGCAGATAGTCTTCAGTCCTCTTGCACCAAAAAACAGAAAAGTGGTTACAGTGGGATTTGAGGTTCTCTTTATGTAGAAAAGGTTCTACCCAAATGTGTCCTTAGGCAATGTTGTTTGTATGGAATTAAATCCTTAGAAACTCATAATCAAATGGGCTCAATATGGAACATTAAGCAAATATTTAAGCGCCCTTTGCATGCCTCATTATCTGCATATACTATTGTCTATACTAGACACAAATCATGGAGAGGCTTTTTGAAAGAAGTGCTGATCCCAGATGGGTGTCAGAATCGAACTCACTGAGAACCTTGGGCGTTCCGGTGTGAGGTAGACCTGCGAACTCGCTGCGAATACTCTCAGATCTATGGATAATTAGAAGCAAGGGTTCCCATCTCCCTTAAATAGAGTAATCCCTAGGAGTTATTGCTCTATCCGAATACTATCTCTCCTGGAATCCCACATCTCCTATCGGCGTGGGAAATCTGCCAAACCGGGAGTCTAAACTCGATCCAAACTCTACTACCAAGAGTTTGATCCTTATCTGACTCAACCAGATCAAGACTTGTTGGGAGTTCATCCGTGGCACACCGCCGGGCTCGATCTGGCGTGGGCCCCATCGCAGTCGGGCCACACAATTTTCCAACAATCTCCCACTTGGTACGAATGCCATGGTTGACAAACGTGCCAATGTACATCAAATGTATTTGAGTCTCATGCCCATCACATGCATTGCAAATTCTTTCGCGGGCAACGGTTTGGTGAGAGCATCAGCCATTAATTCTTTAGAAGGTAAATAAGAAATCTCAATTTCTCCATTCTCAGCCTTCTTCCGGATAAAATGATATTTTATCTCAATATGCTTTGATCGGCTGTTAAATTTTGGCTCAGTCACCTTTGAGATGGCAGACATACTATCTATGTTCATCGGGACAGGCTAATCCTCACTGATTAAATCAATACCACATAAAAAATTTCTTAACCAGACAGCCTCTTGAACTGCGGTACCATGGGCTATATACTTTGCCTCGGCAGTAGACAAGGCCGTTGATGTCTGTTTCTTGCTACCCCAAGAGATCTCACCTCCCCCTAGAGTATACACACAGCCTGTGGTTGACTTTCTTTTGTCTAAGTCGCCAGCCCAATCCGCATCGGAATAGCCACGCAATTTCAGGTCATCACCTTGATAACATAGTTGCAACTTCAATGTGCCTTTGATGTACCGTAGAATCCTCTTAACCGCATACCAATGAGGTAATCTAGGGTTACTTAGGAATCTACTCACTAGACCCACGGCGAATGCAACATCCGGTTTCGTACATAGCATCGCATACATAATGCTTCCCACAACTTGAGCATAAGGCTTGCCCCGCATTATTGCCTTATCTTCCTTAATCGTGGGCCCCTGTTTGCTGGACAATTTTTCACTTTTGCTAATGAAGATCGAATGGCTTGCACATCATCATATCAAAACGTTTTAACACAGTCTCCAAATAGGATTCTTGTGACAAAGTCAATAACCGATTCGGCCGGTCACGGGTAATCTTTATGCCCAGTACATATTTAGCCTCACCCATGTCCTTCATCTCGAATCTTGAGTTCAACCACTGTTTGATTCCATTGACGGCATCCAAATCGTCACCAGCAATCAGGATGTCATCCACATACAATGACAAATATAAACAATTACTCCCACTACGTTTAACATAGAAACAAATATCAACAATATTGGGGACAAAACAAATTTCAGTTATGGCCTGGTGAAATTTCTTGTACCACTGTCTCGATGACTGTTTAAGTCCGTAGAGTGCCTTTTGTAATTTGTATATCTTGTCCTCATGACCTTGCACCAAAAAACCTTCAGGTTGTTTCATGTAAATCTCTTCATCCAATTCGCTATTCAGGAAAACAGTTTTTACATCCATTTGGTGCAATTCCAAGTCATGATAAGCTACAACCGCCATAAGGGTCCTAATGGATTGGAATTTTACGACTAGGGAGAAAGTTTCATCATAATCAATTCCTTCCACTTGCGTGAAACCCTTGGCCACCAACCGTGCTTTGTATTTATTCAAGGAACCATCCGAATTGAATTTCTTCTTAAGAAACCATTTACAACCGATGGCCTTTCGACCTTTGGGTAGATCGACTAATTGCCACACCTGGTTTTTATGAATTGATTCAATTTCTACTCTCATAGCATTCATCCAATTTTCAGCATCATGCCCATTGATTGCTTGAGAGTAGGATGTTGGATCCAAATCCTCCACGGTTTCCACTAGATTGCAATAATCATCCAGATATAACGGATATTTCCTTATCCGAACGGGTCTACTAAGTTCCGGTTGTTCCTCATCAAGTGGGTCCTAGCCAGGAGTTATATTTCCAACGTCAATCTTGTCGGACACCCCACTCGCTTGAACAGCCTTATCCTTCGAGATCTCATAGAAATCCATCATCTGTGGTCTATCTCTAGGATTACCCGTTGGATTCTCAAGGAAATACACATCTCGACATTCCAAGATTATTTTATTATCGTGATCATACACACGATAGCCTTTTGAATGACTTGGGTAGCCAACAAACGAGCAATTCTTTCTTGTTTTTTCCTGCAGTTTGTGCCTTTCTTGTGGCGGTAATAGGACATGTACGGGGCAGCCTTAAACTTTTATATGTTCCATTTTAGGTCTGGCTACAGTCCATCACTTATACGGGGTCTTGAGCACAGATTTAGAGGCACCCTGTTCAATATATATTGTGCAGTATTAATTGCCTCCCCCCACAAATACAGCGGATGTTCCGCGTGGCTAATCATAGACCTAACTATGTCCAAAAGTGTTCGATTTCGACGTTCAGCCACGCCATTTTGTTGTGGGGTGTAAGGGATCGCATACTCATGTATGATTCCCTCTTTTGCACAATATTCTTTGAACAACTCAGAAGTGTACTCCCCCCTCTATCGGATCGAATCCGTTTAATTTTCATGCCATTTTGATTTTGAACTTCAGCAGCATATATTTGAAAAAAATTTAAAGCCTCATGTTTATGTCTAATCAAGTAGATATAATCATATTTGCTGAAGTCATCAATGAAGGTAATGAAATACACCTCCCCCGTCCTAGTATGAACATTTAAAGGTCTACATATATCTGTGTGAATCAGGTCTAGCAATTTCGAATTTCTAGTTCCCTTTGGGAATGGTTTCTTAACCATTTTTCCACTTAGACATGGTTCACATGTAGGGTATTCCACTTTTCCAATATTAGGTAAAAGTCCATCCCTAACCATTCTAATTATTCTGATCTTATTAATGTGTCCTAATCTGTAGTGCCATAATAATGTCAAACCATTAACACATTTATTCACACACACACACACACACAGAATAATTGAAACTAGATTTTATTGCAACTTTAGAAGTGTCTAGCAAATATAATTTGTCATGAAGTAAGCCAGAAATACAAATTTTCTCATTGACCCCAATAGTACCCTTATCAGTAGTGAACATATTTCAAAGCCGCTAGATGCAAGCTGGCTAATGGAAATCACGCTCCTCCTCATGTTGGGAGCGAAGAAGACATCTGACAGATATAACGATTTTCCAGTTGGCAGGGGAATTTTGACTCTTCCCACCCCCAACACATCGCAAAATATCTCATTCCCCATGTATATGTTATGTTCTCCAGCTTTAAGTTCTTGGAATTCAATGAAGCCTGCTTTGGTCATCGAGATGTGTCGAGTAGCGCCGGAACCGATCCACCAGTTGCTGTCATTGGTGTCCACTATTATAGATTCTGTGATCATATCAATATAATCTTTATTTCCATGTGGTACCATGTTTTGTTGCCCATTCTCACCATTTTTCTTTTTATTTTTATTCGGATAGTCTGCACGAAAGTGTCCAGGCTTCCCATAAATAAAACAACGCCCTTTTTTCTTTTGTTGCACCTTTACTTTTCCTTTGCCATTTTGCTTCCTTTTTCTCATAGTAGCCATCGAACCATTAGCAGAATTGGTCTGGGCAAGCAAAGTAGTAGGCAAAACACCACCGGCAGCCTGCCTTTGTCCTTCAACAATTAATTCAGCCTCAATATCTTTAACGATCATTGTTTTCTGGAGGCTAAGAGTCTGAGAAACAGTCTTCCATGAAGGTAGGAGACTTTGCAACAGATACAATCGTTGCAACTCCTGGTCCATGTCCCTTTTCAAAGCAATCAAATTCCTCAATCTTATATTCATCTGGTCAATGTGGTCATTGATCGAGGTTCCTTCAGGCATTTTATAATTAACATAATTTGAGAATGCCTCCATAAGGTGGGACACAATTGATGCATCGTATTTTGCAATTATTTGATCATAAATTTCTTTTGCTGAAGCCAGTTGCTCAAATTGCTTGACCGAGTCATTGGAAATAAATCCAAGTACCAGATGCCTTGATGATTCATTATCATATTCCCAAGTAGCATAGAGATCTTTGTCTTCCTTGGAAGCGTCATCAGCAGGCTTTTCAGGTGTCTTTTCTTTAATAACATAAGAAAGACCCTCAAAGTGCAACAAGGCATCCATCCCACGTTTCCAAATGGATACGTTCCTCCCATTGAAAATATCGACCTTAGCAAGATCATGCAGAGCAGATTTAGCAGTAGAGATATCTGAAAAAAAAAAAAAATAAAGTCCAGATACCACTGACCGTGATCATAGTCCAAAAAAATTCTGACCGTTGGAATGCCGATATGTCACATCTACCAAATAGTGCTCGTCGCCACAAATCCCCAGAACCAAACCGTTCATCGATCGGAGGTCGGATGAAAAAGTTACGGCCGGTCAAACTTTCCGTTGACTGATGAGATTGGTTAAACTGCGTTGCGCTGACGTCACTGAACCAGTGCGGCAACTGGTTTTCTGCGATGAAGTGGTCTGGGCCGAAGGTCGGGTTGGATCTCTAGCCAGGTTCGAACCCAACCAAAAAAAAATCCCACGCGTGATAAGTGGGTGGCTTGTTTAGCACACGTCCTGATGTAAGAAAAAAAAAGGCAGTTTCTTCTTGAAACACGTCTTGGACCTATTGCATGCGTCCCGAAGCGAAAAAGTAACCAACAAAGCGGATGAACTCCCAATAAGTCTTGATCTAGTTGAGTCAGATAAGGATCAAACTCTTGGTGGTAGAGTTTGGATCGAGTTCAGACTCTCGGTTTGGCAGATTTCCCACGTTGATCAAGAGATGTGGGATTTCAGGAGAGGTAGTATCCGTATAGAGCAGTAACTCTTAGGGATTACTCTATTTAAGGGAGATGGGAACCCTTACTTCTGATTATTCAGAGATCTGAGAGTATTCGCAGCAAGTTCGCGGGTCTGCCTCTCATCAGAACGTACAAGGTTCTTGACAAGTTCGGTTCCAACACCCATTTAGGATCAGTACTTCTTTTAATTGGTATAAGAGCCTGATTTGAGCATTTGTCGGTTTCTTTTCTGCAACAAAGCTAAGAAAGGAGGAAGACGATTGAACTTCTGTCCATTGTGCAAGAACCACACGTTCCGTCTCATTCTTCAAATTTTGCCCACTGTTGCAAGGAGAAAGCAAAGTGCAAAAGTTGTAACTGTACTTTCCAAAAGTATTGTCCTTTCACTTTTACCCAAAAAAAAACAAATCATTGGGAAGCAATAATCAATGTTGTTAATCATAGAGATAAACAATAATCTTGAGAATGACATTAAACAAACCCCATCTTTATATTGTAAACCGGGCCTGGGCCTTGGCATGAAATTGAGAGGGCAATGTGATCCAAACTATTGATGTCCATTAATATGACTCTTAACACTAGTTCTTTTATATGCAGCCTGCAAATGAAGGATTTTTTTTTATTTTTTTTTAATTTGAGATTACAAAAGGATAAAAAGTTATGATTCAGGGTAACTACTATAAAATAAAGAATAATGTACAACTTCAATGAAGTGCATCATTAAGATCAAAATAATTTTCTCCAGGAAAACACAAAATTCTTGATCTAAAAGACAGGTTGATACGCCAACAGTCATGGTTGAGTGCTGGCACTTAGTTTCATATACATGTTCAGGGATCGATCCCTGTTCTTTAAGTTGAAAATATCATTCTTGACCAGTCATCCTATATAGGAAAAGAAAAGGAAAATGAAGAAGAAGAAGAAGAAGAAGAAGACAGGTTGATCCATACATTCATTTGAACTGGGCCAGCCATGCCAGCCCAGGCTGAAATATTTAATAGAAAATCGAAACACGATTTTGCAAAGGGACTCCATTTGAGCCTTACTTTAAAGCTCCGGTGTTAGATTTGTGCCAACGTTTTTAATTAAGTTTAATAATTAAAATGGGTACATCTTTTAACCCATTCCAGCCCAGCCCAGCCCAGCCCATAAACAATTCCTTATTCTGGTGGTGGATCCGTCCAACCATCTTAGGACAGTATTTTAGATTAGGCCACTGCCACAACCACGTGCAGTCCACGGCTAACCCCAGTTATGAATGAGTCTTTTATTTTGTTTGATCACTATTGGCAGTTCATAAATATATATTGTTCATGGGTCCCACTTGTCTTGTGTCAAATGTCCTGGACTCCTGGCACAGAACATTTTAGATTTCGAACCTTCTTAAATGATGGGCTTGGGCTTCAATCCTAGACTCCAAACTATCAACTAATATACGGAGCAGTGGGTAAAAAAGGCCTCAGGTAGGAGCATAGAGGACTACTGACTATCAACTTCTAATGAGAGTAAAATCAATAGAAGCACAAAAAAATTGGTCATCACTGAAGTTGAAATACAACCGAGTGAAAAATTAATGTACAACACATGGAGCGTGGCTGTTTCTACTAAATAAAAGATCAAATAGTTAGAACCCAAAACCATGGATCAATTTAAATGATCATATGAATGAAATAAAGATTATCAAACTACAAACACTAGTTGTCCTTGTATTAACTCTGAACACTTTAAAAAAATTTCAAAAAGTTCAATACGGGCGGATCGGGCACGAGTTGTTTATGTTTAACCATGTCTTAATGCACTTTCTATGAAAATCATGTGAACAGGGTAGCTGGGTCACTGTCACACCTCGAGAAAATGCATTCAGACAGATGGTGCACTTCTCAGATGAATCTCTATCATTGAATTCTTGCGATGGCAAAGCTTCAATAGAAGATCTCGACGGACGCGGGGGCAACACTCTTGGCCAAAACTATCTCCTCTTCATCATATGTATCTACCGTTGCAACCTCTAAGAACAGATCAAAATCAAATGCAGTGTACCCTTCACCATTTGCAGTTAACACACCTCATTGAGCAGCGGGCAAAGTGAGAGATGGTTCTCAACTGGGCCAACTCATCGGGAAGCACCAAAGGCAACGGATATGCGAATGTCTCTTAATGGGAGACCACATTATCTTAGCATCGCGTTCTATGTCCAAGTCTAGAGGATTTTATCAAAAAAAAAGTAGATTAGCTGACCAGTGGCCCCAAAAGATCATTTTAACCGTTCCTGCACCAGATCAGTCATTTTGTCTTAAAATGTGTATTTTTTTTTTAGCACTTTCCACTAGCGTCCCTAGTGACCTTAGTTTTATAACATTAAAGGGTCGCTAGGTACCCTGCGGTATATATGAAGTAGAATAAATAGTTTTTTTTTGTCTTTTCTTTCGTTGTCAACGGTTAATATGAGTGTAAGTAGATGGGTTGGGCTTCACAGGAGTCGACAACCTTAACAAATGATGAAAGAGCATCAAAGCTTCCTCCCCACGACCACTCTCTCCTAAACAAGACATTACAATGTTCCAAGAGAGAGTGTCATTTTCCTTCATCGAAAAGAAAACTTCAAGAGCTTTGTCAACTAATGAATGACAGGTGTAACAAGTCATAATAGTATTCCATGTACCTAGATCCCTCCACTTCAGTCCATTGAAAATCTTCTCTCCCTTGGTCAAATCCCCAAATTTTGAATGCAAATCTATTAATGAGTCTTGGACAAAGACATTTCCTCTATTTTCTTCATCCAGAAGCTTTACAATCAGAGCATTTATCTGATATGATGTCGCTCCAGATTGCGTATCCGCACACACTTTTAGCATTATGCTAAAAGTATGGGAATTGGGTACTATCCCCAATGCAAAGAAATTACCATAGCAACTATAGAAAAGCTTTAGAGCTTGTAAAGATAGGCGATTCAGCGAGTAACAAGAAATTATGGCCATCTACAAGACTATATTTTGATGAGAAGAAGGAATGGAATCATGCACAGACGACTTGGTAAAGAAAAAATAACCAGTTGACAACAAAAAGGAAGACAAAAAATCATATTTTGTTCTACTTCGTATACACCGCAAGGTCCCTAACGACCCTTAACGTTATAAAACCAAGGTCGCTAAGAACGCTAATAGAAAGTGCTAAAAAAAAAAAAACACATTTTCGGACAAAATGACTGATCTGGTGCAGGGCCACTGGTCATCTAATCTGCTTTTTTTTTTTTGTAAAATCCTCCCAAGTCTAACTCATATTTTATAGGGGGCTTTGGCCGGGGGTCCCTCAACTCACGACTTTGTTGCAAACAGTCCACAAAAAAAAGTCATCAAGCCAAAGGTCCTTCTCACACTTTTTCATACCTGAAATGTCTGGTTTACCCTTTCTTTAAATCTTATCCCATGATTGGTGGGATATCCCATTAATAATGGCCAACTAACATTTAATTGCCCACGATTAATGGAATCCCCAGATTTTCAAATAAATTCTAAAAAAACACAAATAAATTTCAAAATAACCAAAATAATTTTTTAAAAAATGCAATAATTTCAAAAAACGGAATAAATTTTTTTTAAAAAGCAATATATAATCAAATAACACAGATAAATTTAAAAAGATGCAAATAAGTTTCAAAATATCCAAATAAATTTCAGAAAATGTAAATAAATTTCAAAAGACTAAAATAAATCTCAACAGATCCAAATAAAATTTAAAAAATGCAAATAAATTTATAATAATGAAAATAAAATTTAAAAAATACAATAATTTCAAAAAACTGAATAAATTTGAAAAGACACACAAATAAATTTCAAAAGACGCAAATAAATTTAAAAAACGCATATAGATTTCAAAAAACACAAATAAATTTGCTAAAAAACTCAAATAAATTTTGAAAAAAACTCAGATAAATTTACCTAAAACACAAAGAAATATGACAGAAGACAGATAAATTTGAACAACACTCAGATAAATTTGACAAAAACTTGGATAAATTTGAACAACACTCAGATAAATTTGACAACAACTCAGATAAATTTGAAAAAAATTCAGATAAATTTGACAAAAATTAAGATAAATTTGATAAAAACTGAAATAAATTTGACGAAATAGATAAATTTGCTTGGGCTGGGTCAGCCTAACCTGACCCGACCTAGACCTGGACCAAAAGACCTAGAGAACCAAAACTAGGTCTTCTTTTTCACGTTCTGGTTCTGGAATCAAAACCAGAACCAGTGCTTCCTCCTTCAGCCACGGCAGGCAGGGCGCGGCAGAAGCGGACGGAGCTTTTCCGGAATCTTCAGACAGCGACGGCAGGACTCTTCTTTCTCGGCGCCGCATAAAATCCGGCAGATCCAATAATCATCATCATCACCGATCTGTGTGGCCCACCGTCCAATCGAAAGGCAGATCCAATAATCCACGTTCGACTGCTGCAGAAAAATGGTACTGGTGCGTGGCCGATGAAGACGGTGGCAGAATCTCATCACTGAGAACCCAAACCCGCCTTGCGTTCTCTGCACTTTTGGAACCAGAACGAAATGAAAAACCACTTATGGGTTCTTTAAAACTAAGTCCCACAGAAGACAACAAAAAACAATTTTTGTTTTGTACCCAAGAAGTCAAACACAAAATCACTTTTTCTCTATAACGTGCACCAAGACCGATTTCAAATAGAGAACCTTCTGTTCTCTCCTCTGCAACCCGCGACAGTCTTCACCGTTGATCAGGCGTGACACAATCCTGACCCAAGCAAAATCCAACCTTGCTCTGATCAGAAAACAAGAAAACCAACCCAAATCGCTGCCTGTCTTTGAGGTGGGAAAAAAAAAACTCATAATTTTTCTCTGATATCAGTTTGTTTAGGGAGGAGGGAGGAGGAAGATTGAGAGGATTTAGGAAGGAGGAAGGAGAAAGGATGGAAGATTTGAAATTTGAAATTTCAAAATTTTATGCCTAAAAGGGTTGGAAGGGCAATTTAGTCTTGAAAAATGAGATCATGTGGATGCAAGGACCTAGGGCTGGAAAAAGTCTAGCTGAGTGGACCATAGGCCTTAAAAAGTTTTTCCTTGGACTGGAGGCCAGAAGCATTAACTTATAGGGATCTTTCGCTAATTACCTCTATTTTATATGGACGTGAGGGGGTGCTTCAAAACGGGAGAAACGAAAGAACGTTTGATCGGTTGCTGTAGTAACATCTCCTTCGTGAGAGAGACAAAAACGTTGGTGGTTATTTATGAGATCAATGCTCATAGCTTTCTTTGTTCCTCTCATGTTCTTGACTTCGTGGGTCACATTAGTAAGGTCCTGCTTACTTGTGAAAGGTATGCGATTGTTGAAAAACAAAGAGAAAATAAAGTAAAAAAAAACAAAAAAGTAAAAAGAAAGAAAGAAAGATGGGTTCATGAAAGATAGCATGAAATGTTAAAAAGAAGATTAGATATTTCACCCGGGAACACCACCAGAGCTTCTCATGCCTTCCCAACTGGAATTCAAGCATGTCATATGGAAGATCCATGATATCAGGCATGTCATATGGGTCTTCCATGACATCAGGAGAATCTGATTTGTCCATTTGGGTCTTCGTGGAAAGGAGCACCTAGAGAAAGATATTTGTATTAATTATTCAGGACTGATCAAGAACTGGAAGAAGAAAAAAAGAACTATTCCCAGATACTTCTCAAATGATGATACAAGAGAGGAAACATCCAGGTATAAAACACAGTAAATTCCAAATATGCAAGGGTGCGACAGCAAGCAGGTACTCTATAAGAATTGGGCTTCTATCTCTCAATTAAAAAACTGCCACATGACATATTTGTGTGCCCCATCTATCACACCTCAAAATCTGAATTATTAGAATTTGAATTTCGCGACGAGGAATTACAGGTGAAAACTGGGCTGTGCCGTGTCAGCCCGTGAAATTTTAGTGTCCATGCCGCGTTGTGCCCAGGCTGTTGGAGCTCAACCCAATGCAGCCTAAGACACAAATTTATGTGTGCCGTGCTGGGCCCTTCTGATGGATTTGGATGTGAAGACTCCAACACGCGACCAGCTGTTGGCCCATCCAAGTGGACTGCACATAAAGACCTTCTTGTATTTTACTGATCCCATGAGTTTGGCGTCTATCTAAATGGACTAGATTGCTGGATCAACTATGTACTTGATTTGGACAATGATATTTTGTGGGCCTTTGGTCAAGGCTACAAGATGACAGCATGTGCTCCAGAAAAAAATAGCATATAATTCTTGACCTAAAAGGCACGTTGATCCCATGCACCTGTGTGCATTTGGCCATTCATGGACCGAGCCAGTGGCCCATGGGGTCGTAGGTGACCCAGTGTCCAATATTGACTCATGTGCGTTGAATTCTAGGCAAATATCTATAAGGGCCCTACTTTGGAGCTAGCCTGGAACTACTCAATATCCATTACAAAACCCATGCATTTACATATGAAGAAGAAAGTGACCCACATTGGAGTTCGATGGTTCAATACTCAAAACAACAACTATGGTGGGGATCTTCACATAATGTTGCATCTAGAAGCAAATCTCTCTTGGACTCTCCCATCCAAAGGAGTAGTTATATGATATCAGACTTTCGTTCATGCAGGGGAGACTGATTTTGATACATCAAAAGGCAATTCTGAGAAATGACTTTGGCTTTTGAAATTCTCAAAATTTTAGAATTCAAGATAAGCTTTTCCTCCTGTCATCTGTCAAATTTTGGTAGAGAGGATTTGGCTGTCAGCTTTCTTAAATTCCACCAACATGAGTACTTCGGATTCTTGCTATCTAATGCTCTTACCAAAAAAATAATAAAAAGAGCTCCAACCATGCAAAATGAAGGTTCACTATGCATAACCCTCAAATCATATGTATTCCTCTCCACACAGATCAAACAGTTTTTTTCCCTCCAAATGGACACTTGGGGTTATCAGAATATGAATCCGAATAGCTTTTTTTTGGGATCCGAAATTCCGAATGCTTTACTCATCATTCTAACAGAAGGCTTGTAAGTTGTAACGTTCATAAGGATTCCCACAAAGACAGACCATCTGAAGAAAATACATGGTTTTTGAGCAATTTCTGTGTAAAAATCCCTCTTTTCTAATGAAGTAGATAGGTATATTTGAAGGAACAAAAGGGTCACATCAAACTACTAGATTGACTTGCATAGAGTTTACAAAAAGTCTACTTGTCCCGGATTTCATGTCCCGGGACAAGCACGACTCCACATGGGGGGGCATTTTGACCAAAATGCCCCCCCATGTGGAGTCGTGCTTGTCCCGGGACATGAAATCCGGGACAAGTAGCATGGCTCTAGAGTTTATTAAGTATAATCGATCAGGTACTGGTAGGTAGTCTATGATGAAAGACTTTCTAATGAAGAACCTATATCTCTATGATGAAGGAGTTTCTTAATGAGAATCTATCTTTGTTTGGCATTGAAAATTCATACCAACCACCATCTGTGATGTGATTCAGTGCATCTTTTTAAGAATGGTCTGATTAGCAGACTTTTAGAGAACACTTTGCATTTGGTGCGTCTGGTATCATAGCCCGGCAACAAAATACTTAAAACTTATAAGCTACTTCCTTAAACATATGGATGATTACAAAGCTAACCTAGTGGGAATTGACTTAATCTTAGTTGCACATTTCTATACAATGTTAATCCAAAGTAGTAAGCCCTTGTACAATTTATCAGAGAGACCCCAATAGATCGAGGTTCAATCCATCATTAACCAAATCTGAATTCCACCAAGAATCCCTGACCAACTTCACTACTTTCCATTGCTTTGAATATGTTGGAATTGGGAAGAAATCCCCATGTTTTATATATTTCTTTTGCAGATCTTCCATTAAGCAAATTACTAGTGCATATTCTGTATTTTGAGGTCTTGTAAGCCTAACTCAACTGTCCTTCACCTAGGGGAACTGTCACTGTAGTCCATGGCAGAAGTGTAGAAATTTGCTTTGTTGAATATTTTAGTAAAATGTCCATGTCAAAACACTGAAGTGTATGGAATTGTTTTGATGATATCTCTGAGCTTGGGTTATGTCATAGCTGAAAGTGCATGTCAATGCATTCAAAAGTTTGTAATCGTTGTGGTCACTTATGTGGAGAAATTTTTTCTCTCTCTTCCTTTATCCCGCAAGTGTCAGTCCGAGTTTTGAATCCAAAATATTCTGAGGTGAATTTTTATTTTCACATATTTGAATGAAAAAAGTAAAATGAAAAATAGTGATGTGACATTTTTCGATACAGTTAGTTTGGATGAAAAAAGTGTCGTGAGATAAAGTTCACACCCCTATCCCCAATTTACTGCTCCTTTGAGCTTTTTTTCCACAACAACATAGTGATAGTATGATACGGAGCGAAGTAGACTTCACGGAAAAAAAGTGACTTTAAATTTAACCTCCTTTATATTTGCCTTAGTCCTAATTTTTGTTATTTACTCCACATATTTAAATCATTGTCCTGCCTCATAATAGTTTGTATTCATTTTACACTAAATATGAGCTTTGCTCCATTGTCATCTATGTGGATCACATTGTAAATCATGTAATTGAAACAATAAAATAACAAAAAATGCAAATAAAAGGAAGCCAAAGGTCCTTAAACATGATTAGGGTGGCAAACCGGAATGTTCCGTATCGGAACCATAGAGGACTCGGACCTGGACCCATTTCTAAATAATGGTTTAGGTTCCGGATCCGGTTTTGACTCGGAAATTTTTTTGTTGGTTCCGAACCCGGTTCTGATAGGAAAACCCAAATCCGGTTCTGGAACTGGGTCGACCTAAAAAACTAGATTCTAGTTCCAAAATTGATTCTAATTTTTCTTTATTCTTTATTTTTTCTTAAAATAAGCATATCATTCAACTTATAACAATACATCAGGTCTACTGCCTCCAATATTATACATAAAAATATCTAAAAGAGAGTTGGTTTTGATGTACAATTTGCAATATCAAAGACTCATACGTCGGGTCTCGGATCCACGAGTTGGAACCTCTATGGACCCGGAACTGTACTCGTTTATCAATCAAATTCTAAATTGGGTTCTGGACTCAGACCCGTTTATGAATCAAAACCTAAAATAAGTTCCAAACCTAATTTTTTTGGGGGTCAAAACTTCCGGGTAATCGGGAATTGGATACCCGTTTGCAACCCTAAACATAATCAGTTGGATAAGCATTATTTCATTTGGAGTAAAACTTGGTGTATACCTATTGTAAGGTACGATGGTGACTTTGAGCATTTTAAACTTTTAGTTGGGGCTCACTAATTTATTCAGTGGATAGGCCCAATGAATTGTTAGGGATCCACTTACTTGAGCCTTCCTATAAAAGGGGCTAAATTTGAAAGAGTCAAAGTAATGATCTCCAAGGGATCATCTAATACTGTCTCTTTTAATAAAAGAAAAATTACCTAGATATATCACTCTAATGAATCAAATCATGAAAAGATAAGAGTGTTAATCTACCCTCACACCTGACCCCATATGATCTGGACTCCCAAGATGAAACACTAATACTTCGTACCTAGGTTTGTACATTTTCCTCAATTAGAAAAGTCTAGCATAAGACAACAGCCAATCCTAATCAGTCCACTAATTTTGTAGTTGTACCCCCACCAGGCCACCACCAATGAAGATTGGGAGGTCTATCAAGAAATCCAATTATTGGCATGGTAAGCAATGGTTAAAAAAATGAAGGTAGCTAGAGTTTGAGTCCATCATCATCCAGCTTCCTTCTGGGTACTGATGGATTAGTCTAACCCAAAGTGCTGGAAACCCTCCGATAAAAAAAAAATCCATTGTCACCCTCTCAATGGATAATTAGAAGAAAAAATTCTAATAAGGACATTAAAAACTCTAGTTTTAAATGTTTTAAGTTTTCCATTCATCTTTCAATGATTCAGCTGAATTAAGTTGCCCCTAGGAACTTTTTCCCCATTTTTCAAAAATACACAAAATACTCGCCCCCAAAACCCCAATGGACCGTCTCCCTCTCCCTCTCTTCTCCCCTTTCTCCTTCCTCTATCCTCTCCTCTTCTCCTTTACCAATCATAATCAATAAAATGGACCTAAAGAGGTGGCTACACCACCAATTTGAGCCAAGCTCCACCAAAATTAGATGTAGAGATTCAGCAGCTAAAAAATAAAAAAGAAAAGGAAAAGACATATAATGTTTAATGATCGCAGACTAAATGAGGCAATAATGCTTCAAAAATTATCTAAAATATAGTTTCAATTTCTTCAACTCTGCCATTCAAAACAATACAATTAAGTGAAAGAGAATTCTCTACCATCCAAAATATAATCAAAACAAGCCATTCTAGAGTTCACACACATTTCCAAATATACTGACCAGAAAACATAATTTACATATTTTCAAAGGTGAAAGGTCTATTTCAGACCTTAAAAACTCAAAAGCATAGTTTTGCTTTGTGGTGTGATATAACATGTGAAACGATGTATATAGGTCCCAAGAGAATGAAGTGGGAATTATTAGCTAGAAGAAGGAACGTTTGGACGGAGCTCTGCCCACAGCCCTCATCAAGTTGGACACTTCTAAAACCTTAGCGACCTTTGTTCCTCTCTTCGCCTCTGCAGATGCCCTCTTCTCCTCTGATTTTCTTCGCGCTTGGGCCACTTCATTCTGCATCTTCTCCATGGCCTTTGCTCTTTTCTCCTCTAACTTTCTCTACACCAGAAAAAGTAGGATTAGTTGGATTTGGTCTGTAGTACTCATTAACTATGAAAACATGCTGCTTTGATAAAATAGTACTTGCCTAAGTTTGTGTACGTGCCGTGCGAAACCAATTGTGCATGGGAAAAAAAAAAAATTACCCGTACTCTCCACCTACTAAAAACTTATTTTCCGAACAATCGAGGAAAATCTAGCTTTTTAAGTGTGTTTCCGCGAGGAAAAGTGGCTGCCCCCACTAGGGTAAATTATTTCGGTAATCCTTAAATTTTCCTCGAAAAAACCGCCGCACAAATGTGACCTCCGCTGGGGTTTGGAATTTCGACGTGGATAAAGTCAGTGTGGGCTTATCCACCAAGTGGAAGATTAAGATCTGTTCGTGGACATTGAAAAACACGAACTTTCTAACGAAGCAAAGGAGTTATGCTTGGAAATTTGAGAAAAATATAAAAAAGAGTAGAACAGCATTTTCACTTCCACCTAAAGCGGTGGAATGTCGTTCTCTTGGACGGGGAAAGAGGATTCCAAGGATTAGAAGAATCGTCGAAAATCTTTGGCATGGAGCATTCCGTGTAATTTTTCAAACAATCACAAGTAGAATTCCTTCTGTAGTAGAGAGTATTATCAGGGGCAAAAGACAATACCTTTGTCAGTTTTTTTTTTTCTTCTTCTTCTGGAAAAGATAGCAATTAGAGGATTCTGTGTTCTGTAAATTTCTATTCCCAAAAGAGGAGAAAGCATGCTTTTCTCACCCAAAAATGGAAATCCTCTTTATCAGGAGAAATCAGTTCTTTTCCTTTTCAGCAGGAAATATAGGTTTACAAAGGATTGTTAAGAGAATTCAGAACAATTTTTCTCTCTATTATTGAAAAATTTTACATTCCACAAGTGCAAATTGAGAAAAAAGAAAAGCAATAAGATTCTTCGGAAATCTACACCCCTACTTTCTCTACATCCAAACTGGAAATGAGTTCCACTTCACTAACACCAGAACTATATTAAAATTTACATTCCCATAAGCTGTTAAACTTCACGCCCCCATAACAAATCCATGGAAAATGAATCTTCGTTTCCATGGAAAAGTCAATCCACTCAAACCCACCCTACCCATCAAAACATCGTTAATAACTAAATCAGGTTATCAAACATCAAACAAATAGAAACTCGATTCTAGCTATAATATGTATACCAACCTCAACTTTCTTGAACCGAGTAGTAGCCTTCTGCACCTGCTCACCTTCCCACCCGTTGATGACTGCATCATCTCTCTTAAACCTATTATTAACCTTTGCAATCTCTGCGTTCTGCCACGCCATAATCTTCGAATCGGTCTCCTCTTTCTTCACCCTCTGCAAAGACACCTCTTCCACAACATCACTCCGCGCAGACGATCCTACACCATCACCACGACCAAAACCAACATCTCTAGGAGAAGGAGAGGGTGCTGGGTTCAAAGGATTGGAATCTGGGACAATTGCTAATGGGTTGGTCTCTTCTAACTCCTCTCCTATCCTAGACAAATTGGTCCCACCATTAGCAGACCCATCACTGTGACCATGCTCAATTGCAGAGCCAGCCAGCACAAGGGCATTGAATTCTCTACTCATGGTGGAGAAGTTCTCACTCAATCCGTCACTCAAGTTGGAGAGGTTGGAAGATCTGTGGCTACTAGTCTCCCAGGCTTCTCTTCTTCTTGGGGGCTGCTGCTGGGAAGTGGGCGGGGTCAAGGCATAGATGTCCCTGACTTCTTCATTTTCTTCTCCTTCTTGTGCTTGGCTGGTTGTGGCTTGAACACCCAACATGACAATCAAAGGCTAGTGTACAAAGCAACCCTTGTGCATCAGAGAGAGGAACTGGAGGAGTAAAGGGAAATTGGATTTGAGGGATGATTGGTTTTGAATAGTCTAGGGGTTTAGCTCTAATAAGGTGATCTATTGCCTTGGTTTAGTTGGACCCCTCACAGGAAAGCTGGAAAATAGTAGAGCAGATTTGCTTTCAATGAAAACAATAGGTGTTCAGTGTTGTATTGGTGGATTCATTTAAATAAGCAATTCTAAAATCAGAAAGATATGTTTCTCCTTTTTAGAAAATTTTGGGTGATTTAGGTGGGCGGTTTGTCTATCATCTGTCTGATCGATCACCCAATCACCCCACAAATGCTGACTCTAAAAATAAAGGGGTACGACTTGGGTGGGTCGGGCGTAGGTGTTTTCATAGGTTCGTTCGATTGGGTCATTTGGGTCAAGCTTGGCTAGATTCAGTTATTAGCTCTAGTCAATTAGTACTGCTTCTTTCTATGTAATGAAGTTGAATCTTTAGAAATCCTAAAAAAACATTGTTGTTAAAATGGATAGGATAAAGTTTTGATATTGAGGATTGAATTGGCTTGTTCACCATTTCATTTTGACCTTGACACTCAATTTATATTAAGTTATAGATAGATAAACATAACACAGTTAATATCTACGAACTGGGCCGAACCCATCTCACATGACTGGATTCAATGAGTTCCAATTTAAGTTCATATTTATTCACATGAAATTTGGATTAGGCTTGGGGGTTGATATAATAGTATAAGATAAGACATCATTAACATAAAATTTAGTGTTGTAAAACAGACAATAAAGATAATATAAAAAAATTCACCCTTTTAGCATCTAATTGGATTTATTTGTCGCAACGGGGGATTCAAACTCAATGCATCCTTTGGACAGGCTCATGTTTCTAATTACCAGCTAATCTACAGCTGGGAAACTAATCAATCTTTAATTTTTGTCTTAGGCTTTTATCCATAGACCAGCTTGTAGCTCTAATCATGAGAGATTTTCTTTTCCTAGTTTTTGTCGGTGACAATGTTCTAATTATGGAGGCTGACTTGTTTCTGAAAAAAGGAGATAAAATTAATTGGAGACCGAACACGTGTCGATGATGACGTGACAAGCATGGAGGATTGGACCACGTGTCAGGGTGATGATAAGTGGATCCCACAACAGGTCATGTCAATGCTTGCACTTACATGCAGGTGATGGCAATTGCCTTCGGATGGAGGACACCTGCAAGACGTCTCTAGGATGGTGGCTGTGGTTGCTCCACGTCTTTCATAATAAGTCGTTTTTAATCCGATCAAGATGTAAAGCATACCATATAATATTTCCTGTCTTAGTTGAATAGAAACTATAAAGATGGCATTGGATTTTATTTAATAAATCTACTATGTACCCAATGACTGTAGAGCACTTGGAAGGATTTGTCAATTGGACTTGCTTTATTAAACATACAGTGGCGTGTGATCTGCTCCTCCACACGGGTGTGGTGTGGTTTTGGTGGCCGAAAGCAAAATGGGCCATCTAGAGAAACAGGATGAGGAGATTAACATATCGTTTGGGAAGGAGGTAAAATAAGTGAAAGGGAGAAAAAGAGAGGAAAATAGAGGTAATGTTGAAATTGAAGGTGTTTGGAAAGGGTGGAGGGAAAGTGGGGAGGGGAATTTGGTGGTAAAATTAGTGTGGGGCCCACTCCAAAATTTTGCCTTCAAAACACGAAAAAAAATATGAGGTAAAGAGGGAAATTTTTATCAAATTACTGTGTCCTTTTGTTGCTTATCTTTTTTATCGTTCTTTCCTTTGAAATTTTTACAAAAGTAAAGATAAAAAATGGTAATTGTCTTTCTACCTCATAAACAAACAAAATTACACTTCTTCACTTTTATTTCTCTTACTTTTTGACTATCCAAATAAGAGGAGGAAAAATCCCCTTCATACCCCCCCCCCCAAAAAAAAACATAGTGTAAGGGTTGGGGTCGGGTCTACAAGCATCTAGTCGATGGAGGGTGTATTTAGAATTTCCCATTTATCATACGTTAAGAGCCTGTTTGGATAAAGGAGAAGTAGAGTAAAATGAAGTGAGTTTTACATGTGGAGTTGAATGAAGAGAAGTGGATTGAAGTTAAAGTAGAGTACTTCACTTCATTCAATTTGGATGCTTATTTTGAAGTTAACCTTAGAGTAGAATATACTTTCACTCAAAGAAATGGAAGTATTTAGAGTTGAAATGAAATAGAGTACATGTGGCTTACGACATTACTTCATCTATCGGGCCAGACTCATCCAAACGGGGTAGAGTTGAAATTTTAGACTGTTAGGGCTCATTTAACTTCACTTTACTCCATTTTTGGCCTATTCAAATAGGCCAGGATTTCTTAAATCACATATGCGACCGCACCCGCGTGCTAATACTTGAATATACCGGAAGAGTGGGGACTTGTATTTAATAGTGTTGAAGAGACTTTACTCTTCCAGATGTATTTAAGCTTGGTAAAAGAAATTTTCACCCTTCTGGTCCCCATCGCATATGTCCCATAACTCTCCATCTCCTTCCCATAAATAAAGCCGTTGAGTGGGGTCATATTTCCGTGGCCCTAGAACTGGAAGAGCTTAACCCCAGTTCCCCCATTTGGTACCATCTTGGATGCATACGTGCTACGAGCCTACGACGTGACAAGATAACAAATCTCACTTGCCCTCTGCACTCAGGAGTTAGGAATCGACGTACTTTGATGTGTTGCCTTTTGCATTGATTGATCATTCGTTTTCAGGCACCGACCTCCCTGAATAATGCCTTCATGGGCTATGATGCCCACCGCTATAAATAATCAGAGGTCCCCATAACCCCAGGCATACAGCCGATGGGTGGGGAAGATGACATAACGCTTGATTCACTGACTTTCACTTGAATACAGAAACGATTCTAATTGGAGACACCTGCTATGTATCCAAGTTTTTCTGACCCACTTTGGTTTTGACTTTAGGCCACTGCGTGGACCAAATGGGTTCTGATCCATCAATTTCAGAGTGTATTTGTACACCGAAAACCAAGCGGGGAGAGGGAAATAGTAGAAACCCCAGTGGCAAGGGTGTTTTATCTCACACAACTGCTTCGGACTTGATCCATGGGCGTGCACATTAAAGGACCGATGACATACCACTGACCCAATCTTGGGGAGAAAACGAAGAAGATAAAATCCATATGGGGAGGGTCCTGATTGAAAACAAATGGACAGGTGCAGAATTTAGACCAATCTGTGATAGCTATGGGTTGGGTCCCGGCTGACCTGGCCCATTAGCTTCACCACGTGTCCCATGAACTGAGGTGATTCAACTGCAGAGCCAAGACTCAGAAGCTGGGCCTGTCCCACGTCATAACTGAATTTGATCAGGCTCTAATAGTGAAAGCTCGTATGCGAAGAATTGGGATCTTGTGAGGCTTTTGCCCCATGGTGACACGGCGGACCGTGATTGTTCCACTCATGGTCACCTTGGGGAAAAGCCTTAGATGATCCAAACTCTATAAGCGTATGCCTAGGCTTATCCAAACGATCCTGCCTAATTTCTAATGGGCCCTAGTTGGATCCTTGGAACTTGGTTCCAATATAAGCAACAGATTCAAGACCCCGGTCTGGTAATCCATTTTGTTGTGGATGAAGGTCTCTGATATGGCCATATGGAGTGATATCATTGCCCAGAAAATCCAACGGTTAAGATTGAATGTGGCAATGGTTGGCTTGGATCTTCAATTTGAGAGTGTTTTGAGATGTAGTACCCTCAGTTTATTTGGGGGATCCAGAGGCCCATCGATATACATGGTAAAAGGGAGAATGTTCCGAACATCCACCTCACGGTTTCAGTCTTGAAATGGACGGTCGGAATCTCGACCTGAGTTTTGTGACATTTTTTTTTTTTCACAAAAGCATGGAAGGGGATATTCACTAGCATGTCAAGTGTAAATGGCTGATTGCTGTAAATGTTCAAATTCAAGCAATTACAAGTCCCAGCAAATATTTAGAGTTTTCAAAAATTCGAAATGCCGTAGTTTGGCGGTGGAACTCCCACATCTTCAAATGTCATTAAAATATTTTCACCTGTTGACGTCTGCGAAGGAAGTTATGCAAGAAATTTGCTCCAGCCTTTAATGCAAACATGAGTAATGCTATGCAGTAATGCTTGGGATTTAATTTCCCACAAAACATTTCATAGAGAAAATTTTGCCAAATGTCATTTCAAATAAGGGCTCCACGTGCAGCTATTGCATAAGTGGAACTCACATACTGATGTCTTCCTATTGAATGGGAAGTAGATCACATGTCACGCAATTTATAAACTTTTAATTATAGTTTTTTGACATTGTGTAATGTAGGAATTCCTTGCAACACATTTTTTTTTCTAAATTATTAAAGGTGGCTCATGCTTGAGTGTTGCATTTCGCAATCAAGTGAGACCCATATATTTACAACATATTAATTAGCGTTCAACCACTTTTTTCTGATTTTTAAAGGTGAACATCACATTTCAATGTTGTCTTCTGTGATTTAAGCGGGACTCACGTATATACAGTATATAAATAATGCGTTCAAAAGTATAATTCTTGTAGGAGTTCTAGTAGCTATGACCTGGAGAAATTTAGGGTGCATTTGGTGCAGTTGTGTTTAGTAAAAAAAGAGAGCAAAAGTTGGCCACTCTTCCATGACGAGAATTCTTCACATTTGATGTGGCCTCTTTCCTGTGATGCGAATAAATAAGTTAAATTTCTTATGATTTTGCAGAAAAGCATTTTCAATATGGGGGTAGGAATTTTCTTTTTTTTTTTTTTATAACATTGTAGAGGAAAAGTCCTCAAAACCAATTTTTGCAAACGCTGATTCAGATGCCTAAAATTCTCCCTTAGGAATTCTAACATGCATGAATTAAGTCTTATAATTAAAAAAAAAAAAAAAAGGTACAAGCATGAAATATGAAATATGAATTCTACGAGTTCTTGTAGAGAAACATACCCTTGGTGACGATGAAGAAACGAAGCTATGAGCTTGCAGTCAACTAAACCCTCATTATTTAACAACAGAAAAAATATAAAGAACGAAGAGCCCCTCATCAATGAACCCCAATTTCTTCATGAGAAGCACACCATGAATTCTAAGCCAAACACATAAGCCCATATGTGGGTCAAATTGTGTACCAAACCAAGAAGGTGTACACCCAACTAAATATCATAGAACTCGACCCCTAAGATGTCCCATCTAACTCCAATAATAATCCAAATCAAATCAACTAGTTATAAAAATTACTTTACAGCTATTACTACTCTAGTTCCAGCTCTATCATGTCATTAATCATCATTTTCCTTTCAAATAAAGCAATACCTTCCCTACTTTCGTTTTCATTTCACACCATCTTGAAACCGTTTGTTCAAAATCTGCATTATTATTCTCGTCGCCTTGCGCCATTGCTAAAACGTTTCTTCTCTTCACCATTGTGCCATTTCTATATTTGTTTCTTAACTTTTTAATAATTGAGCTTTAGTTGGTGGGTCTTATTATTGTCATACAGTCTCTATCTCAAGATTGTCAAATTTAAGGACTAAACCAAAATGTACCACGCAGCAGTGATTCTGGTACAAGAGAACTCATATGGCTGAAAATTGGTCCCAATTGCATGAACAGCTGAAGGACCCTTACAGGGCAGGGCTGAGCAGGGAGGCAAACCTTGAAGAAAAGTAGTATACAAAAACTCACTTTTCTGCCTCCTATTTCTTCTCATTGTTGGATGTAGCTGGACTCTTCCCTCCAAGAGAGAAAACCCATATTTCTCTTGTGGCCGTTTGCACAAACAAACCCATATTATGATCTTGATTCAGGTCCAGGTCTAAGTATGCTCTTTCAGTAGATGAAGATCGAGGCCCAGATACCTATGGAGCCGATGTGAAATCCGATCCTATTCATCCCATGAATAAGAGAGATATATGGTAGGAGGGTTTGGATTTATGAAAGGTGCAACCATCGTCATTGACATGGAAGGCGGACCAACAATATTTTTGGTAAGACTGGACTTTTAACCAGTCGACTAGGCAGTGACAAAATTGTTATTAGATGAATGGAGATCCATAATTGAACTCTAGATGCATCTAACACATTCATAATTGAGTGGTGTTGGCATCTTAGTCTCGATATACACATGCATAGAGATCAATCTCGAAGTTCTCAATTTAAAGTATCACTACCAGGCCAAGTAGGTCAACATGGAGAAAAAGTAAAATGAAAACGAAAGGATGACATATAGATATGTAATAAGTAATGCTGGCCATTGAGTGATCTTTTTGTATAAATTATGTAGACTCAAATTTTGATGGGATGAGGGAGTTTTATTATTATTTTTTTTTGTTCATTTGTTGTCATCCTTTTTCTTTTAAAATTTGGAACTTACACATGTTGAAACATGGTAATGACAAAGAAATCAGCAATAGAATACTTTTATCGAACGGTCAAATCTGCAAGCCTCTTATCTAATTAATCCAAACATTACTGTAGATGATCTTCACCACTGCAATCTATGTTGGACCTTCCAATAACCCACCGCCTAATCATGTGGCTCATCCCAAATGGTTCCAAAATGGGGCTTTTATCTTGATTGTGAGGTCAGCTCTTACTTTATCATTACTTTATTGAGACCATCATGTGTAGAGGCCCCGCACTAGAATACCCAAAAGCCTACTTTGATTTCCTTTTCTTTTTGTTAAAATAGAGGAATAAATTCTATGATCCACACATTTCAGCCTAACTATTCAATTTAATCATGCTCATAAATTTTTAGAAAATTAACCAAAGTAGTAAAAAAATGAGACAAATGCCCCTCCACACGACTCACAAATGGGCATAATGAATTTCAAGTTTTAATTAAATGGTGAACGAGTTGGACCTTTTTTTTTTTGTTTCCGGATAACGCGGGATGTCCTAGCCTTTGGGTCAGAATAATCCCTACGGGCCACTGTCACGACCCGGGCCCGAGACCTGATTACTTCGGACGGACCCCCGAGTCGCGGAACCATACTTACTCCCGTAAATCCTGAATTAACCGAAGTTAAGACAAGACTCACAAGGGATATCAAATCACAATACCTGTCAATGTACAATGTGCGGAAAACATGTATATATACATTGACTACAATTAACTTTACACAAAAGTAAAGTTCCCTTATACAAATTTACAGCCCACTAAAACCAACACTGCACACTTAAAATACAATGCAGTTGGTATTACTTCTCTATTACAAAACTATTCATTTACAATCGCCCTCCGACTACGCCCACTCCGCTAAACCTCCTGGAGGTAACGGACGGGCCTCCTCCGCAGGCGGCGCGGCCTCGGCAGGACCGGCACGGGCATCTGGGCCTGTGATATCATCAATAACACGTGAACACGAAGGTTCAACAAGATACATGCATTTTCATGATTCTTCATGTTATTTAACAATTCTATACAAGAATTCAATAAGGTAAGAACTTAAACAGTTCTACAATAAAAGAACTTAACAGTTCTATATAACCTACTTCAATTCCATAACAAATATCTATGTCAATCATATCCTTTCATTTCGTTCATTTCGTTCATTTCGTTCATTTCGTGTCTTCCAACGGAAGCAGTGTAAGCACAAGGCGGAAGGGCAAACCATTCATGGCCTAGGCTTCAAGATTATTCAATTTTCATTTAGTCAAATTAATTAAGCACAAGGCGGAAGGGCAAACCATTCATGGCCGAGGCTTCAAGATTGTTTCACTTTTCATTACATGACTTTTCACAATGGTGGAAATTTTCCAGTGTCTTGATCAGAGAGCACTGGCATTCCACGAGGCTCCGGAACGCCCCTCACATCTACTGCAGCAGGAATTATTCATTCATTCAAGTTACTGTCACCTTTAGTGACTATTCATTTCATTTCATTTCATTAATTCAATTCATGTATTCGGTCATTTCGTGCATTATGCCAATGACGTTCACTATGTCAACGAAGTTCACCTCTGTGTCACTTCATGGATTCTATTCACTACTTATCAATTCTGTGCATACTTCTAAGCCAGACAAACGAGTGAAGCGTTAGTTATCCAATGTACATGTTATTTTTGATGACTATCACTTTATGTATTTGATTTGTACATTGAGACGACCTTCGCTAACACCTATGTAGGCTTAGACATCAGCATGGAATAGCCTGTACAAAGTAGGCTTCATTTCCATAATCTTTTCTGAGTTCATCTCAGCTGTCGGTTGGCCTGTCGGCTGACCGACCATACAACGTCGGTTGACCTATCGGTTAACCGACACTTTGTCGGTTCAAGTTCCAGAAGCTGGATTTCCAATCCATTCTCTGATACATTTGTCGGTCAGGCCTCGGTCAGGTGTCGGCTGACCGAAGATACCATGTCGGTTGACCGACCTATTGTCGGTTTGAATTCCAGAGAGCTGGAATTCACTGAGACAGATTTCAGATCTGTCGGTTAGTCCGTCGGTTGACCTGTCGGCCGACCGACACTTCCATGTAGGCTGACCGACACAATGTCGGTCAGAATTCCAGAGAGCTGAAACTCTCCGAGACAACTCCCAGAGCTGTCGGTTCACTCGTCGGTTGACCGTCGGTCAACCGACACTGACCCAGAAGCTCAGTTCTGAGCTTCAGATTTTCTGAAGTGAAACTTCAGGATTTGAGTCAAATGAACTCCAATCTTTCTAAAACACTATAAATCATAAGAATACATATGTACTTGCCTCTTGTGAAGGTTGAATGGATGAAAACCTCTTTCTTGAGCTTGATTCCAAGAAGAAAACCTCGATTTCAAGCTTCACACTTCCACAATTTGAAAACAAACTTGGGGAAGATGAAGAGAAGGATGAAGGCTTCTTGAAAACACTTGGAAATCCTTGTTTGCTACTTGATTGAGTGAGATTGGAAGGAAAGAAAAGGAAAAAGCAAGAAAGAAATGAGTCTAGGGTTTGAAATGCTTGGAAATGAGATGATTCATCTCAATTAAGTGACCTTAGCTTATATAAGCTAATAAATTGTATTCAAGCCCATCTACTTCACTAAATTACAATTCGAGTCAAATGAAGGGTCATTTGACCGGATTCTCGTCAAACGACTTCGAGTCTATTACGGAAGTTGACGTACTCGTCAAGATACACGCGTTGGTATCAAGAGTTTCCGTATTCGACGAAATACGCGAAAATTCGTATTTACACAAAAGTCCCTCATTTCAATGTTTGAGTCTAAAACTCCATTTAAACCATGCAATTCTGTTATCTACTATTCCATTAAGCCTAATTCATTCATTTGAGGCTTATTTCATATCATTTGGTCATAAACCATTAATAGCTCAATTAACCTCAGTTAATTAGCCTTAAATATAATCAATTCACTTAATCTTTTCATTATCCGTTCATTCTATTCATTTGGGACTAACTCATCGAGCTTAGTCATTAATTACCATTAAACTAGTTAAACATGGTTAACTAGCACTAATTTCAATTAACTAGAGTTAATCTTGATTAACTCGGGACGAGACCTGACAACTATCACAACTTTTTGAACCATTCGGTCCTCCGAATGCAATTCAAATCAATGCAATCCCATTACAAGGAAAATAAACAATTCAATTCAAAATTACCTGAACAAATAGCTCGGGATACTTCTGAGCCATTTGCTCCTCAAGTTCCCATGTAGCTTCATTAGGTTCATGATGATCCCAAAGGACCTTGACCCACTTGATCGTTCTAGTACGCAGAACTGCCTCCTTTGTATCTATGATCTGAACTGGCTTCTCAACATATGTGGTGTTTGGTAACACTTCGATCTCTTCATGACGAATGACATGTGAAGGATCATGCACATACTTCCGAAGCATAGAAACATGAAATACATTATGAATACCGGAGAGTTCTGATGGGAGGTCTAGGCGATAAGCCACATTTCCAATTCGACTCGTGACCTTGAAAGGTCCAATAAATCTCGGGGAAAGCTTCCCTTTCTGTCCGAATCGAACAGTACCTTTCATTGGAGAAGTCTTCAAAAAGACTAAATCATCAACTGCAAACTCTAGATCACGTCGACGATTGTCAGCATAGCTCTTTTGCCGTGACCTAGCAACTTTTAGCCTTTCCTGTATCCTCTGGACTTTCTCTGCTGTTTCTGCAATAATCGTAGGACCATGGAAACTCCGAGTTCCAACTTCTTCCCAGCTAACTGGGGTCCTACACTTCCGACCATACAATGCCTCAAATGGTGCCATCTCAATGCTGGAGTGATAGCTATTGTTGTACGCAAATTCGCACAAAGCTAAATGGTCATCCCAATCACTCCCGAAATCAATCACACTGGCACGGAGCAAATCTTCCAGAGTCTGTATAGTCCTTTCTGACTGCCCATCTGTCTGTGGATGGTAAGCAGTACTAAACTGAAGTCTAGTGCCAAATGAATTCTGAAATGACTTCCAGAATGTGGACACAAACCTGCTATCCCGATCGGAGACAATCGAGACCGGTGTTCCATGCAATCGAGTCACTTCTTTGACAAACAGTTTAGACATCTCACTGAATCCTATATCCTTTCTGATGGGAATGAAGTGTGCAGACTTTGTAAGACGATCAACGATCACCCATACGGCATCGTGCTGCTTCCTCGTCCTCGGTAAACCCGATACAAAGTCCATCGTAATGTGCTCCCACTTCCATTTAGGAATTTTCAGTGGATGAAGCAATCCCGGTGGTTTCCGGTGCTCAACTTTTACACGCTGGCAAGTTAAGCAGGATGATACATAACCTGCTATCTCTCGCTTCATGTTATTCCACCAGAATCTATCCTTCAGATTTCTGTACATCTTCGTACTTCCAGGATGCATAGAATACCTGGTGTGATGAGCTTCAAACATGATAGCTTGTTTAAGATCTTCTTGAGCTGGGACACATAATCTGTCTCTAAAATACAGAACTCCTTCTACTAACACGAAATCTGGCTTCGTGGCAAGGTTATCTCTAATCCTTACCAAATCAAGGTCTTGAAATTGTCTAGCCTTGATCTCCGTGATAAGCATTGGTTCAAAGACAGACATTGCTGCAAGCATTACTTTACTGTCTATCATTTCAATAGCCACATCCAGATCTCTGAATTCTTCGATCATGTCCCACTCACCAACTAACGATGCCAAGTCAGCTGATTTCCGACTCAAAGCATCAGCCACCACATTACCCTTTCCAGGTACATATTTGAATGGAAAGTCGTAGTCCTTGATTAGCTCTAACCAACGACGTTGCCTTGAATTAATATCTTTCTGAGTGAATAGATACTGAAGGCTCCTGTGATCGCAATGGACTTCAAAAGTCTCTCCATACAGATAATGTCTCCATTGCTTCAATGCAAACACAACCGCCGCGAGCTCTAAATCATGTGTGGCATAATTCTTTTCATGTTCCTTTAACTGACGCGAACCGTAGGCAATCACCCTACCATTCTGCATCAATACACATCCCAAGCCAATACCCGAGGCATCTGAGTATATCTCAAATCCTCCTCTTCCGTCGGGTAAAGACAAGATTGGGGCTGAAATCAACTTTTGCTTCAAGGTTCGAAAACTAGACTCACATGCATCATTCCATTCAAAGGAAGAGCTCTTGCGAGTCAGTTTCGTTAATGGCGATGCTATCCTTGCGAAGTCCTTGACGAACCTCCTATAATAGCCTGCCAATCCCAAGAAACTTCTTACTTCTGGCACATTCTTCGGGCTCTGCCAATTGGTAACTGCTTCAATCTTAGCTGGGTCAACTGCTAACCCATCTCCGGAAATGATATGACCCAGAAATGCAACCTGCTGCAACCAAAAGTCGCACTTTTCGAGTTTTGCATACAACTGATTCTCTCTCAGTATCTGCAAGGCTGTCCTCAAATGACGTGAATACTCGACCTCTGACTCTGAATAGACCAGGATGTCATCAATGAAGATTACCACAAACTGGTCTAGGAAGGGAGCAAACACCCTATTCATTAAAGCCATAAACACTGCAGGTGCATTGGTTAGACCAAAAGGCATAACTAAAAACTCGTAGTGACCGTAACGAGTTCTGAATGCAGTCTTCTGCACATCTTGATCCTTAACCCGAATCTGATGATAACCAGATCGGAGATCAATCTTAGAGAAATAGGATGCACCCTCGAGTTGATCAAACAACTCATCAATTCTAGGCAGAGGATACTTGTTCTTGATTGTCATCTGATTTATCTGCCTATAATCGATACACATTCGCAGGGTACCATCTTTCTTCTTCACAAACAATACAGGTGCTCCCCATGGTGAGACACTAGGTCTGATAAAACCTTTGTCCAGCAAATCCTGTATCTGCTTCTTCAATTCATACAACTCTGATGGTGCCATTCGATACGGTGCCTTCGATATTGGTGCAGTACCGGGCACAAGTTCAATTGTAAAGTCCACTTCCCTAGCTGGAGGTAGACCCGGCACTTCATCCGGAAACACGTCTGGAAATTCACAGACTACAGGAATGTTTCGCAATTCCTGTACAGGCTTCTTCTCTGAAACGAATGCGATGTAGCCTTCACAACCACTACGCATCATACGTTCAGCCTTAAGTGCTGAAACGAGCCTGGTGTCATACTTCTTCTGCACTCCTTCAAACAATACACTGGCATTGGCTTCATTAACCCTGAAGGTAATGACTTTGCGAAAACAGTCTAGACAAGCCCTGTACTTCGCAAGCCAATCCATACCGAAGATCACATCGAAATCATTCATAGGTAGTATCACCAGATCAGCTGGCATTGATACATCTCCAATTCTAACAGTGCATTGTGGAATATATAATTCACACACTACTTTACTCCCTAAAGGAGTAGACACAGTAAAATCATAAGACAATTGCATGATCCGGTCTTGCATGCCACCAGCAAATGCGGGTGCTACAAATGAGTGTGTGGAACCGGGATCAAACAATGCAATTGCAAGTCTATTATCTACAAAAATTGTACCTTCAACCACATTCGTGGCAACATCAGCTTGTTCCCTGTTGACAGCATAAGCCATCCCAGCCATCTGTGGCCTGTTTGGCTGCTGCTGCTGTCTCGGTTGTTGTCTCTGCCACTGACGCTGCTGGCCCTGACGTTGTGGCTGTGGTTGCTGTTGTTGCTGTGGTCTAGGAGGAGGAGCTGGTAAAGCTAATCTCTACGGGGGAGCAGGAAGTGCTGCTTGACCCTGCGCAGGATACTGGTACGGAGCTCTATCATCTCTCCTAGCTCTTGGACACTGTGCCATTCTGTGTTCCAAAGAACCACAGACGAAGCACGCTCCAGTATTCCTCCAACATAGCTCAGTCCGGTGACTCTTGCCACAAATCTCACAGACTGGCAGATTCTCTCTTCTCTCATTCCTAGGAATGAATCTTTGCTTTTGCTTCTTATTTCTAGACTGTCCTCCTTTCTTAAACCAGGAGTCACCACTTCTCTTGGTGTTCACAGTCTCTCTTTCTCTCTCTCTCTGAATTTCCTCAGCGGTATATGCCCTGTCTACGGCATCATCAAACGTCGTAGGCTTCTGTCCAGCCATTACGACCGCTTTGTAATCGGGGTTCAACCCAATGAGGAATCTCTTAACCTTCTTCTCCTCAGTATCCACCAAGTCTATAGCATACTTGGACAACTGTAAGAAGGTATGAACATAGGCAGCTACGGTCATTTGACCTTGCTTCAAGTGTAGGAATTCCGATTCCTTTTGCTGCTGCACATGCTCGGGGATAAACTTTCTTTGGAACTGTTTCTTGAAAGTCTCCCAAACGTCCGGTGCAGTCATGACTTTAAATGTGTCCTTGACACTCTTCCACCAAGTATTTGCTCCCCCTCTAAACATCGTAGAGGTGAGCAACACTCTCTGCTTGCGAGTGCAGACAACCGTTTCAAACACATCTTCAATGTGTTCCAGCCACTCATCAGCTTGTATGGCATTTTCAGTACCATGGAACTCTGTAGCTCCTCTTTTACGAAACCGCTCATAAACAGCATGAGGGTCTGTCTCTTTGTGCTGTAATACTAGCTGAGTCTCAACATGAGGCTGTAGTGGAACAGACGGGGCTTGCATGACTTGCAACATCGAAGTCATTTGGGTTTGCAAACCTAACTGAGCTTCATGACTTTTCGCAATCTGCTCGTTAGTTCTGGCTAACTGTTCCAGAATAGCAGTAAACCGAGCATCATTATCCAATGCTGGGGGAGGTGGTGTAGTACCGTCATTGACAGTAACTTCTACGAAGTTATCACTCCCTGATCCAGAAGCCATACTGTAAACAAGATGGAAGGTAAGATAAACATCTATACACTTCCCATGACCTTTATATCACATATAGTGAAAGCAATAAATACAAATCCAAGATTGGATTCGTCTTATCGATATCGTTCCTCACTTCGTTCTTAGTTGTACTAAGGCTTTTAAAAGTTCCTTAACCTAGTTCTCAACCTAGGCTCTGATACCATACAATAAGTATGTCACGACCCGGGCCCGAGACCTGATTACTTCGGACGGACCCCCGAGTCGCGGAACCATACTTACTCCCGTAAATCCTGAATTAACCGAAGTTAAGACAAGACTCACAAGGGATATCAAATCACAATACCTGTCAATGTACAATGTGCGGAAAACATGTATATATACATTGACTACAATTAACTTTACACAAAAGTAAAGTTCCCTTATACAAATTTACAGCCCACTAAAACCAACACTGCACACTTAAAATACAATGCAGTTGGTATTACTTCTCTATTACAAAACTATTCATTTACAATCGCCCTCCGACTACGCCCACTCCGCTAAACCTCCTGGAGGTAACGGACGGGCCTCCTCCGCAGGCGGCGCGGCCTCGGCAGGACCGGCACGGGCATCTGGGCCTGTGATATCATCAATAACACGTGAACACGAAGGTTCAACAAGATACATGCATTTTCATGATTCTTCATGTTATTTAACAATTCTTTAACAATTCTATACAAGAATTCAATAAGGTAAGAACTTAAACAGTTCTACAATAAAAGAACTTAACAGTTCTATATAACCTACTTCAATTCCATAACAAATATCTATGTCAATCATATCCTTTCATTTCGTTCATTTCGTTCATTTCGTGTCTTCCAACGGAAGCAGTGTAAGCACAAGGCGGAAGGGCAAACCATTCATGGCCTAGGCTTCAAGATTATTCAATTTTCATTTAGTCAAATTAATTAAGCACAAGGCGGAAGGGCAAACCATTCATGGCCGAGGCTTCAAGATTGTTTCACTTTTCATTACATGACTTTTCACAATGGTGGAAATTTTCCAGTGTCTTGATCAGAGAGCACTGGCATTCCACGAGGCTCCGGAACGCCCCTCACATCTACTGCAGCAGGAATTATTCATTCATTCAAGTTACTGTCACCTTTAGTGACTATTCATTTCATTTCATTTCATTAATTCAATTCATGTATTCGGTCATTTCGTGCATTATGCCAATGACGTTCACTATGTCAACGAAGTTCACCTCTGTGTCACTTCATGGATTCTATTCACTACTTATCAATTCTGTGCATACTTCTAAGCCAGACAAACGAGTGAAGCGTTAGTTATCCAATGTACATGTTATTTTTGATGACTATCACTTTATGTATTTGATTTGTACATTGAGACGACCTTCGCTAACACCTATGTAGGCTTAGACATCAGCATGGAATAGCCTGTACAAAGTAGGCTTCATTTCCATAATCTTTTCTGAGTTCATCTCAGCTGTCGGTTGGCCTGTCGGCTGACCGACCATACAACGTCGGTTGACCTATCGGTTAACCGACACTTTGTCGGTTCAAGTTCCAGAAGCTGGATTTCCAATCCATTCTCTGATACATTTGTCGGTCAGGCCTCGGTCAGGTGTTGGCTGACCGAAGATACCATGTCGGTTGACCGACCTATTGTCGGTTTGAATTCCAGAGAGCTGGAATTCACTGAGACAGATTTCAGATCTGTCGGTTAGTCCGTCGGTTGACCTGTCGGCCGACCGACACTTCCATGTAGGCTGACCGACACAATGTCGGTCAGAATTCCAGAGAGCTGAAACTCTCCGAGACAACTCCCAGAGCTGTCGGTTCACTCGTCGGTTGACCGTCGGTCAACCGACACTGACCCAGAAGCTCAGTTCTGAGCTTCAGATTTTCTGAAGTGAAACTTCAGGATTTGAGTCAAATGAACTCCAATCTTTCTAAAACACTATAAATCATAAGAATACATATGTACTTGCCTCTTGTGAAGGTTGAATGGATGAAAACCTCTTTCTTGAGCTTGATTCCAAGAAGAAAACCTCGATTTCAAGCTTCACACTTCCACAATTTGAAAACAAACTTGGGGAAGATGAAGAGAAGGATGAAGGCTTCTTGAAAACACTTGGAAATCCTTGTTTACTACTTGATTGAGTGAGATTGGAAGGAAAGAAAAGGAAAAAGCAAGAAAGAAATGAGTCTAGGGTTTGAAATGCTTGGAAATGAGATGATTCATCTCAATTAAGTGACCTTAGCTTATATAAGCTAATAAATTGTATTCAAGCCCATCTACTTCACTAAATTACAATTCGAGTCAAATGAAGGGTCATTTGACCGGATTCTCGTCAAACGACTTCGAGTCTATTACGGAAGTTGACGTACTCGTCAAGATACACGCGTTGGTATCAAGAGTTTCCGTATTCGACGAAATACGCGAAAATTCGTATTTACACAAAAGTCCCTCATTTCAATGTTTGAGTCTAAAACTCCATTTAAACCATGCAATTCTGTTATCTACTATTCCATTAAGCCTAATTCATTCATTTGAGGCTTATTTCATATCATTTGGTCATAAACCATTAATAGCTCAATTAACCTCAGTTAATTAGCCTTAAATATAATCAATTCACTTAATCTTTTCATTATCCGTTCATTCTATTCATTTGGGACTAACTCATCGAGCTTAGTCATTAATTACCATTAAACTAGTTAAACATGGTTAACTAGCACTAATTTCAATTAACTAGAGTTAATCTTGATTAACTCGGGACGAGACCTGACAGCCACAGAGAAAGTCGGATAAAATTTCTCTATGGTTTCAGTGTGGTAATACAGTTTCGAACCCACAACCTCCGAGTAGGGCTGCACATGGGCGGTTCGGATCGGTTTAACACTAAAACCAACAACCAAACCAAACCTGTCGGTTTTTTAATTAACCGATCCAATCCGACCAATGGAGAGAGCTTAAACCAAACCAAACCAAACCAAACCAAATGGTTCGGTTCGGTTCGGTTCGGTCGGTTAAACTGTTGTTATTTATTATTATTATTTTTTTTTAAATCAGACATTGAAATTTTCAAATGGTATGAAGGTTTCTTAACACATTGGTTATGTGAGACAAAACCAACTATCAAAAGGCTAAGCTCTACTTGCTTTTCTAGCATTCTCAAGTGCAGCCTTCTGATAAAAACTTTATTGAAACGAGGTAGGAATTATGATGGAAAAAAAACTGTCCATACAGTAATCCCTCCATCTGCAATGAAATATCAAAAAGCATTTGAGAGATTAGAGGAGATGCACTGAGGTTATATTGACGGTTGAGTTCTTGTAAAAATAGAGTTGTGGAATGTACCTTTGAAAGTAGTAAAAAATGAAGCTCTAAGGCTAAAATAGTAAAAAAACAATATTAAGTTACTACATATGGTCGGTTCGAGTTAAGCGGTTAACCGTGTGCTCAAATCAATAACCGACTGATATAAGCGGTTTTTATAATTTTCAAACTGTTAACCAAACCGATCTACTATAAACCGATCCAAACCGCCCGGTTCGGTCGGTTCAGTTCGGTTTTGCGGTGATACCGGATTTTTTGTGTAGCCCTACCTCCGGGTGCAAACCGTGGTCCTAGACCAACCGAGCTACCCCTCTGAGTTTAGTGAACAAGTTGGCCCTTGAGCTAGCTGACCTATTGGTCTTGGTACTTATCATGGGCCTCTGAATTTTGGCAATGATTTTGAGTGTACTTTTCTGAATATAACATAAGGAGTAGGCCAACCTTCTAGTCATCACTAAAATGACGACCTCCCACTTCGATATAGATGATAGATTAGGGTTCAGAGGAACCAAATGAGGAGAAGAATTATAACAATAGTGGAGTAGATGACACAAGTTTACAACCTTTCCTTTAGGGAAAGAAAAAGACGTTATTTATAAAAGGAAAAAGAATAAAGAGAAAGGAAGTGAGATATATAAGATACCATCATGCGTGGCCCATTGTAAAGATACTGTCAAAAGTGTTAGGCGAAAAAAAGAGTGAGTCTATGCGTTTCAGAGAGGCAAGAGGGATAGGGTTTTTTTTTTTTTTTTAGTGAATATGGATTCACATGTGTTCAAAATCAAATAATGGTTGTTTTCACTATAGAGGACGTTTTGTCATTTTCACTAGTTTGTTTCGTTTCATATGAATATTTAAGCATCATTAAAAAAATTACTATAAAGAATAGTCTTGAACAAATTCTAAGAACTTAAGAGTAAAATTAATGTACAATACTCAAGGAACTCGTGGGTAATCAGGAAAAATAAATGCAAGCCCAAAAGGCAAATTGCTGAGTGGATTCATTCTACCTGGAGGTTAGACTAGATGATCGGACCTGAACCAGCACAAATGGGTAAAGGCTTGAATCAACTTGACTTTCATGAGGTGGTTCTGTACCAGTTAAAACAATATGAAAGGGAGAAGCCAATCAAGCTTCAGCCAGCCTAGGCTTGACTTAGCAGCAGCTTTACTTGGAGGAATCCTGGAATATGTTTTCTCATAAAAACCCAACCTAGTATGGAAAGTTGGAACTAATCCTCAGATTCTCCTTCGTGCACCCAAGAGAGGGAGACTACCCACATGCCTCCCACATGTGACTAATGACATTTAGGCCCTATAGAAACGACAGCAGTATCCACATGGTGGGGACTCATCGTAAATCCTTAAAAAATGACAATACAAAAATAATGAAATATATGAAGGAATATGACTATTGGGACTTGGACAAAAAATTGGAAACAAATTGTTGGCATATGATGATAAGTATAAGAATGTGGTCTGGTCGATATCCTTAACCGCGGGGCGTAGCGTGTCAACCACAAGGTGATATATCCAAGTTCTGAGCCTTGACTTATAAGGCAAACTCTGTACTAACTCAACATATTTTAAAGTTGTGAGGCACCAAATCACATAAGAACTCCAAAGTTAAGCGTGCTCGCACAGGAGCAGTACCGTGATGAGTAACCGCTTGGGAAGTCTTCATGCACGCGCATGGGCTAAATAGGACAATTTCATACCGAATTGGACGAGGCCATGATAGTTTTGTTAGTCTCACATCAGAAATATTAAAGTCATGATCCTGAGCTTATAAGTCAAACTCTATCTTAACTTAAACGTAACGTGTTTTAAAGTCGTACGGCTCTAGATCCCATAAAAACTCCGAAGTTAAGCATGCTCGCGCGAGAGCATTACCGAGATACGCGCGCACGTGGGCCAAAGCATGTAATTTTATGCTGAGTTGGGCGGGCCGTGACAATATGAGCTGAAATCTCCAACATATTATCAGTAGATTAGCTTATTATCTTTGGTTGAAACCAGTTAATTTAAATCTAAACCAGGCACCACCCGTTGTTGCATCACGAGTATAATAGCTTTAAAACTCGTCCAGAATGGAGTGATATGATCCAATATTAGATATTAAGGTCTCCTGGCCATGGCTAGTACCAATTATTTCAGGTCTTTAGTATGCAACCTAAAATATTGTTTTGAACTTCCATTCATATTACCTTCCTAATCATACTTTAATATGATTATTTACATTGAAATTACCCAAGTAAATTAATTAGAAAGAAGATTTAGAGTTTTTATTTCATTTTGTTAAAATCCTTTCCTATCTATATTTTAATAAACGATGCGAAAAAAAATGGCTGAGCAGATGGACAAAGATTTTGGCTTTTACCCATACAATGCCTGAAACCGTGTTTTGAAACCATAAATCACAATATACCAACGACAAATTTTATATATATATATATATATATATATATACACACACGCCATGGTATGGATAGTGAAAATTCCGATGCAATAGTACCGTATGGTCCATGATTGAATAAAGATATGGTTTTCAGCACAAACACAAAGGCAACCCATTGGGACCATGAGAGGATTCTAACGCTGGTCACCACTCACCAATCAAAAGTAAAGCGGCCAACAAAGATGATGGAGGGACCCCTTGGCTGTGTGCAGTAGGACTGGGAGTACTTAGATTTAGTAAGAAAAAGGGAATGGGCATGTCTTCTGTACCATGTTCGTGCGACTTGGAATCGAATGGATGCATAAGATTGACTGAAAAGAGAAAGATGGGATATCACCAAGTGCCTTAGTAGCTTTGAGAAAGAGAGAAAGAGGGGAGAGTGGGAGGCAATTGAAAGGGCAACCTCGGATTCTAGAAAAGGGAATGGGAATAGAAAATTAAGGATGAGATTCTACGTTCATTCAATCAAGGGGGCAAAATGGGAAAGCTGCGGTTCGAGACGCGACATCACTTGCCGGTCTGCATGTGGACTCGCACAAAGCAAAAGCCTCTCAACTCCACTTGTGGAAAAAGGCATCAATCAAGTGCCTAATATATTGTTCAAAAAGGTTACCCCCTGCAATCTACGTGAGCCCATCCATCTCCTGTTCACCCCCATTAAAGCAAAATCATCTCTCTCTCTCTCTCTCTCTCTCTCTCTCTACACTATTTTATCACTAGTAAAATGGAAAAAAGAAAAAAAAGACATGCAAGTGAAAGAAGAAGAAGATTTGATGACACTGTTGGCAAAGGGGGAAGGAGAGAAGTCAAATCGGTTAGTTTACTGCATATGTGGGACCTTGAGTGCTCTTTTAGAAGCATTTAACTAGAAGAATGAAGATCAGGTCACTATTGAGGCAGATAACATAAATTTACTATCCCTGATTAAGATGTTAATATGGCTGTCTTAAGACTAATTTAAAGAAATATTGAACACCTCGATGAGGATTAGATTAAGGAATTAAAGAAGTGAGGAGGAGAGTACTGGGGACACATTTTTTTTTTTTTTTTTTGGGTAGAGACGTACTTCTGGTTGATGTTAGGGTTGGGGGACACACGGTTTTAAAATTCTTACTATATGCTCACTATATGTCTCAAACATCTTGAAAGTATTAAAGAATGAACACAGGAACAAATTGTGATTATGGTTTTACTATTTTTCTTGAAAAAACTCCATAACAAATCACAAGATCGGCCAAAATGGCATTCAATTTTACAATGTATGATATCATGCTATAGAACCATGGGTAGACTTTCCGTCTCTCGTCTCCTTATACATATATATAGAGTGATCAATGGTACCTTAAATATATCATGCTATAGTTCGGGGCTGTTTGGGGGCTTTACTAATGGAGTTGAGTGAAGTAAATATTATTTTGAAGAAAGAATAAAATATAAGTGGATTATTATAATATTTTATATTAAGTTGTTTATTATGGAATATTTTTTAACTTTTGTATGGATTGTGGAGTTTTGTTTGTCTTTTAGTAGAGAAATAAGATTACTTTTTGAACTTTTTTTTTAAATTATTTTGGAAAATCTGAATTAAAGTGCTTTTAATGGGACCTTTTTTTAAAAAATGGGGGCTTTACCTTACTTGACTCTAACAGTAAAATTGCCAAACAAAATAAAAGAGCATCTTAAGTGAATAATAATAGGTTCTCAAACTCCAAGAAAGAATATAACACATATTTACCAATACAGATTTAGTTCATATTCTCTTTTTAACGTGTGGTGTTCAGTGGGTGGGCTGACACTGCCTAGGTGGTGGTTGACCCACCAAAGTTTTCCTAACATATTGGGGTCTCTCTTCCTTCTTCCTAAACAAGTCCTCAAAATACATAAAAATGAGAATATTAAAAAAACATCTTCAATTACTTCTTCAATCGGCCACCATAATAGCTCGCAATTAAGTATTAGTTAAGATTATCACACAGCAAAAAAGTGCAAGAGCACTCTCCCTCCTGTATGAAAAAGGGAATGTCTTAGGTATCTTGGATTCTTGGTGTAACTGAATAATGCACTTAGGTCCATAATTGTTTTTAGGATGCTTTATACTTTGATCTTAAGAGTCTAATATAAAGGTAAAAGATACTATAAGGGACCTTTCATAAAGTAACCTGATGGATCAAATTCTGCACCATATACGATCATGTATTTGAATATAATTATAACTGCAGTGATAGTTACAATTAACCTGATCTTATGAGATAATCATGACGTTTTCTTAGGACCAATATGATCAAACAAATTATAGAAAAAAATGCAATAAAAAAGTGATACTTATGGCTATTACCTTTCAGGAGGGTTTTTTTTTTTTTCTTCATCCAATGACGTTCCTTCATGGAAGGCAGTCGATGGTGTACATTTTGTTCATCCATTTGGCAATATGGTCAGTGATGAGGGATGGATAATTAGCGCGTCCTATTACTGTAAACAGAGAGTTTGTTGAGCAAACCCAAGTACTTTATAGATTAGAATCTTGTAGCATTCCCTGGTGTTAATGACTTAGTTTTACCTAATTAACTTTTTACATTAATTCATCGTTAGACCGTCTGTAGATGAGAGTTAATTTGGCACAGCTGGCTTTCCTAGGACTTGACTTAGTATAGTGATAGCTGCATATTCATTTTCCCCTGAACGAAAGATCATTTCTTAGCCATTGTAACTTTACCTTAATTTTCCCACTTTGTTAAGAACACATTTCTCAAATCCTAGGAATTCAATTCCATCCTAGGTGGGATACACTTATTTAATTAATTAAGAAGCTCAAAACAAAGACCCCCACATCAATAGCATTGGAATAATCTTCACTTTGATTGAGGTAGGGACCACATTCAAAATTGATCTTAGATAAAACACATAGCTCGATCCCTACCTTGGGATTTTGTATTTAAATCACATGCTTTAGATATGATGAATCTCATTCGATTGGATTGTAAATTATCCCATCACTAATATAGCTTGGAGGCTTTTACATGAAGTCATGGTCTTTCCTGGAATGGCCCAATTCATACATTCAGTCCCAAAATTTTGTACAAACAACTACTATAAATTTATTTTTTGCACAGTTGGGTCTCATGTTTTGGTGATCCAAACCATTGATCTTACACGCCAGCTGGTAGATAGATTATCTATAGGAATAGAAGATCACAACCTTCCAATATTTAAGCTAGCTTTTTAATGCAGATCATTAATCGCCGTTTAATTTATAAAGATTTCTGAGGTGCCCACAAATGCAATGTAGCTGTACCCTAACATGGGCTCAAAGACCAACACAAAATGGGGTCCACCTCATCAAACTCAGGGATTGAGGATATTCTGGGTTACTCTGGGGGTAAGGATCCTATGATCACGTGCAAACATAGGGTTCCATTGCCTCATCACATCATCCAAGCCCTCCACTGTGCTAAGCCCTCCACTGTGCTAACTCACATTGACAAAAAAGGCATTGATTCCTACTCGAGCTGTTGCTGCTGTTGCTTCTCCTTGCAAGGCTTGCTTGTATTTTAAGTGAAAATGAGCGTTCACGTGACATTCAAAAAGGAGGCATTCAGTATGCTGTTCATGCATGCGGTCACTTGTGTAAATGTGCTCACACATACAAAACCCCTACTGTAAATGCCCATTTTAATGCAAAGAATAATTTATATATAATAAGAAGATTTCCACTGAATAAATTGTTCGCATTATAATGCCACAGAGCTCATAAGAGACATTTGTGCTCAAATGCTACAATGTTATTAATGCTGCCTTTTAACTTTCATCAAATTTCAGAGATTCCCTCCCCTTAGGGTCTCTCATGTGGCCTACATCTTCTGGTTGTAGATGATCTAACAGCTAAGAAATGGTGACATTTGCTAATGTAAGTCAACCATTACATATAACATAAATAGATGGAATAATGCTTTCATTTTGATGACTGTAAAATTGGTTTTGTTGTTCTTGCTTATCGTACACTGCGAACATTAGGAGTATAAAAAAAAAACGGGAAAATCGTTTAACCGAACCGAATCGAACTGAACCGCGGTTGATAACCGTATTTCACGGTTTGGTTACGGTTAATGAAATCCAAAAATCGTACGGTTCGGCTCGTTTACGATTTTCCATAATAATTCACGGTTATTAATCGAACCGAACCGTATAATACGGTTCGGTTAACCGTATGCGGTTAACCGTACTGTTTATTAATTAAAGAAAACAATAAGGAGCCGTAACCCTATGGTTAACCGTATAATAAAGATTACCGATCAATGGGATTTTTATTCAATTGCTCCTTATGAGTCATTTTACTTTCAATCATTCACATTTAGCCCCTTATGTGAGGAAGGCATTCCACGGTTATTAACCGTAACTAAACCGTTTAATACGGTTAACTGTGGTTACGATTTTCTATGGTTTTTGTGGATATATACGGTTACGGTTACAGTTTTAAAAGATAGAAAACCGTGGTTACGGTTCAGTTAACGGTTTTCCTAAATTGACCGGTAAACCGAATCATTACACCCCTAGCGAACATTATCATTTGAAGAGAACTAGGTGTTATTTGGCAGGTCTATGCGTCTATTTGACTTAGAACTAATTTAAATAGATGTTAAAATGTTTTTAAACTCTTGAATAAAGTTTAAATAATCAATGGTTGATTCAATTAGCAATAAGACTTTTTTGGCCAATTTGTTCACAAGAATTCTCGTTGGCGTTCTATGAGTTCCCCAAATGATGCTCCCCACCTAGTTTTATAAAAATGCTCAAGTATAATGAATATGACTTTTTCAAATTGATATGAACGTCTAAAGCAATCGGTCACTTTCTTCTTCTTCACTTTTTTTTTTATCACATGTTATAACTTTTATAATGTAACAATTAAGTTATGCGTGTATTACTTACCATATGACAACTTCGTTGATATAACTTTTACGATACCGTTGCTTTGCCTTTTCTAATTGAATGAGATGTACCAAACAATTTATTAGTAAAAAGTCTAATTGAAAACAGCTTTATATCAAATATATTAAGTTTTCTTTATAAGAAAGCCGTCTAATCCAGATATCTAATGTACAGTTAAGAAAATCTGGAATGCAGTTCTATTGGATATAGACTTAATAAAACATGGCATAAATAAGGTTTAAATTCAAATTAGGTATATTTATGATTCTAGGTATACAAGCAGATATTATATTTTAACTCTTACATCATGGACATCAATGTTGCAAATACCGGTCTTACATCGTGAACATCAATGTTGGAAATATCAAATATCGATACTAGGGTAATTTCAATGGAAGATAGTATCAATATTTTTTTATTTTTTGGCGTTTTTATCAGGATGCTTAAAATTAAAAAAAGGCAAGTTAAAAAAATAAAATACAGCAACATATGTTGTAAATGATATAATAATCAGTGAAAAAAAAAGTAAGAAACATGAGATAAGGGATACAAAGTAATTGAATAATGTAAGTAGTGACAGACACATTCATATGTCGCTCTAGGTATATATATTATAACAATCATCTCTCATTTGAGAAATAATGGCAAAGTATTTCAAGTTTTCAACCCAAGCAGCTAAGGACAGCTTTATACTCGAGTGGTAAGGAGCGGCAATTCTCACTTGGGTGCCTAGGATTCAAATCCTGAGTACACCACTTATTCCCGTATGTGCGGGCTTCCTTCTCACTTATATGGCCGTTCTTCCGATGTGTGCGGGTTTTTTTCCTACGTGAACAGGTGGTCTTTCCATGTGTGTGGGCTCTCACTTGGGTCCACTGGTGGATGGATGGTGATGATTGAAAATCTCATACCGTCCCTATGCAGAACTCGTGCAGTTGAAGAATTCACCATAAACTACAGTTGAACTCCTATTATTTCAGTAAATATTGCAATACTAGAAAAATGCAGAAGAACAACATAATAAAAGCAAAAAGATATATTCAGTTCAAGAGTAGATAATTACCAAATCATTAGCAACAGTCAAACCAAGCTCAAGTAAATGACAATCCCATAAGGATGCGTTAGGGTGAGTAGGCCCCACTTGTCACAACAAAAAAAAAATGGAGGAAAGCAGATGCGGTAGTTTCCTGCAAACCTTTGCTGCTACAGCTCCCACTTTCCACCTGTGAGGGGCACCTCAACGAACCCTATGACTTTTTTTACTGTGGCAAACGCGTTTTTGGTGTAAATCTAAGTTCCCGCGTGAAGATAAATTGACGATATATATATTGATGGAGATTTGATGGAGACTATCACCAGCACCCGCACGAGCTCCTTCATTGGATTCTCTCCATTGTCAGCTTAAAAGAAAGATTAAAAAAAATTTTACATGGCACCATGATCTCATTCGGAAACAAGAATTACCAGACACGGAAAAAGTTCCGTAGTCTGCGGACTACCTACCAAACTGCTTGGACCCATTTGGTAGGTCTCACCCAAATCATCAATCAAATCATGGCAAACTGGTACAATTAAATTTTTTTTTTTCGCCCTTTTTCTTTCTTTGCTGCAAGGCAAGAGATCAATCCCTACATACAGTTAAGATTAAGAGATATGAATGTAAAAAGCGTACTCATTGATTAATCCCTGAATAGAGTTGTAGCAACATATGTAATAGTTTCTAAAAATTTTTCTATTATTAATAATTAATCAATCTGAGTCATATTTCTCGTGGTCTTGTGGACTACTGAGATGGAAGTGAAATAAAAAAAAATACCATAGTTAAAGTTTATTATTATTATTATTATAAACACCAACAATTAAACCTAACACCACATTCAAACACATAAGGATTAAAAAAGAGCAATTTTAAAGTATGTATCATGTAAAGAGCCCAACTCAATGACAAATCACCATCAACAATCCAGGGAAGGTAAAAAGCAGGTTGAAGAAGAAGAAGAAGAAAGGTCTTTGTGCTTTTTATCCCAAAACATGTTGACTTACCATACAAAGCTGCTACAATCACTCTGATAACCCTCATATCCTCCATTACATTACATTCCATTCACAAATGGAAGAAAAAAGGAAAAAGAGAAAAGACTATCAATGCCCCTGTATTGTTTGGAATTCGACTAGACAGACAATTGATAAACAACCAAATCTAAAACTGGCTGATCAGGTCAGTACATCCCCTCCAGACACAATTCAACAGAAAAAAAAAAAAGAACAGTCTTCATCAGCAAAGCAAACCTCCCAACTAGCAAGAGAAAACCACTCTCTCAAAACGTCAAGCTTCACCACACAGTCCCATCACAAACTTTGAAATGTAAGAAATCATCAGAACTGAATCAGGCCTAGAACCAACTTATCAGTGGTATTCTACAAAATATGGCAACCCACACAAATTTCAAGCTGAGATGTTTCGGAAAGCCAAAAGGAAGAAGAGCTCCAAGTCTGGAGGATTGAAGAAGGGAATGGAGGATTTGTCTGGAGAGCAGTGAAGGGCTACTTTTCGTTTTTTCGGTGCTGGGGGGCATGAAACCGGCTCTGGTATTCGAAATCTCTGAGCTTTTGGTGTGGAGCAGCCGATGCTAATGTTATCTTGAACATCAAGAGGAGCGTCCGTAAGAGGACTTGAAGTTGAACCTGAAGCAGTGCAGGGGTTGTCTTGGGGTGGCTCTTTTTTGGTCTTGTTTTGCCGAAACAAACGCCTTCTGTATTGAGATTTTATTCTTTTTCCATCTACTGGAGCCATTTGAGAGATTGAAGGACTTCTACCCGGGCCTGTGCTAGTATTAGCTAATGAATGCATGCGAAGAGGTTTTGAAGAAAGACCCAGTTGCTGGGTTTGTCACTTGTTTGAAATCTACTCTATGTTCAGAAAAAAGAAGCGTTATACACCTTCCAAAAAAAATAAAACCTTACTAAACAAAATTAAGGAAGAAGCGTTAGACCTTCTATAAAAAAACACAAGCGTTAGAGCTTCCTAAAAAAACCCAACAGTTCTCTAGAAAGAACTTCTTTAATTTTTTTTCTAACTATGCTATTCATGCAAAGAAAGGGTCAATTAAGAGCTTGGCCTACTTTTAAAAAATACTGAAACTTCTCCCCTTAGTTTGATTGGAAGAGAAGGAAAAAAAAAATCTAATTACCTAACAAAACCATGTCTTACTTGTCTAAACTGCCAGATAACAAAGAGCTTGGAAAAAACATCAAGACTACGTTTGCGACTTTGCAGAAGAAAACCCACTTCACTTTTATCTGAAAACCATGACTGAAAGCAATGGAAAGGAACCCACTTCCCTGAAGCTACTGCTATTCTTTGAGAGCAAGAAGAAGAACCCAGCAAAAGCTCTCTTGAGAACAGAGTGAGAGAGACTCTTGTCGTTACTCGGAAGTGTCTGGTGTTCCCCTTTTCTTTCTCTTTTCATGCGTATGGAGAGAGAGGGTGGATTTTATAGGAAGAGAGAAGAGAGAGAAGAGAGAGAGAGAGAGATTTTGGAAGAAGGGAGGTAGCTGCCGTGAACAGGAGAGAAAAGGGCAAGAGAGGGGGAATGAGATGTACTGAGTCTCAGGAAATCTAAAGTTCACGTGGGACCCATGTTTCAGTGAAGAATTCGGTATTAGGCCGTATTGCGGATCCTATGTTGGGGTCACTGCATTTACACATGTGGCCTTTGTAATGCGACCGCCGACAGGTGAGAGGGCTCTCCGGCCATGAGCCATGTGATGCGAGTACTCACATTTAGAAATTTGAGCCGTTCAAAATGAATGTCGTTTTGTAAATTGAATATCTCTAAACTTCATAATAATAGGCACGGAGCGAAGAATTATTATGGCGTATGCTTAATTTTTTAGTAGACCCAACTCTTTACGGTCATCCCATACATGGGTATAGTGCTTATTTTGAGGGGCCTAAATTTTTAATAAGTGGATCCATTGCGTATTTCCACTCTTTCAGAATTGTTTGGCAACTCTACTAATAGAGTCAAGTAAAGTAAAGCCTCGATTTAAAAAAAAAAAAAAAGTTCTGTAAAAAACACTTTAATTCAAATTTCCTACCATACTTTTCAAAAAAAAAAGTCAAAAATAATTTCATTTCTCCACTAATAGACAAAAAAACTCCACAATCATTACAAGAAGTAAAAAAAAAATCATAATAAACAACTAAAAATAAAACACCATCATAACTCACTTGTATTTTATTCTTTTTTCAAAATAATCTTTACTTCACTCAACTCCATTATTAAAGCCCCCAAACAGAGGAAGCTAAAGTGAGGCAACTAATCTTATGCTAGTAAAGATTCTTCAAGATTGGGCCTCACCATAAATTCATATGCCTCCCAGTGGGATCCAGATCCTCAGTTTCGTTCAAACATGGTTCCAAGCGACGACACGCAACTCTTTCCTCGGCCCCATCAGGTGTCGCCCCCTGGTTCGTCCCCCTGTTTGGACAAAATTAAGGATATGTTTCCCTCCCAGTGGGACTCCTTAGAAACTCATCCGTTGAAAAATAAATGTCACCTTCAATGGACCTAGACCAAGTTCGACCCAATATAACTTGAGCCCACCAAGTAAATTTTTTTTTTTTTTTGAGGCCACCATCAAATTAATTGAAATCCTCATCTTTGAAACATGCCACATTTCCTATTTTAAAAATCAGTAGCTGTGGAGTTACCGGCTATTTGTAATTTAGCTATATTAGAATAGACATAAAGGACAATTCATCTGAAGATGAGAACTACTCTTTCTCTACTTTCTTTGTTTCTTTCCTCCATGGGTCTCTGTTTGTCTGTTACCGTGGCATACCAGAAATCCAGAATGTTAGTTTGCCTTCCAATCTGAAAACTTCTTACTGGTCCCCCATCTAAACAATCATTTATCAAATCAACGGTGTAGATCATACAATAATGGGAGGCATAATATCTACCAAAATGTAAATGAGGAAATGAGGATTTTTTTTTTTTGGCTAACAAAGGGTTTTCATCCATTTGGGGTGAACTATTTCCCTTCGGACTAAGAGAAAAGCCGGCTAAAATCCTTGTGGCCCCAAAATGATAGCACAAGTGAATCGATTTGTGAAAAGTAAAAACAGCACTCGATACCAAAATCTCTAAGTCCGAAAAAAAAAAAAAAATTCCTGACCATCAGGCCAACCCGTTGGATGAAGGAGGAGATGAGTACTTCGGCGTTTGGACTCTGCAAACTATACGAAGGAGGACCTGGCACTGAAGTGACCGGGCAGGGTAGGCGACGGTTGGTAGTTGAGAACTGTCAGCGAGGTCTATGCCCTAATTTTCGTTCTTCCAACAACACCCCAAAAGACACCTCACGGGTCAGAGACCCAGGTCACTCAATTAATCATGGACCCTTTAGTTTTTGGACGGAAGCACAGTTCTTGAACCGTAGGGTAGTAAAGTAGGGATGTCAAATGGGCCCGCACATGGGTCGGGCCGGGCCTAGGTGGCTGGGCACGCTGGCCCGGGCCCGCCAGGCCTGCCAGGAACGTGGGCTGGGGCTGCAGCCCGCCAGGCCCGCTGGGGTCGGCCCGCTAGCCCGCCAGCCCGCCCACCGACCCTAAGCCCATTTTTTGAAAAAAAAGTCCTTTTTACCCCCCCCCCCCCCCTCCCCTCCCACCCCTCGCAACAGCTATAAAACGGTCATATAAGGGGTATTTTGTGTCATTTTTCATTTTACAAAATCTATAAATACCCTAACCCTCCCATTCTCATTCCTCACCAATTTACACAACTCTTTCATTCTCTTTATACATTCTCTAGCTCTCTCTCAAAGCATTCAACTCTTTCACTCTCTCTAAGAAGTTTTTGGAGGGCCAAAGATCAAGTCATCAAGAGACAAGATTAAAGGGGCCTTCAAAGATTTAGAGGTATTTATATTATTTAAATTTGAGATTCCATATATATAAGTTTATATTATATTGTATTAACTCTCATTTTCTCCCCTTTCTTATATTAATTATCACAAAAGAAGGCTATTAGAGCCTATTACTGTTATTACTTATAAATTTTATATTTTGAAATATGGCTGGAAGATTTCCGACAGAATCATCTTCAGTTAATTTAGGGGAAGAAGAACATCTTATTGAATTACAAGATGAAGTAGGTGATTTACCACCCTCATTTCCTCAGAGTTCCCGTAAACCAACCAAGAGGAATAGAACTTCACCAGTTTGGGTGGCATTTACAAGGTTTGAGGTTGTTGAAAATGGAAAAACAGTTGAAAAGGCAAAATGCAAATTTTGTAGTAAGATTTATGTTGCCCATTCAAAAATGGGTACCGGCCATTTGGCAAGGCATATGCGTCTATTATGTTCAGGCATTAAAAAGGCAACGGATGTAGGGACAGGGAGGCCTGGATCACAGACCCAAATTTCTAGTACTGGTGGTGGTAGCAGTAGTAGCAGTTTGGGTCTTTTTTCTTTTAATGCACAAAGTTGTAGACAAAATCTTATTAAAATGATTGTGTTATCCGAATTATCATTTTGTTTTGTTGAAAATGAGTTTTTTGAAGAATGGGTCCAGAAATACTGTCAACCACAATTTCACAGTATTTCAAGAAATACAGCCAGAAATGATGCTATTAGACTCTGGCAGGAAGAGAAAATAAATATAAAAAATTACCTTGCAGAAATTCCTGGTAGAATAGCCCTAAACACAGACATGTGGACATCTAAAGGGGGTGACAGTTATCTTTGTCTTACTGCACATAATATAGATTCAAAATGAGTTATTAATAAACGTATAATTAGTTTTAGCAGTCTTGAATGGCCACACAATGGCACTAGAATAAGTACATTTATTTTGGAAAAACTAGATGAATATAATATTAAAGAAAAAGTTTTATCTATAATTTTAGATAATGCCCGTAATAATAGAGTGGCTATTGAATTAATGAGAATGCAGATGCCACTTGCAACTCTGATAGATAGCTCTATCTTTCAAAATAGATGTGTATGTCACATCTTAAATCTCATTGCGAAGGTCGGTTTAAAGCATATTGTAAGTTACACAGATGCTATTAAAGACATTACTAGATTTATTTTCACCTCCGCACAGAGAAGACAATTGTATGCTGGAATATGTGCGAGGCAAGGCGTATCAGCTATTAAATTGCCTAAGGAGGTAGAACATAGATAGAATTCTATGTATGATTTGTTAAACAAGGCACTTGATCGGAGAACTATTTTGAATGAATTTTGTGCTTTTCATGCGCATCATTTGATGATTAGTGATGAACATTGGGAGTTATGTACCTAAGAGATTTATTAGAAGCTTTTTATACTTCAACATTATTTTTTTCTGGGATATATTATCCCACATCTAATGAAGCTTTAATGAAGCTTTTTAAAATTACTTTACAATTCAGTAGATTTAGAGATCATTTTTTTTACTGAGTAGCACTATTAAAAACATGGAAGAAAAATTTAATAAATATTGGAAAGAGGCTCCAATGACATTTTCTTTAACTGCCGTATTTGATCCTAGGTTAAAATTAAGTGGTGTATAGTTTTTTATTGATGGAATAAATAAAAACATGAATTATATAGATTTAAATGTTTTTTCAAATATTAGGGCAAATTTACAAGCACTTTTTCAATTTTATTGTGAGCAAATGGGTACAACTGGGCTTAGTATAGGCCATTCAGAAGTCCAGCAAACAGGTGTTGGTGAGTGGGATGTGTGGTATTCTTCCCTGTCTACGGGCATGACATCCAGCTCAAGCTCAAATAACACTGTGACGGAGTTATCATCGTATCTTGACATCGGTGTAATACGGGTGCAGGATGCATCTAGTTTTGACCTTTTAGCTTGGTGGAAGCAACAAGAAAGCATTTATCCTGTGTTGGCCGCAATGGCTCGTGATCTATTGACTATTTCAATGTCTTCTATAGGTGGACGTGTGGTGGACGACAAAAGAACCAATCTTACTGAAGAAACGGTGGAATGTTGTGTTTGCCTACGAGACTAGTATTTGGCAGATAAGAGGAAGCAAGAGTTGACATCAATGGAAGATTATGATCCAGCAGAATATAATAGTGGACTACACATCTGATTTTTTACTTGTTCCTTCATTGTAATTTTTAAATTTATAAGTTTTTCATTCTTTTTTATTTTTATTTTCTAAAAAGTTTGTAAGGTTTTGAAAGTAATTCTATTTAGAAACCTTCAAGAAGTTAAGATCCAAGTGGTTCTCTCTTCTCAGTGGAGTAGGTTGAGTTTGACCGAACCACTTAAATATCTTTGTCATTCTCCGTGATTGTGTGATGTTAAAATTTTTTACTTATTTGATAATTCATTAGCCACTGTAAAGAAAATCCATTAATTTTTAACTGTTTCATTATTAAAAATACAGTGGCTATAATGCCAGTTAAAATCCAAATGGTTCTCTCTTACACTAACTGTGTCTTTGACTCTTTCTATATGAACTCAATTTCTATGTATTATATACGAACAAACATAAAGGATGGTAATTATAAACAAATAGTTCCACTAATGATTTTTATTTTTATTTTTTGTTACAATCACTGATGAATTTATAGTGTTGAGCTCATAAAATCATTTTGAAGCCTTATTGTAGAGCATCACGAAGTATTAAAAATCTATAGTTAAATAATTTCAATCACCCGAATTTTTTTAGTGAACTATGTTTGATTGTTCACAACAAATGGAAAAACAAAATTTTAGTAATAAAAAAGTTTACTTTTACTTTATCAGAACCTAAACATTTTACTTTCTAAAAGATAAATAAAGTAATTACACAACCATTTGCCAACTTTTCACTTCACTTCTTGAAAGATATGTTAGTTTTTGCTTTATTCTTTTTTTTTTAATACTGAAAAAAAAAAGTGCAGGCCCACCTGGCCCGACACGGCCCGGCCCGCTCCAGCCGGGCCAGCGGGCTGTGCTCGGCCAGGGTTTTCGGCCCGGCCCGCTAGGACTGCAAGCGGACTATGAAGCGGCCGGCCCGGCCCGTTTGACATCCCTAGTAGTAGGGTTGGTGTTTAAAGTCTCAACTCCCAGCTGGATTTGTGCAAAGGCACCTTCATATATCCAACGATCATGACCATTGTTTAACAATTATATATTAGCCCAGTGGGGCCGATTTGGTCAGACCCAGTGCCTGGACGGTTTAATCCACTTAAGCCTTCTAAATGGTCAAAACAATGTAGAAAATCAGTATGAATCAAGGGTTTGACCAATCTCTGTTGATTTTATTGTACGGCCCTTGATTTGAGCACACCATTTTATTTATTCTCTATGATTAATTGGAGTGAACGGAAAAATATCCTCTTCTTGGACTTGTTCAATTCACGTAGGGCACGTATAGCAACAGTCCGCACTGTGGATTTCTCGTGTATTTTCCGCGTGAGTGTAGATTTGTTATGTTTGGTTCACAGCGGATTTTAAGAGTACAGGCACTAGAAATCCGCAGAAGCAATTATTTCTGCTTTTTGACCCGCTCCCGTCACACTCTGGAAATCCGCATAACCAAAGAAAGGCGGAGCTCAGTGCCTATGTACAATAAAAATAGGAACTTTGACCATAATAAAATCTTTTTTAGAAACTTATCTTTTAGGTCTCATAGTCAAGATCCAAACCGTTAATCATGTTTAAGCCCTACAGCTATATATTGAAATAACAACCGTTGATTTATCATAGATTTTAAGTTATTTGCTTTGGAAAACTACTGGATCTTGACTATGAATGGTGCAAAAAAGAAATAAAAAAACAGTGTGATGTTTTCAATTTTTTGGTTTCTGTGGGATCCAAAATCATGATCTAAACCGTGAGCCATCTCCATAAGGTCAAAAACGGCTAGCTTCCCAAAATTCAGCCGTTGATTCTCACTAGATTTCGAGATAGTTACAAAAACGTCCAGATTTTAAAATATTAGTTTTTTATTTTTGTGGGCCCCCTTTGCACGATCCGAACCGTTCAAATACTCTAGATGGCTAAGTACAACTTCAAGTAAAAATATGAGGTCTTGATTCTTCATGGATCTTGAGTTATTTAAAAAAAAAAAAAAAAAAAAACTTACAACTATTTGATCAAATATTCTACTAATGGTAGGAATCCTCTTTCAATGCCAAACCTAGAATTCCAAATATAAAATACTATATGAGGATATCTTTAATTCCAGGAGTTGGAGGGAATCTTCTAAACAGAGGATTCCTCCCATAGCATGGACCGTTGCCAAACGTGCCCAAAGAGTGTCAATTTTCAAGAAAAGAAAGCTCTAGTGGAATTTAAAATAGAATATCACATGCACAGATGAAGGTCTATTTTATTTTTCTTTTCGTCACTATATATATTGGGGGCAATTTGAACTTGCGGACTCTACTCACACACTTATTTCTTTAGCCAGCTGAGCTACAACTAGGGATTAATGAAAAATACACACATAAAATATGATGTATTTACACCATGTGTTTATGGAGCTTAATTAGGTTGAGATCCATTCACACATAACGATGGCGCAATCTATAATGTAGAGCCCACCTCTAGGGCTATTTCAATGATAGGGAAATGGGATGGAAACATTTAAATGAGACTTACATGCAGGTGTGCATGATATTAAACCCCACAAAATCATCCTAATCAATAGAACTCAAATTTAGGCTTGGGTTGATTCATGAATGATAGTGAGTTAGGGGGTCAGTTAATCATAGCCAGGATCAATGTGCCCTACATGCCAAGCTTAGAGCAGGCCTAGCGGTTCCTAGAATTTCACTTACTACCTTTTATTTATTTATGGTTTTTTTTTTCTTCTTTTTGATAATCAAGTTAAGGGGACTGGGACCTAAGAGAGAGCACGCACACACATAGGACGGCAGCCCGCACAAAGGAAAAAAAGCCCATACAAATGGGAAGATGTGACTCACTTAAGGTTCGAACCGTGAGAATTGCCTCAACTTACCATTGAGGTTTTACTTGTTACATGACTTATAACCCACTAGTAAAATTTAAAATAAATTATATTTAGAAAATAAATGAAATTGTAGGTGGTATATGCTCAGCTGGTTGGAGATATTGTGTAGTATGAGTGGATATGTTAGAGCTTCTTGTAAAGAAAAAACAAGGATGCATATATTGATAATGTTGGTATTTTTATATAAAAAATAAGGACAATTTTTGTCATCTTTCAATTAGTTGAGCAAAATCTAAACTGCATGCTGTAATGAGGAGCCTTACCATCTTTCTTTGTTTAATTATGACATCATGATGATACCGAGTTGAATTAAACTGCCAAACTCAGTTGGAAGAAACCAATGAACCATTCATTCAAGTGCAAGCTTAAATTCATTTCTAAAAACAATGATCCTCGATCATTCAATATCACATACTGGTTAAGGGGCAATTCGTGAGTTCTAATTTCTAAATCTCATGTTGTGATGGTGGACCTCACCTTTTGTATTTCCAACCCCATCATCAACTCCTATTCTCATTGACTGCTAGACCCTGAAAATCGAATGATCGCTGTTGGATTTAGAATGTGTAAAATGGTGGAAGCTAGGAGGGTCACACTGTGATCACAAGAGTTAGGATCAGGTCCAGATCCAAATGCATGATCGAGGTTTGATACCAACAAGCTTGTGCTCGAACAATGCGATAGGTCATCAATTTGGAGCTTGATGACATGTACAAACCTTATCAAAGTGATGAAACTAGTGCTCACCATAGGGATGCACACGGATTGGATTGGTCCAGATTGGGCCAAATCTGTCACCATTCACTAACCTACGGATTGACGGATTTGGACTCTGTCACCAATCCATGGCTATTGAAATCCAATCCGTGGAAGACCGGATCGGATTAATTCGTTCAATCCATTCAGTCTAATGTCAAAATATATATATATATATATATATATATATTAAACATGTTGTAAAAAATTCAGCATACAAGCTAACAATCCACAAAAAAAAATAAAAATTACCAATTGATCAATATAAAGAGTTGTTTTTATCTAATCAACAAAATAGTGTAAGAACATGGGTTTGGGAGATGAAGCCACGAATGAGGGTAGGGTTTTGGGGATAAAGGTACGTAGGGAATTACATTTTGCCCCCTTAATTTTTTTGATTTTATATTTAGACATCTTAATTTATATTTAGACCCCTTATGCTTTTTTATTTATATTTAATGTCAATGGATCGGATCGGATTGAATCTGCCGATTGAGGGTAAAATCCGCCATCGATCCGTCGCTAATGGATTACAAAATTTTAAATCCGTCACCAATCCGTTTACCTTCGGATCGGATAAAAATCCGCAGATCGAATCGAATCAGAATAGATCTACGGATCAATAGATTTTTTGTGCACCCTTACCATTTAGGAGGAGATTGTGGTACTCTTTCTTGATCAATAACTAAGTCCATTACCTTGCATGCATAAGATCAAACCGTCAAAACGAGAATCCAAGGTATCAAATGAAAAGTGGATAAAGATTGCGATATTTAAGGAGAATGTTTTTATTTAAAATTGTCGATATATATGCAAATTACTAAGGAACATTGGTTTCATTAAAAATTGTCGGTATGTGTGCGAACTAAGCTTTAGCTAAAAAAATGCAAGAAATTTGTTGGAGGAACGAGCAAGCTATCTGGGTTAAAAGCGGGGGTTTCCTCTCGCTCCCCTAGGTAACCTCCCTATCTCTTTACGTTTCCACACTCACACAGACTTAAATGTGGTGTATTCTCTGAGATCACTGTTGAGGGGCTCCAGTTTGCTCAATCTATACAAATGAATGAACCACTAGAAGGGGTGGCAAAGGGTTGGGTCAAGTTAAATTGCGTACCACAACCATATTTATAAGTTATTTATTTATTTATTCCAGCCAAGGGGATTGAGGCCCAAAAGAGCTTGGATATATACGGAAAAATAGCTCACTCAAGTAGGAAAGAGGCCCGCACAAGTGGGAAAATATGACGTACCCAGGGTTCAGACAGCTAGGTAAGAACCGAGGCTACTTACCACTCGGGTAAAGAGATGTTCTCAGTCATTCGTATGAGTTGATCAGCATAAACCCAACCATTTGTTAATTGGGTTGAAATTATCACATCTGAATCCAACAGTGAAGTCAAAAAGGAAGGGCCAACTAGAGCCCTAATTAATAGTTTAGATTGGGGATGGATTGGTGGGTTAAAAGCAAGAATAGACTCAACCCAAATCCAATTAAATTGTTAATATGGTGATATATTTGAACCCTCTAAAACTACCAACTTGAGTTTGAGTTGGGCTGGTGGGGTCAAGTAGGACTTGCCATCTCCTTTAGCTCATCAGAAATAAAACTGAAATGGTTGGATGAATTAATCAAGCTACTTACTCCCTTTTTCTAACTCAATGGTAAATATCACTGTCCATTGGATTAGATACATGAGCACACTTCACACGAATCGGAAAGTTAAAGTCTGAACTGAATTTGGTTCACCATATGGTTCTAAACTCAAAATTATTAGTTTCTTTACATCTAGAAATATCATAAAAACAATTGTTTATCTTTTTAACACTTTTTTTTTATCAATCCACTGGTAGCTGAATGGTGAAGCATCTTCCTCTCTACGGAAACAACTTGTGAAGCGCAGATGGTTATGGAACTTGAGTGGAATACATTGTTTACTAGAATAAGATAAAGATAAAAGTTCTTTGGGTCTCTTGAAGTGGTTTGCCTTCACTACACAAAAGCTATGAAAATGACACATACACACAAAAAAGTTCTCATATAATAGTTCTCACCTATTGTATGAGAACTTTTTTGCGGGGCCCAACTAGCAACCCATCTAAACCTAGCAACCAATAGAGAACCCCCTGATAGTCACTAATCAAAAAGACTGGCACACATCCGAATGGACTGAACCGTTGGATCGAGGGTTGAATATTTTTTTTAATATGAAGTCATTAAACTAGTGGGCCACAGATGAAGGTGTTAGGGGCATGGATTTGGAGTCAAACTTGATATTTGAGGTGGTCTCATATAGATCTTTCCATCCTTCCTGGTCCCATCTCTAAATGAGGCCCACAATTGGGCCCTACAAAAAGGTTCTCCATAATATGTGAAAACAGTTCCCACCTGAATATTACCCATATATATATATATATATATGAAGATTCTAAAAAATGCCTAACTTTCAAAATGCCCCCTTTTCGGCCAATCTTATTTTTTGTCATGGGGCACATGTTGAGTCAATGTAATCTTTTCACACACACTACCCCTATGAATAGTTACAAGGCCAAGTTCGACACTCATCTAACTTTTTCTCACCGTTGAATTGAAATCATGATAAAATGATGCCTCTAAACCATTAAATTTTAGGGTCATGGGTCAAAAGGTTAGGACTTATGAACTCAAGAATTATCATATAGATAAGCCTCATATACATCTTTCCATCAAATAAACCCCGAGAGGTAGTTCAGTTGGCCTAAGACCACAGTTTGCACCCGGAGGTTGTGGTTTCGAAACTGCACTACCACACTGGGGCTACAGGGGAATTTTACTCAACTTTCTCTCCTGGGCCCGTAGGGATTATTCTGACCCAAAGGGCTGGAAACCCTGCGTTATAAAAAATATATATATACATATTTCCATCAAATAAACTTTCATGATCATCATGCATCATAGTGGGCCCAACGGCCAGGCGCCGGGTAACGCTCCCCATATATAAAGGGTTCATATGTAACATATTCATATTTAAATGTAACATATGTTAAAGCATCAACATTTTTGTCAACAGTACAATTTTTACATGAGTAAATGTGTATACCCAACAATTTTAGATGTCATCATATGTGTTTGTATTGTTCACACGTTTCTCAAAACTTAGATTTATAATATGAAACTAAATATCTTAATGCTTATAGTCAATACGAGAATATTGAATGGTTCAATTCATTTACAAAGGTCCCACAAAAGTAAAAGGAATCATATCAATAGGTGAGATATCTTGGGTGTTTTTTCGATTTTTCTTTACACCCCTACCTTTTACCCATGTCGATATGGGGCTGTCATGGGGATTATACTTTACCACGGCCCTGTTTATTTAAAGGGAGTATGGAAGAAGGATAGAAAAAAAGTCATTGGTATGACGTGAAATTCTAGTTCATTAGTGTTTAAATGGAAAAAGAGGAGGATAAAGTAAACTTTTGATGAGATATAAATATAAGAAGAACAGGATAGAGTTAACTCCCCCGATGAGATATAAATATGGGTTTTCCAGCTTTAATCTCTATTTTATTACTCTTTCCGACCTGAATAAATGGGAGAGAAGTAAAATTTTGTCTTACTATGCTTCTTTACTCTAACCCACTCATCTTTAATTTTATTCATTGTTTAACCCCTGCTCTTTTACTCCTGTCATTCATCTTTAATTTTATTCATGATTTAACTCCTACTATTTTACTCTTTATCATATATAATGTAAACAAACGGCTGCTCCTTGCGTGAATTTGTGAGTTAGTCCCGGGCTGATGACATATATATCAATATGGGCTTGGACCTGGTCAAAAGAAAGGCCCACAGACGGGTCGATTCTGGTGCCTGCACAATCGATAGTTTGCAATTCGTTGACTTAGAAGTTAGAAGGGCCACTTGGGCCCAAGACACTTATCCCACTCAGCCCATACAAATGGCAACTGCCAGCTCGTACGTAAGTAACCCTATTTCCCCATTTTTACTGCATAAATCGGCACAGCACATGTGGGGGTGGCGAAGGAGCTCATCATCTCTCACTTTTACTTTGATTCTGATCATTTCTGTGTGCAGGAAGGAGGTTTCAAGCTTATTGGGGGCAAAAAGGGCAGTTGGGTTAAATGTTCTCTAGAGGGTAAGAGGATTCATTCGATTCAATCGTACGTTTCTATTATGTTTATGTTCTTTCTTCGATTCATATGTATTTTCCCATGCCCAATTTTTTTTATCTGAATGATTTTTTCCAGTTTGATTTCAATGCCCATGGAGATCTTGGTAGGATTTCTTGAATTTCCAAATGTCCAGTCCAAATCCCCTTTTTCATTCTTTCTTTTGTTTCCTGGGTTCTATTTGTTATCTGCCTTTGATATGTAAATCATGATAATTTTATTTTTGCAGTTCAATTGATTTGAAACCCAAAATCTCATTTTATTGCTTCTGGTTTGTGGGATCTCTTCACTTTCATTGCTTGAGAAAGGAATTTGTTTTCATTCCTTAATCTCCTTTTGAATGAGAGAAGGTGCCTGTGCTATTTATGCTGAAGCTGCAGATTGCTAGCTAAATTCCTAATTAGATCCTTGTGAGAAAGTTGAGATTAGGGGAGGAGGAGGAGGATGGGATGGGGTTTGAACTTTTTATTCACCAAACGCCCACGCCCTCCTTGCTTGTGATTTCTAGCCTCTATTTAATTTGGGCCCTTTGTCAGGACTTGTATTGTTTTCTTTTATATATGTTGTATGGAAGTTGAATTTTCACCATGAATACAACGCTGCAAGTTAAACCACTTTTTTGTGATTGTATGTTATATATGTTACATGTTGCTTTTCGTTGCTTGCATCTTCATGTGGAATATATTTGAGTTTTTTGCGGCATTTCGTTTCGATCATTCATAAGAGAATTCGAACTGCAAAGACCCCTTGGACTCAGTTGTCTGGCTAGGTATATTTCCAAGGAAATACGATTACCACAGGGACCAGTTGCCCGCCATTTTTTTCGAGGAGTTGGCCACAAATATCTTAATCTGATCCATGAATAATATCATGAAAAATGGACACGAATTCTTTACTGCCACTTAGGGAATATTGAAATGGAATATTCAATATCAAATAAATATTGTTTTTTAAGGTGAAATAAAGATAGGAATAGGGATAGCGAATGATGGGCAAACAACAGGAATGGAACCCGTGCATGGTGGATTCACAATCCACTGCACGGGAATTGAACCCGTGCATGGTTGATGCAGCAGCATCATACAATCGTTTGGGCAATATGCGTGGTCCACATGTGGGACCCATACCATTCTGATTTGTTAATTGTTAGTAGTTTCTAATTTTATTTAAAAAGTTGTATTTAGGATTAGTTTCTAATTTGGGTAGAATTATTATTTGTTTCCTAGTTTGATTAGGAATGCTTTGTTAGGGCTTATGTTTCTTTTATTATATATATAGCATTGTAGAGATCAATGATCTCAGAGATTTTGAGATTAATAGAATTCCCTTTTCTTGGGTTTATTGTTGGAGAGTGTCTTCCACGTGAGATTGTTCCCTGGGAGCCCCAATTGTGCCCATGCACTTGCATCCTAACTCTAGGATTGCATCAATGGTGGATTCAAAATCCATTGCCTTGATCCACTCGGCTATGTGGGGAAAGCTCTAGTGTCTGAAAGCGAACCCAGTTTCTGGTAGGGCTTTTCTCCCCCCACTAAACCAGTTTCTGTTAGTTGAAAGATGAAATTTACTTTGTGATTTCTCTAAAACTGCTTGTTGCTTATCATAACTCAATACAAAACTCTATGTTTCTGCCTTTCTTTATTTGGATACAAATCTCAGAACAAAACTATATAGATTGAATATGTTTAAACGGTGCCCCGTTCTGAAGCCTAAATTCATTGCTTGCTCCTCCCTCCCTTCTTGATTTTATCTGCATTTGTATGAATATGTGGAGATGACAAAAATACCAAAAGGTTGAGTTTAATATCACTATTTACTGCACATATATGTTGGGTAGTTCGCAAGTAGTATTAATGAGTGGGTATCTTCTCTTTTTGTTTCCTGGGTTTTTGGGTCGTGAAGGAAATACACAGATAGTGGTAACGGGCGTGAAATGGGTTCGAAACGGCAGAGGTTACCCGATTCCAATCTATCCTATTATGGGGCCTCTATGGGCTCAAGTTATGCGTACAACACATCTTCTTATGCATACATGAGTCAACCCCCTCCATTTCCAGTTGTCCGGTTGCGTGGCCTTCCTTTTGATTGCTTGGAATCTGATGTGGCTGATTTCCTCCACGGTCTTGACATTGTGGACGTCCTCTTTGTTCACAAAGGTGGTCGGTTTAGCGGAGAAGCATTTTGTGTTTTGGGGTACCCTCTGCAAGTAGATCTAGCCCTACAAAGGAACCGGCAGAACATGGGCAGGAGATATGTTGAGGTTTTTAGGAGTAAGAGGCATGAATATTATCAAGCAGTCGCTGCTGAAGTCTCAGAAATAAGTGCTGGACCTGGTGGCTCTCCGCGCCGAAGTGTTCCAAGGGCTAGATCATATGATGATGGAAAGGATGCAGCTGAACACACAGGGGTGTTGCGACTTAGGGGGTTGCCTTATTCAGCTGGGAAGGATGATGTCCTTGATTTCTTTAAGGATTTTGGGCTGTCCGAGGACTCTGTTCATATTGTGGTTAATTCTGAGGGGAGGCCTACAGGAGAAGCTTTTGTGGAGTTTGCAAATGCGGCAGATTCAAAGGCTGCAATGGTGAAGGATAGAATGACCCTTGGGAGTCGTTATATAGAGCTGTTCCCTTCATCGGTTGAGGAGTTGGATGAAGCAGTTTCCAGGGGACGTTGAGGTTTGTCTAGAGCTTCATTACAACTAGCTTTCAGTGATGTGACAATTTATGGCCTTAAGATTATATTAGATTTGTGCTTTTGATAGATCTATCTAATTCTAAAGGTTCTTGATATTCAATATGTTATGCAGTTATAAATCCTGTCAACTTACAAGAGCCCTTAGCATAGTTGAAAGGTATCCATTGTCTCACAATCACAAGGTTGCGGGTTCGAGTCAGCTTACTTTTTTTGGGGGAAAAAACCTGTTGCTTTTCTAAGGCTTCTTGTGTTTAAAATTATGACATTTGATAATGGATCTCCTACAATATTACCTTTGGTTTATGCCTTATGCCTTTGTTCTTATTCATTTTATTTGTTTATTGTTAAATAGTCATTCTCACTTATCTAATTTGAGTTGCGCTTATCTTTACACGATTTTTACATGATTGCATGCCTTCTTTTGCACGAACAAGCTACAAGCTTGTTTGGTCCAGTGGAATGATCTGTTATAAGGAACTTTTCGGAATTAGAAGTGGCAGTTATTTGTGTTGTAGCTTTCCTCATTTGAAGGGCAGAAGCTTAGAAAGTGTCTGGTGAAATAGGAAGGTTACTTTCTCTGACTGGAATATTCAACTTTTAAAGCAGCAATCTACTAATTTTGAATGCTGATTGTACATCTGTCATTCTCAATTACACTGAATTACTCTTCTACATCTCCACCTTATTTCTTTCTCCCCTCATCTCATGTCCTTTACCCCTTACCTGTTTAAAAGTCTTTCGTGGGACTCATCTGACCTTGAATTCCTATGTTTGCATAAAAATTCATATGAATTTAATACATAGGAATCAATGGCTAAATGAACTCAGTTAAAGAATTATTAAAGAGGTGAGGGTTGAATGATGAGGTGAAGAATAGAAGGTGGAGGTGTAGATAGGACCTTCACTTTCCTATGTATTGAATTAGGTATTTATTTTCCGCCTTCTTTTGATCCCATTACCTTGAAAGTAAAGGTTATCTGATGCTTATTTTTGGAAAGTCACAATTTTTATACATATGGTATAGATCATATGTATTCAATTCCTATTTATTCCAATGCAAACATGCTATGGGTGTATTTATATGCATGCTGCTTTTGGTATTGTAGACTCTTGCTTTTCCCCTCATCATGATTTGCATGACATTTGGAATGATGATCAGATGTCTCTATGATCAATGGACTAATCCTGCCTCAGCTTAAATTGCACCACTTAGTCCATTAACCAAATGGTTTTATAAAGCTGATGGTTTGTTTTCTTAAGTTCTTTGTGTTACTGAGACTTCTTGGCCCATTGCTCGAACAGTACAGATTGGAAATCATGTGCGCCTTCCAGTAAATGCGAACACCAACGCTATTTGCAGAATATAGTAACGGTGATCAATAGAGCAGCTTTACTGTGGGATTTTATGTATATCATAGTCGCTTTGCAATGATTTTATGTGTCAAGTGGAGCTGGGTTCGGTTGGGTCTTTGCCAATTTTGGATGTGTATGGGTTCGTAGGCTTTTGATCTACGTCTTGGTTTGGCTGGACCCACAATTTTGGGTGTGTATCCTACATGAAAGATTCATTCTATTTTAGGTCAAATCCTTCGAAAGGGTGCACTACTTCGACATAACCTTCTTCCGTTATCCAGGCTTAGGACCGACTCTAAACTGACAGAGTTAGTGATTTATTTTTAAAATATTAAAAGTTTATAATTATTTATTCTTAAAATGGTTTTTTTTTTTTTTTTTTTTTGCCAAATAGGAGAATTTACTTTTTTTCTTTTACTCCAATAGGGGTATAAAATAATAATGACACTCCAAAAGGGGTATAAAATAATAATGACTCCTATCAAACCTCTAAACCCAACCCATCCAAAACTCTCCACAAATACAGGTGGAGGCTGTATAGCATATATCCTAAACCTGGATCTCTCTTTAAAGAGATGGGACACCATATACGCCATAATTTGGTACATGTGCCACAACTTTTCATTCTTGCATCTTCAAAACCATACATTCCACCAAGATAGAGTGACACGTGGCAACCTCCAATTGCATCTCCAATTGCATATTTGATCTTATGAGATAAGATGATCCAGTGATCCACGACCCACTACTAAGGCCTATCTAACCGCCACTGCTTGTATGGTGTTAATTCCTTTCCTTGTTTTACAAGCCATATATACACACACGCACTCCATTCTCATTATCCCATAGCACAAGTTGTTTGTGGTTTGTTTGTACGAGTGAGAGAGCAAGAGAGCTGCTGAAAGAGGAGAGGGATGGCATCCATCACCATGACAGCCTCATTGATCGGCAAGGCAAACACTTTGGACCGCACATCATTGGGCCATCCCCGCGTTGCCATGGTGAAGGCCATGAAACCTGAAGGAGACCTTACTGAGAACACGAACAAAGTTAACAACAATGGTAGGAGTAGGAGGGACGTGATGTTTGCAGCCGCGGCTGCTGCCATTTGCTGCATTGCATCAGGCCCTGGCAACGCGATTGCGACTGAGGATCCAAAGCCAGGGACCCCAGAAGCTAAGAAGATCTATGCTCCTGTCTGTGTGACAATGCCCACTGCACGCATCTGTCGCAAGTAGAGCAAATGCTAGCATGAGCACGCCTTTTGCTGGTGTGGAAGTTGTTATTTGTACAATGTATGGGCTGGTGTAATATTACTCTCGCAAACCTTGTTATTCTTGCTCCACAAAAGGAATTCCATATAGGGGTTGTCATCAAATGACTTTATTCAGTGGTAGTTGAACTCACCATCGCATGTGTTAGACTTGTCGCATGTTAAGATCACTGATATCTTGTTTGAAGTAGAAGAGTGCGGTTGTGCCTAAAAGTAGACAATGCATGGTGTATATCATATTTAATACCTCCCACTTTTATGTGAAAAAATCAGTGTCGGCTATCTTAGGGTATGTGAGCGATTTCCCCATTTAAATGATTAGTTGCAGTATAAGTGATGTAGGTTATAAGTCCTTGTCTTAATTTCAATCCAAATGGATGGCCAGCAGGAAAGAAGGATTAGCTAAAGAGGACAAAGATGAAAGTGGTAAGTTGGGTATAAAGAAGTGCTCCTTATTTAAGAAATTGAAGCGGGATAAATTAAAATAAAAAAACAAAATTCAGGTAGCTGACTTTATTATAGTTGAGAGAAGACTTTTACATTAAGTCGATAACTACATTGAGATAAAGCCCTAACTATGGCCTCACACTATAGACCTTCCCAGTCGTTTTGTTGTCAAGTCTTCTTTTTTAATATAGCACACTCTGGTGATGTACCTAATAAATTTCTCTGTGTATATTATATGATTGCACGAGTAATTTGGCTTCGATTTGGGTCTAGGTCCAAGCCCATATACTCGGTTCCAGGTTTGACTCATAGTTCCGGATTTCATTTTAAGTTTAGGTAGGGCATGTGACCTATACATGAGCCATGTACGGCTCTTATTACTAATTCTAGTTTAGTCTCAGACATATATGAACCTTATTTGGCATCGATTCCCCGGGCATTAACTGGCTCCAATATTTGTGAGTGCGGGCGTGGGGCCTAGAAATTAGTCCCTTCTAAGTTGGGAATACCCTGAAAGATCCAAAAATATATATACGAACATTACTCAAGTCTGACATGTGCTTAGGCATTAGGTACCGGTAATACATATATATCATGTCTTATAATTATATAACATATATACATACATAATATAATATATTTTTAGTACACTTAATAACATCCCAGGGACTTGGGTTGGTGCCACTTAGCAAGTTGGGCTCATTACTTTTTTATCCAGCTTGTGGTTGGCTAAGACTTGCCACATTCATTGTCACAGTATTCATTTGTTATTGGGCTCGGCCTTATTAATAATGCAACCCAGACCACTTGATCGTATATTGTCTTTCACAGCAATACTCGTTCGATCACAGTGGGCTCCACATAAGAAATTATCAGGATTCAGAGTCAGGACAGACAGCCGACACATGCTCAAACGCGAGAATTCATCGTCACCGACAGTTCCAGCTGTACTTAAAAAAAAACTCTACCTACTTCATTGGATCGATCGGCTACGCTCGTAACAAGCCGACCAAATCTTTTCTTTCAGCTCATGGGCCTGTTTGTAATACAATGCATGGAAATTGAATACATAAGATTTATTTACGCTTTCCGGCTGAAGGTAAACGTAATGAGACCTGAACTCATTTTCGTGATGAAACATTTGTTTAACGAATGTTGGCCATCATCATGTCAGGTGTGACCTGATCAGCTACTTAATTACATGCCCTTGCTAAGTTTTAATCCACTACTTCAGCAAAAGAAAAAATGTTAATCCACTCGTCAGGTGGACCCAAGTTGCGTAAAATTTAATGAAAGGTTTGATGGGGGAAGACAATGACCGTACCTCTCCACCAGATGATTTATACAGCTAGCTTGCAGCAGGTTTCCAAGTGGCTTTTAGGTTGTGTGCAATATCAACCCACACCAAACTCCACCCACTCACTACTACCAAGATGAGAGTAAAAACATCAAGATGTTCTCTTCTTTGAGTGGTTACTTATTGGACTTGTTCTCCATCATTATAGCCTAGAGTGAATTTATAGACCACATCAATTATGCACCCTATCATAATTACAGGTTGATCAAATGGAAGGATTTGCTTATTTAGCAAGCTCAAACTTGGGGTCTCGGGTCCATTTCAAACCCGGACCTGTAAAATGGAAAGTTCAATCTTTCAGGCGTGAACTTGGGCTCTACATTGGCCAAATCTTGCACTATCGCTGGTATTCATGGACCGGCCGGGGCATATCCAGAGCCTTTTAGACACAAATGCCCATATCTGTACCAAGCCCAACAAGGACCTTGCGTGCCCGGCCCAAGGCCAGCCATTTAGTCAATTAGACCAGGCCAAGCCGGGCTTTTTATCACTTTTTTTGCCTTTCTAATTCCTTCTTTGGGTAAATAGTCACTAAATCACATGTAATAATTATTCGGTCCAGGCTCGGTCTCTCACTTAATCAAAGCCCAGACCCATATATTAAATGGGCCAAAAATTTAGATCCAAGCCAACCAAGATTAGGCTGGGGTTCACTCAGGCTTAGGCTGGCACATAATTTAGGGCGTGTTTGATACTTAACTAGTTAAAGTGAAGTAAAATGAATACAGACATTAAATGACATGGGGTCATATCAAAAGTATATAATTTCAAAATCTTTTTCAGATTTTTCAAAAAAAAGTCAAAAAAGCAACATCCTTTCTCCACTAAAAGACAAAAAAATTCCACTTTTCTATACAAGAAGTCAAAAAAATTCCATATCAAACAACTAAAAACAAAACACCATCATAATACCTTATATTTTATTCTCTCTTGATTTAATACTTCACCTCACCATACTTCAATTCACCATACATAAAAAAAAAAAGGTAATTTTTTTTTTAAAAATTCAGATGAAATTTTGAAATTGTATACTTTTGATATGACCCCTTGTCATTTATTGTCTGGATTCACTTTACTTGTCTTTAACTAATTAAGTGCCAAACATGCCCTTAAGCACCCCTAATTGCCATCCCTATCCCGGGCTGAGAAAAGATACATTTGTGTTAAGAAGAAAATAAACATGAAAGTGCATTAAGCTAGGTCATTTTTATAGTTAGTTTCCCCGAGCCTAATCTCCAGGCCAATGCATGCATGTCCCGGCTCACCCTGGCTCGACCCGACCCTCGGCGCTCTCTGCCCTGAAATTTATCACACGTCGTGTCAGCAAAAGCCCCACGAGCTTCCAATGAAAGCAAAGCCGAACAAACCCCATCCACTTTACTTCTTTTCAAATTACATCCACGTATCCTCCCTGTCAGCTGAGCTCCCATTGCCCTTTCTCCTGGTCTGTAACACTCCACATTTACCCAAAAAAAAAAAAAAACACACACAAACACTCCACATTTACATTCCCCAACCATCTTCCTGCTTCATTTTTAATATGCTTTCCTTCTGTCTAGGGTTTGGTATTTCTTTTACTACGTATCATTAGATGATTTTCCAAGGAAAGAAAAAACGCACTGTTTGAATACTTACCGAGGAAGATGATGATGATGATGATGGGAAAGATGAGATTGTGAATGTGATTGCTTCTTCCCTCTTTCTCTTATATAAGGCCGGTCGGTGAAATGTCGCTTTCTTTCTAGGGCATCTTATTAAGGAAGATAGATAGATAGATAGAGAGAGAGAGAGGAGTCGAAATCCTCCAGCCTTCACTCGGAGTGGAAGATCCGTCGCTGAGATTTTCTTTGGAGATTCCAATTCAAGGGGTTTTGCTCCTGATTTCGTGGAGAATCGAGGAATTCGCTTGGGAAATCTGTGTTTTCGTGTGGTTGTTTTTTTTTTTTATGCGAATTGATGAACTTGGATGCAGATCTGCTTGTCATTGAAGTGATATGCAGAGTGATCTAATCTGATTCTACAGAGAAAGCAGTAGGCGAGATCTTGAAGCGTTTTCTGCATCTGAAAGTAGTGATCTTTGCTGCTGTAGACTGCAATTGGCTGCAGATCTTGTGGAGGAGACTTTAGCTCTTCATCTATCAGATCTGTTTCTCGGAAAGATCGCTGCTTTAGGGCTTTGCAGATGCCTCCGATGGAGGGAGAAGGAGATCCAGGGGTTAGTATCAAGCGTCTCTCTCTTTGTTCTTTGAATATGTAATTTAAGATTTGGATGCTCGCGTTACATCATTAGACAGCTCTGTTTCGTTCGTTTTTTTTCTTCAATCCTCATGCATTGTTCAGATGTGAGAGTGTTGTTTCTGTTGATTTTTCTTTGTACATTGGATTGTGATTTGTGTGTCGATTCAGGCAAAACCTACCAAAAACCTAGGCGGTCAAGTGTGCCAGATCTGTGGTGATGATGTCGGCACCACTGTAGATGGGGAGCTTTTCATCGCTTGCAGTGTCTGTGCCTTCCCCGTCTGTAGACCGTGCTATGAGTATGAGAGGAAAGACGGGAATCAGTCTTGTCCTCAATGCAAAACGCGTTACAAGAGGCAAAAAGGTTGGTTCTAGATCCGATTTGCTATGTGTCAGTTTTATTTGATCTCGGTTGAAGGATGTTATAGTTGGATGTTTTGTTACTTGTTTAGGAAGTCCTCCTATTCATGGTGATGAAGAGGAGGATGGGGATGCTGATGATGTGGCCAGTGATTTCATCTATTCATCTGGGAACCAAAACCATAAGCAGAAGATCGCAGAGCGGATGTTGAGCTGGAAAATGAATTATGGACGTGGAGAAGATGTAGGAGGTCCTAAATATGACAATGAGGTTCCTTTGAATCACATTCCTTCTCTCACTAATGGCCAGACGGTGGGTGAATCTACCTATATGTTTGTAGTTGTTCTCCTTCCCATTTTGTGGTTGGTCTTCACTGTGGAGTGAATCTTTTGTTCTTGTTTTGTTTTGCAGTTCTCAGGAGAATTACCAGCGGCGTCTCCTGAACGGCTCACAATGCCATCACCAGGTGGGGGTGGGGGGAAGCGTGTGCATCCACTCCCTTATGCAGATGTTAATCAGTCACGTAAATTTCATTCCCATGCTTTCTAGCTTTAGCTTCATTGGTTCTTTTACACTATGCGTTTTGGGTTTTATGGTCATTAGTTTTGTTTATATTGATTACCATTTCTTGAAAATGCACCTTTTGCAGCTAATATCAGGGTTGTGGATCCTTCAAGAGAATTCAGCTCGCAGGGATTTGGTAACGTCGCTTGGAAAGAGAGGGTTGATGGATGGAAGATGAAACAAGAGAAAAATGTGGCACCGGCTATGAGCACTGGTGGTCATGGTACTTCGGAAGGCAGAGGAGCTGGAGATATTGATGCCAGCACTGATGTGAATATGGATGACTCCTTGTTGTGAGTTCCCCAACTTGTTGGAATGGTTTTGAACCCCAATGATTCTGTTTTTTTTTTTAGATTGGAGCTATGGAAACAGTTCAATGATATATATATTAATGTTTTTGCAACCCAAGAATGATAGATTGATGTTGTATGACATGATGGATGTCTTTTTCATTGGAATGGCCTGCTGCTAGGTTGAGTTGTGCCTGTTCTTGAGCAAATCAGACACTGGCATTGGGATTTAGCACCTAGGTTCTTGCTGTTTGTTTCAATTTTTATTTTTCTAATTGTTAGAAATAGTTTTGTTGTCATGATTATGCCCAGTGGCTCCATTGACTCAAGTCTTGGTTCGAGAAAATTTTAGAATCTTGAGATTTAATGCAATTGTTTTGTCTATGGCTATCAATTTAGTTTCAAGGCCATTTTGGTTTGGAAGTGGAACATTTTGATGGCGTTTTGACCATTTTCGCTCTCTGTTGTGGAAAAGATGCAGTGGTGAAATTTTGAAAAATATCTATAAAGAATATAGAAATTATAAAAAGGAAGTTAATCTCAAAAAATACTTGATATCACTTGTTTTAGCCTTTTCATTTGCTTGGGAGGGGTTAAAAGTCTTCTTGACTCATTTTCCAATCTTAATTTAAGGGTTTAGAGGGTTAAAAGTCTTCTTGACTCATTTTCCAATCTTGATTTAAGGGTTTAGAGGAAAGGAACATAAAAATTCTAAACTGTACATTTTCCCTGAATACAAACTGTTGCAAGTTGAAGCAAGGTCCTGGGTTTTCTTTTATTCTTTTTAGTTTTATACCATATAAGGAAGCATTGAAAAGTTTGTCATTGAACTGGTCCTCTGTGATGACTGATGCAACTGTGGTTCCTCTGTGACTTGATTTGTATAAAAACTATACAGTGGAGTGCCTTTTACATTGTTTTTCCTGCCCTGTCTTTACCAAAATTGATTACTGTGGCAAGTTGAGGCAAGGTCCTTTTGGGCTTTCTTTTTTCTTTTTAGTTTATGCAATATAAGAAAGCATTGCAAACTTTGTTATTGATTTGGTTCCTCTCTGATGCAGTAATGATGAAGCCCGCCAACCTCTTTCAAGGAAAGTTTCTATTCCTTCATCCAGAATAAATCCTTATAGGATGGTCATTGTTCTGCGGCTTATTATCCTGAGTATTTTCTTGCATTATCGGATAACCAACCCTGTTCGCAATGCCTATGCTTTGTGGTTGATTTCTGTAATATGTGAGATATGGTTTGCAATGTCTTGGATACTGGATCAGTTCCCTAAGTGGCTTCCTGTGAACCGTGAGACATATCTTGATAGACTTGCATTAAGGTAATGCATTTTTCTTGCTTTTCTTCCATTTTCTTTTTTACTGTTTTGGATTCACTGTCGTCATTCTACAGTTGAAACGTCTTGCAAGTGTCTAACATGGTATAAAAGTAGTCCCTCGCTCATTTTGATTTTTCTAAGTTAGTGTCAATATGAATTCCAGATATGACCGAGAAGGCGAACCATCTCAGTTGGCTGCTGTTGACATTTTTGTCAGTACTGTTGACCCATTAAAGGAGCCTCCTCTTGTCACCGCCAATACTGTGCTATCAATTCTTGCAGTGGATTACCCAGTTGACAAGGTTTCTTGTTATGTTTCTGATGACGGATCTGCCATGTTAACATTTGAAGCTCTGTCCGAAACTTCAGAATTTGCAAGGAAATGGGTTCCCTTCTGCAAGAAATACAGCATTGAACCCCGGGCTCCGGAATGGTACTTCGCACAGAAGATTGACTACCTGAAAGATAAAGTTCAACCTTCATTTGTCAAAGATCGCAGAGCAATGAAGGTAGAGGGCTACCTGTTTCTTGTCATGAGTTGGGTTTACTGTTTCATGGATATCTTATGATCTGAACTCGACCATTTGATGTGCAGAGAGAGTATGAAGAATTTAAGGTTCGTGTAAATGGGCTTGTTGCAAAAGCACAGAAAATTCCTGAAGAGGGATGGGTTATGCAAGATGGTACACCATGGCCTGGAAATAACACCAGAGACCATCCAGGGATGATCCAAGTATGACAACTTTCTTTTTTGCTTTTGGTAGATCTTGTTCACGTCTTAATATAATGGACAGCTTTTAATAGAGTTAAATAGTATAACTTATTGATTGGGCCCCAGTTTCATAGAATAAACCTAGGATGACAACGATGATGGTTATCTTAACAGGCCTGTTCAGTGGTTGCTTCAACTGTGTGTGTCTGGAAAATGTTTCTAGTGCATATTGATACTTTCTTTTTCTATGGTTTGACATAAGCCTTTTCAAATATTAATGTACAAATGAATTTTAAGAAAGATGATATGTATTTTCTATGATCTCGTAGATGCTGACTTCACATTTTTATAATTCATAGTTCTGCTTGGTAAGTGCTTTTGATTTTCCTGTTGTCTTTGTTAAAATGTTACTCATTTTCTTTGGTTTCCTCCATGTTCTGAAACTTGAATTTGGTGCGTTTCAGTGACAGACGCCTCCATCTAGGGACCAATGAAAATAGCCTTTATTGAAGAATTCTGGGTTTTCTTTTCTTTTCTTTCTTTACATATCAACTCAAGCAGGTCTTGTAAACTTTCAGGAGTTATGCAATCCTTCTCTCTCTCTCTCTATATATATATATATATATATATAAAATAAATGTATGTATGTATATTATAACACATCCTGTTCTATTATTGAGAGATGCCACTAATTGTAACTGAGAATAGAAATTACAGATTTTCTGTCGAAACACTCCCTCACGTCAATCCCTTTTTTCCAATTTCGGTGGAGTTACATAGTGATATGGCACAATTCTGAGGGCTATGTACTGCACAATATTGTGAACCTGCTGCTCCTTTCTGTCCCCATATTAGTTGCTAATTTAATATGCAACTATGGAAATACTGATTTTGAAACATATGGATAGATTTTAGGCTTGGCTTGGGATCAGACCCTGGGATGCATGCTTTGTTCTGGTGCAGCTTTAATTGCTGAAAACTGATTCATATTTATCCCAGTATTTACGCATTGTACTGTATAGAAACTACGCAAAATAATGCCAATTCTGGGATGTTTCTTGTTTACTGTTGCTTAAATTAGTTCCGGACCTTATTTTAAGGAATGAACAAGCATTTAGTTGAAAAGCGAGTGACAGTTTATTTGCTGGTTCATCATCATTTGCTTTAGCAATATATGGACCACTGTCATTTTGTACTAAAAGCTAGGATACTTTGATTGTTTGCAGGTCTTCTTAGGCCATAGTGGAGGGCTTGACACTGAGGGTAATGAGCTGCCACGGTTAGTCTATGTATCTCGTGAAAAACGTCCAGGTTTCCAACATCACAAGAAGGCTGGTGCAATGAATGCACTTGTAAGTAAACAAACAACGACAGCATGACTCTTAGCTATGCCTATTTATGCATCTTGCCTGTAATAATCAATGTGATGACTCTCCAACAGGTCCGTGTGTCAGCAGTCCTTACTAATGGCTCCTACTTGTTGAATCTTGACTGTGATCACTACATAAATAATAGCAAGGCATTGCGGGAAGCAATGTGCTTCCTGATGGATCCAAACCTTGGCAAATCAGTTTGTTATGTTCAGTTTCCGCAGAGATTTGATGGCATTGATAGGAACGATCGATATGCCAACCGCAATACTGTGTTCTTTGATGTAAGTACCTTTTCTTTCTCAAAGTTTTTTCTCGTCCTTTTCCCTTTATTTCAATGGATATCAAAGGGTTTTATTTTGTGTTTGTCATGCCTCAGTGATATTCTAGCAACCGTATTATGTCATTCTGCCCTTTCTATTGTCCTACATAAAACAATGCTGAAGGTTAAAGCGTCCTAAGGCACGCCATCCTAACGTATGCTGCTTTGCCATACCAATACCATTGGCAATGGTTAAGTCAAGTTTAACAACAAGCCAATCAATCTGAGAAGTCAAAGATTAGGGATTGACTTGCCATCTTTCCTTTTACCCTTTTCGATCAATTTATAATTCTATATCTATCTTTTGCTGTTTCTATCTAACTGTTTGCTGCTTGTTTTTTCATGTATTTTTAGATCAATTTACGAGGTCTGGATGGCATTCAAGGTCCTGTTTATGTGGGAACGGGGTGTGTATTTAACAGAACCGCTCTATATGGTTATGAACCTCCTCTCAAGCAGAAACATAGAAAAGCAGGGTTCCTCTCCTCATGCTTTGGGGGATCACGAAAGAAGAGTTCAAAATCAAGTAAAAATGGGCCGGACAAAAAGAAATCAAGCAAGCATGTGGACTCTACTGTGCCAATATATAATTTAGAAGATATCGAAGAAGGAGTTGAAGGTATTTATGATTACATTCCCACTGTTCTCTGTTTCTTCCAACCGTGTTACCTTTGTTTGTGTTATTATAATTGTATTCATCTGGTTTTTCTTTACCTCCTATTTTTTGTGTTGAAACCAAATTATGGCCCAGGGGTGCTCAAATCATATCATGCCTAATCAATTCTAGTATAGTTACTGTGCAAAGTAATTGCTTTTGAAACAGTTTAAATCTTGAATCTGTATTGCCCATTCATTCCTTCCTTTCTATTCAGAGCCACCATACAAAATTCAAGGCTATGTCACAATTTTATAGAATCAATAGAGCCCGAATGGCGGGCAGCAAAGGATCTTACCAACAAATTTTTATCTGATGCTTGGGAACATCTGATTCATGTGATAGTTTTATTCTGCTTTATAGTAGGTTTGTCTGAATCAAAGGTCTGAAGCTATCTCCTAATTCCACTGAATGCATTAGCTTATTGTGCAGCCTGTTGTACTTGATCATCATCACCAAAGCTTTGTCCCAACTATGTTGGGATCAGCTACATGAATTCCCTTTCATATGTATAAATATTATTACCACTTTTACTGTTATATGTCAAATATGAATTTTGTAGTTATATTTCAATTCTCAAATGATTACATCTCTATGTAGTACCAGATGATTCATCAGTTTCCTCTTAATCTGTGACACTGACTTTCTTTCGTCTGTACCTATGAAACTCAGGTGCTGGTTTTGATGATGAGAAGTCATTGCTGATGTCACAGATGAGCCTGGAGAAAAGGTTTGGCCAATCAACTGTCTTTGTGGCCTCCACACTCATGGAACATGGTGGGGTTCCGCAGTCAGCAACCCCTGAATCTCTTCTGAAAGAAGCAATCCATGTTATCAGCTGTGGTTATGAGGACAAGACAGATTGGGGTAGTGAGGTATTTCCATAAGAAACATGCCAGTCTTCCTCTTTTGAGGGTTTTGCTTATCTTGACAGTCTTATCTTGTTGATTAGTTAGTATTCTTGTAAATAAGCTACCAGTAGGTTTGATTTTGGATGCAATCAGGAACTGCCTGGATTAGTCATTTGGGTGAATTTGTAGGCCCTAGTTATAAAAGAGCGATATTTAAGCTTGTTATCTTCCTCAAATTTCATTTTTGCCCTCCACCCTCAACCTAACACACAAAACAAAGATTTCTTCTCCAATGCAATTGAGCAAAAGCATCACAGAGAAATACAGAACTAGGGAACATTGTCAGAACAAATATGAAATTTACCAAGATTGTGAAGATCAATTCTCATTTCCACGGAAATGTAAACAAAGAAATATACACTGGAGAGAGGGACCGTATTCAACATTGAGCTGTGTAATATCATTAAACAGACTAACTTGAATCCTGATCAGATACCTTTCCGATGTAAACTAATACCATATTCCTCATCATCAACATTCCATCCAATACAAAAATCAACCATAACTTCCTCAAGTAGTTGTTAGAATCACACAATCTTGGTTGATAGAATCATACAATCTTGGTTTAATACTTGGGATTGTTTGAGAAACTGTCAAAGCACAATCAACTTTGTGTCCTAAATATCTTGGATAGATCAGATCAGCTACATTAAATGTGGACTGTATTTTAGTTGTCCTTTAAATCATAACAAAACTAAAAGATCTTGTCACACAAGCATCTTTATCATTGGTCATTTCTATTCTCTATTTTTCTAATAAAAGCTTTCTCTGCAGATTGGATGGATTTATGGTTCTGTTACAGAAGATATTCTCACTGGATTTAAGATGCATGCCCGTGGTTGGCGGTCAATCTATTGCATGCCTCATCCCCCAGCCTTCAAAGGTTCTGCTCCTATTAACCTCTCAGATCGTCTGAATCAAGTACTTCGATGGGCTCTAGGTTCTGTTGAAATTCTCCTCAGTCGTCATTGCCCTATATGGTATGGTTATGGTGGAAGGCTAAAATGGCTGGAGAGATTTGCATACATTAACACCACCATTTATCCAATCACTGCAATTCCTCTTCTTGCATATTGCACACTGCCAGCTGTCTGTCTACTCACGGGGAAGTTTATTATTCCACAGGTATCTAACATTTTCATCCTGAAATCCATATCTGGATAAGATCACTAGTTTTTACAAATAATTAAAACTCAATGTTAAAATTTGGAAATGATAAAAAAAAAAAAAAAATTTGAAATGCATGACCATTAAAGAAGGTTGAAATGCGTAAAAACTATAGGAGCTCTAGACTGTATTACAACTGCATCTTTGACAGAATCAAAAGTGGGAACCATGTCACATGGGATGTCAATTTTCCGGCTTTTCTTCCCAACCATTGTGGAAGACACTTTGGGCAAGCCTGTAACATGATTGTATCATAAATCATCTGTTATACGGAAAACACCCTCTGACTGCCTTTCTAGAAGAATCCAAATGTGCCCTTGGTGAATAACCAACTAATTTTCCTTCGGATATAATTGTTGCTTTACACTAAGTTGCTCATTATGCAACTTATGCGGAATGTGTGTCATTGATCTGGATTCAAATCTGATGGCTGCAGATTAGCAATATTGCTAGTATTTGGTTTATTTCTCTCTTTCTCTCAATCTTTGCCACGGGCATATTGGAGATGAGGTGGAGTGGTGTTGGGATTGATGAGTGGTGGAGGAATGAACAGTTCTGGGTTATTGGAGGTGTGTCGGCCCATCTTTTTGCGGTTTTCCAAGGTCTGCTGAAAGTCCTTGCTGGTATCGACACAAACTTCACAGTCACATCCAAGGCATCAGATGAAGACGGTGACTTTACCGAGCTGTACATGTTCAAATGGACAACCCTGCTGATACCTCCCACCACTCTGCTCATAATAAACCTGGTAGGGGTTGTTGCTGGTATCTCTTATGCTGTCAACAGCGGATACCAGTCATGGGGACCACTTTTTGGTAAGCTCTTCTTTGCCTTCTGGGTGATTGTCCACTTGTACCCCTTCCTCAAGGGTTTGATGGGGCGCCAGAACCGAACACCAACCATTGTGGTCGTTTGGTCGATTCTCCTTGCATCCATCTTCTCTTTATTGTGGGTTCGGATTGATCCATTCACCACCCGAGTTACTGGCCCAGATATTCAACAGTGTGGAATCAACTGCTGAAAGAGAGAGCAAAAAGAGCACTCCAGCATAAAAGAGATTTCGTGAGATTAGTAATGTTCATGCAGAGACAAGGGTTTTAATTTAAAGTATGTGATTTGGTGTTTCCCCCTGTTAAGTACATTGGGAATCAAATGTAGATAGGACATTTTGAATTGTTTCTGTTATATCATAAATTATTTTATTTTTGTCCTACCAATGCTTTTAATTATTTATCCTTGGGTTAAAAGGTGATTTCCTGCAGCTTGGATTCTATCTTTTTGCGTCTCAAATGAATGAAGGAAATTATGCTATTTAGAGAGAGGAATATACAACTTAGAAATGTTAATGTGGCACCATCTTTATGTGAACTAACTTTTCATTTATTTGCTTCTTATCATGTATGAAGATACTCCTTGAGTGCCAACACACTCATGGTTGGATAGTGTTGGCACCTTAGTATCACACACTTGCCAAGGGATGCATCCCTGGGTCTTCGAGTTCGAAGTATCACTCCTAACCAATAGCCCAACATTATAAAAAAAAAAATCAAAATTTTATGGTAAGTTTTATGTATTGGGTGGCCATTTATAAAGAGTACAAGGTTTTCAAATTCTGATCCTGATAATTATATATTATGTTATATTTCTAGTGGTCCCACATGATTAAACGTACTTTTAACATTACATAAGATAAAGGAGTATTTGGGGGAAAAATGTTTGTTAAGTCATCATAGTTATCATGTAATGCTCCTTGATTGCAGCTGATTCTGACCCTCTTGGATCTTTTATTCGAATGAATGAATGGAACGCTAGGAATTTGACCTCACATCAGTTGATGTCCCACACATGCCAAGGCGCTAGCACAGTGGACCAGATGTTGGCATGAAGCACCTAGAGTCAAATCATCATCGTTACAACCTTATCTAATTAAGATTTTCTGATTGCTCAACTTTTTCCAAGTTTTAATTTACAATTTAGTCTCATCTAATTAAGATTATCTGAGTGCTCAACTCTTCCCAATTTTTAACTTACGAGTCTTTATAACACAACCCAGGCATGAGAAGAGAGGATGAACTTGGTAGAGAAAACACCTGTTAGTTACACCCACATCATCATCATCATTATCGTCGTCGTTTTTTTAGTTTTTGTTTCCAACAATGCAATCTAGTTTGTCTTTTTATCACCAGCTATCAACCCGGGCGGTGCCGGTGATGCCAACCTCGGACCTCTAGCTATTTCAAAGTGAAAGAAAACTGAATCATAAAATAGTTAAACTGACCAACATAAAAAGGGAGTGAGTCACCACCAACAAATGCTCACATTTGCTACAAAGGACCATCAATGATGTACATATATATATTCCCTTGCTCCTTTGAAATTATATCTAACGTTTTAGACAATGTATGTTCACCCAAAATAATATCACAGAAGTAAAAATAAGAATAAAAGTAGGCTCCCTTAAATCCCTACTGGCCTGTTTGTTTTCAAGATTTCTGAGAATTCTAGTTGGGGTTTACAATGCTGTCCATCACTTGGTCTACAATGTATATAGCTGGTAACAGTACCATTTGTGTCACATCCCGGTCCCGAATCACCCTGGCCTAGGGTAATCTCCGAGGTGTGTCACACGTACTCCCGAGCGCTATACCTGTCTCGAGCCAAATATAACACACGAATGAGAGAAAAACAACTTTTCCACACACGTGAGCCAAAACTCACTAAACACATTAAAAGCAATTAAACATAGCGGAAGCTGTAATTTATTTACTTGAGGTATCAAATTCCCGTTCAGTCTAGATAATAATTCAAGTTTCAATACAAAAGAATTATACAAGTATTTACATTGAACTACAACATAAGGTATAATAAAGAACCCTATACAATCAATACCAAAAATATAAACAAAAGAATTTCTATCACCTAAGTGTGGCCCACACAAAAAGGGGCTAGCCACACAACAAAAGAGTTTTCCAAAAGATGATTTCGCTCTCCGAGGATGACAAAGTCACTAGGCCTCAGGCGTAGGCCATTCTTTTAACCCTGAAGGTACCTCGGGTAATTGATATGCCCCGTCCCCGCCCCGCCATAACCCGATTGCCCCGTGGGTACCCCGCCCCGCCCCGCCCCTCAAATGTAAAAATTTTAAATGTGCAAGACTTGGGATTCGAACTTGGGTGGAGGAGCAACTATAGGTTTGCCTTACCACTAGACCAAACTTCATTTCTTATAATGTTTTACCTTATTTAAAATATATTAATATATTCAAGATTGTTACACACATATACATATATATACACACACACACATATACATATACATACACATACATATATATATATAAACTTATTTAATGGCGGGGCGGGGTACGGGGCGGGACACGGGGCGGGGAAAAGAGCAAACCCATCCCCACTCTGCCCGGCCTCCGGGGCACAGTTTTATTCCCCGTCCTCGCCCCACCTAAGGATCGGGGCGGGGAAAACCCGCACGGGGAGAGGCGGGCATGCCTGGGTGGGGGGGGGGGGGGGGGGGGGGGCGCAAAATTGCCACCCCTAATTAAGCAAGCATAGGCAAAATAAGGAAATACATAATGTTCAATTGAATTTAAGATGGGTAAATTAACAGAGATCAATAACAAATACCGACTGGGCAAATTGTGCTTAAATGTATAATTTATGCATGATGGATCAAGTAAAATGGAAACACACAACTTGTCTACTACCTCAAGCTCATCCTCTAAAAAAGAGAGCAAATCTAGTTGGGATGTCACCAGCGGCCCGACCAAAGGCTAGCAGGCTACCCGAGTTTGGAGTTCCAGAGCTCCATATGACTTACTGCAGTAGTCTCAATTTCACAAACGGAGTGTAACCCCGTCGGGTATCACTGGGTCGAAGCTTAGTAGTGCCGACTCGATAGAATCAAATAGTACTCAGAATAAAAGTGGAATTGAGTAAGCTCATGTTCATTTAGTCATAATCAAATTGAATGATAATCACATATTTTCAATTTCTTACTCAATCCTCATCTCTAACAAGTATCAATTCGGATGTACCCAAATGAAATTACGATCCGAACATAAAAGATTAGACATCAGGGATTACTAAGAGTATTATCAAACTATTGAATAAACTTTGACGTCCGAGAGGAATTCATACACCAATATGAAATGCAATTAATTAGATATTGAGATATTTTTGTTTTACTATTCAACTCTAGATTTTTATATTTTTAGTCCTCTACCGTCCATTTCAAAATAAGTTGGAGAAGTCAACGAATTACTACTTGGTTTGGTGTCACCAGCTACAAGGAATACGTTGAATTTCCCAACGAATTTTCATGGCATAGTTTTAGACTAATGAGTATCCATCGGCCCAATTTATATGGTTAAAGTTCTCATTCTAGAGTCATAAGATCTCAAAATTCCCTAATTTCCTACGGAAGTAAGGGTGCACACCATAATCCACTAAACGAGGGATTAAGGAGGGTTAGAAGACACTAGGAGTGTCAATAATCCTGTTATTGGGCCCAAAAAGCCCAAACAAAATGGGTCAGATCAGCTCGAGCGGGCCCATGTCCGCTCGAGCGCCCAGTCCAGGATCCCATTTCGGAATTCCTGCTGGTCTTCTCCTTTCCCTGCTTTCTCTTCTTCTCTTCTAGCTTAACCCAGCAATAATAAGCCTCATTGCTCCCCATAATCACATACACAATACTTCCATTCATTCCAAAACAAACCCACATGAATAAATCCAACTCATTTAATCATCTATCAACATAAGAAACCCAAAATTATTGAGAGAGAAAAATTACTTGAATCAAATGAAAATTAACAAAATGTAAACCCGAATTATGCTTATACTTGCCTTGACTAAGAGCTTTCCAAAGTTCCTCACACACTTGATTCAAAGAAAAACCCAAAAGCCCCAAATGAGCCAACCCTAATCACAAAACATATGGAAAATGGCATGAATGTGCATGTTCGTCTAACTAAGAGTTTCCTTGACTCTTTCCAACTTACATTTCAACTAACATAAGGTTTTGGGGGTTTACCTCTAGCAAGGTCTCAAATTTGAAGGACATGGTGGAGTCTCTTATCAACAAGGAAGAGAAAATGATAGAGAAGATGAAGGTGGACTCTTCCTAGCTCCCAAAGTACTCACTCCCATTCTAAATCTTCTTGATGATGGAGGATGATGAAAAGAAGAGAAAATGAAATGAAAGAAGGAGACGAGTAAAAAGGAAGAGAAATGGATAGGAAAGAAAAGAGGGTAGGGTCATTTATATATGTAAGGGAGTAAAGTGCCCATTTGCAAAAAGGTCCACTCCAATAGCATATTTCTATTTCGAGTCAAATGAGGGTTCAATTATGCAACAGTTGGTCAAATGAAGAAATGCCTAATATAAAAATCGATGTACTCGTCAAAATACACGCGATGATGTCAAAATGACGCGCAAATGATGAAAAATGCAAAAATCAATATTTACGAAAAAGCCCTTGACTCAATTCAATTGAGTCAACTCCCTTATAACTCACCTATACAAGGTGCAAAACTCATCTAACTCAATCTGTAGAGATTAATAAACACTAACCACCATAACTTAACAGTTAAACACAATTAATTAATACTAATTAGGGTTAAATCGGGTCGGGGTGTAACAATTTGAAAACTCAAATTTCTGACATTCTACATGAAAGGGTTAGTTGCTGTATTGCTGTCAGGAATTTCATACCTCCAAACAAAGGACTCTGAATGGTGCATGAAATCCTTCTAATGGTTATATCACCCCCAAACAAAACCCCAAGCTTGTAAGCAACCTGTGTCACAAACGAGCCCCATCCCTTCCCTTACCCGAACTCTTAACGACAAGGTCTCGTGTTACAACACACTCCCATCCCTACCAAAAAAGACACGCAAACGCCTCGCTCTTACCACAATTCCCATCTTTTTATTAACTTACCCTCACCTGCATTCTCTCAAAACGGATGGGAAATCCCTGACATCATCATGCTCATGTTCATACGCATGCATGGTATGGGAGAAGGTGAAATTCCTTGAATAATAAGCATCAATGTCAAACTATATATGAGGTCCCTCTACTTACGTGCCTACATGACTATATACACATATGGTCGGCACAGGCGTATATACCATTCATGCCCATGGATGCATATTATAACCTTATACATACATGCATGACAAATGGTCGGTTGTAGTCTAAACGTGCCCGGTTGAGATGGGGTGTCTGCATGGTAAGGAATCTACTCAGTTGTAGTGTTATGGGGTTTTGACATATTAGTTCTCTTTAAATTCAATTTTTCCAATTTATGATTGAAATTCATGACGGCAAATACGCCAAAACCCTAGTTTTATTTTGTATTTTGTTACACGTCGGCCAACCTTTACCAACTAATTACCATCCTATCATCATGACTGTAGACAATAGTACTTTTTGGCTTTTGGTTCACTCGCTAGGAAGAAGGAGTTCAAACCCCCCACCAGGGATCGATCCCCGTTGAGAGGGATGAGAGTGAGATTCCTTAGCAACAGGCCATTCCTATATTTCTCTACCCGTGTAGCTTTTGTATCACTGTTGTAAAACATAGTTTCAGATGTTGTACGGGTAGTGTTGAATCCTTTACATATTGGCCCATGTATCAGTTCATGGCTGATATTTCAGTTTATGAAGTCCTTTTCTTCTTTATAAAAGATAATTTATAAAAATATTCAAAAGATAGAAGAAATCGTTGATCTTTATTCTTAATTGTTTTTAGATTGTTTTAGATGTAAATATACTAGAGATAGTGGTTAACATTCAGCTCCAGTACATTTTTGGTGACACACTCAATTCTTTTCCATCAGTCATGGGCCAAGGAAATACAACTTGATGAGTTTTAAAACGATGGTTGATATGGAAAGGGAATTTTCAGTTTTTCCGCTGCTTTCATCGGCCGGAAACCTGCATTTTCAGGTTTTCCAGCAATACCAGCAGCGGAGAAGTCGCACCTGACCCCAACTTTATAAGCACACCTTTCCTAATTTGTATTTATTAATATATATATATATATATATATATTTTATGCATTTAACTTCGGCATGTGGTTGCTTGGGTAAGGACCCTGCCCAAGAAGTGGGTCTAGACTTACACACAGATTTTTTGTATCCTAGTGTCTTGGCTAACCTGGTAAGATGAAATGAGATAGCAGAAAGAAGAATATTGCATGTGTATGATGATAGAATGGGCAAGCATGGATAGAAGCACGTGCTTTCACACTAGCAATTTAATCCTGTAGCCATGTGTTGTATCTAATGGGTAGAAAGAATACCTTTTCCAGTTTTTGCGTACTTCCTCTATAATAAAATTATAGGACAGAGTGTTATGTATGTGTTAACACAACAGAGAAATCTCTCTTCCTGTTGTCTGTAAATCCAAGAGATCCTTCCGTCTCAATCTCCTGCATTTCAATCGCAACATCAGAAAACAGAGAACAGCACTCAAGCCTCAATGAATTGAGTAGAAACTTCTCATGCCCAGAAACTTGACTTGGCAAGCAACCTCTCTTTCGTATATAAATATAAAGTCATCATAGAATAATTTGGTCATCACACCTCTTAAAATTAAGAAATCCCAACACTCCAGATATCAATCACACAGGTTGCCTATCTCTGTTTCTTCGAAGTGGGAGAAAAACATGAGTCTAGAAAGATATCTGCTCCCTATTTCCATCCTATGCTTCTGTTGCAATACCTGTTACAGAAATCCATTAGAGGGACGACTATCTAATTGTGTTGATGAGGTACTTCCCCACAAAGAGATTGCCTATCCTACATATTTTGGCACCATCAAGAATGAAGACCATGGATTTCAGTCTGAATTAACGGAAGCGATTGGCTTCAAACCCATCAATTCAAGATTGAGGAGGCTCGATAATGTGGGTAGTTCTCAAACTTCAAGTAGAGTGGTGAACGTTGATGATTTTGGAGCCAAAGGAGATGGGACAGATGATACAAAGGTGCTCATCAATTTCAAGATAATAAAAAACAGAAAAAGAAAAGGAAACAGAAAAGAAGCTTATAGTTGTAGTCTCTATCACTCAAAAGTAATTGAAAAGACCTTATAGTTGTAAGCATCTATCACTCAATGTGATTCAAAAGATAATGAGAAAAGAGCTTATAGTTGTAGCCTCTATCACTCTATGCAATTGAAAACAATTCTTACTGTTGGGTATCTGATGATGCATGAAATTTTGTTTCTACTCATGGTTTGAGAAAGTCCATTTTTTCTTGGTGCAATTAGCAGGCATTTGAGAAGGCCTGGGAGGAAGCTTGTTCATTTGCTCCATCTGTTTTTGTGGTGCCTAAGAACAAGAACTACCTTCTTAAACCAATAACATTTTCAGGCCCTTGCAGATCTTCTATTACATTTAAGGTGAGACGAATCTGAAGCCCGAACAGACATAACAACTGAGTATTTTTTAGATTGATGATTGGTCCATGAACAATTCTCTTGATTTCAATAGGTCAGTTCATCTTACTGTTGTATTTTTCTAATCTCATTTGTATCAGATTCTTGGATCCATTGAAGCTTCCTCTCATCAATCTGATTGGAACAGCAAAGATGGAAAACACTGGCTTCTCTTTAGAATGGTTGACAACCTGAGAGTTGAAGGTGGTGGAACTGTAAATGGCAATGGAAAGACATGGTGGGAAAACTCATGCAAAACCAACAAATTACTAGTAAGTAATTTGGACTCATCCTTGTCACTTACTTCACCAGCTACATTTCTCTAGCAATAGCAACTAACTTAAAAAAATTTCTATTGTGGACTTGCAGCCATGCAAAACTGCACCCACGGTACGTTGATGATCTGCTTCAACAGATAAATACAATCAGATTGAATCTTTATTTAGTGCATTCCACTATCCTTCAAAATCCTTTTTAATTGCTAATTAAATTCTCAAGTATTTCCTAGTGAAAAAGAGGACTTGAAAATTTTCCTTTTTACTAATGTTTCAACAGGCTTTAACCTTTTATTCCTGCAAGAGCTTACTATTGAGTAACCTAAGAATCAAGGATAGCCAACAAATGCATGTTTCCATTGAAGAATGTGTCAATGTGGTAGCTTCTCATCTCATAGTAACTGCACCAGACACAAGCCCCAACACAGATGGGATTCACATCACAGGCACCCGAAATATTCAGATTATGAATTGTGTCATTGGAACAGGTAAACTGTAAATGATACACCTTCTGTTCGATCTTTGATTTTCGCTTTCCTTTAATTCATTGATAACGGACATCTCTTTCTTAAGACTATTTACTGAGGCAAACAGATAAAAATGCAATAAGCCCAACTCAAATATTCTTGTCTAGACATAAATTTTCACAACCTGAGATTTGAAATTTAATTTCTGCGTTATCTATGATTTGAAGGCGATGATTGTATTTCAATAGTAAGTGGATCTCTAAACGTCAAAGCAACGAACATAACCTGCGGGCCAGGCCATGGAATCAGGTCTTGATCAAAGCTTCATTGAAATCTCTTCTTTGACTAAAAATAAACATAACTTTCATAAATCTAATCATTTTCAGTGAGTTATATCTTTTAATTTCTCCTTGGTAAGAACAGTATTGGAAGCCTGGGGCATTACGAATCAAAAGCTCATGTAGCCAAGGTAGTGGTAGATGGTGCCAATATTTTCGGAACAACAAATGGAGTCAGGATCAAAACCTGGAAGGTAAAAGAGTTAATTTTACACACAACAGTGTAAATGAGTATCACACATGTGCAACATAATCTTACATATTCATCCGTGTAAATGAGTAGCACACATGCAACATATTGTATAGGAGTCTTACTAGCTTGTCTTTAGAAGCAAGCCTCCATACAATCTCATGTACTCTAATTAAAATTACATAATCTTCTTTTTTTATCAATCTGAAACTAGCCTCCTTCAAATTATCATGAAGTAAAATATTGCTCTAACCAGAGTAATGTTTCGCCGTTCAATCCATCTAAGCCAAGTATCACTGTTATGGAAGTTCATGATGTACATAGGAATTCACCCACAAAACAAACGTATGTGTGAATACCTCAATATATACTCCATTATAATCTCAATCTTTGCTTAACAAGCAGGGAGGTTCTGGAAATGCAAGGAACATCAAGTTCCAGAACATTGTTATGCATGATGTCATCAGGCCCATAATCATTGATCAAAACTACTGTGATTCAAAGGACCCATGTCCAGAACAGGTAACACTTCCAACCACCACCACCCCTTCATTTTTCTAGTTAAGCTTCTGGGCTCTGTTTGCTAATCTAGAGTGAAAATTGGCCATATTTTTTCACAGCACTCAGCTGTGAAAGTGAGTAATGTGGTCTACAAAGGCATCAAAGGTACAAGTGCCTCAGAAGCAGCTGTGACATTTGATTGTAGCAAGAGTTTCCCATGCCATGGCATAGTGCTTCAAGACATTAATCTTGTGGGAAATGGAGGGAGACCCACTACTGGCTCATGCAAAAATGTTGAAGGCATTTCAGAATGGAATGTTTATCCTCCTTGCTTCTGAAAGAAAGGAACATGTACTTGTATTTGTTGATCTGGGGTGGTGTGTGTACATTTTTCATAAAATACAAGGTTGTATTGGGTTCTCTCTCATTTAACCAAAAAAAAAAAAAAAAAAGGATTGTATTGGATTCCTGTTTCCTAGTCAGATTTGGATTTTTGGGTGGAGAATAAGGTTTTCTAGTTTAATTCTTATTTTTCTCATCTTTCCAGGTAGAATGTGATTGACTGTAACATATGATTTAGATGCTGTTTTGGGGTTAAATGAGGAGGAAAGACAGGTCACACATGGTTGATTAGCTCAATCATATGGAGAATGATCCATTTCGTCCAATCAACATATCCTAGGTTGAATAATTGAAAATCAAACCAATCTGTTAATTCTGATCTGATCCATGCCCGACGATGGTTCGGATTTTCTTTAACAAAAATATCCATTCATTAATCAAACTGATATGGACCTACTTGGATTGCTTCTCACTCAAATGAATCATTCACTCCATTTAGATGATCTAGAAACATTTTTCTTTTTTTGGTTTGGGAGGTAGATAGTTGTATGAAATTGCGCTGACAAATGGATGGATCAAACCATTGGATCAATGAACTTTTTATTTCATATTGACCTATAGAAGAGTGGGGCAGTCCTGATTGACGGCGTGGATTGCCCAAGTGTCAGAATGAAGCTGCTTGTTTACAAGGTGGATCCCACAGTCCCACAGTTTTTAGTCCATACTGAGGACCTTACAATGTGCCCAAGGGGATACATTCCTGTGGAAATCTGTGCTATTATGCCTACATTGTAAAGATCTAATTAATCAACAGGCTCCCTCAGAATGCCAAGGTCTGACTCTCAAACAGGCACCAGATGAGGCATCAGGCTACAATCTAATGACCATGACAGTTCATTTAGTGGGCACACACAAATAATCCATGGCGGTCCAATTAGTAACTCCTAATACTATTCTTTTTTTCATTTCTTTTTTTTTTTTTCTTTCTTTCTTGAATGAGGATTTATTGGCACAAAAACTACGGACACTTTGTAGACAAGAACCAGCTGGCCTGACCGAGTCTAGAAGTTCTAATGCTCAGATTAAGGTGAAATTTCGTGAGACTCTACAGTGGGAGCTCATCTATTTAAAATCTAATCCTTCCAAAATAAATGCGCCTCTATCGGAATGGGTTCGAATTTTATTTCAATAGATGTTGGGATCACAATGAGATTGATCATATATGGATGTGGCAAAAGGTCGGCTTGTTTTATAACTGATCAATTTTACAATGGACTCATCTGTCTAGAGTGAAATCTGACCAAAGACCATTTCTATGAAGGCATGTAAATTTAAACAACTCAAAATGAATGTTTCTGTTGTATATGGGCCTCATCAAAATTTCACTCAAATGAGCCCATTGACTCGATTATATTCTATAAAAGAGAAGAAATTTATTTTGACAACGGGACTGGACCCCACAAATTTCCCTCTCATGAGACAGGTAGAACTTATAAAAATTTACAAGGATATCAGACTCTTTTATCTATTTAGACTGTTTGATTGTTGACCCATAGAGGACCGGTCCACACAACCATGATCTAGGTAAACCCTGCTCTAACTAAGGCTTCAGGTCTCTAAAAAAAAAAATCCCCTCATAGATAGTAGTGAGTCTAGTGACTTGTGAGGCCTGCCTAAAAGGAGGGATAGAAAGGGGGTATGGTGGGATTGCACCTATCAAATCCTAAGCAGATAGATAAGCCCTCCAAAGAAAGAAAAAAATTGGATGTTGAATCCAATGGTTGGCGTCATTTGAATAGACATCACAGATGGCAATCCAAGAGGCAAAAGTAAGATCACAGGGAGGCCCACCGGGCTCTTGCCATGCACCTCGCTCGTGAGGGCAAGCTATTGAGAAATTTGTAAGACCCCTGCATCTCATTGTTGTAATCTATTTCATGGAAATCATGTAACATATGTCTAGAACTTTATTTTAGATCCCACATAGTTATGTGATGATAATCAAGCAAAGTGTTCAACATGGATGACATGACTTTCATTGATATTTATGCCATTTTGAGTTCAAAAGAAGTGGATTCCACCTTCGATTGAAAACCATGATGGAAACATGACTGAGAATTGATGTAAAATTAATTAGCACTCTCCTTGTTGGCCGGGGTGACAGGTGATGGTGGCTTATAATTGAATTTTGAAGGTGGGCCCTGCCCCTTCTATCCGGTGTAGAAAGATTCCCTTCTCGTGAAAACTGAAAAGGGATTTGTAATCCCCTTCACTCTAGTAATCCATAACATGAGATTCCTATGCATAAATCTACAGTGGAGCAGTAAACAGGGAAAGAAGGATCATAACCCACCATGCATTTATAGGGCTGACGTCATGAGGGTGGATTCCAATTCCAATTTCCAGGAAAACTATGAACGACAAACTTTCAAAGCAGTGTCCTGTCTCCTGAGTCCTGAGCCCTGCCCTTGTCTTACTTACTCAGAGCCAGAGGTAGTCAAGTTTTCTTTGACCAAGATATTCCACAAGAGAGGGAAGGGAAGGGAAGGGAACACCATAGCTTAATCATATTCATACAATCATACCCCCACCAAATGGCAGGATCCAAAGCCAGTCCCTCTTTTGGTGAAAGAAAAGGCATTCCCCACGTTGATCTTCAGACCCTGTCAGAGATATTAGATCCAAACCGTCCATTCGTTTCCTCCAATACCCTGACAATTCTCTGAATCCATTTCCTCCTACAAGTAAAAAAAAAGAGAAAATTCATTGATTGCGCTAGTAAGAGGGAAGTAAAAATATATCATGATGTGACATTTTTTACATTTCTACTCAATGGAAAGTAAAGTGGTGGCTTGACATTCTTACCTCATTGCCATTTGGATGAAATAGTGTTAGGAAAGAAAAAAAAAAGTTGAGATGTAGTATACCACTAGCCCATTTATTTCTTTTTTAGCCTTTTTTTCTATATAATTCATAATTTGAAAAGAATTGAACCCTTAAAAAAAACCATTTTAACTTTTTAATTTTTCATGACCTTTACTCTTTCAAACATGTAAACAAACACCAACATTCAACAAATATTGTTGATTGGCACACGTAAGGCTAGTGATAGAGGAGTATATATCATCCTTACTCTAGAAGGGTCCACTTCCACAATGATGATCAACAGTTAATAATTGATGGGTCAAAGAAATCGAAGATCAGGGTCCTTTATAGACCCTACAACTTGAACGGCTTAGACCACTTTTAAAACAAACCATGTGGTTGTGAAAGACCATCATCGAGATTCCAGGCTAAAAATTGCAAGCACTATGGTTTTTCGGACATAATGATGACAAATCACCACTACTGGACAAAGCATCACCACCAGCACATAAAAACTTCAAAAAGGAAAAGATAAAAAAGAGTAGCAGAGCAGCTGCTGAGCCACAGTCTCATTCAGGCTATTGGATTGGCAATGTAAGCAAGCCTATGACATGCAACTGTCTTTGGCCTTCAGAAACCAATAAAACAATGGATTCAAGGACGTGGATCTGCGGTCTGTGCTCAGAAAGCCTGTCTCCCCATGGCCCATTCCACCTCTAAAGACAACACCAACTCAAGTAGAAGATCCAATGCAGATAAAGTTGAAAAGGAAAAAAACATGAATCATCTAACCAACGTATAGCTAGTAGAGTCACTGTTATTTTAAATGAAAGTGAAGCATCTTTCAATAACAAAAGATCCTACCATCAATGCTCTGCATAGCTTGGAACTCCATTCCCCTCCTTGTTTCCAAGAAATAAGCAAGGAAAGGGAAAGGAGAGAAGATAGTAGAGGAGATGAGGCATTGGTGTTTTGAAATGCAACAGCTCCAATTTACAGTATTGTTGTGGATGTGGTGGGCATTGGTGGTAGAGGCACAACCACCACCATTTCTAGTGTACTCACCACCCTCACTATCTGAAGTGCCGCCGGTGGCCGTGGTGGCAAGTCGCTCTACGCATCGATCGATAGAGACATTGGTGGTTGTCTTGGCGGTGATAGTGATTGTTGGGCTGATCGCCGGGATCTTCGCCCGTGTTTGCGGAGGAAGACGCTTGGCCGGCGACGGGGACCATGACATTGAAGGGTGGGTGGAGAGGAAGTGTGCAAGTTGTATTGATAGCGGTGTTCCGCCTCCGCCTCCGCCGCCACCGCCACAGGAGTCCAAGGGGGGAGAAGCTAAGAAATGAAGTGACTATTAACCCTTTGTGATATTTTGATATTTCAAAATAGGCAATGTATCGTATTGTATTGTATTAGATACTTCAATTTTATTTTATTTTTACTTGTTTAGGTGTGGTTAAGAGTAGTGAATGTAGAAGTTATATTGGGTATGCTTGTTTTGTGTTTTCTTTCAATTTTTTGTACTCTATTTACTATAAACTGATTATTGATTTCCTCCATTTTTGTTTGGATGGTATAAAGCTTATGAACATCATTCACTACAATGTATTATTAAAACTTTGTGTTACCCTTTCAAGGTAGTATTTTCCCTATGGTCTGCTGCCAGTAAACTCATAGAGACGGTTAGGATTAAAATCTGTGGCTAGGGTTTAATGGAAGAGAAATGTTGCAAGGGCTAGCTAGCCTGGTTTCATTACCAGATGGTTCCAATGTGCATATATACGAGAGATCTAATCTGCTCATTCTGATCAGAGAGGTGCTGAAATGATTCAATTTGGATTTTTGCAACATCTAATCTGCTCATTCTGATCAGATAGGTGCTGAAATGATTCAATTTGGATTTTTGCAACATTTAATCTGCTCATTCTGATCAGATAGGTGCTGCAGTGTTTCAATTTGGATTTTTGCAGCATCTAATCTGTTTATTCTGATAAGATAGGTGCTGAAATGATTCAATTTGGATTTTTGCAACACACCTGAAGCACTTCCTATCCAACATTCAAACCTGAGGAGGTCTAAATGGCAGCCTGCATTGGGGATAATTTCATTTCATTGTAATCCAACTTAATATTGGAAAAGAATTTAGGAAACGGAATAAAAAAAAAAGGGTTGGGTTGGAGTTTCTCAGGGTCTTTTTTGCCATCTTAAATTCTCTGTCTTGGGGTGGACTATTCCTGAAACTCCAAAAGTTTCACAGGAAGTGCCTCTTTAATTTGCTCTAAATTTGAAAAAATAATGATACCACTTCCTTTGTTCCCAAATGTTTCGTATTTGCTGCTAGCTCAATTATTTTTCATTTTCTTAGTTTTATTAGCAAGTGAAACACATTTATGATATGTTGGAATTTTATGACGCCACGAAAAAGGGATTCCTTGTTAGCAATGCCACAAAAAATTCGATTTTCACCCTTTAGAAAGTGGTTTTTGCAAAAGTCAAGAAAAAAAAGATCAAAATCCTCTCTCCTCTCTCTCTCTTTGAAAGGCCGCTACACCAAACAATAAAAAAGTGGTCACGAAAGATGCCTTCAAAGGAATCTCAGCCCTCTGGGTGAGGAGGTAAAATGGATATGAAAAAACTATTTTGATTTCAAATTTTATGTTACAATGGTTTTCTCCTTTAATTTTCTATGCCCTTAAAAAAAAAATTGGTGTTGCCATTTGTGTACTTCTCATGGGAGCTAATTGCCTTATTTGAACCCCGTTTGGGTGTCACCTTCCCTGGTCGAAAGTCGCGCGCTCACCTCAACTAACATCATTTGCATGGCGATTGGTGCAAATCCCATTTGCAGGAAGAGTATATGAATTATCATGCATGATCATTTCAATCATGCACTAGCAAAGTATGCCCTTGATAATAGTTTACTAACATAATAATCCGTGCTAAGCATGGATATGACCATTATTGTAATTTAAATATTCATGCATGAAGAGAATTCATAGATTTTAGAAAAAAAAACAAAAGAATAAGAAGGTTATGAGACTACATGTTTATATAATTCAAGAGCTAGTGGTGAAAATAGGAGAATTTGAGTAAAAATGGAGTGGTAGAGTTTGGTTTGAAATTGAGTTTTTCTAATAAAAGGGTAGTTATGAGTGGTTTTGATAAAGAGATAAATTGGATAGTTACATGAGTAGGGAGAGAAGATTTAAAAGAGAATATCAGAATAACTTACAGTCAAAATCACAGCCCACAGTTAAAATTAAAGCCAAAATCTCCTTCTTTAATATAGTATAATTGTGTTAAAATTTTATAAAAATTTAAAATAACGATAGTTTTGTATGAATTATGTTGAGATTGGTCAACATCGCAATCAAAATTGAATTTTATTAATATATATAAGTGGTTAATATCAAAATTATGACAATATTGTGAACATCACTCTGTATTGCATGATAACAAAATTATAGATTAAGAAAACCATATATACATGGGCCCACATTCATAATATATACCTTTTCAAGGTCAAAGAAACAGTATATACATGGGCCCACTTCTAAAGAAAAAAGGGTAAATTAGCCAAAAGTCCTTCAGCACGGTATTCTAAGGCATCAAGGACAACTACTTTTTCTCTAATGTCTATGGTCCAAACAGCTGGAGATATTTTGGTGAGAGGTCCCTATCATATGTTTTCATGACTAATTTGCCCCTTTCAACCCTCATTCATATGCCAAGTTAACTCTTATTCTCTGTTGTGCCAGAGGACTCATTCCTTCTTCTCTCTCATTTTCTATTTTCCGTTCCTTTCCATGGTTGTGGAGTAACGTTGCAGAGCACCTTCCGTCGCCACCATGACTTCCGATTTTCTCTCTTTCATTTCTTCAAAGATAGAAACGGTTTTACTTTATCTTACTCTTTCATATGAAGTCTCTTCCAAATCTCTCTCTCCAATTGATTTGAAAGATAGCAGTTTGCTCTTTTTCTTGTTTTCACTCTCTCCTTTCTCGATTGGATCATGATCATCATGTGTTCTTGTTGTGGATTTTGATTTTTATTAGAATCTGATTTTTCGTATTGTGACTTTTGGTGTCGCCGAGCTCAGATAAATTTCTCAGAATCTTTGATAAACTAGACAGAAACTCAAATAAATTTGTCAAAACTCAAATAAATTTATCTGAGTTTCTGGCAAAATTTAGAAAAATTTATCTGAGTTTTGAACAACTTTTGGTCATCAGCTACCTCTATCCTCTCTCCAAACCCATCAGAAAGAGACACTGTAAGCTAGAGAGTGTCTCCAAATGGGCGGGTCTCTTTGAAAGCAGTTTGAAATATCATCAAGTCTAGAGTTTGCAAACTGGACTAGGCTAGTATGATCTAGAATGGTATCTCCCTGCACAAAATCAGTTACTTTGGGTGGTGTTTGATGCATAAAAAAAATCCAAACGATTAGTCCAACCTCAACCTCTTAGTTTTTTACAATTGCACCCAACAACAATTACCCCAATATCAGCCATTTCCTTGCATCTCCAACCGAACACATCATGATTTTACAAGGTTGAGTTTTACTAGAAGCTTGATGACTTCCTCGAATTTCCCAAAGAAATGCCAATCTTATGCCTCTGTACCTGTTATGATGGAATCCAAGCCCCAGGACAATTACTTGGAGATGATACATAGGGGTTTTCTTCTCAACTGGACTTCACCCTGTTGCAGCAGGTGCTCGGAAAGTGGAGGTCAGTGCGGATACATGGAGAACTAGTTGTTGCCCCTATATAGGAAATTTATCTAAGTTTTCTGAAAACTTATGTTAACTTCTGATAAAACTCATTTGGCAAATTTATCTGAGTTTTATCTGAGTTTTGCCAAAATTCAGATAAATTTGTCTGAGGTATGCTTTTGCTGACATGTACATGGGCTTTTTTGTCTTTTTCACTGCCTCATTTTTATAAGAGGACTTCCTTCAGTACGATAACATATCGTGGACCTTAGGCTATAAAAGCAAATGATGAGGGACGTCCGCCCAAATGTCCCAGGAAAAAAACCCTTAATACACAGGCTTGCACGCGCTTTAATAGGAAGCATGCTTCAATTGGAAAACACATATACATCGGTCCACTTTAATAGCAAGCCATTTTACAAGATAGAGGAAATTGTATATACATGACCCACTTTAATAAACCATATATACCTATGTACAATTTAAATTCCACTTTTATAGGAAACAACTTTGATAGGTACCGTTATGACTTTGAAGTTTGAATAGTTTAGGACATGTTTCTTTCTTATTAGGGTGTATACGGATCGAATTGGTATGGATTAGGTCAAATCCATTACCTACGGATTGATGCATTTGGAATCTGTCACCAATCCGTTGCTGTTATAAACCAATCCGATCCATGGAGAATCAGATCGAATCAATTTAATCCGTTCAATCCGTTAAATCTAATGTTAAAGAAAGAGATCAAACATGTTGTAAAGAGTTTCAGCATACAAACTAACAATCCATAAATCAGGACTCCTGAAAGATCGATCAGTAAAAATTTGAAGAGCATGCTCTCAAGGCTCGGGTGAAATTTGGTCTAAAATTTCATTTGTTATATTTATATATAAAAGTGAAATACATTTTGACCTCTGAAGTTTTTCCTTCTTTTATATTTAGACCTCTTAACTTATATTTAGACCCCTTAAGTTCTTTTTATTTATATTTAATGTCAACGGATCGGATCGAATTGAATACGCGTATTGAGGGTGAAATCAGTCACCGATCCGTTGCTAACTGATTACAAGATTTTCAATCCGTTACCAACCTATTTACCTCCGGTTCGATTAAAAATCCATGAGTAGGATCGGATCAGTTTTACGGATAGGCGGATTTTTTGTGCACCCCTATTTCCTAGAATTTCTTACAAAAACTTAAGGTGTTGGGAGTTTTTTGGACTTGAGTGACTTTTTTTTTTTTTTTTTTTTGAGTGACTTGTCCCTTGCAATTTGCAAATGTCATATTTCTTCATATGGATTTCAAAATTCCAACCATATAAAAGGTTTCAAATGCCCTACTAGAATTTTGAAATTCCAACCCCTTTTCTTTTTTGTGGAATTTAAGTTGAATGCTCAAGTACAAAGTAGCATCCAAAAAACCCACTATGGATGGAAATTTAAAAAATTTTCAATTAGGAATTCTCTTAATTCCAGTAAAGAAATTAATAGACCCTTATTAGAGTCTCTTGTTTGCGCGCCGCCCCCCCCCCCCCCCCCGTTTTTGCAATGATCAAAAAGCCCCACATAAAAAACATCTAAGCCCTGACGCTAAGCGTATATGTGCAACCTGGTAGAGGTGTTCATGGGTCAGGCCAGCCCCAGCCCCAACCCGATATGGGCTCAGTCCGCTTTAGGCCGGCCTTAGATATGTAATTATAGGGCCATTTAATAATTAGGTCGGGCTTGGATTAAGTGATAAAAAGCCCAAATTCAGGCCCGGCCTGTGTAAGGAATGCAAGTAATTTAATTTAGTTAGTTCAAACAATTGCTCAAATGCCCACCAGAGTGATTAAAAAAAGTCCAGTTCGGCCCGGCCCGATTGATTGAACGGGCGGGCTCGAGCTTGACTTTTACAACCCTTGTCAGGCCTGCCCAGTGTTTCTAAAGTCGGGTCGTGCCTGGATATGCCTCAGCCCGGCCCATGAACACACCTATAACCTAACTTTAACCTCACATGAGACTTCGATTAAAGCGACAACATCATGCAGATAGCAGACCCAGATCGTTATATTTTGCCAAAGAATTAATGAGAAAATGCATATTTGTCAAATTTAAGAGAAAATGGACTCTAATAAAAAGGAAATACATTATCAAATTTCAATCAAGATTAGAAGTGACTTTTCATCATACATGCATGATGCACTTCCTTCCACATCCTTTTCATGACATCTATTGATAATTTTAACTTCTTTCTGTCAACATTGTCAGGTTTGTAGATAAGTTGTAGGAAATATAAAAGGGGCCAGTAGTTTTTTAATAAAGTTAATTAATGGGGGAAAAAGTGTGCAAAAATTTTCCCCCCAAAACAGGGGGAAAATAAGGGAGGGAGAGGGAAAAGTGTGGGAAAGGACCAAACTGCCATTTTTGTCCTTTTGAAACTTTTACAAAAGCAAGGACGAAATGGTAATTGTCCCTCTACCTCACAAACAAACAAAATCCTATTTTTTTAATTTTCTTCCCCCTACTTTTTTACTTCCCAAACAAAAGGAGGTAAAATTAATTTTCTCTCCCCTCCCCTCTCCTTCATTTTCCTTCCCCCTTAAATTTCCCCTCCCCTCCCCTCCCCTCCCCCTTCCCAAACACAGCATTAGTGTATTCTTTAATTATTAGACTGGCGACATGTGTATATATCTTACCCATTCATTTTGTAAGATTTGAAGTATAAAAGGGGCGGCCTCCCTCACTTGTTACTGTCCATAAATTAAGCAATACAAGCCTCTTTTTTTCCCTCTCAATTGCTCTCTCTCTCTCTCTCATTTTCTCTTTGATGTGTTTGTGAGGGTAGCGCGTCTTAGCCACGTGAGGTTGAGTCAGTTAGGCTAACTTAATAAAACATATTTAAGTGTTGGATGAGTGCCAACAAGCATATTCAATTTTCATGTTGGAAATAAATATGGAGTACATTTAAACACTGGTATCTCTCAAATCATATTATTCTTTATGATATATTTTGATAAGGTAGATTATTTTTCTTTAATCAATATTTTTGTTAATTCTTTATCATTATGTTATTAATTTTTAATCATTTTGTTCTAAGTTACAATTGAAAATATGATTAAGATATTGGAGAAAGCTAAAGAAAATTAGGTAAAAGTAGTCTAATTTTATTATTCATTAATGATTTATATTATTCATTTTATTTTAAAAAATTATAAATATTATTATTGCATGATAACTTCTTAGTTAGTGAATTACAAAATAAGTTAATTATATATACTAAATAAAAAAGTATCGATCTTGAATTATATATATATTTTGTCAGATTCGAAGCATGTTTAGTTTTTTGGGTGCATCAACCCTACCCACCGTATATCTCACTAATTATGCATGTCCACATTTGTTGATATAGTCATGTTTTAAATCTCCTCTAACATACATTTTATGTGGCAAGCACATTTTTTAATACAGCATACACTCAGTTGCGGACAATCTTTCACCATTTCTTCTTGACATTTAAGCCTTAATTCTCCTATTTCTTATTGTTGAGCAAAGAGATATATTGGGGTGACGACACGTTTTAAACACAAACATGATAGTTCAGTTGTGGACAATATTCCACCATTTTGGAAGATATATATTTATTCAAAAAGTCTATTTGGACAAACTCTATGGACAGAATTTGGGACAAACTGTCCACGTGGGGCAACGTGATTGGATTCTCTCAAAAGTTGAAATGCATTGTCCCAATCACGTTGCGCCACGTGGACAGTTTGTCCCAAATTCTGTCCATGAATTTGTCCATATAGACAAACTGATATTTATTATTGTTGAGCGATTTGGCTTTGTCGCTGATCATATTCTATCTATCTATATGTATGCACGAGTAAGTGTGCACATGTCATTATATTCACATGAATGAGATGTATGTCTGTAAGATTTATGTATTTCAACATCATGTAGTCCTCCACGTGAATATGTAAAACTTACAGCTTCCTCTTCCTGGAGGCTAAGACTTTAAAGTTTTTTGAGTTAGCAATTTTGTATGGTTCAATCTAGCTATTTTAGTGTGAAAGTAGTATAGTTTATTTTTCTTCGGCACCATAAAAAATAAATTATTTTCTTTATGAGTGAAAATAATGAATGCAAAAATGTGTTTTACAATTTCACATATTTAATCTTCATTATTCAAAAAAGTGGTCTCACATCTAAATAAATGGTCTTCCGACTTGTTGACTCGAAGAAATCTAACTAAAATTTTTATTTTATAGAAAGTTATATATAACCATCAAAAAAGTGAGGAAAAGTTGGTAATTTTTTCTATAGAATTTTTTTTTATCGATGTTTAGTGCTGCTATTTTTTCCGAAGAAAAGCATAAAAATAAGATACAACACTCTAATTTGCAATAGGTGGGCCCACCATATACTCAAAGTGTAGCCGGACTCTTCCTTGATATGTACCACTCTTTTTTTTATACTTGACTCTTTTGTCGGAGATTTGAGGCTGGTAAAAAATGATGGTTTACAAGATTAAAACCCATCACTCTTTGATTTCCAAAAAGACCCACTTAACCACTGCACCATCTAACACTTTCATATAAATATTTATCTAGAAATGATAAAAAGAAGTGAGATGAGGAAGGGACCTTTACCATGAAAACTACTTAATAATTATAGAAATGAAATGGGAAAGTGGAAACGGAAAATTCATTATGATTCATGAAGATTTGAAATCGAAAGAACTCCTAACATTTATTGACTATGAAATTAGGAGTCGGCAGGACATTAGACGGGTCCGCCAGGTTAGGCAGGCTAACCCTATTCAGACTTTTTTTTTTATGGGTTACAAATAGGGTTGCAAACGGGTATCCGATTCTCCAATTATCAAGAAGTTCCGACCCGTAAAAAACCAAGTCTAGAACCTATTTTAGGTTTTGATTCATAAACGGGTCCGAGTCTGGAACCTAATTTAGGTTCCAATTGATAAACGAGTCCGAATCCATATAGTTCCAACTCGAGGACTCGAGACCCAGCATATAAGCCTTTGATAGTGCAAATTGTACATCAAAATCAAGTTTTTTTTCTTTTTACATTTTAATGTACAATAGTAGAGGTAGTATACTTGATGAACATTTATAAACCGAATGAAATGCTTATTTTAAGAAAAATAAAGAATAAATATAGATTAGATTCAATTTTTGAACTAGATTCCGGTCCTTTAGGTTGACTCGGTTCCGGAACGAGATTTTGATTTCCCTATCAAAACCAGGTTTGGAACAAACTACATCGGTTTTGAGTCAAAACCGAATCCGAAACTCAAATAATTATTTAGAAAAGGGTCCACGTCTGTGTCCGGATCCACCATGGTTCCGATCCGGATCGTTCGGTTTGCGACACTAGTTACAAAATCCTGATCCGTGACCGACAGTATATTTGATGTGTCAAAATGGGTTCAGGCTAGCGGGTTGGGTCGCATTTTGCGACCTCTAAGCCGTTGAAGCTCACACCTTGAAGGCCGTTTTGATATAAAATATGTTTGTTCCGTGCCTTATCTCGCATCTCTCGTCTCTACCTCTCCTTTCTTTCTTTCGCACCAAGGGAAAAAAAAAAAAAAACACAAAAGGAAGCTTAATCTCAAGCCAACAATAGACTTTGGTTTCCCGAAAAGTGAAATCGGTAAGCTATTATTATCTCTCATCTGCTCGTTCCAGTTCAATTTTCAAGCGAATGTCGTCCGTGTCTTTCACATGGGCGCGCAATTTGCATGCTCTTGCTTAAGGTGTTTGACAGAATTCCTCAATGAAATGTCTGTCTGGAGTAAAATCAATTTTTGAAGGCTGTAGTTGTTGATATGAGGATTCTGACGGGGTTCAAGGTCGGTTGCGGAGACGGAGGCCCGTGCAATTAGATACTGTTTCTGGGGGTGAGCTATTACACTGTCCAAGCATATTTAGGGACTGACTGTTGGGATTTTCATAAACTGAGTGTAGCCAGCTTTGTTAGCATAAATGATTAGGTCTTCCTTATGGTTGATTTGAACTAGTTGTCTCTCGCTGTAGTTTTGTTCTTTGCCACAAGCAATTACAGGCAACAAGTGACAACAAATGGCTGTTCCAAGGATCCGAGTGCGGCATAGTGCAGCTGTGTATTTGAGGATCCAAAGGGCGCCATAAGATTGTTAGAAATAGCTGTTGCACTGTGGAGTTTAGGGATGGAAATTGGAAATGCATTGGTTTAAACAGGTGACATGCCCCCATCCGATCCTTTCAGGGGCGGGTTCCTGTTCCGGCTAGGGGCAGGCCTGGGTTTTGGCGGCTTGTCCTCTTTGCTCTTTTAGATTATTTGATTGTCTTAGCTATCAACATTTTAGCTCTTGATGAAAGTGAAGCATCAAAATATGGAGTAGGCTAGAAAAAAGGGTATTGTTTGTTTTGTTTCGTTATATACCAAAAGTATTTTAGTTCCAAACACTGTAAGAGTTTACTTTTTTGTTCCTTCATTTGCAGGTACAAAAGCAAAGTGATATGATCTGATTAGATGATGATGAACTCAGCAGTGTATACCCGTCTTGCATTTTTCTCTCCAATTCATCCCATTAACTTCAAATACCATCACAGACAATCATACAACATTATATATGGGCATTCAATTCAACGTAAAAGATTATGTTCTGATACCCAAAAGCATTCAATACAAAGAAAAGATAAAATGGTCAGAAGATCCTATTATCCTCCTTCGTTCAGGTATCGGGTAGAATAAAGCACAGGCTAAATGTCATTTAGGAAACTAGCTATCATCATTGGGGTATTGCCAACTTGCTTGTGGTTGCTATGTTTTGCAGTGTTGCTCCAATGATGGAGTGGACAGATAACCATTACAGGGCTCTTGCTCGGCTAATATCAAAGCACGCATGGCTTTACACAGAAATGGTTGTTGCGGAAACTATTGTTCATCAAAAGGAAAATCTAGTAAGCCAACTAGTTTGTTTTCTATCTTCCATGCTATATTGGGATTTTAATCTTTTTACCTTGTGGCAATTCTGGATTTGATAGTTTACAGGCTCTTGGTATGTTACTTTACATTATAATAAAACCACTAGGTACCAGGGAGGCAGTTTTTGGAAGCCATTTTTTGAAAAAAGCAGACCTAAGGATAAATGACAATGTGTCAGATAGTGATGAGCGAGAGTTGCCAAATTTTCCTTCATTATGTTGTCTAATGATAATGTAGTTTTTCAACAAATAAATATGTGAGTTTTGCTTCTTGAGATGAATTTTTGATATATGAATGGTTTGGTTTGATAGTATCTTGTTTCAATCTCTCTAACCTGCAATAGTTTGTTTAGGAAAACTGTTTTATTTTCCAACGGCCCAAGTACCGCTCTGATTTGGCACCTCAAACTAGGGAGCAGGTCCTAGGATTGAGTTTGTGAGGCCTGTGGTGGTTTTGGGTCTTGGCTGAACCAGTTACATAATTAGTCTAACAACCCATAAAAAGTCACACCCAGCCTGCAGTTCAATTTAAACGTGCTTGCATAATCATCATATTAACTTGACCAACATCCAATTTTGTCACAACAGCAATGAACATATGCTGTTCACTTAGGTTCCATTCAATGTAGTGGACATCATAGGATTCACTTCGTCGCCTTTTTCCCTTGGTGCTAGTTGAGGACCTGAGTATGCTGATGCATCCTAATATACTTCATTCTTCCATTACGGAGTTTGGCCTATTGGAAATTGGCCTTGTTTTTTCTAGTTTTAAGTTTCCCAGTGTGTTTCAAGAATATTGCAAGATAAAGATATTTGTTGAGAAATTCATGGGGAGTTAGTCAGCTAGTGTGAGTTTTATCCACCTTTTGGCATTAGCATTTGCCTAGTTCATATAATAATAATATTGTGTTTCTCTGGTAGATTAATATATGGAGGCATGATGATGCATTACTTGTCAGTTAACAGATTTTAATTAGCACGCTTTTCCTGGCTTGTTCTTCTGCAAGTCTTTAAGAACACCTCTTGATCCTACAATTCTGATCATAGTTTTTACCGGAGGCCATATTTTCTAGTACGATTGGAACACCTTTGATTACTTTCAAGTCTTGAGAAACACATTAGGTTTTCCCATTTTCTTCAGTCTCCATACAGATGCATACATTTAAATTAGTTTCAGGGATGTAGTGGGGAAAATCCTATCGTTCTAGGGAAAAAAAAAAAATCTTCATTGGTGGCAGCAACTATGATTTTCCCTAGTTTTCTTGCTGCTTTTCAGGATGGCAGTTTCTTTTTTCTCAGGTATTTTTATGTAAACCATATGAGTTGCTTAATAAAGTAGTCCTGCATTCAGAAATGGCCTAAGTGGCCCTTAATTTCTTCTTGCCAATGTTTAGGACAGATTCTTGGCATTTCCTCTCGAACAACATCCCATTGCCCTTCAAATTGGCGGGAGTAATTTGGATAATTTGGCAAAAGCAGCTGAGCTTGCAAATGCATATTGTTATGATGAGATCAATCTCAAGTACAAATCTAGTTTTTCTTCTTTGCTTATTCTTCATCATTATCATTAATTTTATGTTTGTTTTCCATCAATGACTTCAAGAGAATCTGTTGTCTCTATATGCCAGTTGTGGATGTCCCAGTAGTAAAGTTGCGGGCCACGGGTGCTTTGGTGTGCGGCTTATGCTTGACCCAAAGGTTTGACAATGATGATAAAGCATGACTAAATTAGCAAGAAACCTTGACAGTGTTTGTACTTTATATTCATCCAGAATGTATGTTTCTTTACTGATGTAGCTGATAGACATTTTGGTGTTCCCAAGGGAAGTTTGTTGGGGAGGCTATGTCAGCCATTGCTGCCAATTGTGATGTCCCTGTCAGTGTGAAATGCCGAATAGGTGTTGATGATCATGATTCGTATAATGAACTATGTGAGTGCCTTCATCAAAGCTGTACTATCGTTTGTTATTTAGAACTGGATGTAGACCCTAAAGTAATATACATGACTTTTGACTTTAGGTAGAAAACTGAAATGTTGTCAGATAAATCGTATGCTTTCTATTCTATTACATTTTGTTGTTAGCCTACCAATTTCAAGCATAGCAAATGCAATAAAATCTTTAACATAATTAATGTTTATGACTTTATGTTAATTATTTGAGTAGAGTGTGAATGACGTCATGGGTTCAGAGATGCTTATTGCTTTGTGTCTAAGGATTTTCTTCCCCTTGATGTTCTTTTTGTGATCTCTTCATTAGAATTTTGTTATTGAAGAGAAAAGATTTATTATTTACATCCGACTCCATGTATTCTGGTCTGTGCACCTTGACTAGTTCCATAACTTATGTCTGCATCTTCAGAAAGGCAAGAACTGCTGAAGATATAATGTTAGTACCCGAATCAATACATAGGACAAACTATCCGTGGAAATATTTTTCACATTAAATAAAGGGGTAAGAAAGAAAAAGGCAAAAAGCCCGTGGCACTGTGTAGTTGCTCATTATTGTTGCAACTATGAGGTTGTGGGTTCGAGTCATGTTGCCAATCAAGATAAGGAAAAAAAAAAAAAAGTTTCTTACTGGATGAGATCATATTGGCTTTCTGGTTAAAATTTTGACTTAAGTTTTGCTCAAGCATCTTATGGTAGTGCAATTTCACTGTGGTCTATGATATTCATTCTCTGGATGATTTCCTGTTGCCAGATGCTAGGTAGTTTATAAGCTAAGTATCCGGCCCATCTCTGTTTTTTTTTTTTTTTTTTTGCATCTATGCAGATAATGGTTGTTTGATGATAGTAAACCATTTCAACTTGTCAGGCAAAATGTCATTGTTCTTGCTGATGCCCAGGCCTGGGTGCAGGCTTTTTCGTCTTTAGTTATAGGGCTATATCTGATTCAGATCTGCCTAGTTATAGCTTACCGTATTTTGAAAACACAACCATGACATAATCATGTATACTTATCTAGTATGGTAAATACTTTATTTTCTGCATAGTTTTCAGAGTGTAGAGGTTTTATTTTTCTTCCTTCAATTTTTTTATACAGTTGCTTCACATTCTCTAGCAAGGCATTTCATAATACATGCATAAAATTTATAAATGGCATAATGCTTCATTTACTGCTGAAAGCTTTCTGATTTGACCTTCTTTCTTTTCAGGCAATTTTGTCTATACAGTTGCTTCTCTTTCTCCAACTAGACATTTCATAATACATGCGCGAAAAGCACTTCTTAGTGGCATCAGTCCTACTGCGAACAGGACAGTTCCGCCATTGAAGTATGTCATGTACTTGATACCCTCACTGGTTTTCTTTTCCAAAGGGGCTATTGATCTTTTGTCTTCGCTAATGAATTTATTCTTCTATCCTTCATTATTTTTCTAGTTAGGGCACGCTAAAGTAATAAAGTTTCAGGGATATACTTGAATTGTTTGTGACAGTTTTCTTTTCACGTCATGCTGAATCTAACTTATTAATGGTCTTCATTTCTACAGATATGAGTACTATTATGGCCTTTTGCGTGACTTTCCAGATTTACAATTCACCATAAATGGGGGGATAACTAGCATTGATGAGGTGAGCCATGGCGACAAATAATTGCTAATTTGGTTTTCCATGCTAAGAATACAAAGTGAAATGCCCTTGACATTTGATTCAATAATTTCAACCATGTAAACGTTCCTATGTGTGACAAGGCTTGATGATGATGATGATGTAAATGTCCATATGTATTCCATATGTATTTAATCTCCATATGTACCCTTTTGTCTTGGTGATGCCCATGTATTGGCGTCAAGAGTCAAGACTGGTGATCTTATGGGCCCCCATTATCTGAAGTGACTTAATTTCTTCCAGAATGATAAGTAGTGGATCGACAAAGAACTTAGACCAAAGAAGGGATGGGTGGAGATGCAAAACTCACAAAACTGATACTAGATTGATGGGATGACTTGATTAGGCTTCAATGATGATTGTCCCTTTTGGTTTCTTGTTGGTCTTTTTGATACTGCATAATGACTTAATTTAAGAAATAAAGTTAAAATAACTACGTAGTTCGTTCATGACCTGCAGAAGTTCTGAAGTACTTATTTGTTATTACTCTAGTTTAGGAATTAACGGCATCAGTACAGCTGCTGGGGTTTCTGTCTATTATTCGTAACCAAAATTAAATGGTATTTAGCAGAAAAAAAAAAGGAATTAAATGGGAAAGGAAAAAGGGTAGTAGGGATAGAACATCTCACACTATCATTGGAGCTAAATTTTCTCGAACCATAAATATTGTTTAAGCTGTGTATGGTCCTTTCTATCTTGGGAGAATAGAAGATTTTATCCTGGTTTTCAGGAGTTTATCTTGGGAGAATAGAATATTTTATCTTGGTTTTCAGGAGTTTGGATTTAATATCATTTTTACTTCCATAGATCTATGCTTCTTGTATTAACTAGAGGTTTTTCCATCGGAAGCAAGTAGTTCTCAAACAAGTATGAAGTGAGGATTTTTATCTTGCAATAAGTGCTCTTTTTTTTTTCATTTTCTATTTTGGTTTTGAACTGATCTGAGATGAGTTTCCAAGTTTTATGCTTTTCTTAAAAATATATATAAAAAATGAAAGAACAAAAGAAAAAGAAAAAAATCACACGATTTTAGGAGTCTCTTTCAAATGAGCTCTCTGGTCTATCTTGAACTATGACTTTGAGGCTTGTGCTCTTTTCGTAAGATTTTCAGTATTTATAATTTCTTTAATGTAACAGTCAGGCTTGTTATATTTCAATTATCAGTTCTCACTATTGGTTAAAATGTTGTTTAATAGGTTGAAGCAGCACGAAGACAAGGAGCTCATGGCGTGATGGTTGGACGGGCAGCTTACAATAAGTATGAAAGATAATTAATTCCGTCTTTCAAGACTTGGGAAATGAGAAAGAACGAGCCAAATGTGGCTTGTAGTTTGTACCATCACACCATGACTTGGGGTTTCAACTTGCAGTAGATGTGGAACATAACTAGCAGTCACAGAATATGGATAGATGATGACATCTGGACCTTATATCATTACTCAACAACTGACATCTTCTTGGCTTCTTTACTTTGTTCTTTCTATTAGTTGACCTCTTTTGTATTGGTTTAACCAATATTTTGATGAAAAGCTAACATATGATGCTAAACTGACAGCCCTTGGTCTACTCTGGGACATGTAGACAGCATTGTATATGGTGTGCCCAGTAACAGTCTTTCACGCCGTCAGGTTCTACGAACATACCTAAATGACTTTGTAGTTATTGTAAAAGCATTGGATCCTTCTTAAGAACCTGATGTTTGGTGCAGATTCTTAAACAGTATCAGGTGTATTGTGATTCTATTCTTGGAAAATATGGTCCTAACAAACCAAATGTTCGCCAAGTGCTTAAGGTCAGTAAAGTTTTCTCATTAATTCTTGTTCATATATGTACTTATGTTTGTGAGTATACTCGTCTGCATTTTTTCACAATACCTACAGGGCTATGTTGGATTGATTTTGGGATACCCCATTTTTCAATTTTTGTGGGAAACAGAAGCAACTAAGAGGCACGAACTGCCCCAACTATTTTGATTTATCTTAAGCAGATTTCTCAGGATGTTTGTATTAAAGATGTCTTTATTAGCATCATTCTCTCCTGGATTTTCCCCCCATATAGGATGATCATTTCTACAAATATGTGAAAGGTTCATTTCTTTGGAATGATCTATACATTTCGTACTTGAAAGCTACTGCATGCATTTCCTCAATCATCACCCTCTTTTTTTAACACTATTTCTGTTGTGTTTGATTTATTTTATGGCCGTTGGTACTAATGAGGAATGACAAAAGGGCCCAAGCAACATTGGTGTTTTTGCTCAAGCCAGTATTATGTACAAGTGGGGTCCACCTTTTTATATTCACCTTTAGCAGAACCATATTAACAAATGGTCCAGGAAAATGTGCAGCCAATGATTCATATGCTTGCTGAAAAAATTCTACCTATTGGGTAGCTGATAATGGTGGATGTGATTGTTTATCCATCTACCAAACATGTTCCCACAAGAGGAACATCTGATCATTGATAGTGAGCCCTCACATATACCATATGCTTGTCCATTGGTGGACCTAGGATTTTTGTTTTAGGTGGGTGGATCCAAGAGCCCAGAATTTTCAAGTGAGCTTTGGAAGCGGACCCAGGTCCGAGGGGGGCGACTGCGCCCAAAACCATGTATAGAGGTCCGCCCCTGTGCATGTCCATAACAAAATGTCATTAAAAAAGAAATTTACTTCGTCTATCCCTTGCACAATTCTGCAGCTGTGCTCATGATCATGCGTCAATTAAGTTTAAAGGATCTATATGCGGGGAGTATTCTCCTACGAGCAAAATGCATATTTCTTATTTGAAGTCTAGCTCGTGGGGCCCACTTAGATACCTTTGTATAAGTTGGGGGTTGGGTGGGGTGCAAGAAAGGTCTCCTTATATAAAAATGCCCGTCTAATCATCCAAGCGCTTGATTTAAGAACCTTAAAGTTTAGTGGTCTTTTGACCATAGATTTCTTTGAGTTTCAAATCAACAATGGATAAACGTTTGGTGACAATGAAATTGGACCTAGTGCCAGATCATGGGGGGATGAGAGTGAAAGGGCCTTCGCTGATCAATGGTGGGCCCAAGTGGGCCCCATGGAGCTGGACTACATATGCTATTGCTCAAAGGAGAACATTTCTCTCTATGCAGCCTTGTCTCTCAATACTTGTATGCGTTCTAATATAATTCTACTGACCTGATGCAGCCTTTGCTTAACATTTTCCATTCAGAACCTGGGAATGGTCTCTGGAAGCGCAAGGCTGATGTTGCATTTCGCCATTGCACGGTATGCTAATCTGTTTAGTTCAAATCCAGCCTTTCGTGAATTCGGGAAAAAACCACTGGAAAAGGCTTTCCATAGTATAATGGCAAGTTAATTTCTTTTTGCAACTTTTCCTTAATGAAAGCACGCCCCACCAATCAACTTATTGCGGTATCACAGAAAGTCAGTTTACTTTTTGAATTTTTCCTTAAGAAAAACACGCGACACCCCTTTTATTTCAGCATTTCCACGTGAACGGTATTACAATGTTTTCCAATCCCTAGCATTTTCTTTTTAGGGCATCAGATTTCTTGGTTCCCATTTTCAACTTCGACATCCATACCATATAACCAAATATGATGGATCATTGTGCACATCTTTTTCTTGCTATGTTCCCCTATCTATTTATCTGACTTTTTTTAATCCTCTTCTTCTTTTCTTTTCTTTTTCTTTTTTTTTTTTTTTTCAACAATTACTTTACTAATCTGCACTATGGATGAACTATAGGTGATAATGGTAGTCCAAATGGTTAACTCGTCTTTTATCAAAGTACAGTTTATTAAAAAAAAAAACTTTTTGTGAAGTTTGGGAGCAGTATTGGATACTCCAGTAGCAGTTTTGCATCATCCATCATCATCATCAAAGCCTTGTCCCAACTATGTTAGGGTCAGCGAAATGAATTTTGCTTTGCCAATCCAGTTATCATCGGCCAAATCCTTAGATAGGGTGCACTTGGTGCATTCTTTGGTTTGCAAATCCAGCTTGGTAGGAAGTGGCATGAATTTAGTAAATTTAAAAAAAAAAATCTTCATTTATGGACTGTTTGATGGCAAGAATTTGAGGAATTCGTCTGGTGTATTTCAAATGCCCTCAGATTTTTTTTTAAATAACCATTCAAATTCCCAAATGTTATTCTCCAAGAAGCAGTTGGAATTGAAGAATTTGGAGCATTTCCACAGCTATTTTAGCCATTTTACTAGAACTATTTTTCACATAAAGAATGTGGGGAATTGAGGAAAATAGGTCTGACATGCATTTAAATTCCTAAATGACCCAAATTCCAGGCAGTATTAAACAGACCCTTTGGCTGCCTGTTTATTCATTTGGCATGAACATCTGGCTTACTTGTTTCAGTTGCCTTTTAACTTACATTGTCTTTTTTTTTCATAGACCGTTGAGTCCTTTCTTGAGGAGACGTTAGAAGCCATTCCAGACCACGTGTTGGATTCATCAATCATTTCAAGGAGCCCATCTAGCCAAGATTTGTTTGCCGATCTACATGACTTGCTGCCTTCTCCATATATATCCAGAGAGGAACAGGTTGTATATTCTTAATAATCTGAAGGTTGATGTAAGCGCATATCTGTTACTCCTGAACTCTTGAAGATTTTATAGCAGAGTTTTTGGGTTGGCCAAGCATGTAAAGGAGCCTAGCGTTTGGCAAAGGTCAAATAGAAATGTCTCCACTGCTGACGAGGGAGAAAGCCATGAAACGGAAGTCTTGGGTTCCTAGTTCTGATTGGAATCAGACCTCTCCACTGCACTGACAAATTTGCGCCCCTGGTCACTCTTATTTTCTCCTCAAAACAACTGAAAAAGAAAATCTTATATTTAGATTGTTCTGTAATTAGCATAAATTGAAAATCTTTTACATCCAGAGCCTTAAAAACTAGAGGCCTAAATCTAAAATTCATTTGATTAAAGTGATATATAAACTTCAATGACCTTCCCGTTGATTCCTATATAGTTGTTATTCCCTTGCAACCAAATGGTGCCCACTCAGTGCCAGTCACTCAGCCCTGTTAAGTAATAGTAAATGCCTATTTTTATCCATCAATCCAAGTTTCAACCCCCTCCAGTGACCACGGGTCGGGTTTGGTACAATGGGTCAAACCCATTTCCAATCTATTATTATTTGAACCCGATAAGCCACGGTCAGGTTAGGTTGAAAGCAGCTCCGAGTTGGCTGGTTGCATCAGGTTTTGTAGTCAAGCATTGTGACCCCTGTTTCCTCCCCACGCCCCAACAAAAAAAAAAAAAAAATTCATTGACATTGACTAAAATTTTATTTATGGTATCCAGATAAGGGGATGGGATCCCATCGAGCCCATGCCAGTGGGAGAAGCCCTCAGGTGAGGGAAAGAGACCTCGTGCGATATAAAAGAACCTTTCAGTGAGGAAAGGGGGCATGCCAGGTGAGAACCAATGCATCTTACCGCAATGGGAAGAAGGCCGCTCGTCATTGCCTCCATTGTGGATGCCTGTATTGTGTCCACAATCTAATGTGAGTGTCCACTTTTACCTGCCTAGGGCCTATGATAGCAAGCAATAAGTGGTCAGGATTGCCGTCTCATTTTAGGATTCAAAAAATGCATAGCCGAATCAATCCGGTGGGGACCGGCCGTAAATGAACAGGAAGCCGACTTTGATTCCATGCGCAGCATTAGAGGTGTTCTTGTGCCGGGCTCAGCCTGCTTTGGGCCAAACTTAGATATATAATTTGGGTCGACCTTGAATCAGCCTGACAAGAAATGCCTGTAATTTAGTGATAGTTTAGCCAGACAATTACTAGAAAGTCCGTATAACTAAACACCCTGTTCAGCCCTGCCCGATCGACTAAATGGAAAGGCTTGTTGGGCCTGATATTTATCGGGCAGCAGGCTTGAACCAGATATGGGCTTGTGTTTCTAAAATTGAGCCAGTCCTGGATATGCCTCCTGCCCAGAACAACCTTGCCCGTGGCGCCTTCTCAGCATCTACGGATACAAACTACAACCCACCCCTCTCGTTTGGATGAAAACAAGTGAGGCACTTTGATTGGGTGAGGTGCAGGCCACCGTTCCATTGATCCAAAATCACGTGGTCACACCTAGCCATGAATTGACATGGGAGAAGATAAACACCATGAAAAAAGTACCTGTGCCTATTATAATGTAATTAACTCAAAAACAGGAGTTGGTAATTGTTTTTTCTTAGACCACCGTCTCCCTGATATTCTCTTTATCAGTTTAATGATCAATAAAATCATCCTCCTAAAATTAAATCACACATCTATTCACTCGTTTCCCTTTCAAAAACAGTACAGGAATTCAAGTTCAAAAAACAAAACACTTGTTCCAAAAGATGAAACACATAACAAACTAAGCCGCCTCCCAGCCCGCATATTTGATCACCCCTATAAAGGAGGGGAGATGCACTTCGTTTGGGCACACATCAACGAATTCAAAGAAAGATTCTTTTGGGAGCTAGCAAACCAACCTCCTCCTAAGGGGTGAAAACAAGAATTAAGGAGTGATTTCTTACGGTAATGGATCTAGAATCATTCCCTAGAAATGAGGAATTTTGAATGGTGTCCCACAGAAACCATCTCCAATCCTTTAAAGGGTTGTTTGTTTGATCAGGGTATTGAATTCCTATAATTTATTCACGCCCATAGCATCCAAAAAATACTTTGCAATTAATATGTGCATGTTCAGGTAGCACTTCCAAACTGTTGCAAAGTGGGAAACTGGAGGACCCTCCTCCCATGCAATTAGGTCACAGTTACTATAACAGCATTAATCTATCAGATCAATCACATAGGGAATATATCCTCGGGCAAGACAGACTAGTTGATGTTTGGATCATAGATTCGCTATATGGTCGGAGTGACGAGCAATAAAAATAATGTGCAAACCATATATTATCCGTATCTACAAAACCACAAGAGCAAAAACCAGTACGGATATGATAAAACAAGACTTGCAGAAAAACAAAACTCAACTGTTAATGTCTTGAACTAGTCTTAAAGATACGCAAAAGAAAAGAAAACTAAACTCAATCTCCATTCTAAAGTTAAGCATCCAACTTCTCGACATCGTCAAGAATGATTGCCTTTGTGGGCTTCGCCAGAAGATCAGTGTACTCCTGGAACGGCGACTTTGTAAAGCGAGTCTCCCTCCATAAATCAGGTGTCAGGAACCCATAAGTTTTAAGCAGACAGTCAAATGTGGCCTGGACACATAAACAAGTAAACAATTTTTCACCAATAAAGGAAGGCAACAATGTGTTTGATGACACAGAAAGTGGAACCAGTGAGGGCTGTGGCTGCAACAACTGACCTAAATTCAACTGAAGGTCACATAAAACAAAAATGAACTGTCTACAGCACAATCACAGCTTTTACAATGCTTGGGGTTTCATTGGTACTTTTCTCAGTTTTCTTTTCATGCTGATTAAGCTAATAATTTTATGTTTTCTATTACATCCCCTCCTGCTCTTGCATTTACATTATTCAGTTAATATGATTTCTTTCATCAAGAAAATAGACAAATAAAGACTAACTAAACAAATCTGTTAAGGGTAGAATCAGAGTGCATCTCCTCCAATGAAGTTGCAACACAATTCACCAGAGAAAGCAGCAACATGTTAGGTGGCATCTAGAGTTCCAACTTGTTAACAAGTTAGGCCATATCTGGTAAGAGTGCACACTTGATCTAGTCTGCCATGAAAGAAGCCAGTGTGTATTGGCTTGAGATTCAAGAAATGGTGATAATAGAATCTTAATTTCAAGTTGGACCTAAAAAAGGAATTAGATAGCTTTGACTACTTGATCTATTCAATGTGAATAATGGGCTTCAAAAATTAGGCAACTAACAAATATTTGTGTAACAGTATATGGTTACTTGTAAGTGCTTCAAAAGTGTTCAAATACCTATTTCAAATCGCAACAAAGAGAGGTTATTTGCAACACTAGGTGACTACAATGTGTGACCCCTTGACTGGTCCTGTCCCTTGATTGTTGCTTTAAACTAAATTTTGATGGTAGTGCATGCAATTCATAACATACCCAAATAGATGGGGTCCCTACTTAGGGAAAATGACTCAACCATTGACTAGGTTTTCTCAAGGCTAGTCAAACAACACAATCAGTGGATGCGACGGTATTAATGGTGCTTTGGGTGGGACTTAAGGAAGGAATCAGCACGCAATTATTGCATATTTTGTAGTCCACCGACGTGGTAAACTCTATGCCTGCTTGCCAGGCAGGTGGAAGCAATTACAGCCCATGGGCTTGTGGATGTTGTGGCAAACATTCTTAATTATGGCCATCTCATCAGTTCAATTTAGTTTTGTTGAATGTACATTATTGCTCAGATATTTTATTTCATTCCATCCTAACAGTTTAGAATCTTTCTAGTTCTACCTGCATCATGTCTTGACGCTTGTGCCTTCATAGATTCACAATGACCACTAGAAATTAAAGACATTCTCAAGGCAAGTTCACCGACAATGAATGGGTTCAATAAAATATCCTTATTGTAAATGATTCTACACCTGGAAAAAATATTTGAATGCGTCATGGGAATATGAGATCGTCGAGATGGTCCACATGGGGAAAATGTTCCTTGATCAAAAACATTCTCTTCAATGACACAAGATTACCAATAGAATCCACATCCAATTCCAATGCTGATAAATGACAAAGAAAGGATTGTTGACTAACCCACCACGACAATGCAAAAAGGTTAGTATTGTTGACTAACCCACACCACAACAATGCGAAAAGGTTATAATTTACCCCCAAGTGTGGCAAAAAAAGTACATTATGCAATCGATTGATGGACTAAATCAAATGACCCCATATGTGGTGGAAACAAACATCACACGGGCAAATGTCCTACTGAATCAGAATGCAAAGAAACTAATCAACTTGAAGAAATTTATATACTATTTAATGAAAATGCAAGAGGAACAAGTTATAGAAAAGATGAACAAGAGAGATAAAGAGAAGTTAGATCAAAATAAAGCTTCAATTCCAATGGATCAGCTGACCCCAATTGTATTATAAATGCCTACAAAAAAAAATGATAGATACTTGATTGTAAACAATGCTGAAAGTTTATCCTATGACTCAGATGCCCTGCCTTGACTTCCTATTTGGTGATCATCCATGGAATCCCGTACAAGAATTATTAACAAATGGATCATACTTTCTGACAGATATCACAGTAAGTTATAAACCATAAAATAACCCAATTAAATGAAGGCCATATAGAGCACTTCGAGAACATCAACAAAAGCCACACCTCCATTCTACTAATGTATGGAGAACTGGATTGCATGCCCTACCCACACAACAATCATTGAAAAGATCCAACCATTATATGCCAAATTTATACAATGATCTTTGGAACCAGGAGGACTGAGCCCTTCTCATCCAAGAAGGAATAGACTCATCCAAGAATGCCTAAGAAGACTAGCACATGCCAGTAACTCAAGTAATTAATTAGTCAGGTGCAAAAAGTAGGGGCATTATGGTAATGTCACATACTCAATCTCATAATTCAGGCTGTTTAATCTTAAGAGAATTGATTATTTGAGTTAAGAAGGATGTGTAAGTAATACTCTTGGGAAACTTAATTAGAAATTACGGTCTCAAATTATGAGCAAAAGATTATTGCTACTATATATCTCCAATTGAAAGCCCAAACAATTGGCTACTATTCTATATGAAGGTTGTAAATTCTTTACCAAGAAATAAAGGAGCATCTTTCTCTCCTCCTACCTCAAGTTGGTAAAAAAACCCTCTCTTGGACTTTGTGGAGAGTGGAGACTACTTGTCACCTCTAATGTGTGAAGACTCCAATGGCAAGACTTCAAGATATGTGTAAAGACTCATAGAAACACCCTTAATTAAAATATTAAAATGCAAACTAATGATGTTGCTTATTTGGCATAGGGCCCACTATCTAAACTTAAAAGTATACAAAAAATAATAAGAAAAGAAGTGTATTTTATTGATCCAAGTTCCTTTTTGTAAAACTGAAACTCTATTAGAGGTATAGTTTTTTTGTTAAGACACCTAAAGTACAATTTAGCTTTACATTAAGTTCGATAAAGACTCTTTTTAGAAGTAAGAAGTTGTCTTTACAAGTAGAAGTAAGAAGTTGTCTTTACAAGTCATCTTGATAGTTATAGACAAGGTCACCAAAATAAGTAATTTAGATAGAATTAATCTTCCTCTCCTCTTTGGTGGTGGATTCTCAAGATACTTTACTTTCTTCACTTTAAGGTACACCCTTTATCTCCCCTAAATCTCCCTTTCTCATGGTGAATGGTTTGGAAATCAAATTCATATGTATATTTTACTTTGATATCTGTGAGTCCAAGTACATTGTCTGTTTGTAAAGATGCAGCCTGTAGTTGTGATCAAAGAGTGTTGATCAAAGCTACAGTCTGACTGAGTCAGCAGCCAAACACCAAACAGAACTATACATCATCCACAATCTCCAATCAGAAAAAAAATTCATTATCTACAGATGGTCGGATTATTCAAATTCATTTTCATGTCACCATTATAACATTATGCACATAACTCCACTGAATAACTCTAAGCTCTCAGCATTGCAGAAACAGAACAGAAAACTACATAAACACAATGGAAAGTGCTCACTATTGCAACTTTCACTTTGTGGGTTCATGTCACATTACAAATAAAATAACAATATCAATAATAATAATAACAAGAAGAACAACAGTAATAATAATAACTATTAGTACTACTAATAACAATAGCAAATCCAGAAAACAGAAATATGAGCCTTTTTTTTTTGCCCTGTTTGTTTACACTAAAACGCATAGGATTTGAATACAAAGGGTGATTAAAAATAAAGATCAGAGACGACTTTCCAAAAATGAGAATAAAATGGCATCTTCTTTTAATTCTATTTCCCTGGAAAAAAATGTTACTTGATATTCATTTTAGGAAATTCACCTTCAATCTTCATTTTAACTGCTGTATGTATTAAATTTCCATGTATTCTATTGCAAACAGACAGGCACTTAAGCATCCAGTTTGTTTGATGGAACAACAAACAGCCAGAATGAAAATCCAAGACGTCCAAAAACAGAACCTAACCCAATTAATTAATTACTCCAATTAGGAAATCAAGAACAAGCACAACAAACTCATGATTCAAATAAGAAGTATACCAAATTGATTTAAGCACAAAACTACATCTACGAAACTGATAAAAAGACGGGGCATTGCTCATTACCTTGACGAAATTCCCCAGTGTCTTAGTGGATCCACGGGACGACGTAAACACATCCTCAATCCCCGCAAACTGCAGAACCTTCTTGGGAACCCTAGCAGCGACGATCCCCGACCCACGGGGGGCGGGCACCATGCGCACCGTGACAGAACCGCACTTTCCGGTGACCTTGCAGGGGACGGTGTGGGGCTTTCCGATCTTGTTCCCCCAGTAACCCCTCCTCACAGGGATCACCGAGAGCTTAGCCAGTATGATCGCGCCGCGTATCGCGGTGGCCACCTCCTTGCTGCACTTGACACCGAGGCCGACGTGGCCGTTTCCGTCGCCGACGACGACGAAGGCCTTGAAGCGTGTGCGCTGTCCGGCACGTGTCTGCTTCTGCACGGGCATGATCTTCATGACCTCGTCCTTGAGCTGTGGGCCCAGTAGGGTTTCGATGATCTGGTGCTCTTTTACGGGGAGGGAGTGGAGGTAGATCTGCTCCAGGCTACGGATCTTGCCCTCTTTCACCAGGCGGCCGAGCTTTGTCACCGGGACCCACTTCTCCTCCTCCTCACGGCGGCCTCCGCCGCGCCGGCCACCACCACGGCCTCTGCCTCGGTCTCCGCGACCGCCACGGCCAAAACCACGGCCGAATCCGCCTCGATCTCCGCCTCGTTCTCCACCTCTCTCTGCCATTTGCGCGACGGCTGCTAGTTAGGGTTTGGGGAAATGGAGAGAGTCAGTCGACTGAGAGAGAGGGGAATGAGAGTAGAGAAAACCCTAGCGCCAAGGTTAGCGTATATATATAGTTGAGGTGAGGAATTAGGGTTTTGAGGGTGGTTTTTAGTTGGGTGCATTCGGTTCATTCCCGATCCGATTACTTGATTGATACTCGGCCGAGGAAGAGTACAATCTGCTCGAGTGAAAATGGACCGGGCGAGTATGAGAGTAGACTAACCTGGCCCGGCCCATCTGGGGCTGTATGTGTTAACTTATTGGCTAGATAGTCAAGAGACCATTCAGTTGGAAAACATGAAAAAACCAGTTGGAGATAAATCTGTCCATCTTTATTTGAGCTTTTTTTTCTTAAAAAAAAAGTTCTTCGTTTTTAATTCTTTAGGTAAATAGTCCTGTGGGTCATCGGGGTTTCAAGTCGTAGCTCTACTAATAAGGAACGGAGGTTGTAGATTTACATGTTGCCATATTTTAGATGATCTAAATGGATGAAGATATAATATATTTGTTTATGGTAATTGTTTACATGGTTTATTAATAATAGAAAAATCGGAGGAGGACCCCACATGAGGGATCAATCCCTGGGGGCCTTTGTGTGAAACTAAAGTGGCCAACACCACTCAATCATTCACCTTAGTTTTATTGGTGGAGTGATTCGTAGTCGAATATTTATATATTGTACGATTACGATGAAGATGAAGATATGGTTAAAATGTTTTCATTCGAGAAATAAAATATAAATTTCGATGAAGATTAAGATATCGTTAAAAAGTTTTCATTAGAAAAGTAAAATATAAATTTGTTAATATAATATTATTAATTTATTTTGATTGCTTAGGCTAGTGGCAAGGTGGACTACCTTAACCTATCAACTCAAAAATGCGATCCAGGTATTGGTATATCTTACCACGTTGTTATTTCATGTGAAGCTTTCCCATGAAAATGGAATAACAGCGATCAAGTGAACTAAACCTTACAATCGAATTGATTAGGCTGTTTGAGACTTCGAGGGTCATAGTAAGGGAAGGCCAGGATCCTCATATTCAAGGAATTAGAGTAAATTTGGTACTACTCTTTAGTGGGTCTCACTCATTTAAATTTAAATCAATCAAAATAAAAGTCCTATGATGTATGAAGATTTGCTAAATTTTACTCAAACCTTTATTCAGGTCAATCATGTACAAATTATTCAGGCATTTTATACGTAATAATGAATCCTGCAGCGAGCCAGACTCCTATTTAAGTGAAATATGGCAAGAGCTCATGCAAGATGAGACCAATTATTTTACTGGGTCCAAACTTCAGTAACTTAGTTTTATTTAAGAGCACCTCTGAAGTTCATATGGTTTGTGAAAATGGAGGATCCAAACTCTTTCAACAGAAGTCCTATGAAGACTCAAACTCCAAGCAGAGCACTCAACCAATGATGCCACTCGAATGGTCTTTAAACTATCACACAACTCTTTTTCGCGTTTTACGGTTAAAGATGCATATTTGTATAACGCTGGGAACGGATTCTATGGTGGGGAGGAAGTATCCGGTCTTTAGATAGATTGATTTTAAATGTTTGGTGCAACACAATTTCAAGTGACTCCTCAGACTCTACTTTGCATAATGAATTAATCTCGATCCCCTTTCACGTATGTTAATAGGTTTTTCATGTGACATATGCCTAGAACTCCACCTATGGCCCATATGATAATAATCTAATCATTCATCATGAGTCTTATCCCCTCTAGTGATATATCCTCAAATTTCACTTAATTTAGGAGTTCGTCCCACCATTGGTTTATGCTTATGATTGATGATAGGATTAAGATTTTTTTATTAATAATACATAAGATTGTGTTGTTCGCGTCATCAACCATGTGCATAATCTTACAGCGGGATGAACTGATATTGAAATGAAATTTGAGAATATATCACTGAAGGGGATGAGATTCAAAATGAATCTCTAGAATATATGGCTCCATGGTAGAGTCCCGAAATCTGTTACTGGGAAAGCCTCAAAAAGGTGCGATAGGGGTCCACAATTATACTATATTAAACTAGAAGGTTTTAGATATGATTTTGACTTTACTTTCAAGTTTGACTGGAAATTTCTTTCAGTTTTTACAACTGCTAACATACTCTCCCTCTATTTTTCACTAATATACTTCCCTTACTCACATCTCCCTCTATTTTTCACTGATATACTTTCCCTACTCAAATCTCCCTCTTTTCTAACATACACAGAATCTTGCCTTTTCATGCATACCCGTGATTAGCACGGGTTTTTGTGTTAGTCCTTACATTACAGAGAGAAAAAGGTTAGACTTGAAACAAAAAGTAGATGCTGCGGCCAGTGAGCAGATATGGTGGAAGATAGTACAGAATAGGCTCACTGGAGGCTATGCATCGAACCCTCAGCAGTTCCACGTGTTGGCTGCAGTTGGGTCTGTGCTTATGGTGATTGGATTGGTGCTCCCCTTGCACATGGGCTCCTACAAATGTACAATCCCTCTATTCTTGGTGTGGATTATTGTGTGCGCTCCCACGCATTTTTTGCCTAATCCCTATCCTGTTCCCGTCTCCCTCGCCTGTTCATCCTTCTTCACAGTGACAGAGATGGTGATCGTCATTGATTGACATGTTTCTCTTATTCCTGCTTTTATTCCATGTTTTTTCTTCTTTCAATCTGGTCTGTGTTTGCTGCATTTGATTAAAAAAAAAAAAAAAAGAAGTGGTTGGAGGAAAATCTATCAATCTTATTTAATCACTTGGCCAAATTTTCCTCTGATTAAAGTTGAAACCACCCTAGGTTTCACATGCTTAATAAAATGAACGAAGGGATGGGATCACATCACATGGTATAAGTAGTTCAAATTTAAAGGTGGGGAAGGAAGATGGGTTCAAAAGAAAAAGGAAGCCAACGAATTCAGTTCTGAAAGAAATCTCTCCGTGCTCCATGGCCCAGGGGACCAGCCATCCACGGTGGATGGGGCCAGAAAGTCCCCAGAAGCGCATGGGCCAGTTTCTGGCCCCCATGGTGCATGACCATGGCTCACCTATAATATCAATTTTTTTTCTATAATTATCCCTTTTTTTCTTTAATTATTCCTCGAATTCTTGTTTCCTTGAAACTTCATTTCCTGCCTTCAATATGTCTTGACATATGGGAGTCCAGCTCCACTATATCAATCATTCTGGAAATAAATTACATGTGGCATTTTCTGGGGCCCACTGAATGCATTCAAAGGGGAGTCGCTCGAGACCATCGGTCAAATACTTTCTAATGTAAGAAGAACAGTTAAAATAGAAATCCGCCTGTTTAGGAATGTCCATGGGCAAGGTAAATATCATCCAATTGATGTCTACCACAATGCAATGTAGGGTTGATATGGAAAAACTGCAATTCACATTCACAGGGCCCCATTTTTCAGGCCAGCATTCCACATGGCTACCAACGGATGGTGATAGAGGTTCGAATCATCATCCTAAGTATTCTAACCACTTGATAAATGGCTAATAAACTTTCATCATTCAAAATAAGTGTAAGTCAATCCCTTAGTCCAGTCCTTTTGGATGGGTGTCTTACCTGGGATCGGTTATTATCAGAAAATCACCTGGTGTTTCGATCCATGTTATGCATGCCCTCATCCACATAGGTACTGGGTTCAATCTGGTTTGCTACAGTGATAACCAAAGGAGTCCTCACTCCTCTGCCAGCTAGTATAGCAGTCAACCATTGGAAAAACAAGAACTCCATACTCAGTAGCCGCACTACTCACGGGCAGTGGATCTCATTATATAATAGGTTGGGTTGAGGCCCAAATTAAAATACTCACAAACACTTCCACTTCATTGAGGCAATGGCCCAAATTTCAATTGGGCTGAGGCCCCGAGAACACTACCAGTTCTCCATAAGCCAGATGGAGTTTAAGCCCATGTGTCCTACCCATGATAATTGAAGAGGGCACAACTCCGATCAAAGTAATATTTCACCCAGAGCCAAAAATAAGCGCTTCTGAGCATTATAGGTTTCAAAAGGTAGGCATCTAGCTGATTTGAGGGGAAATGTACCATAGTAAGAGTGGGGTTGCACTGGAGCACTCCAGTGCTGTCAAAATTAATGCAAATATGACCAAAATCGCAGAGTTTTCACATGTTACACCCAGAAAAGGAAAAAATTGAAAATCTGAAGACAATGTTAAAACGGGAAAAAACAACTGATAGATTAAGATGATTCTTTTTTCCATGACAACAATACAGAATGATAATTACCACTCCCTATCATGGGGTTAATCCCTTTTGTTCACAACCCTTACCATGTTGATGGACTTGAAGGGCTCAAAGATCCTTTTAAGGGTGGAACCAATAATGCACAGGGATTTCTTTAGGGGGGAATAAAAAGAAGATACACATTAAAATAATGGTAAAAAAAAATTGCAGAAACACCTACCTAAATAAGGCCTCAATTGATCAGATTCTGTCTATCATACAACTAGATGGGAGCTGTGCAGACCAAGGGCATCCACCACCAAGAACAGCTGCAGTTATAGCTCTAACATCATGCTGCTTAGCCCATGAAAGCTGCCTCTGCACCAAATGGATATTCTCAAACATAGAATCCAATAAAAGAACTGTGTTGATGTCATGATTTAGAACGTTTTTGCTTCTGAGGAATAAGGCGAACTCCTTGTTTCCCAAGTTCCAGGAGCCTAGATCTCCCATCATCTAGTTGAACAGATAAAGCTGACGAGCCTTCAATCATGTTGGTAACCACTCCTTCATGCCTACAGGAAGTATATAGTCAACAGCAAACAGCTTAGTCCATATTTCAACAAGCAACGAGATTCGACACAGAAAATTGATGCAATTTTTTCAAGGCAGCATACATGTCAATGTCAGATCGGGGTCATTAGTTACATCAGCATAAACTGCCCCAATGAGAAAGCAGGCCTATGCAAACATCAGGTGGGGCAGAATATATATACCGCTGGCATTTTCCTACCCCTCCATTTAACACACTTGGAACCCACCTAGATGACTGGGACATGGTTACAATTTTATCAAGTATTTGAAGGAATCCACCAGTGACTAGACTTAAGACTCCAGGTATGAAACATTAGCATATTGGCAAACTTGAGTTTCATTCATTCAAATATTCTCAAAAATTATCCAGAAAAAGAAAGTCATGAATTTATAAGCACCAGCTTCCAAAAATGTCTGCAAGCCGAAGTTCCACTTGACAATTCGATTTCAATAAAAATCATTTGTCCTGTTCATCATTTTCAATGTAAAACAAGCATTCTGGCTTCAGACAAGGCCCAAAAGCAAGAGGTAACATGCAATGTTCAGCTTCAGTTACTGGCTTTATTATTTATTATTCAAGCCAAGATTTCCACAATGGTAGCCCCTCTTATAGGGATCCACACTGTTCATCCAGAGAAACCCATAATGGATAAGGCAGAATTACGAAAATCTCCAAACAATCCCAGTCATCCATCTTACTGATTGCTTGCATGTACATATATACACTTGGCTATATTTTCTTTTAGCAGTTCACTAGCAATCAAATTTATTGGAAGGCTTCTGGTGGGAGAGCTCTCTGCAGAATCACCCGACATTGTGTGACACAACAAGATAAAGCAAATGGACCATTGAAAGATGGGCCTAGTTGTATAGCATGCTGCGGCCTGAATGAACAGTTGAACCTTTTAAGCCAGATGTGGTATATTTTCCCACTAAGTGATAGAAGATATATTTTTCCACTAAGTGATAGAACAGTAAAACTCACCAAGAATTGTCAGATGATTGGTGAACTTCAACTCTCTTTCCAATTGCATCCTTACCCAACTTCTTCAATATCCAGTTGGCATCCATAACTTTATCAATTGGATTTTCTCTAAGAAAATGCTCATCATCCTCATCTTCAGTAACTGGAGCTTTCTCCATGAAAGGGGAGGGCCTCTTCCTTTTAGATCTCTGACCTTTAACGGAACTTTTCTCTTCCTCTCCACCCTGAGGAACCCAAGAACTCTGGCTGTCAAATTGTAAATTCTTGAATTTTAGCTTCAATGGTTTTGGGTCTTTGGGAAATGAGTCAGCAACAGGTGGATGCATAGTGTCATGGCTTTGACCAAGTAAATTAGTAGATTTGGCTTTGGAATGTTTACTCGGTGAAACCTCATCACTTCTCAAAGTGGCTCCAGCATATAGATCTACCACAGCAATGCTACCATCACTGGTCTTCCTTCCAGATATTACTGGAGTATTTTCCACAGCATTAGATTCTAAATCCTCAGAGAGATTTCCTCTAGCACCATCAGGGTTGACTTCAGAACCCTCTGGTGTTACTTTTCCACGTTTTATCAACATACTTCCTGTTACACTATGTTTTGAACCATTTAACTGGTTCTCACCATCGATGTTGACAGCTGCACATACGGAACACATTAAATTGGATGAATACAAGAACGTATATCAAAATCCAACACGTGTACAAGAAAGGAATGTATAGGCGTCCAATACGGCAAAAGTTGAAAACATCATGGACTCGACATAACATTTGAATAAAATATATTTATATTTACTAAAAATAACGCCAACAAAAATAAACTACAATTTTTTTTTTCCTAAACAGTCAAGAGGCTATCATGTCAATATCCAACTTAGATTCCGAAAAGAAAGGAAAAAAAGTATTTATATTTCATCAACTGTAAAATAGTGTTTAAATTAGCAGTAGAAGAATCCACGAAGTATCTGACAGTCATGTCCTATACGTATCAGACAAAGGTACATAGCTCATTCCAACAAATCTGTAACATAGCATATTAACTACCTAATGTTTATACATATTATGCCATAGCATAGGTGATGTGGTCTCTAATGGAATTTTTATTAAACAAAGAAGTCCTCAACAAGCTTATTACGAAGATTTAAAGAAGAGAGTTTTAATAATTTATGACCAGTAACTAAGCTGGAATGTACTCATTGTCACAATCACAAAGGTGCAGGTTCGAGTCATGTTCCAAATAAAAAAGGAGGGTATTTTAGTAACTGTATTCTTGATGTTTTGAAAAGTTGACTGCAAATTACACACCCATGTTAATAGTGAAATTATTACCACTCCCACATACAACTGTAAACTTCTTCCAATGCTCTCTCTCTCTCTCTCTCTCTCTCTCTCTCTCTCTCTCTCTCTCTCTCAATAAAATATTTTGTATTTTTTTAGTTTCCTTATAAGTTCTGATGCCCATAATTTTGTTTTCAGTTAGGTCAATCTTCTTTAATACATTTTACCTATCTTTCAATTATCTTTACCTTCAGCATGAAAATTTTTAATTTTCACTTCTTCCACCTTCTGTTTTGCCCCTGTGAAAAGATGATGATCGACTTCATAAAATTAAACAATTACAGGAGAGATCTTTGACGCTAATGTAGGTAAACAAAGACCTCGTGTTTTCCCCAGTGACATTGAAAATACTGCCATTGTGGTTGTGGCACTAAGCCAATAACCATTAAAATTTTCTTCTTTCTTGGCCCTATTTCTTTGTTGGAATTCCTGTCTGGGGAATTCCTGAATTCGCAAACATAGTGGAATTCCTAGATGCTCCTTTGGGCTTGAGCATCTAGGAATTCCACCAAAATGCAAAGAGAGTGGAATTCCTAGATTCCCAAAGGTCGTAAGAGACTTTTCATGTGGTTGGAATCCAGAATTGCTAGGGAAAAAACATGAAATTCAAAAATTTCAGGGGACAACATGTCACATCATGTCCAAGAATTCCTGGACATGGTGAATTCCTAACAGAAATTCTACAAAAGAAACAAGCCCAAGGAGTCATGTCACATCATGTCCAAGAATTCCTGGACATGGTGAATTCCTAACAGAAATTCCACAAAAGAAACAAGCCCAAGGAGTCCATATAGCTTTTCCCACTTCTATAAGTGGAGAACACTCCACTTAAACCCATATATTGAGTCCTTATATAAAATAAACAAATAAATCACTTAAATAAGAGTGCGAACCATTGTTAGTGATGCGGCGCGTGAAAGAGAAGATTAGCCAACAGGCTAAACTCCAAGCCAGAGGGCTTAGGGTAGGATGCCTTGGCCTCACACCAAAGACAAGAAGCAAGCTAAGGATAGAGAAAACTCAGTCTTCTACTCAATTCAATGTAATGTGTCCCAAAGAGAGGGAATTACTTCCTTATATAATTGTAGGCTAAGCACTAACTTAGTAATCAAGCCATAATAAAATTAGAAGCTGCCTAATTATTGTTAAATCACGGCAATTACTAGAATCTAGGAAATCTGCTAAATCTGGGAAATCCATAGAAAATATAAAACTTAGAAACTGCCGATGGGAAATCTTGGGGAAGAATCTTTCACAATCGAATAAATCACATTTTAGATATGATCTAACAGTGGGTGCACTTCGATGAGTAAATTTTGGATAAGTACCAATTCATGAGAGAGCATGTCATATAAGTGGATTTGATTTATCAGAGGTGAGCCAATTGCACTGGTTTTAGAAAGTGGGAGCTAAAAATTGGTTCATTCCAACATTCAAATAGTTTATATATGTATATAAATTATCCAAACGCATGGGTGGTGTGGCCTCTTACAAAAGTCTTCTTGGACATGAGTGTCCTCATTAAGCTTATTACAAAGATTTAAATAAAAGGGTAATAAAAAAAGTTATTTTTTTTAATGAGGACGTGAGTGTCCTCATTAAGCTTTTTTTATTCTCTTTGACAATTTTCAAGAAGTTCTTTTTCTTATAACGTGGGTATTTAAGAGGGCTTTGACCCAACAGGACTATCCCCCAAGTGGCGCCCGCGGGCAAATTTGGGGTGGGTTTCAAACACAAGACATGGGGAGCAAATGGATATTTTTAAAAAGTTGGGCATTCAAATGCTCAACTCAAACTGATTACAGGAACATCAATAATGATGTTATCACCACTGTCACTTAGAACCATAGTTTTCAAAATCGGAATCATATCGCAAATAGTTCATACCCATGAATCGAATAGAATCGCGAATTGTATCGCAAATTGTAGGATTTTTTTTCTAATAAAAATAAAAAAAATAAAAGAAAACGAAAAAAGTATTTATTTATATCCATCCATTTTTCCATTTATAGCAGTATAAATATAATAACAAGTAAGTCTATCACATAATCATATCAAGAACATCATGACATATATTAATATATATGAAATAAATATATAGTTCAATAAGTTTAAAATATAAATATATATTTATTATCTTTAAATCAAAATATAAAAATAAAAATAAAATTCAAACCATCAATCTTATACAGTGGGATATCTCTTGAAGTTAAGAAAGTGTTCATGAATCAAAAAACCAAAATAGATTAAAAAAAAGAAGAATACATATACATAATACAACCACCATATGTACAGTCGAATACTTTAGTTAAATGCATGTTCTTTATTCATCTTTAAAACCTTATCAAAGCCATAAAAAATTCTTACGAGGTTTCGTTAACTACTAAATAAACTTTTAAAAATAAAAGCGCTAAAAGAAAGAAAGAATAAAGAAAGAAAAAAAGGTAAAAGATTATTAATATTAACTTATTGGCTATAGCTATTATTGCTTAGCCAAATCGCTTGAATCGTAAAATTCGATGAAACAAGTATCGAATCGTAAGATTCATACGTGACGTGAATCCTAAGATGCATACATGAATCCTAAGATTCATTTGTAAATGGCATTCGTTGCATAGATACAAATCGTTTTCCTTAAGATTCAGGATATGAATCGTAGGATTCTAATAACTATGCTTAAAACTATAAATTTCTTTCAATACCTATATAAAATACGATCACAAGTTTCGCTCCATAACCCAGTCGCTCTCTCTCTCTCTCTCTCTCTCTCTCTCTCTCTCTCTCTCTCTCTCTCTCTCTCTCAGAGATTACCCTCTTTTTTTAGAATTTTCTATTAATTCATTAATTTTGGTTTCGATTTTCCAATTGAAAAGGCTCAACTAAATTGTAAGGTTTTCAATCTTCATTTATACTTTTTTTTTTATGTTTTCTTTTAACTATCATTACTTTTTGCATCAAGAACTTACTTTTCCTTCCTCCATCTTCTTTTTAACATAGCCAGGAGATGGATTATAGCATGAAAAATATCAAGTATGATCTGATATGATAAAAGTTGCCTATTTTCTTTTCTTTCTTTGACTGTCCTTCCTTCAATGCATCTTTTATTCTTTGCTATTTTTCTTTTTTCTTTTTCTTTTTTGCACAGAGACTTTTAAATCTTTTGATTGAGAAAAAGTTAGTTTTAGCATTCTATAAACTTTTTTTCCTGATTTTCTTTAGCATTTCATTTTGGAATAGAACAAGCTATGTCAAGCCAAGAGCATCTTGATTGGAATATAAAATGGCAGATGCAAGATTCCTCAACCCATAATGTCCTTCAAGTCACTTGCTGCCTTCTACCACATTTTTCCCAACAATATTTTAGTATAACATTTCTCTAATTTGGGACCACTATGGAAATGATTCAATATGGAATCTTAAATAGTCATTGGATCAAATAGTATATTTAGTCTATACTTGGATTTCATAAATGGATGGAGGATTATCTGGAGAAGTTTTGGCAAGAATCTGATTAACCCTATAAGATAATTAATTGACTTCACAATGTCACTTTCCTAATTTATAGAAAGTTTTTCAGGTTTTTAATTTCCTTTAAAGCATTTCTACCGTTCTTTCCTTTAATTATCTTTGCTTTTAAGTGTTCTTTTTCTTTTTTTCCTTTTCAATGCTTAAATCATATTTGCACTGACTTGTGCATCACGCTAGCCTATTTATAGTAATCAAACAACAAAACTAATATCAAACCTGCAACATTTATAATAACGTCTAGAACATTTTCCTATGAATGCAGGGAAGGCCAAGTGCTGCTTTATTTAAATTAGACACAAAAATCTAGTTCGCCATGCTTTTATATCTGAATGGAATGCCTATTTAACACCAACCCTCCTTTTCCAGGCCTTTGGGATCAACACATGCCGAGCAACCGCATATGCTGGTGGAGCTATAACCCATGAGGACATATGTAGCATCAATTACATATGGAGTTCAAAGAAGCAGCTAGCCACCACCATGTAAAAATAGGAGTTCTGCAGAGATGCAGGTCTAATAGTACAAATCATCACAACTAAAAGTGACACTAAAGCAGAACAAAGATAACTGCAGGTAGATGCCGCATATCCAGTGTTACAGGGCATTTGTTTGGATTCGTTGTTGACACCAGGAGAAGAGCTGCCTTAGGACACTTCCCAAAATAATGCGATTTTCAAGACTTTAATTTCATGCAAAAAGTATATCTTGACAATGACATCAAAAATAGGAATACCACATGTGGACATTGAGTTATGGTTTTTCCATAGTCAAAGCAATGACAGCGCACACGCCCCATTGCCATGGCTTTCGCTTTGTAAACTCTCTTCTAACTTTTCTGTTATTAAAATGTTATTGATTAAGCTGAAGATTTCACACTTCTTATCACTAGTCACATAATATTCTCCGGCCATTGAAATAATGTAATCAGATTTTAAATTCATTATGATGTTACAGTTTACTTGATCTCCTTTGACTGCTTGGAATTCGAAGAAATGAAAGTAGCCAGTTGTATATCTTTCGTAACAAGCCACTACTGAGTAAACCAGAATGCCCAAATAATACAAAAATTACTACATTGGACTGTGTATTATGGGTACAGATCATTTGGGTTCACGTCATCAAATGAGTTGAAAATGGAATGTGCATTCATCTATATAGGACCTGGCTCATCATCATCAAAGCCTGGTCCCAACTTCGTTGGGGTCAGCTACATTAATTCTATTTCATCATTCTAGTCTATCCTAGGCCAACTCCTTGGATAGCTTGTCCTCTTTGGCCCGCCTCTATCATTGAGGTGCCATCAACCTGCATAAAAAAATATTTTCCTCACCGGCGTAGTTGCTAGCCTGCATTGGAGATGTCCAAACCATCTCAAACGAGTCTCTTAATTTATCACTTATTGACATTGCCCCTAAATGCCCGCAAATGCACTCATTCTGATTCTATCTTTCTCAATTTACCACATGATTCATGAGCAGAAGATCCAAATCTCAATGGACCCTATGATAGATCGGGCCCTGATTTATATGGACCAATTTGATCAGTCCAATGGAAACTTGATCCACTTAAATCAGGGTCCAATCAAACACAAGGGCTCAAATTTGGATTTAAATAGGCCTAAATTGAATACAAATGTCTCTAAATGAGTCTTGACCATGATGGGTCGAGACATGGGAGGACCAATCTACATAATACAAGTACCACAGGTGGGACCCATGAAAATTGTGCTCAACAAAGTGGGACCAAGTCCAAGCACTTCTAAGCCTTCAGAAAGTTACATGTTTAGAGATTAAAGTGAGGAGACATAAAGGATTTGGATTCCATGAATCAAGGAGGCATTGTAGGAAAGTGGTTTTAAAATAAGCAAGTGAATAGGAACATTCTAGTAAGAGACATCCATGGAGACTACCAACAAGTTTTCTATTGTTTTATTTCTTTCTTTACATTGTCCTGGCTAACAAGATTTTTCTATGTTTTATTTGTTTCCTTAGGTGGCTAGGATCAACTATAGTAGCTTAGGGTTTTCCTTTTTGCTACAAGTATTATATACGAATACTAAAGGGTACATCCAACCCATGTTTGGATTAATTGTTTCTTTTTTTAATTAAAGTGATGCATGGTTGCTCCTTTATCCTCCTCTATTGGATTGAAAGTGTCTCCCAAAGGATTGAAGATCAATCAAATGGGAATTAATAATCTCAGGTAAGCTATTCTCTAGTTCTTCCTTGTATTTGTATAATTAATTGTTGATCCAGATAGAATTGATCTTTAATTTTGGGGTTTTTCAATTCAATCGAGCTAAAAACATTTGGTTTCATCAGATAGTTCAATTTTGCTAATTGGGATTGTCACCATATATCCATATCAACACTCTCATCTCTTTTGCACGTTTGTTTCCTAATTGGCCAAAAGTTTGCTCCATAAGTCATAGCCAGTCTAATTGATCTAAATGCTGTTTTGTAAGGTTTCTCCTCCAATCTTCTTGGTATGTGCCAATCACAAAGCACTCTAAAAGCAAATTTCCGCTTCAACTATCTAGCTCTTACACTGCGTTTGACATCCTCCTCAATCTCTCCATCCTTGTTAATTATAGAGCCAAGGGAAGGGGTCTCCGTGGTATCTATTGAGCTTCAATTCTCACAAGAGATGCATCCTTTACACCAAGGTACCTTATCTTGTATAAGTAATTAACTCGTCCATAATTAGTGCAAAATAATAATAATAAGGGCTTAAAGTTGACCCCATATGCAACCTATGGTCATTGTTAACTCACCTATCTCTCCACAGTTAGTTCTCAAACTAGTTACCGCTTCCTCATACATGTCTTTAATGATGCCAATATAACCTCTTAAAGCACTTTTATTTAAAATCCACCAAATCAAATCTCTAGGTGCACTATCATAAGCCTTCTCTAGATTTATGAAGATTTTTCCTCTTCTATTTGTACTTTTTCATTAATTGTTTAGGTGAAAAGATATCTTCCATAATTTACCAACCTGTCATGAACCAAATTGATTTTCAAATGTCTTGGTCTTTTGCTTATGCTCCATTGCTCTCCCATAGTTTCATAACATGACTCATAAGTTTAATCTCATGATAATTGGCACAACTGTGTATATATCCTTTGTTCCTATATATAGGTACTATAACACTTCTTTTCCATTCATCTGACATTTCTTTTGTCTTTAATATCTTATTGAAGAGCCTAGTGAACCAACCTCATATAATTTCTCCTAAGCATTTCCAAACCTCTATCAAAATATCATCTGGCCTTGTTGCCTTTCCTAACGTCATTCTTGTCAATGCTTTCTTCACTTCTGCAATTCCGTTAACCTAATTTTGTGGTGGAAGGTATTTCCTGCAACAAAGTATCCTTTCTCATTTCTAAGCCTTCTATAGAATCTTCATTTAAAAGTTTGTTAAAATATTATCTCCGCCTTTATCTAATATTATTGTCCTTCACTAAAAGCATTTTTTCATCAATCTATATACATCTCACATAATCCAATAGTCCATACCTTTTCTTTTTCTCATATTCCTATAAGCTAGAAATATATCCGGCCTCTTGTCCTCCACTTTTCTATAGGTCATCATATGATTTAGACTTTGCATCACTTACTAATTTTTTAACTTCTTCTTCTAGATTTCATGATTTCCCATATTCATATTTCGTACTCCCCTGCCAAACTTTGTAATCTTTTCGCTTCACAGCTCCCTGAAACTCTACAACCGACCACCACCAAGTTCCTTTATCTTCTCTCTTTAAACTCTTCAAGCACCATTTTACAACTCTTCTAGTATAATTATCCATTCAGCTCCACATCATCGTAGTTTTTCCTTCCAAATTTCATTATCCCCCCTTGACCACTTGATGCTTAAAAGCTGTTACCTTTCCCCTTTTCAGATTCTTCCATCTTGTTTTACAGCACATTTTATTCAATACTCCTCACCTTCTACTTCTGAAGGAAACATTTAAAACTACTATCCTATGTTGTGTGGTCAGATTCTCTCCACGAATAACCTTACAATATTTACAAGCTAGTCAGTCATGTTTTCAAATTGGAAGAAAGTCTAGCTGGCTCCTATTAGCTTCATTCTTATAGGTAATTAAATTTTCCTCTCTTCTTAAAGTAGGTATTTGCTATTACAAGATCAAATGTCAACACAAATTCCATTTAGTGTCTCCCAACTCATTCCATTCTCCAAATCCTTGTCCGCCATGCACTCTCTCATACCCTCTATTATCCTTTCTAAATAAGTCCCCTCCTAAGAATATCTTTTCACTAAGTAAATTTTCTTATATTAACACATCCATCTCCTCCCAAAATTATTTCTTAATATCGGGACCCACATTAGATTAGATCCCATGTGTATGTAATCTTTTTATTATCTTTAAGATTAGGATAAATCCCTTGACAGCTGTAAACAATCTATAATGAGAAATCACAAGGCTATAAGGAGAGTGGTCCATCACCTTGATTGTCACTCAATTTCTGGCAATTGTATCTTCTCTCTAGTTTGATATGGTATCAGATCCCTAAGACTAGTGTTTGAGATACTGTCATTTGGAAGATAGGTTTGGGTTTTTAGTTTGAGGTCCATACCTCTCTAAAGATGGTCAGCTTTCTCCTCTTGGGATTCAAACAATGAAGGCTCTCTCAAATCTCGACTTGATCACCCATATCTGCTCAGCATCTAAGCTGAATCAAGGTCATCCCAATACCCTGCAGCATTCATCATTGTCACAGCAACAGATTGCGAACCGAGGTCTCTCTTCGCCATAAAATGTTCCTCCATCTAAGTTTGTAACAGCAGGTCTCAGAAATCAGGATCCGTCACAGCAACATATTGCAAACCGATGTCTCTCTTCATCACAAAATGTTCCTCCATCTAAGTTCGTAACAGCATTTGGGTTCTCATTTTTTTCAATACACTTTCACTTGATCCTGCCTAAGGTGCATAGGCACCTATATAAAATTTGGCTAGTGTCCAAAATGCATTCATAGTCAACATAACCACATCTCCTAGTGTCTGAGGTGATTTCAATGTTATCCGATGTCCTTCAGAGAAGAAGGCAGCAAACTTACTTCTCAAATAATAAGCTTCTCGAATTGGATCAGAAAACATTAGTAAGTTCGTGTATCTCTATATGGTGGGAGCTAATTTTACCTGGACCAATAACTAGGATGACCCTGCTACATCTAGAATTGATGGATTACTGGTTTATGGAGCATTGGAGCTTGTTGGATACTTTTCCTAGTACTTTCCAAAGAGCTCTTACTCACCCCACTTTTAATCACCTTCTGATTCATATGCAGGTGCAAACATTGAGTCATGGTACCCGTCAATATTCCTTTTTTTTAATTAGTGTAGTTAAAATAGAACAAAGCAGTAGATATGGAGACAAATTGGTGGAAAGGCTTTAAGTCGAAGGATGAAAGGATTTTTCATAACAAGTCAGCACACCTAGAGGAAGTTGCAGGTAAGAGTTAAGACTCAAAGTCGCACAATATCAGGGCAATCATTTTGAAGTACTCCAATTTCTCTTCCTACTATTGGCGATGTTAATTAGCTTGCCATGGCACCAATGTTTGGTCTCATCAGGTCGTACCTAGTCTTCCATTTCCCTCTTGAGGTACAACTAGTCCTGAATTATTAATATCTACCATTACCATTGAAAAAAGACATACATAGATACATGTATACAATAAATGTTAAAGTATTTTTGTTAAAGAAGGGTACAGCCACACAGCATAACAGATGATATTGTTTGTATACACAAAAAAGCAGCAGCACCAAAGAACACAGATCCCTTCAACAAGAAGAAAGAAAGAAGAGGAAGAGGAAAGGGGGGGGGTGGTGGGGGGTGTGTGTGGGGGGGGAGGCAATCCACAGCCAGGAAACCCACTCTCACCCTCACCCTATAACAAAGGTATACTATAAACAGGAGCTACCCCAAGACCCAACAGTTTGGGTGAATGTAAAACTACGTAGGCATTGGACAAAATTCTTCACAGCCAAATCAAATCAGACAAATGAAAACATGGCCTCATTGTTAATTAAGATCCCAGTCACTTTGCTCATGTTTACTCAACAGTTTACTCAACAGTTTCAGTATGGACTAGAACATGATACTGTCAGTTTCAACAACAACAACAAAAATAATAATGACAATAATAATATCTGCTAGGCATAAAAAATTTCTATGCAAAAGCCAAGTGTACCATAGCAAAACATTATAAACATACCTCCAGTGGAGGTTGCTGGATCTTGATCTCTGTGACAACTTGAAACCTCAGACCTTGGAGAGTTTGTTATGTTTTTATTTCTTCCTGGCAGATGTATGACTAGTTTTGTTCCTTTGATGGTCTCCATCTTGCTAGAATGTCTTACAATGCCATCCCCATGATCTAAACTGCGTGATTTACTTCCATTAGTTTGCAGAACTTTGGATGCTCCATCGTCGTCGTTTGTTATTCCTGGATGTTTAATAGAGGGTTTTTCTTTGCCAATGCCAGGATTTCTGGCTTCAGCAGGTGCAAACACCACTGACCCTTCAGTTCTATGTGACCTCATGTCATCAATCCTCTCATCTTCCAATCTGCTCTCCAATGATTGTGTTTCATGCAATTGATCAATGCTTTGATATGATTCATTTGTTTTACCAATTAAGGACAGTTGATATCCTTTCTTCTTGGCATACTTCATGCTTTTACTCTTTGCAGATTTCTTCCCATATTCCTTGATGTTTTTGGGTGTTTTCTCTACTAAACCCTTGACAGAAAACTTTAAAGACCGCCCATAATCACTCTTTAATACAACTGGACCATTTTCTTCATCATCTGAATATGGATATATAGAAAATAAATCATCCTGAGATGGCAATCCTGCAGCCACCCTCAAGCTTGCAATTAGGTCATGGTCAGCTTTATCTCTCCTCTTCCAGAGCTCTTGAACAGCATCATCAACATCCCTAACCTGTGCATTGTGTCAAATATCCTTCCTTGCAGCAAGAAGTTGTGATGCACCAAAATTATCAAAACTCGAACATACCTTGTAACATTCTCCACGGCACGCAGCACATTTGTAATATAGGTTTCCGTCAGCTTGAAACTGCAAATACTTTTCATCACTGCAAACATTTATGTCAGAGGTAAGGAACCCACAAATTTTTCAGAGAAAAAAAATCAATAAAAGATAAAAGTGGCAGTCACTAAACAAACTCAGCCACGTTACACAGTCACAGATGATAGCTTTGTGCCCAACTCAAAATACATGAGATCCACCTTTCTACCAGTAAAGTAAATGAAATGCACTTTATATTATCGGTAAAATGCATCAAATCCACAGAATTGACATATGTGCTAACACACTAGGGGGTAGCAACCCATTCCATTCATGCACAAAAGTGAGAAAACCAAGTTTTATGGGAATTGCATAACAGTAAGTCAATGGACTAACCAAAACTGGGGCCACGATTTCGATAGATTAAGCAACAACCAATAGTGTTTCACTTAAATGCTGACCCTAACTCATCGATTAACATATATATACATAAGTGTCCTTTTGTTATAATAACTGTATCATCTCATTAGCCCCTTTGTTCACCCCTTTGTTTGTTTCCTATGAATCAGAAGTCAATCCATCTTACCTGAGTGATGGATGGAAAGAAATTGTATTGAAAATAGAAGCTCACACAACATGCTAAAAAGACATACAATGAGATGAATGAAAATATAACAACAAAACTATTTAAATGGATAATGAGACTAAAGACAACCTGATGCCATCACACTGGCAATGCACCCAACGCTGGCAAGCATCACAACAAACCATCGGGGTTGACTCAGAATCTCTGTAAACCTACAAAGGTTGAGTAGCAAATGATGTATCAACTATATATTCCTGATTCTTAGCCACAGACAAAAATGAGATATGAATAAAAAGCAAACTCTAGTGGAAAGAGAACGAGTATAACACCAGATAGGAAGGAAAGAAGCATCGGCCATCAATGTTTTTTTTAATTGAACAAATTGAAATTTAAGTGATAAACGCCCACAGGTTCTTCGTTAGAATAACTATGACCATATTCAAACAAACAGGAGGTATTCCCCCTTTACAGATAATCTTAACTCTAAAATGACAATTACAGTAAGAGAATCCCACAGGTTCAGGCTTTTACCAAAATAGCAATAAAAGATACCTTCAAACAAACAGGACAGTAGTTTCCCTTCACGAACAATCTCCCACAAGCATCACAGCAAGTATAACCTAAAAACCACCTATAAGTTTTAAAGTGAACAGTTAGCTCGCATCAAATATAGATGCCCAGATCACAAGCAGAGATGGAATTTGCCATCATCTTGACTTTTGACAGATTCAATACATCAAAGCATTCAAGCATTGTTGTCCAAGCATAAAAAGCCTGTTGGGATATAAACCACCACCACCACACACACACACACACACACGGAGCCCCATGAATGGCCATGATCAATTGCATGGTGTGCATGCTGCATACCTCACCTGATCACCAATGTGTGTCCCCCCTGAATTACACTGGATACCATGGGTTTGCACCGATATGAATGGACTGGATTGTTGGATCGACTGAGTTCTTTTTTTAATATAAACCGTTGAATTTGTGGGCCATAATCAAAGAGTTAGGATGATCTGATGGGGCTCAAATTTTGTAGAGAGTAAGTGTCCATCAAGACAAAAACCTCAGGAGGTCACCATGGCAACGTGCACAAATCAAGGTGCACAAGGGATTCGAGAGTGATCTTCCTGCGCACCAGGTAGTGGGGCCCAATGGTACTGGGAGCTGGAAGATCTGGATGGGCCCTACTTCTGTATAAAACTTCAACCCATCAGATCATCCTAACCCCTTGATTCATGGCCCACGCACACATGGATGGTTGATCCAACATTACAGTCCATTTGGATGGGTGTAAAATATGGGATTGGTTTCAACACAAGGATTGATACCACTATCATAATTAATAGGTAAAATGAGCAAAATTTACATACAAGTAATTAAGGGGCTTCCATGCTCATAGCAGCAGAGTAAGAAAAATATAATAACAAAAAGATTAGGCTTCAAACACCTCCTAGATCCAAGATAAAAATATTATTGATTCTATAAGCAAAGAGTTTGTTTTGCTACAGAACCATATAACTCATGAGACTAAGACAAAAATGAGAAATAATATAGGAGAAATGTGTAATTTTACAACCATCATGATCGTTTTTCAAAAGCATGAAACAGCTCAAGAAATCAAAAGAGATGAGTCATAGCCATTACCTCGTACTAAGGCCATTTCCAGGGACAGTGGAACCACAGCTATGACATCTCGTATGTTTTGGGCAGAGGTAAGGCCCATGACCGACATTCTGTGAAATAAAAGAGGAAAGCATTATAACAATTGAAAGAAAAGCGAAGACATCACACTCATAAAATGTGTCTCATTTCTGAAGCAATTCCGGTCCATTTGGTCATTAAGGCTTGAATTTCATTCATTTTGACCCAGCAAAAAAAACACCGCCCATTGTTTTTTTTTTTCTAATTTTTGGACCAAAATGACTTAAATTAAAAATTATGGAGGGCTGTGTTCTATGATTTTGGGTAGATTCTCCCCTCAATTTTTACTATTTCTGTGGGCTAAGATCAAATCTGGGTTTATTAATATTAGTCTAGGTCTAGAATATTGTAGTGCAAGTGCAACACATATCATGTTTGCCGATTGTCAATGTGTAACTCTTACCATCTTTATTACAATTTTTCAAAATGTTTCGGTCCTTGAGAAAATTGAAACATCTTCCAAAGTGAACCATGGAAGACATGATGCTGATGCAACGCGACTACTCTAAAAAGTTCATGCAAAAGAAACAGTTGGGCATATGTCACATATCCCACCTTGTGCGGAGGATGTTGACAGTAACAGTGATAAGCACCATCACATCTTTTACAGAACATGAACTTATTTGGATCTCCAGATCTTCGACACACCTGCAGAAAGTACACAACATAATTGTTAACACGCTAAAATGCAGCTCAAGAAACGTTTCTAACAAATGCAGAGGAAGATAGCGAGTCATTGTATGAAGAATAAAAATATGCAGCAGTCAAGTAACACCCAGGAGCAACTGGAAGTGACTCCACAGAGCACGCAAGCCATAAAGAAAGCAGCAGACTTCCCCCCACAGCAATCCTACTTAATGGAAATTAGGTTAATACAGCACATAAGAAATGAAAAGTGCTTGACGTTGGGCCATTTTTTTCTTTATTTTCTTTGATGCACATCAAGGTTGTTGAACAACCTCAAACTGGAAGCCAAATACAAGACGAAGAAGCAAGAACTCGACCAAGCAGGTTGCATCATAACATAAGATCAGAAAGTAAGTTTTAATATAAGATGATACTGTACTATGTATGGACAAGTGTTCAATGTAAATAGGGTTGCATCATAACATAAGATCAGAAAGTAAGTTTTAATATAAGATGATACTGTACTATGTATGGACAAGCGTTCAATGTAAATAGAAGAAATTTGGCTGCTTAGGCAGCATATCCAATGATCATGTTCAGATTCACTCTGCAAAGTGCAAACTGAGGTTAATCCTCCTACTCCTGTAGCATATCTAACCCCATGTTTCAAGTGTGAGAAAAATGATAATGATGAGTGTGCTTTGGATGCTGTTTCTGAGAAGTAACGTTTTGACATTTTATATTTTAATAGCAACCGCAAGAAATAATGATGAATAATAATTCAATTTGTATGCACGGATATATTAGCATATCAAGCTTCTTGGAGCTGTCATATAAGATAGTATCAGTGTCCATTAACAATATTCCTATTGGTGTCCAAGACTGCCAAGAGGGCTTGACTCGATCAGAATTTTTGTGACGATCTGGCCAAGACTTAGGTGCAGTTTGGCAAGTCTAAAAATAGGACCTATTTGACTTAAAACTAATCCAAATAGATGCTTGAGTGCTTTAGAGTTTAGACCATTTGGAAGATTCTATTTCATGTCTAACTGAATCAGCAATAAGACCATTTTCCTCTTTTTCAAAATGTAACAAAAGGGAAGAGAATCCAATCAAACATCAACATCTAAAGCAATTCAACAACTTTTGGTACTTTTTTTTTTTTTTGACAAGTTTGCCCCATGCAACTTTTAGTAAATGACAAGATTGCTTGTACTACTTCTAACATATTACAAATTTGCATGTACTACTTTTATTATATAATAATTTTGCCCATATAACATTCATGGTATGACAAGTTTGCTCTTTTAACTGAATGAGACATACTATGCGTCTTATGAAACGGTATAGTTATAAGATACTCTAATTGAAACAGCTCTATTTCAAACAGATATAATCAAATCAACTCTATTTCAAACAGATCAGAATTTCCAAAGAGGCCCTCCATCTACTTGAACCAGGCATAATCAACTCAACTAGGCTTAATTCATCAAGACTAGACCAATCTGTTATCTAAATTCTTTACAAGCTTTATCTGTAGTGAAGATTTTGTTAGTCTTTGACCTGATTAGACTCAATGACATCAACCCAAGGTGAATTTACAAGACCTCAAATCATACCATGAGTATGCTCTGTAATAACATGACAAGTGCATCGAGTGAGTCCCAAAATACATAAAATTCAGACATGGAAGAGCACAACAGTTACCCAATGACAATGTATCCATTCCCACCCTCAATTTTTACCACTCTAGGTCATGCAATAGATGCAAACACACAATACTCCTTTGTATTTGTAAAGCACTCACAAACACCCTTGCAATTATACAATGTGACTAAAATTAGTCCAAAGACATAAAGAACTTTGGCAAGGGAATAACGCACTTGGCTAAAATTGTGTATCACTCCGTTGCATCATATCTCAACTACATTCCCAATAAGTTTATCTTAACAATACTTAAGTGTGTGAGCAACATAAGGACTAACCTCACAAATGCGGCAGGAGGGGCAAGCCCATGAACTCCAATGAAACATATCTGCTCGAGCATGACATAAAAAGATATTATTTTGGACTCCAGAACAGATAGAGAATAATCATGCTATCTGACAAAAATATATATATATTAAGATGAACCTCTATGTTCAGCCCATCTTCTCAAGCAGCTCCTGTGATACTTTTTGTTACAATATTTGCATGGTAACATCTTCTTTGCTCCCTCACTCCCTTCATTTTCACCAGAAAAACATATTCTACACATAATTTTGAGAACAGCAGAACCTTGATCTTCAGCAGTAAGATCTTGGACTGAGGCTCCAGAGATATCCTGAAATTACATAAAACCAACACACCATCAGAAGCAAAGACATGAATTCGCAGAACGAATCGAGCAACATTTCTAAATTAATAGGTACCTGCCAATCAATCTCCTACATACTGATTTACAGCAGAAAACACAGAAGAACAGAATTCAACTAATGCTGTTACAAGTTACAACAAACTATCGCAAAGATCAAGAAGAAAAAAATCCATTCCGAAGCACAAAACTCAAAAGCAAAACACTCCATCCATAAAATCCACTTTCCACAAACTCGAATCCAAATAAAAGTCAACAAAACCAAATCAATCCAAAGTCCAAACACAAGCAACAGCCAAAATCAAACAAAGAAAGAAAGATCTCACCTTCGAGATGCCATTCTCAAACCTCCTCGCAAAATCCTCAGCCGCCTGCGACGCCTCCACCGCCTTCCTCTGCAGCAGCGCCCGCTTCGTCTGCGCCGACAGCGCCTCGTCCCCATCACCGGCCGCAATACCATCGACAGCCGGCGGCTGCGGCGGCGGCGCGGCGATCCTAGGGACCTTAACTTGTACGGTGGCGGTCTCTCGAGCCCTAATCGACCAGGGATCGATCAAAAACTCCTCAACCCTAGAAATCTCCTCCAAGAACTCGCTCCTTTCCCTCTCGCTCTGCAGTTCCTTCGGAAACCCAAGCTCACAAAAGCAGATCCGTCGACTGCCCACACACACAAAACAAAAAACAAAGACAATGAAAACAAACAAGAGCACAAGAGAGAGCAATAGAGAGAGAAAAGGAGAGAGAGAGGCACAGATAGAGAGAGAGCTGTGTGTTGAAATAAGAAGAGTTATGTGATGAAACGAACCATGTAATCGGGCAAGAGACATGAAAGGCCATGGGATTTGGCGGGGGTTTTCCCCGTCTGTAATCCTTTCAAAAATTGGAAAAATTAAATAAAAGAAAAACAAAAAAAAAGAGGCAAATAACGGAAATATAACAGAGAGAGAGAGAGATGGAGAGATGTGTATGTAATAAGGGAATAAAAATTAAAAGGGGGGGAAATAGTAGGGTGTGGGGGGAAGTGGGTTTCTGGGTCTGGTTCTTTTTTTAACTCGGCCGGCCGGAAGCCCTTTGTCAAAAGTCATCCGACGGGAAGAGGGACATGGGAGGGATTTTATACGTGAATAAACTAAGGGTTTTTGCTAAACGTTTGCGGGATTTTCTCACGTGCGTGATGGTTTATTTTTGGGGGGCGTCGGCTGATTCTCGGGTGGGTCTTTTTTGGGGTTGGGCATTGGTGGGGCCTACCATTGCATGAAGCTCTCTACTGTCTAACCAGGTGGGCCACACAACCAGCTGATGCAGATCTTGTTTTTGGGCTGTGGGGTGCCACGTGCTTCGTTTTGAGATGGGAGACTGGATCTTAATTGAAAGTGCGAGGCTAATCTATTCAAAATTTGAACCGCTATCTAATTTAATTGGAATTCTACTTTAAAATTAACAGTTTAATTAAAAAATTGAGTTTGATAGCATTATTTTATTAAAATGGTACACACTCTTACCCCGTGAAAGGAGTTTGGCAATATCTCTGACCAGCTAAGCTGCAGCTCGGAAAAGTTTTGTCCTAATTATGTTATCCGAGCTTATTGTATGTTACGTTAAAGCATGCATCATACAATATAGGTGTAGAGCTACCAGGAAGAAGAAGGAACACAAGTTTGAAGAGCGTAGCTCACTGTCTCCATATCTCTCACTCTCAGTACAAACCAATGCCATAAAGGCTACAGCTCACTGTTTAGCGTAATTTTGGAAATCCCAGGCAAGAAAGTCATGGACCACTGAATCAGTCAAATGTACACTAAGAAGCATTAAAAGAAGAAAACGATAACAATAGTATAATTCAAACCAGAATCTTATATATGCATGGTTCATTCACCCTTATCTCTTGCTCCACATATTCCAACTTGAGCAAGTTGGGACTGGCATTGTGCACAAACTCCTCTGTTGAACTTGGTTCTCACATGAAAATTTAAAGCAACAATACGATAGTCTCTCTTGTAACGGTAGAACTGAAATTGCAGATTAAAAAGAAAGAGATGAATCATATACCTGCATGTTATACCATATGTAATGCATCACGTAGAATTAAGATCAATGTAAATAGTGGTGATATTCTGAATATATTTTGATACTTTTGTGTTGTTTTAGTAACGATAATATCATCGTATTTTTCAAATATCATCAAATTTTAGAATTATGAATCATGATAAAATATCACTCAAGGTAAGGAATTCATGAATTATGTGAAAAGGGTTCTCTCTGCTCTCAAGCATCGATATTTTTAGTGCCATCTTTTCTATTAATAATCAATAGTAAATCTTTGAACTTCTACCAGGTAGATATTGTGAACTGTATATTGTGTCTATTAATAGATGCTGATAGCCCCATTTATTATATGAAGATTTTGTTTTTTGCTTTTTTTTGCTAAATTTGTTAATGATATTAGCTGTTGATTCACATCATCTGGCTCAAAGCTTCTTGATGTGGTCTTATTCACTGCTCTGTGCATATGGCTTGACTTAGCATTTAACGTGACCATGATATCTTGTACCTTGCAACAATTTTTAGACAATATCCCTGTAAAATTCCTTTTCAAGATTAAGAAAAAATCAAGATAATTAGATTTGTAACACATTACCACCGAGCGTGTCAATCTTGGTTGTAATAGTAATGATAGGTTCCTGAAATAGACCCCAATTGGGATCAATGGCTTTCATCATCATTATCATTTTATCACATCCTTTTATCTCTTTGATATGGAGATAAGGCTTTGAGTAATTTAAAAACAGAATTCCATCCCGACTAGGAGACTCGGTTAAAAGACAGACTGAGATAAAAAGATATGGAGGAAAATAATGATTTATACCTTTAAAAAATTATAAAAGAAAAAGTATAGCTTTGAAAAATCTTTCAAAAGAAAAAGGCTTTATGATCGCACAGCACGGCCCGCTTTCAGGCTGGCCCGGCCGTGTTGTGTCATGCCCAGGTGGACTTGGTTAGAACCAAGACGGTTTAGGTCATGCAGTGCTGAGCTAGGTCATGCCGCCTATGGACCGGCCCACATGTCACTTCTAATTTTTTATAGAGAAAACTACCGGAAAAGTCCCCATATCATGCTATAGGTAAGATTATGACCCACTAGTAGTTTAGAGACGGGAGGGGTCCTCTTGGTGTGTTTTTGTCTTTTTTTTGTCATTTAGTAATATGGTCGATATCGACCATTTTGTGCTGGTTCGTCTTGGTTCTTCTTGATTTGCAGAACCCAAATATAAAGTGGGGTTTTCTTTGTTTGTTGCAGGTGCTGCTCCAAATTTTGTTCCATCATCTGTTGCCAGGTAGAACCCTCATCTCTCTCCTCCACAAGTTGGCACAAATGCTCTAAATCCTCCTTCGTCACCAACACTTTCTCATTTTCTTCAATCTTCGACTTACTGAAAAGGAAAAATACAGTAAGAGAATAGAAACTCAATTCCTTAAATTCCTCACAGCATTTTCCTTCACCAAAATTAACATGGTTTTAAGTAAAAACAAACAAAAAAACCAAATAAAACCAGAAACCGACATAACCATTATCAGATTTCATTGCATCCGTCATTTCAAATGTCCGGTTCTTCTTCTTGCGCTCTGAGATCCACGGAACGAACGAACTAAAGCTTGAAATCAACCCCATAGCAATCGAAGGCAAAGATGCCATGTTCAAAATCTTTCCCCCAATCTGGGCTTCCATGCCCATCCTGTAAAAATCCCAAAGAGAACAGCAACCCAGAGAGGACTAAGGAAAAAGATGAACTCCATCGAAGCATCTCCCTCCGTCGGTCTCTTCAAGACCTCAATCAGAGCCGTCCAACCTCCCATCCATAACTAAAAAACAATCAGAAACAGAAATTGAATGCTTTGGGAAGGATTTGGATAAGAAAAATCTTTCAGATAAGACTACAGGAGAGGGAAAGAGGATGAGATGAATCTGATTCCGATTTTGTAAATATTAAGACCCAGAGGGGAAAAAAAGAAAGCAACCCACCTCCAAATTCAATGTTGTAAAACGGACGATCGAGGTTCTCTTCACCCCATATCTCTCTCTCTCTCTCTCTCTTCTTTTGCTCTTGGTACTCTCGGTCATTTTGTTGAACATCTCACTTATGTTCTTCTCACTGGGTTGTAGGGGAGATAGAGTGCTTCTCTTTTTTTTTTTATTCTTTTTTGCTCTAATGGTTGATATCGACCATCACTACTTACCTTTAATGGTCGATATCGACCATTAAAATTTTCTCCAATCTATAACTGTCTTATTTGTTGAACACGACAAAATGGTCGATATCGACCATTATTACTTCATCCTAATGATCGATATCGACCAATCTCTCAGTCAGATTTGTTCGAATATATAACTGTCTTATTTGCTGAACACTATAAAATGGTCAATATCAACCATATCGCAAAATGATTAAAAAAAAAAAAAAAGACTGAAAAGGAGCTTGAGGACCCCTTTTTTCTTCAACATACTATTGGGTCCTCGTCAATCCTATGGGGTACTGTGGGGATTTTTTTCGTAGTTTCCTCTTTTTTTATATTTTTGTATGAACTTAAATAGACTATATGGACTTTCAACGGTTCTTAACATGAAATAAGGTTGAAAATATTAAAATAAATGTACAAATATTGATGTTAATTTACAACTGAAAATAAATCTTTCATTATTTTAAAATTTTTAATTTATTTATTAAAATAATATTATATATATATATATAATTGTCGTGCCGTGCCTCAGCCCAGCACCCTAGCCTATCACAACACGACTAAGGACCTGTGCCTTGTCGTGCCATCCACGACCAGGGCTCCTTATCTTAACACAGCCCATACTCTGGGTCATGTCATGTCAGGTTGACCTAATCAACGAGGTCAACAGGCTGGGTACAACCCGTTTATGATTCTTTTTCGTGCTGGGTCGTGCCATGCGTAGGCGGTCCAGCCCAGTTTATGCTTATAACTCGGATAAGAAACTCACTTTCATCGGCATTTGATTGAAGACCACATAGTGAAATCGATATAGAAAACTCGTGACTTATATATTGATCATTTCATGACATCGTATCAAATGATTATCAATATTCACTGGACTTGATTTTAAGTTTGCTCAATCTCAAAACTCTCGTGCATTGGCAGGGGAGGTGGGCATAAAACTTGGCTGCATGACCATTTAAAAAGGTACCACATCCCGTTCAAGCTATAGAGACTCTAAATCCAAACCAAAAATCTAAAGAACACTGTATGATAGCATATTTTAATGGAAAATTCTAAACTCATCCACATGGTTTGCTGAGCACGCCCATCCTTTTTTTTTTTTTTAATTACACATGACGAAAACACCCCTCTCCCTCTCCTTCCTTCTCTCTCCCTCCCTGCTCCGGTTGACCTCCGGCAAAATCCGCCTACCATCCCTTTGGTGCTGCCGAAGGGGCTGGAGTGACAGAGAGAGTTAGGAGGGGGGGGAGAGAGAGTCAGGAGGGGGAGAGGGAGATGGAGAGGGCGGAGGGTGGGGAGAGTGGGGCGAGGAGGGTAAGGGAGAAAGAGGGAGTGGGCGGGAGAGCAGGAGGGAAAGAAGGGGACAAGGAGACTGGGCAGGGAAAGGGAGATGGAGTGGGTAGGGAGAGGGAGGTAGAGGAGAAAGGGAGAAAAAAGGAGAGGGCGGGCAGGGGTTGCGACAAGCGGGCGGGAGGCAGAGAGCATGAGAGAAAGAGGGGGAGAGGGAGACCAGGCGGGGAGAGGGAGGCAAAGGGAGAAAGGGAGAAAAAGGGAGAGAGCGGAGGGTGGGTGGGGAGAGGGAGGGAGAGGGCGGGCGGGGGCTACGGTGATGGGCGAGGGCCGACGGTGGGCGAGTGGGAGATGAAGAAAGAAGGAAGGGAGAGGAGATGATGGTATTTTGGGTATTTTTAGGAATGTGGGTGGGCTCAGCAAAATAGGTGGGTGCATATAGAATTTTTCGATTTTAATTTGTGTCGAATTGAGTAAAGTTGAATGGAATTGTTGTACATTTGCAAAATAAAAGGTTATAGCTTTGCTGGATCAACTGATTAAAAAATGGATGACTATGCTGGTCAAAGCAGTTGACTAAAATTACCTTCAAAGTATGGTTGTCTATATATTAAAATCCAAAAGCATGATGTTGCTACACGTAACATATATATATATATATATATATATATGAAAAATTCTCAAAAACTCCCCTATCTCAAAAGAAGAGTTTTTGCCCTTATCTATTGGCCAATTATTTAAGAGAATCTATAAAATATCCACTGTTTTAGGAGAATATTTATGAGAGATAATTGATAAGCGTACCATTGATGACACAGGTCATGCTTTTATTGGCTAAAAAATGGTTTTTTTTTAAACGCAAAAAAACGCCCAGGGAGTTTTGCAGCGTTACTATATATATATATATATATATGAGAAATTCTCAAAAACTCCCCTATCTCAAAAGGGAGAGTTTTTGCCCATATCTATTAGCCGGTGATTTAAGAGAATCTATAAAATGTCCACAGTTTTAGGATAATATTTAGGAGAGAGAATGTATAAGTGTACCATTGATGACATGTGTCATGCTTTTATTGGCTAAAAGATGAGTTTTTTTTTTTTTTTTGTGAAAAACGCCCGGGGAGTTTTGTAGCATTACTATATATATATGGGTATATATATACACACACACACATTCATGTGCATCCATCCCTCAGAATGTGGTGAAGGATAAACTTAATGGGGTCCACCTAGGGCCTCTCTAATCATGGGACTTGGGAGAGATAGAAAGAGACATCTTGGATGGGCCATCAAGTTTGGAGGCAATCCCATGCCTCTGACTTTTTTTCTCCCCTTGGCTTCCCGGCAACTTCAATGATTAGATCATGGATAATTCACTAATTTTATGGCTTGAGAATGTTAAAGTAACATATTTTTATGTAAGCCCGGGACTTATATGCTAGTTAAAGTTAAACCAAATGGAAAAACTGCTTTTTAGCTTGGTTAATTTGCCGTGGCTTTACTCAATTGTCTATAATTGTTATGGCATTGGGTCATTTGTATCTATTTGTAGTTGGACCTAAAATCATATTGGCCTAATTATAATCTTGGTAGAATAATGCAATATATCCAAATTTGGTTTTCATGATATATTATTAGAAAATAATACATAAAGATAAATTATTTCTACATATCTAAATTTTTTGCATAAGAAGCACAAGAAATACCGGCAAAACTTTCTTATTTTACAATCTCATTGTTCCTTCTATCAATAAGATTTTACCCCGTCTCTTTCTTTCTTTATTTTTTTTCTTTCTTTTCACATAATTCCTTACAAACTAATATATTAATACATTTAAAGTCCATATGTTCTATGTAAAATCTCTCTCTAATAGGATTTAAGAGACTGGGTGTTCTCCAACTATAATGGTGTTGCCCCAAATTTTAATCTAATCAGAGTTGGATTCAAACCGAAAATATTGAGTCTTACATAGGTTAATAGGTTTTAGTGGCATGTAGTTAAGAGGTAAATTATTTCTTATAAAAAAATGATGAATTATGTGCTGTCAAACAAATGTTATTACTCGAAGCGGCCACACCATTGAATGACTATTTAAAAAGAGATTGAATCACATGTAAATCACATTTTTCTGCACATTACTTATCTAACATGGTCCCCGCTCATTAGTCTTTAGGTATAATGACATTGGTATAGTTTTGAGTCCATCAAGAGTTGGACCAAAATATTGACCCATTTATACTATATTGAGCATATGTAGTATATTCGAAATTGGTGTTCTTCTTAAAATATATTTGATGAGTTTGTGCATTATTATTTTTTATTCGGCAAATTATAATAGATTAAGTTGAAGGGTTTTCCATCTTAATTTGGATTGTCAGTTACAATTTTGACAGGAAGTTACATCGGTTTCTTTTTCAAATCATGCACGTTCCGTGCCATTCTCCAACTTCCCACTTCTCATCTCACTACTATCGGTTCTTATCTCTCCATCATATGAAACAAGTTGGTTTTACATCTTTTGTTTGATATAACCTCCCACGCAATTACTTTACATTTAAATTCTATTATGCTTTCTTCTATGACAAAGATGTAATTGAAAGGATTAGAAATTTTTCTCTTCTTTTTTCCTCACTAGAAGTTGAAAAAATGCCTATGAAGGTCGGGGTATAACTTATTTTTGTAATTTTTTATCAAAAAGTCTACTTGTCCCGGGACTGGCCCGACTCCACATGGGAGGGGCATTTTGGTCATTTGGCAAATGACCAAAATGCCCCTCCCATGTGGAGTCGGGCCAGTCCCGGGACAAGTAGCATGGCTCATTTTTTATCGTGTTCCTCTAGTTTGCAATCATTGTAATTTCTTATTTATATTCAATTATATTTGTCATGTATCCAGGACATCAATTTAAAAAAATATATTGACACACATATCTATCTTAATATTTATAACTATTTTATTCCTAACCATACAAGACATAACAAATATAAAATTAATTATCAAGTAATACATTTAACTTTTTTTAAATTTAGTTTTTACATCGTTCTATTATATATTTATGCTTTTTGAACATCATTACCATTCATATTACATTTTATTGATGGTATTTTTTTTTTTTTTTTTTTGCTTTTGAGAAAGATTGCTATAATCCAAACACAGAATCTAAATAACTCGATCATAAAATTTATGGGACAAATCCCCGTAGGACCCCATACGTCCTACCAATATCTTATATCACATTGGATACGGGAGGGGTTATCGTGTGGCATTTTTAAGCATTTTTTTTTTGTCATTTTACGATATGGTCGATATCGACCATTATGTCAGTCATATTTTCTTCAACATGTAACTGTCTTATTTACTGAAACACAGTAGAATGGTCGATATCGACCATTTCCCAAAATAATAAGAAAAAAGACGAATCTAGATTTTTTCCCTTAGAGGAGGATGATGGAGGATTGCCTCAACATGTCCATCCTTTTCTCTCTCTCCATTCAAGACCTCATCCCACACACAAAACAAGATGATATTTATTATAACAAGGGAGGACTACAATACTGTGATACAAATTGCTCAACTATTATTACTCAGAGACTAATGAATCACATGACAGCAACATACATAAAACTTCACAAACGCCCTGATGACTTGAAATCTTACATGAAAATTAAATAAGCACTATAATAAAAAATGATTGTATCTTTTTTTTTTATTGGTACCGAAGGGTTTTTAATTCTTTGGGCTGGATTAATCTTTTTTATCCTAAAGGAAAGCTAGATTAATTTTTCAGTAACCCTAAAGTGATAGCGCAGTCTCAAATCTACAAACTTTCGGTGGAAACATAATCCTGGTTTAACAGAGCTACGCCTGGCGTTAAAAACATGTATCTAGAATCTAGAGTAATCCAAAGCATGTATCATATCATTCTCCTTCTTCTCGTGACGTGACCTTACCCGACGAATGCCTATCCAAAAAGATTCACAGTTAACCCGACTGCTTCACGCTTCGCACGTTGTGAATCACATGTAGCGATTGATGAGATGTGCCCGCCAATCAAACCTTAGCCACTCCGCGCGGCTCTCTATCTCTCGTGGTCCCCGCAGTCCTAGACGGAACCCACTGTTCCTGTACGGATCCAGTCCAAATGCTATCCAGACCGTTGCCGTGTAGCGACGGACCTTATCATCCGTCGATGGGCCCCACGTAAACGGGGCAAGGTGAATGTTCAGCTCTAGAGCCAAGCTGACGTCAGCATTCCATCCACTTTCTCCTTGTATTCTCCGCCTATAAATACCTATTCCGCCTTTTTCGATCTTCTACCATCTTCTACTTCCTTCCTCTTCCAACGCAAAACCCTAAGCACTCTCGATTCATCCTCTTTCTCAAGATCTTCGGATTCCGATCAAGTGAGGTTTGTTTTTCCTCATCTTGTCTTTGATTGTCTTCTTGTTGTTTAATAAGATGAATGTTTCAGTGATATTTGTGTGTCTTGAAGATGTACAAAATCCATCGTCTTTTTAATCTGATTGGATCGATTTCAATTTGTTAGTTAGTTTGAGATCTACTTCGATCCATGCAATGGTTGTGCTTCTGTTAAATTTGCTTAGAATTTTTCTGATGCTTGTCCTTTGAGCTGATTAAATCGATTCTTCAAGGTGTAATTTAGCTGAAATCTACTTCGATCTTTGCACTTGCTATGGTTCTATTAATTTAGCACATCTTAATTCCCTTTGAAGAACTTATTCTGCACACTTTGCACCGATCAATGTGACTAAAATTTTACACATTTATTTGTGGCTCTTCTATACACCGATCAATGGATTCCCAATTTATTTCGCTAAGTGTGAAGTAAAACCATATTTTAACCAGGTTGGTCCCAAGCCATGAACAACCTGCTGCACCCAAATTGCACTAGCTGGATCAGCCCATCCCATTTTAGCTCCATCATTCATTTCATCTGATGTTTGAGGTGGTCTATCTCTGTACCTAGAAGCTGTTGTTGAATAGTGAACCAGGGATTGCTGATTGTAATTGCCCACACTTTCATCTATTAAACGGAAAACAAATTTTCTTCTTTTTTCTTCCGGCTGTGATCTCATGGGGATGGGTGTAGGCTTATATGATACGATGTGTTGATGTTCTTGCATGGTGCTGTCTTTTTGAGTATTCACTGTGGGTATGAATCAAGATAATGGGGTTAAATGCTTGGGATGTGAGTAGGTGTTGTCCATGGTGTTTTTTTGTGCTGCACTTATGCATGCCCTTTGCTAGAATATGTCAGAGTAGGTGTAACTGTGCCTCTCAGGGGTGGTGTGAGGATTGGTAATGCCTATCGAAGCGCTTACATATGCTTGAAGAAAAACCATCATGTGTGTGGGCCGTGGGGAGTTTCCCAAAGGCTTTTCAGCACATTTGATTGCTCACGTCAATATGAGAAATGACGTCGATCTGTTTAGTTATATGTTCATTTTGATATCTGGGTTATTTGTTTATTTATTAGAAAAAAATTGTGCAGAACTTCGACAGGAGCATCAAAGAAGCTTCCCTTATGAACATGGAGGATACTCAAGATCAATATGGAAAATCTAATGGTGATTAATCACAGCCTTTGCCCCTTTGGGTGCAATTAGAATCTTTCTGCTTTTGGCCCTTTGCCCATGTGAATAATTGTTTTTATTCATTTGTTGAATGTTGTTTGTTAGGGGAAGAAAATGCCCACCAGCAAACTGGTACAGGTACCATGTTCAAATGCTTTTTGCCTCTTGTCGACCATCTGAGAATTAAACCTTTTTCTTACTGTGTACTAGTAAAACACTTTTTTTTGTTGTACCAATATGCAATTACAATCAGTGTCAAGTGCTATCAAAACTTCGTGAAGTGTAACCTGAGTTGCATATGTCTATTTGGACTTGGTCCTTATCAAGTGGGTTGGGACTTGATACAGCTCTCACTTAGACTTAGTTGAGCACGGCACCAGCCCAGCCAAGTCAGATTTGAGTCCCACTCAACAACTTGCATGACCTTTATGTTTTGAAAGAGGTGGTTTTATGCCCCATTACAAATCATCTGAAAACTTGAGAAAAGGGAGAATTTGCAGTCCATCAAAACTCCAAATCTAACCACTGCTATCATTCAAAACTCACACTGTAGATTACAAGGGGCTACTTGGGATGAATTCTATATATGATATAAGGGGATTCTCCGAAGAGACTTGGTCCTTAATTGACAAATGAGAATCCCTGCTGTGGGGCTGAATTGGATTCATGCCATAAATTATTCTTTATTATTGTTATTATTATTATTATTATTTTTGGGGTGGGGGTTGACTAAAATGAATCCACATTGGACCATCCTACTTATTGATTTATGGACTTCAAATTTTAACAATTTTCAACCCTTAGATGGAATGGTTTTTTGATACTAAAACTCAATGGTGATTGACTCTCATAGAGTGTCATTTTTTGTGCTTGTCACTTCATCGTGGGTGATAAGTGTGAAGCATTTTGATTAATCACTGGGGTAGGGATGTAAATAGCTTGGTTTCGGTTTGGGTCCATGGCAGACCTGGGACCGTTAATGAGAAGATAGAACCGTATATGGGACGGGTCCGGGTCTAGGTGGAGAATGATATGGAAAAAAAACCTAGTTTTTAGGAGGGATTCTTGAAAATTGAGGTAATATGCCATGTCCCAGGTCCATGGGTTGGAACCAAGGTGGAACTTGATATGTCTAGGTCATGGGTCCAAAAACCCAAAAAAGGACACGGATTGGACCCGATTACTTATCGGGGCCTACATAAGGGCCCAAACCCGGTTTTTAATGAGTCGGAACCCCGGGTAATCGGGGACCCAATTGCATCCCTAGGCTAGGGTTATATATCTAATGGTTTGCCAAAATGAGAAGTGGCATCCCTATGTTTGGATTTGCCTGATAAAATCAGTTCTCTCTAGGTGCAACTTGGGTGAGTCAGGTTTTGGCCCGATTTGAACCCAACTTACATGAGCCGAATTCTAGAAGGGCCACAAAACTCTAATGCTGACCCATGTTACAGCCACATCATATATTACATATTTAGAACAAGCCCGGCTCAAATAGAAATCAGGTTTTAATTTTTAAGTCTGAGCTCGACCTGAACCAAAAAATTGCCCAAATGGCTTTTGGTTTTGGTTGATTCAGTTAAGTCAACTGGTATTGGGTTGGTCCTAATCCAAGATCCCTCTCTGGGTGAAACTTGTGCAGATCGGGCCAGATTTTGGGCCAACCAAACCCAATTTCATCCTAACCTGAAATCCAAAAAGGTCAACCCTGAATCCAACTTGACCCATTTTACACCATAGTTTATATTACATTCAAAATACAACCAACCCATATAGAAACTGGGTTTTAATTTTCAGGTCCAAGCTGAGCCCAACTTGAACCGTGAAAAATGCCCAACACAGATAAATATTTTGGTATGTCCAAGTCTGTCAAGATAAGGTTGTGCCCAGCATAAGATATCACTCTCTCTTTCACACACACAAATGAATGCACTCACTATGTATAATGCTTAGTGTTGTTAAAGTGGCGATGTTTGCATTCTTACAGGTCTAGATGATGAAAATGAGATTGTTGCTGAACAAGCTGCTTTTGTTCACGGTGAACCTCCACAAAATACTGAAGGCCCCCCAAAGATTGACTCGGAAGTGGAAGTTCTTCATGAAAAAGTTACTAAGCAAATCATTAAGGAAGGTCATGGTCATAAACCAACAAAGTTTGCAACCTGCTTTTGTAAGAACCTTATAATCCTTACCTTGTATCTTGATGATTTGTACTAAATGAAGAGCCCTTACATATTGTAGGTTAAATTCTTAGTTTCTTTTCTTTTATTTGCATGACATTGAACAACTGACTCTTTCATCATTATCAAAGCCTTATAAATTCATTCTTTATTGCCAATATCAATATGTCTTGTTTTTGTAGTTAAGGGTGGCAATGGGTTGGGTTGAGTATCCATTCATTGAAGGGGTTTAATATTATCCTGACCTGACGTGCTTATTATCAAGTCAACCTGAAACCAACCAGCCTGACCTGCTTAATCTGGTGATTCAATGGCCTTATTTGATGGATTCCACTATTAGGTAAGAGATTCTAATTGCACGCGTGGTTGCTACCATAAGATGGGTGGTATAAATGGCTTGTCAAATCAGATGATTGAAATAGTGAGGACCGTAAATTTAATGCCAACTGCTTGAATAGATGAGCCAAGCGTTACTGGCAGGTTGTATGCAATGCAGTGATGTGCACACATGGAGGGAGGATCAAATCCTTTAATTGGCTGGGACTTAGGTTGAGAGCTGGATCAAGAAAAGATGAATTCAAAAAATTGTGGTATCCTAATACAGTTTGGTTTTTGATGGAGTCGACTGGAGCGTTATATTCTTGGCAGTTTTGTTTTGAAATTACTGATTGAAGAAGATGAAGTGTAATTAAACTGTCTTAAGTTTTTATGTTTTTCCTGAAATATAAGAAGTGAAGTCCTCCTAAGCATTGTGGTTTTTCTCTTGTATGGGTCTTGATTATCCTCTCACTTTTTTCTCTCTTCTTTTCCTGCCATCCATTTTCCCCAACCCAGAGAGTTGGGTTTCCCAAAAGCACAACAATTAGTGGTTCTCACTTGAATTCAGATTCTTTATAGGCGGAACTTAGAGAATTCTCTTGGTCCATCTCTATAATCCATCAGTGGGTCCCATCTTTGAAGTCTAAACTGCTCATAATCATTGTCCCATCTTGTTTTATCATGAATTACACTTTACTCCAATCAGAGTTATGCCCACTGTAGGATTGATGATAAGTAAAACAAGTGATTCGACTTGTTTTTTTTTTTTTTTCTTATTTTAATCAATTGTCTTAGACGTGATCAATTTGACGGTGGGCATAATATTGATTGGGGTGGAGTTTTCCATAATGATAGAACAAGGTGAGACATTGATTTTGTGTATTTGGATTTAAAATAGGCCCCCACTGATGGTCCTCGGGAATGTAATTCTTTGAGTTCCTTATAATCCAGATCCTCTTTCTCTTGCCTTTTCCCATGGAAACTAGTGGTCAAAGAGTCAGAAGTCCTTTTAACAGCTGTAAACAATCCACAGATATTTATTTTTCCCTTGGATAATCCACTTTGCAATATTGGTCCATGAGTTGCATTTTCCTATGAAAATATTTAGAACAATTATCCTGTCTTTGTGTATGCATATGCCTTGGAAAGTGACACTTTTAAACATTCGTTCATACATGTGAGGTAGTGTTAGTATTGACCGGTTGGGTCTGTCAGGCTAAACCCAAACCCTGCTGTTTGTTTGCAGGCTTGGAAAACCAAATCTGTGACTGACAAGTTAAGTGCCAATTGGGTTTGGGTCAGGTTATGCAGGTCAGGTTTGGTTGGATTTTGTGGATCAGGTCAGGAATTGTCACCCCTATCTGTAATGGCATGTTACAGCTTCATTTAGTTTATGGATTCTTGTTCTTGGGCCTAGCTCACCACATGCTGCATTTGACCAACTGTTTGTGCTTATGTAACTTTGTATCTTCTGAAAATTCCAATTAGTATCGAAAGCATTTCTGTCATTACATTTTGTCAGTAAGAATACTGGCTCTCTCTCTCTCTCTCTCTCTCTCTCTCTCTCTCTATCTATCTATCTATCTCTATCTCTATCTCTCTCTATTCACACACATTCATCTGAAACCTTCTCTTCATTTTTAAAAGCTTTCCATCATCTTAGGAACAAATAATCGACTAAGCTGATACTAAATCTTTATTGGACTGCATTTGCAAAGCCACTATCCCATACTTAACCTTGATATTTGATAAGCACTGTATTACTCATCACTCCAATGGCAAATGCAACTTAATTTGGTCTTGGCAATGAGGAAAAAACTAAAATAAAAGGAAAAGGAAGGAAAGAGTAAGTCCTTACGTTCTTTAGATAGTTTTTGTAAAAATTCCCTTGCCTTTGTGTCTGTCTGCGGAAGAACCTTTGTTGTTTCAACATTTGTAAGAAATCATATAAGATATTCAAAGCTTTGCAGATATCTCCTTAACTGTAGGTCCATTATATTTTTCAGTGCGTTTTGGATTTGAACAAGAAATTTTTGGCTTGTTTGAATACTGGTATTTATTACTGGGTGATCTTGGAAAAGAGCTGAGACAGCAGTCACAATTGCTTTATTAATTTCATTGCCACCAAGGAACGTGTTGTGCTCATTTGCTTGTTACTAGGAACATTTTGCGTCCTCTCTTCGATTTACATGATTGAACCATCTAGGCTGCACCAAGTTGACATTGTGTATGATAGAAAAGCATTTTGGTCTTTATTACTACAAACCATTTTTCTTTTTTCTCTTTTTATCTGTTTTTTGAATATTGTTGATTATGATTGAAAACTTGAAGGTTGACTTTTGTGTTGGTGCAAATTTCAAACTATTGTTTCCTTTCCTATTTTTTTTGGTTTCCTGCTTGGTACTTCCCACTTAAAATAATCAATGACCAATATACAGTCAATTTCAGGAATGGCCTGGATGTTTCTAGCGTAGGAGCGATCCAGCCTCCACTTGGGAGGAAGGAGAAAAGAAGAGCAGAGAGTGTGGGTGGGTGGGGGGTTGGTGTTGGGTTCAGGGGCTTGAAAGGTCTCTTGTGACCTGCATGTGTGCAAAAAGTGGGAACCATCAAGTTTTAGAGAGGTATTGTTTGGAGGGCTTCAAAGTTGTCCAAATCCTAGCTGTTAGATAGTGGGATGGGTGCCAAGATTGCATGATCAATTGAAGGGCATACGCATCTCTGATGATTGTCAAATTTCTGTTGGTGATAATTCTTGGGGTGCGGGTGATGATTGACTTAACAAAACTTCAAATACATACTATTTATTTCCTACTTACGTACAATCACGGGCCAAAATACAGCTCAGTTTTTTGCTTGCTTCTTTTTTCCCACTCAAATCTTGCTTATGTTTAAAAATAATAGGGGTAAAATTGTCCATTGCCTTAGAAGCTTAGAGCTTTTTTCTTGTCTTGTGGGTATCTTGTGAAGAAAAAACAAATCTGGCTTGTATTTGTGATGTACACTCGATTAACTCTTGCTGTTGTGGCAGTACACTACAGGGCATGGACTGAAAGTACCCTTCACAAGTTTGAAGACACATGGCAGGAACAGAGACCTATTGAGATGGTTTTAGGGAAAGGTAATTGCTGCTTTCCTATATCAAAGTCTCAAATGCTTTTTGCATTTCGGTTTTTAACCTAATGTTTTCACAGGCAATTGTGATGAATACTCTTATGAGCAATACCTGTTTCTATTATTTATTACTTTTTAAACTTTTTTATATCATATAAATATTTCCCCCAAGGCGAGATGGTCTTCATAGGAGGAGATTTGAATGGCCATGTAGGGCGCGGCGTAGATGGATATATAGGAGTACATGGGGGACTTGGATACGGTAATAGAAATGAAGAAGGGAAGGATATTTTGAACTTTTCAGTGGCTTATGATCTCATGGTGACTAATACCTTTTTTAGGAAGAGAGAGGAGCATTTGGTGACTTATAAGAGTGGCTCCTCAAGGACACAGATTGACTTCTTCTTAATTAGGAAAAGAGACCGCTTAGCTTGTAAAGATTGCAAGGTGATACCGGGGGAGAGCATGACTTCCCAACATAGGTTGTTGATCATAGATGTGTAGCTACAAAGGTGGACTACAAAAAAGAAGTTGTATAGATGCTCAAAGACTAAATGGTGGAACTTGAAAGGTGATAAGCAACTAACATTTAGGGATAGAGTACTAGAGGAAGACGTTTGGGCGATAAATGAGAGTGCAAATAATATGTGGGATAAGGTAGCAGAGTGTATTAGGAGGATAGGGAAAGAAGTCTTAGGAGAATCCAAAGGGGGTGCTCCGGCACAGAAGGAGGCATGGTGGTGGAGCAAGGCCGTTCAAGACAAGATAAGAGTTAAAAGAGAGAGTTTTAAAACTTGGCAAAATGATCGAAATGCAGCAAACTTGGAAAAGTATAAAGAAGCAAAAAGAGAAACCAAAAAGGCAGTTAGTGAGGCCAAGGCAAAGGCATTTGAGGAGCTATATAGGCGACTTGACACTAAGGAAGGCGAAAGAGAGATATTCAAGCTTGCTAAAGCCAGAGATAGGCGGACCAAGGACTTAAACCAAGTTAAATGCATTAAGGATGAGGATGAAAAGGTATTAGTAAAGGACGATGAGATAAAGGAGCGTTGGAAGAGCTACTTCTACAAGTTATTTAACGAAAGCAGTAGTAGTGACATACAATTGGGACAGCTTACCATTTCTAGGGAAGAATCGAATCATATGTTCTATAGGAGAATCAGTAGGGAAGAAGTTAAAGAAGTATTGAAAATGATGAAGAATGGGAAAGCGGTTGGGCCAGATGGTATCCCTATTGAGGTCTGGAGGTGCTTGGGGGAGAATGGCATAAATTGGTTGACAAAACTTTTTAATGTAGTGCTAAAGAGCAAGAAGATGCCTGATGCATGGAGGAAAAGTATTCTTATACCCATATACAAGAACAAAGGAGATATTCAGAACTGTGCGAACTACCGCGGGATTAAATTGATGAGCCATACGATGAAATTATGGGAGAGAGTTATTGAGAGAAGACTAAGAAGAACAACAAACATTTCAGATAATCAATTTGGTTTCATGCCTGGGAGATCAACCATGGAGGCTATCTTTCTCCTGAGGAGGTTAATGGAACAGTATAGAGAAGGCCAGAGAGATTTACATATGGTGTTCATTGACTTGGAGAAGGCCTATGACCGGGTTCCTAGGGAGATTCTATGGGGAGTACTGGAAAAGAAAAGAGTGTGTGTCGCATATATTGAGGCGATAAAGGATATGTATGATAGAGCCGTGACATCTATAAGGACGACTGGTGGAGAGACTAAGGAGTTTCCTATCACGATTGGTCTACACCAAGGCTCAGCGTTAAGCCCGTACTTGTTTGCCCTAGTTATTGATGAGATTACAATACCTATTCAGGATGAGGTGCCGTGGTGTATGCTATTTGCAGATGACATTGTTTTAGTAGATGAGACGAGAGAAGGAGTGAATGCTAAGCTAGAAGTATGGCGGAAAACGTTAGAGACAAAAGGGTTTAGGCTAAGTCGATGCAAGACGGAATATATGGAGTGCAAGTTTAGCCAAAGTAGGACACTTAGTAACATAGAAGTAAGTTTAGGCACACAAAAGATTGTAGAGAAAGAAAACTTTAGGTACCTTGGATCGATGGTGCAACAGGATGGAGGGATTGATACTGATGTAAGTCACAGGATTCAGGCCGGGTGGACCAAATGGAGGAGTGCTTCGGGGGTCTTGTGTGATCGGAAAGTCCCCCTCAGGGTTAAAGGAAAGTATTATAAGGTGGCGGTAAGACCAGCATTGTTATATGGATCAGAGTGTTGGGCAGTAAAGCATAATCATGTTAAGAAGATGGAAGTTGCGGAGATGAGAATGCTAAGATGGATGTGCGGGATCACAAGGAGAGATAGGATTAGGAATGAGAAGATTAGGGGCAAAGTAGGAATAGCACCGATTGGAGATAAAATGAGAGAAAATCGACTAAGATGGTTTGGCCATGTTAGAAGGCGTCCAATGGAAGCACCTGTTAAAAGGTGTGAAGGCATAGAGATTGCCAGGAGTAGGAGAGGGAGAGGGAGACCCAAGAGAAGTTGGAAAGAAACTATTAAACATGACCTTGCTTACATGGATCTAACGGAGGACATGGCCCTAAACAGATTTGATTGGCGTCGTCAAATCCATATAGCCGACCCCACCTAGTGGGAAAAGGCTTGGTTTGGTTTGGTTTGGTTTGGTATAAATATTTCTCTCTCTCTCTCTCTCTCTCCAGTGTTAACATTATGTAACCATCTGCTTGGAGGAGTTATACTACTAAAGTGAAGTCTCTTGCTAAAGTTGTTTTCCCTCTGAAATGGTGCTTAAGCAATAGTTTTTATTTTTCACAGCTAGGAGCTAAAGTCACAATGTCTTCTTGATAGATATTTCAGGCTGCAATAATCATCAACATTATCATTATCATTATTTTTTATTGTCTGAATTCGTCAACTCCCATCTTTCTAGAAGATATGTACAGTTTACTCATTTATGTGAAATGACCTATTTGTTTGGGAGTTTTAAAACAGAAGTATTGTTGTAACTATACTTTTGTGCCTATATCCACACTCAATTCCTGCTGTGGACAGTGATGAGTATCCCCACTACAAAGTAATACATTTTCAAACAAGTTCATATATTTGGACACCATCTTTGGAAAGGGCATCCAAGCCGTCATTGTATTTCCTTGTTACTCGAAAGAAAGATACCTCCGTAGAGGATAGAAACTTCATATCATATTTACTGCAAATGCAAGCCTCCAAGGCACCATTGACATGCCTTCTGCCCATGCGAAGGCATTTACCAAATCACCTTCCACCACCAGTGGATTACAAAAATTTACTTCTGAAAAGCCTTACACTTTCTCTTATGGAAAAATCTCGGCTCTGATTCGAGGCACCAATTTCCATGGGACCTTAAAACACTAACCTTACATTTGACCTTTTTTAACCACCCCTGAAAGCCATCGGTACCATATTCCTTTCAAACACCACGATTTGTGTTGAGGTTCCAGTACCTGGGTGAAGCAATTACATGGGCTTGCGGATCATCCTTACATCCAGGAGGGTATGACAGGAAAACAATAAAGGAGGGGGACAATAGAGATGTCTAGACTTTGGAGAAGAAGAAGGGAGAAAGGAGGATGGGGGTGGAGGTGGAATGGTTGTGTTTAGGTGTCAGATAACTCAAGCTTATTCACAATGGATGAAATGAGATCCACCAACTCATTGCTTTGCTACACATATTTTTGTTTCTTTGGGCGGTCATGGGGGGAGGTGTGGATGTGATGATTGTGTGTAGGTGTTAGTTAACTCAAGCTTATTCCCAATGGATGAAACAAGATCCACCAACTCATTGGTAGGATAGCACAAGGTCATACTCTGCGAAGCGTAAATTCTTATTCTCATGATGGTCCAAGTTTAGGATTTGATGTTGTCATTGACATCATCATGGTTATCGACTTGCGGTCATCTAGAACTGTGATCTGGGTCTTATTTATCCATCTCATGGGTCGTTTCTCTCGGGGTCACAATATATGAGAATGCACAATTATTTTGGTTTAGGATTTAATTCATCAATGCCAACATTTTCAGAGTCTAATATCCAAATTGTAAATCAATTAGGATTAGGACCTGGGCCCATCATGTCAATGGCTTGAAACCTTGAATGTAGAACCTATCTCCACTTGTAAATAAAAAATAATTGTTGTATCCATGTAAGGGACAAATAAATATGATTATGAATTATCTCATCTACCCCTAGTGACCGAGATCATTGACATTAAGTGAACCACAAACAACAAATGAATTGTGAGCCAGTGATCTATTCTAGGTAAACCTGCTACCACGTGTTTCCTATGTTGGAGTGTTTAAGAGCTCTTAAGATCCTCATAATTTGGACTTCTGGCACCATCTTGTAGCTCAACGTTGGTGTATCAAAATTGCACCATTGAGGTTTGGAGAGGTCCATGACATCCGCAATTCAATGATAAGCATTGATTGACTAAGTTGATGTTTGATCAAACCAAGTCTGCTAGGTCTTGTTAAGAGATTAGGTGCAATCAATCCAATGCAAATAAACTGTATTACTTTTTATTTCCCCTTTTAATCCATATTGTACTTTACTGTTGTGTTGGAAGGATAATGGTTCATCCCATTGTGTTTCCTTCACTTGAGAGAGATTGTTCCATCATTTGACTTGTCATGGACCTACAGATTAATTGGCTATAAAAATTCCAGGTAATAGCGAACTGACTACTGAGTACTAAGACAACCAAAATCTTCCTATGCAATGGTTCTATTGGGTCTCCACTCTCCACATACTTCCCCAGGGACACCACTGTTCATTCATTTAAATGATCACATTAACCCAAAATTTATGCCATTCACAGCATCTCTGCGCAATTGGTTATGTAAATCAGGTAGAAAATTAACAGCGGAGTGTATAACCATGGTAATGTAAATCAGGTACAACCTCATCATTTGAATACGCTTTCCTGGGCATACTATTCCAACAAGGGCCAATCTGGTTTTCAAGAACCTGTTGAAACATCTTATGGATCATAATCTACCTAAAGGCTATCATATTCACAGTGAAAGTCAACTTCTTCAAGAGTGAGGTGATCGGGCTAGGAACGGAGCAACCGTTGCTTCTTAAGTTCTCATAAATAATGGGGTGTAAGGTTGGGAAGCTGCTAGCTTTGTACTTAGGGATGCCGTTGTGCTTGGGTCGGGGAACGACATCTATGTGGAACACGGTTGTAGAAAGGGTTGAGAGGAAGTTGTCGACATGGAAAGCTAACTATTTGTCTATTGGAGGATGGGTCACCCTAATGAAATTGGTTCTGTCCAACTTGCCATTCTATTACTTCTCTATCTTCAAGTGCCCGACGTCAATTATAAAGAGGTTAGAAAGGCTGTAGAGAGAATTCTTATGGAATGGAATTGGTGTTCAGAAGAAGTTTTACTTGGTAGATTTGTCTTCAAAATGTAAACCCAAGGAAGTAGGAGGTTTGGGTATTAGGCCTCTTAAGCAGATGAACCAAGCCCTTTTGGGCAAATGGTTGTGGAGGATAGGTGATGGATCCGAAGGGCTTTGGAGAAAGGTTTTGGAATGGAAATATAAACTTCCAAGACATGGGTGGGATGTCCAGGAAGCTCCAAAGAAGTCATTTGCAATATGGAAAGGAATCCTATCTGTTATGAGGCTTTTCATGAAAAACATTAGATATCAAGCCGGATCGGGGGAGAGGATTCTCTTTTGGAAAGACAGGTGGATCGGAGACAGGTCTCTAAATGCTCAATTTCCAGATCTATTCAGGTGTGTGCAGGATAAGGAAGCAACAGTCAGCTCTTATTTGAATGCAAGTGGAGACCAGGTGGTGTGGTACCCGATTTTTAGAAGAAACCTAAAGGAAAATGAGGAATCCCAATTCACTTCACTCCTTAACTACATGAACGATGTAAATATTCAAGATAGAGGGGGAAGATGTTAGGGTGTGGGAAGCCTCAAAGAATGGAGCTTTTTCAGTGTCAAAGAATGGAGCTTTTTTAGTGTCCTTCTTCAAGACAATCCTTAATATTTCGGGGGATAGGAGTGCATTGAGCACCATTTGGAAATTGAAGGCTCCCCCAAGGGTGCTAGTCTTCGGGTGGTTGGCTCTTAGGAATAGGATTCCTATTATGGCTCTCTTAAGGAGGAGAGGGATGATTATTGTTAATGGCTGCCCTATGTGCTTGAGATATGAGGAATCCTTGAACCACCTTATGCTAAATTGAAAAAACAGCTCAATATATTTGGATGTTAGTGGTGGGATGGTTTGATTGCTGCTGGGCCCTCCCTAATTCTCTTATTGAGCTCTTTCAAGCTTGGAAGACTCCTATCGGGGATTCTAGAGGAAGGGTGATGTCGAGGTTATCTTTTCTGGTGGTGACTTGGACAATTTGGAAGGAAAGGAATTCGAGATGTTTTGAAAGGATAGCTTCTAGTGAAAGCATTTTGGTGGAGAATTCAAAGTTTCTTGTAGCTCTTTGGGTGTCCATCAACCCATCTTTTAGAGGATATTCCTTTCAACAAATAGTGTATCACTAGAAAGAGCTGGCCTTCTCTACGTAGGGCTTTAGTTTGTTGTTTTTTGTGTTGTCTCTCGTGTTTTCCTGCTTTCAGCCTTTTGCTGTCAGTACTTATCTCTTGTACTGTTTGCTCTTTTTCAATGAAAGTAACCATCCAAAAAAAAAAAAAAAAAAATCATATTCACAGTGAAGCCAAATAAGAAGTTGATAACTTAAAAGGCTAACTATAATTTACTTGATATAGTGCCCCTCAGTTTTCCCATTTGTATGGATCACAAAATTTTAGGGATGTGTGCAACTTCTTTTTGGTCTTAGGGCCAGATATTAAAAGACGACTGGCTAGGCAGCTAATCAGTCTAAAGATGCTCATTTTTCATGCTTATTGTTGACAATAAAACTTCGTCATTTTCATTTTGCTCTTCTATAATAACTAATTGGTTATACTTCCACAAGTTCAGCCTTTTCTTATGTATATCCAAATTTTGTTGTGGATTGCATGCAGCCTACTTGATGATAATTATGGAATTCTGTAAATACGAAAATATGATGTTGAAATATTATCTTTTCCTTATTTTGTAACAGAAAAAACCCAGATGGTAGGACTGGGGATTGGTGTGTCAAGCATGAAATCTGGTGAACGCGCTTTGTTGCATGTGGGCTGGGAATTAGGCTATGGTAAAGAGGGAAGCTTTTCTTTCCCAAATGTTCCCCCTATGGCAGACCTCTTATATGAAGTTGAGCTTGTTGGTTTTGATGAAGCCAATGAAGTAAGTTGTGCCTAATACAAAATGAATGGGGCCTAATATGGATTTTTTTTGTTTCCTTCTCACTATATTTCCCAGTATAATATTCTCATTTTCTGGATTCTAGTCTGGCAAACACATCTCTTGACATTTTAGGCTTCAGCAGTGCTAGGTGGCTGATGCAATACTCAATTTTATGGTTCTTTGAGCTGTTCTTTAGGGTAAAGCTCGCAGTGACATGACAGTTGAAGAAAGGATTGGAGCTGCAGATAAAAGGAAGATGGAAGGGAATGCTTATTTCAAGGATGAAAAACTGGAGGAGGCAATGCAACAGTATGAAATGGTTACTGACTTGAGATTTCCCCAGATTCCCATATTTTGGAGTCATTTCTTTATTTTATTTTATTTATTTTTTAATTTTTGTAATGGAAGTTACTGTCTTGTGACGGTTTCTTTATTTCTATCAGGCCATAGCATACATGGGAGATGACTTCATGTTCCAGTTATTTGGTAAATATCGAGATACGGCCTTGGCTGTGAAGAACCCTTGCCACCTCAACCTGGCAGCATGCTTGATAAAGCTTAAACGTTATGAAGAAGCCATTGGGCAGTGCAGCATTGTATGTAATTAAGTTGATATGTCTATTCACATTTCTCGTATCAGAATGCTTTATTAATAGAAATATTTACCGGTTGTGATGTTGGGTTCTCAGGTGTTATCAGAGGATGAAAACAATGTCAAGGCATTGTTCAGACGAGGAAAGGCTAGGGCAGAACTCGGCCAGACAGATGCTGCTCGAGAAGACTTCCAGAAGGCTAGAAAATCCGCACCTGAAGATAAAGCAATTGCAAGGGAACTACGCCTGCTTGCTGAACATGACAAGGCTGTTTATCAGAAACAGAAGGAAATCTACAAAGGAATTTTTGGGCCGAGGCCTGAACCCAAGCCAAAGCGATTCAATTGGCTCGTCATCTTCTGGCAGTGGCTGGTATCTCTAGTGTATGGCCTCAAGTTCAAAAAGGTCAAAGCTGTCTAACAAAACTGATCAATGTACGTGGCAAGATTTCCGTGGCGCATGTTTTCTGCTACTATTACAAGTATTTGGCTATATGTTTGATATGGAATGTTACTATTTTCTGATTTAAGTAGTCGTTTTGGAGCTTAAATGTTAGTATTATGGCTTTTGGCAACGTTGCAACCAATTGAGATACTGAAATTTACAGGATGAAATGGTTTCTATACTGATATTCTGCCACCCTTCTTGATATCGCACATAAGATTGCTTTATACCGGAGTCTTCAAATTATGTATAATAATGAAATTGTGCTCCAGTAAAATGGGCATCCACGGAAAACCCATTTGTTACTTTAAGTCGCATTTGTGTGATAACTTATTCTAAGAAAGTGAGCAATCTGAAAGAGTTTTTAAACACACACATTTAGTTAAAAATGCATGCGATACCCTCTAGTAATTTGGTTTTGTATGTTCTGTATATTATTCTGCGGGTGATTTTGGGAATGTTAACTTTGGGCTTTGGCCGACCTTTCAGTTTTAGCCCCTCTTCTGATGGGCATTATCTGCTCAATTGAACACTAATCCTCACAAATACCTATGGTATATCTAGCTTCTAAGTAGCTTAGAAGTAACCAGTTGGCTTTTGTTTTTAGGAACGCTCGGGTGTTCTTGATGTAAGAATTTTCCGTAGCGAACATTGCGTTGTCTCTCACCTGTAAGGGTCCTTTTATCAACCACTTCGTTCGGAAACTCAATCAAAAGGTGAACACCCGAAGGACTCATCCTCTTACTACCCAACCGTGTACATTTTACATACGAGATGCTTCCATCACGTCAGGGCCGCTGCCTGAAGCCGGAGTAAGAGTAAGAGTTGCCCTAAGTCCCATGTCTCGTAGACCCGGGTGCAATCAATATGGAAAGACCCAGCAGATCGTAGCATGTGTTTTGCGAGCAACAGGTCAGTCAGTGGTTCGGAGAAGCGAGGTACTAGTAAGGAACAACCACCTTTCGTCGGGCAGGGCAGCCAGCCAAGAAGAATTGTCTTTCCCTCCTATTGAATTCTGATACTACACAGAGAGAGATCGTTGGGGGGGGGTATTAGTAATGTAATCTTTTCTTTCCCAGTTAGGTAAGCAGTAGGAACAGGAACTGGAACTGCAATCGGAATACTCAACATAGGAATATGAGTCTTGGCTTTAGTCTTTCCTCGCTTTGTCACTTTAACAAAGACAAAGTTGTTTCTATCGTCGTTGTCGTAGTTACTTTAACAAAGTCACTAGGTGATGTCTATGAATTACACAGAGGATGCTGGGCATGCTTCTTTTTTGCCCCCTTTTTAATCTTTTCTTTTCCCCCTTACCCATTTGGTTTTCTTGCATTCCTACTTTTCGTCATTGTCTTCTTTTTGCATTCCTGCTTTGTTTTAGTGATCATTACAAGGTAGTCAGACCTGCATAATTGTGCAATGGGCTCTGTTCATTTATGGGGTTTCCGGTTATTATATGAGGGGAGTTTTCGTTCTTTTAGTGATGACAAAGTAGTTGCAGAATGCAACCTCCTTATCGGTTTCCAGTTCTTTTAGGAGGGGATTTTTATTACCTACAGTGATGATGAGGTAGTCAGACCTGGAACGTTGTAGTTGCAGTAGCAACCTCTTCATGATTGTGTAACATGTTCTTTTCTCTTATCGTTTTTTCAGTTGGTTCTTCTTAGGGGAATTTCAGAGGTCGTGCATCAGAAAATATGTACTTCCTGCAAAGCCTAGTTCTATACACATGGAGTCCATGAACCACAGATCTGTGATCCTGTGGACCTCTTTCTGGGTGGAGGATCCGAAATCCTGAGATAGGAAAGTGGAACTCTACAATGGGGCCTACATATTGAAAATTATAGGTGCTTGAAATGAATGCCTCCAAGTGTATGGGTTAATCCCCAAATTTTACCCCTTATAGGGGTTGGTCCCCCACCTTAAGATTGATCATTTGATTAAAAATATAATTATCCAAGTATAAGATTATGTCAATTATACTTTTAATTAAAGGGTTAATCTCACGGTTGCACCAACACCTATTAGAGGAAAGTTTGTGAATATCAACTTTGGGAGGGGATTCATTTTGGACTAGCTCAGGTTTTAATAAGAGGGCCCCACTATGGAGTTTCACTCTCTGTTTTTTTTTTCCTGCTTGAAGGAGTTCCACTCTTTCAACCCAGGATTTCTCTAACCAACGGAACCTGACTGTACTTTGGTGGGCTCTGATCTTCCATATTTATTGTCAGATAGGCTCCTGTCAAGGGCTCAGGGTCCATATTGTACCCGGATTTGGTGTATTTAGGCCCAGGTGAGTCTGATCCAAAGCTGACACGTTAACAGCCCTATATGTGTCTACTCCGCTAGAGTAGATACTAAGATGGACCGTGGAAATCACTTATTGGGATGCTTTTCAGTTTTCTTGGATCTATGATCAGAACTAAGAAGACAGAGCTACAAACATGTGCGAACCCCATCAAAACTTGGAAGGCTAGCTCCAAGCCAATATTTCATCCATTTTAATAACCATGACTAATACCACAAATCAAGCATTCAACACAAAGGGCAAGGCCAAAATGAAATTTTCAGTTCAAAAAGAAATCAATGTGGGTGTATTCATCCTATGGTGTTCAGTTCGGGTGTATTCATCATATGATGATCAGTTCCGGAAGTGCCTTTATCAAAAAAAAATAACAGTCCAAAAAGAATAGAGTCTATAGTAGAAGAAGAAAAAACAAGCCAGTTAGTTGCCTGTCCTTTAACATCCCCGCCCGGTTAAGAGTGCCCAAAACTGTTAGGAGTGCCCCATGTTTCAACAGAGTTGCTGCTCGGCCCAGGTTGTATGCTAAACAAAACCCCATGATTCAATTGTTTCATGGATATGATGTGGCTTTGCTGCATATTACAAAGAACAAAAGAAAAGAATGTTCAAGATTATCAAGAAAAACATTAGGTATATCAGAAAAAGTAAACAAGAAAAGACATCAACGTACCTGCCATGTTGTCAATGAAGAAAAGATAGCAGAAAGGGTAGATACTGTTACACCCTGACCTAGTTTAATCTTGTTTATTCCTAATTAATCGTGTTTATATAAATTAATTGTGTTTAGGTACTAATTAAGCTATTTTAGTGTAAATTAGTCTTGTTCTAGAATTTCAGTTAGACCTTGAGTCTTGGGTAGGTTGTTTGACCAAAAGATTAGTCTTTTAGGTAGAGCCGGGGACTTTTTCGTAAATTCAGATTTTCTATTTTTGCATTGTATGGAGAGTGGTTGAAAGATCATATATGGCTAGAGGCCTTGAAAACATTATAGCTAAGATGTTTTATCCAACTGGTGGCCATCCATTTTGTAAGCCCATGATTGCTGATTAAGTGAATTTGAGTTGAAATTCCATTTGCCCACTAACCCCTGTGAATAGGCGCATACGGATGCTTTCTCCCCAACACCCCATGCATGCACACACTACAAACAAACCCAACTTTATATCTGTTGACCGTTTGGCATTTTCTTTAGAAGATTTTGCATCTCTCAGTTGCTTAGTTATTTTTGTTGAATCGCTTTCAATGCTCGGCGTTGTATGGCTTCTATTGCTAAAACCAAACTCGTAATTTGTGTGAGGATCAGGTGTAATTGAAGTCTATATGCCATCTAATGTTTGATCATTGAAAGATTTGAGTAAGTGAAAATCTCAACCTAAGCTACATATTTGTATTTGGCTTTTTAAAGTTTGACATTTAGTCAAAAAGAAGTTTGATGTGTAGCAAGTGTAATCCATTTATATGTCATTGTGGTCGTGCTTCTAATATATATTACATTGTATCATACTGTTCTCGGTTTTAAATCATTGCAATACCATCCAATTCATTTGATGCTTAGAATGTATTCATGCTGTTCTGCATCAACATTTGAATTTTGAAGTAAAATGTAGGTATAAGAGGGATCAGCTCTTGCAACCGTGCATTGCACAACATCAACCCAAAGGCCTCATTTTCTTTGGTTTGTCTCCTTGTACATATTTTAAATTGTAGAGCATGTCTTTGGCATCATTTTCACAGAATTGTCACAGAGTGTTGTAAATGAGAAAAAAGAGGTGGATTTGATGGAAGTGGGTGCAGCTCTCCGTCTACTTTCCTTCTTTCTTATTTCAAATTCCAAGTAGCATCTTAGTTAAATTTCTTGTCTACATTTTCATTAATATTAATTAACATGGTGTTAGCTTGTCTTTGCTGTTTGTAGGAGGGCTAGGTCTGTCATGGCAACTTTCATTTGGCATCCTGATTTTGCTCTAGTTGTGCTCCCACTTTGGGAGTGGAGCTGCCCACATTGGTGCAATATTTACAGCATTCTCATATGCGGCAAGCATGCTAGGCAGCCCTCCACTCTCTGGGGCTATGAAGGGCTCAAACTCTGTAAGGAGGGGTGAATAGGGGAAGAAGCCCGATGTGTTTGGAGTGGAAACCCCACCCATCAGTTGTGGAGAAATAAACACATTCTCCACGACATTATACTCTATTTCTCCCCTAGGGCAAAACACAGTTTAAACATGATTTGCCCTGTATGCTAGTAATGTCCTCTCCATGAGATTACAGTTTGAACTCAAGTCTCCACGACATTTCAGAAATATACATGTTTGGAGTGCAAACCTCAATTCACGCAATTCATACTGAGTAATGGCTGAAATAAACACAATTTACCCTATTGACAAATCTTCTGATCAATTGAAATTAGCCCTGTTTTTTGTCTGAAAGGAAATCTGCAACAAAGTCGGGGGTTATACAATACAACATATCTCAGTCACAGAGTTCAGCTGCTTAAAAAGAAACCCCTTCATAAAATTGGATTTTTTTTGCTTCTGGAATAACAAACAAAGTTTCACATTACATTATACAGCAGAATCTAATTAGTCCTCTTCCCCATTGAAATCAGAATCGTCTGTAACCTCCTCAACACCTTCAGATTCATCATCATCATCACTCAATACGTAATGCTTGGCAGCCTGCCTGTTCCTCTGTGATCGGGCCCTTGGCGCCACATTCACCTCCTCTTCTTGACTGGGAGAAGATGAAGGTGATGATTCAGAATTCTCCTCGCCATCCTTCTTCTTGTTGATCCTACCCAACACGGAACCACTCTTCTTGTTGAAGGGAGAGGCCCTCATCTTCCTCACCTTCTTCTCGGGCGAGCTCCCTGCCTCTTCTGCAGGTTTCATCAAGATCTCTGTGATCAGCTTCTGTCCCAAAACAGGCTTGTTTTTCGTTGTGGCTGCTCCCTGCTTTCTTGCAGCACCATTAGCATTTGCATTCGCTGCTTTCCTCCCACCTCCTTTCTTTCCTCCTTTTGCAGCTGCGGGCTGGAATGCTTCATCCTCCTCTTCTGGGACGGTGTGCATCTGTTTTTCTTCATCATCATCTGAAATTTCTGTGTAGGTTGATTGAGGCTTCTGTGTAGCAGTTCTCTTTTTTGGCTCTCTCTTCTTTGGCTCTTCGGTTATGGTGATGTCAGTTTCCATGACTGCAAAGAAACAGAGGTTATGAAAATTATAATCAACCACACATTTGCAAACTAGGAAGAACTAGGAAGATTAAATGAATTAATTGTCATAAGCAAGGAGAATTATTATCAACAGTGCATTTGCAAACTAGGAAGGACTAGGAGATTTAAATAAAAACCATGTCATATTAGAAATTGATGGAATGCCAAACAAAAAGCTCACCTGTTTGATCAGGAGACTCTATGTTATATGCGGCCAGCCGCTCTTTTAGCTCAAGTAACTCTTCATCTTCGTCGCTGTCTATTGCAGGTGGCTTTTGCTGCTGGTAAAATAACCCAAAACAAAGCACATATAAGTTACTCTTTTGAAAATGATGTAACTGAAGTACATTTACCAAATTACAGACCTTTTTCGAGGGAGCTTTCTTTGGAGGCTTTCCTTTGCCTTTGGGTTTCACCACCTCAGAAACATTTCCTGCAACTGATGAAGTCCTCTCTCATTTACATGTAAAAGAATATACAAAACAAATAATTTTATTATTTATGAATATGATGTTCTCAAGCTTACCATTATCACTTGCACTGCTTCCTGATGAAGTGGAAGATGCTTCCACAACAGGATCTGCGTTACTGGCCTTCTTGGTGTTATTCTTTCTTGGGTTCTTTACTCCTTGTCTAGCAGCCTTAGCAGCATTAGCCTTCACCCCTTTGGGCACATCATCTGCCTCTGCAGCATCTTGTCTATCTTGTTCCTGCATCATTGGGGGAAGAAAATATGAACAAGCCTGATGTGAACAGAAAAAAATTAAGAGAAATTGAGTTTTTTTTTTTTTCACGAACATCGAGCGCCACAAGGAAAGCATCAAGATCTTTCATCCATAAAGATTTTGGTGTCTCTTTCTTCAATTCCTCAACTTGATTTTCTTGCTTACTCTTCTCAGCCAACAGCTCCTGGACCTTTTCAAGCGTCAAGGTTCCTATTGCCATCGCCAGTAGATAAGCATAGTCGCCTGCCTTCACTCCACTGTGGTTCCCCACATCTTCATCATTTTCTTCTGATTCTGCAGCCTCGTCTTCAGCAGCAGCACCGCCACTTTTGGTTTTATTTGGAAATGATGGTGTGAAACCTTTCTGCTTCAACTCAATCAACAAATCTGCTTTCTTCCTGTTGTTCACAATTATCTCTCCATTCACCACGGCAAGGATGAACCTCACTTTGTTATCCAGTTTCAACAGTTCAAGTTCAAGGCTCTCCAACATTACTCTCTGCATTAAAATTATTATAGATCATAAAAATGACAGAAATATAATGGTCAATCAAACCATTTGCTCAACTACTCAACTCAAAGAATCTCACAAATTGGATGATCCTCACTCTGATATTGGCTATTTATTACCCATTGAGCCACATATTAGATCAGCTTGGGGCCCCATGTAGCTAAAGTACTAACAACATAGACAGACAATCTTGGGTAAGGCTCATTAGAGATGGGGCCCTATCTGAACCATGGTTGGTGTTGAAGAATAACAACACTGCTTTTCGTGATCAATCATAAAATTAGAAGTCAATGGGGGAAAAAACGAAAGAAATAACAGGAAAAACAAGTTAGATTGTAACCTACCCTTCTTTTTGAGTAATATTCGAGTCTTAAAGGAAAGAATTCTTCGAGGACTGCAAAGAGAGAAATGTGTTGTGAGAAAACAATAGATGAAGAAGAGAAATCCTTACTAAAGTTACAAAAAGAAATATTACTTTGTTCTGGACTGTCATATTTCTTAATCATCCCTCTTTCATTGAACAGGTGCATATTGGTAGTGCTGATTGTGGAACTGAGCTTGAATTTTTTTATGAACCCTTCTTCTCTTGCAACCTTTAAGTTATCCTCAGGCAGGATAATCTCAAAATGGACAGTTGTAACACCATTGTGCATTTGAAAGTCCTGCATTTGAAAAACGCTTAGATGCATAGTGAAAGGGGTCTATAATATGGGGTCAGAAGACATGATGCATCATGACATGTCAATGTCTTGATTGCACCCGGTGACTAGAAGATGTGGAAGGTTCCAAAAGTCTTCTTGCTTGAATTCCTCTTAAGAGCCTATGACATGGGCCAACAAATAGACAGTTTGTAAAGAGTTGTAATGCACAAAATGAATTGGTCAATAATCTTTTACCTTGATGAATGGCTCCTTAATCTTTTCAGTCCCACACAACATGGATTCCAAGAATTCCTTGTAATCCTCAGTCCATCTACGGATTGGCAGCTCTGTAACCCGCAATGTTGTCTCATCAACTTCTTCTATGATCCCACTAATGTTGTAGCTGACACCACCACCACCACCTTCCTTTGTTAACTTCTCTATTAGACCCTGTTTTGTGATGGACATTCTTTCAGTTTAGTATGAAAAGATGCAGAAAGTTGGAATATAACTGTCAAAAGAAAATTAAAGGGTTGAGGAAACATGACCTTAAATCCCTTGTACCATGGATCCATAGGCTGCATCGGTTCCCCATTCATCAAGCGCTTAACATTTGCAACAAGCTCCCTTGGATTATAATTTGGAACGTAGGAGCTCCAACCAGTCCCTATACCTTCACTTCCATTAACTAGAACCATAGGAAGGATAGGCATGAACCTGAGTCACACAACATCAATGGATATTGGAAATGTGAGAGCTAAGTGGCTTCTTTAGATGAGAAGTGCTAGTACTTCTGATTATGTTTAAGAACTTTTACCAACTGGGTTCAATAGACTGCCCATCTTCATTCAAGTAGTCAAGTAGAACATCATCATCCTTGGGGAACAGGAATCTCGTTACAGGTGACATGGCTGTGTAGATGTACCTGGCACTTGCATGATCTTTGCCTCCCTGAATAATTTGAACATATAGCCAACATTAGCACAGCATGCTGTACAACTGGGTTCAAACTTTGCTTGTCTTGTTATTACCAACCTGGTGGCGTGTACCAAACTGGCCTATAGGCCTCAAGAGGTTTATATTGTTGCTACCAACAAAATTCTGTGCCATTCCAATTATGGTACTTGCAAGACTCTGTTCACCATGATGGTAAGCCGAGTGCTCGGATACATAACCAGAAAATTGTTGCACCTACAGTCCAATAAGGTGGTTGGGTTAGTCTCATAAAGTGGTAGTGCCTTCAGCATCAGCACATTATCATTTCAATTGAAGTTATATCCCATCTATTCAAAGGTCAGCTTTGTGATGATAAAATTTGTTTATATAAAAAAGAAATGCTTGAGTATATTTATAATATATAATAGGTCCTGTTAAAATACGAGTAATGGCAAATCATTGTAAGTCGAAGTGTGAATGGATTCCCACATGCTGGACATGACATCGAGAAAAGTATTGCCATTGTTCCATACTGCATAGATTAAGCATACCTTCAGTTCTTTGACAAGATTTTTCTTGAAAGAGCAGAAGAGAATCTTCCTTTGGCCTGGTTTCAACCCATCGACCATTGATGGTATTGACCGTTGCAGATCCGCTATAGAAAACAATATAAGCTCTTTGTTGATAAAATCTTTGTATTTAATGTGCGTCTCCTTCTGATCAAGGTAGGTTCCCGGCTACAAAAACATTATAACTGTCACTTCACTTGTAAGCAAACGATCAATGACAGGTTTGTTTTAACTCTAAATTGGATTTGGTTTTCACCTCAAATTGGCGGAGCCAGTTCTTTCTAGCGTCAATCTTTTTCTTGCTGAATGCCAGCTCAATTAAGTCACCATCTTGTTCATCCTCCCACACAAACTCTTTCATGTGGTTTTTAATATCTTTGAAGTACGCTTTTCCCTCCTCTGATGTGCTTGTACCCAAACCCTGTAGGAGTGGAACAGAATCAACAGAAGTTCAATCTCCGAAATATTGGGATCAGTGCATTTTTTCTTGAGTATGCACTTGTTGTCGACAAACCTTATAGTACTTTGTAGACCAGGATTTCGCATTGTCTCCTAAGCTTTCTTTCCATGATTCAAACTCCGGCATGTTGTAAAATGACAAGACTTTTTTTGTTTTGTTATGTGTTGCCTACACAACAATCATTGTAAGTATGAAAAAAAAACCCCAAAGACATGGCAGTTATGAAGTCCTGAAATTGAAATGAATTGTCATAGGAATATGTTTCCACCTTTCCAAATTCAAACTATTGTATCTTACAGGTCTCAATGGATTATCATTCATCATAGATCCACATATATTACAGAAAGCTAGTACCCGGATGTGAACATTAGCTTAAGTACCTAGATCCACTAGTCATTCTTCTTACCTTTTGGTTTGCAAAAGATTATGCTCAACATGAATTTTCATTAAGTCAGTAGTTTGGTTAACACGCACCTTCACAATTGGTGTTACAAATTCCACTAAGAAAGATGGAACTTTGAGAAGAGATGGCCAAAATGTATGGAACAAATTTATCAATAGTCCCTTGATGTGGGATCCGTCATGATCCTGCATGAACAAAATTTGTTGTAACACAACGGGTTAAAACAAGACAATGAGCAAGACCAATCCACATATAGTGCAGAAAGGAATACATGGAAAAGGAAGAAGAGATGTTGGAAGCTATACCTGATCAGTCATAATCATTAAATGGCCATATCTCAGACCCTTAACACTGTCATACTGTTTTCCCTGTTGCAACCCAAGAATTCTCTTGATATGCTGAATTTCGGCATTATCCATTATCTGCTTATGAGCTGCTTCTCTTACATTGAGCAGTTTCCCTCTCAATGGGAACACGCCATAGGTGTTACTGCCAACAACTGAGATCCCTGCCTTCTGCGCGCACGCACACACACACACACAGAGTTGTGAGAAACTGTCTTTACAAGTGTGAAAGGAAAAAAAATTATAATTACCATGTGAACTCTATGGAAGTACTTACAGCAAGAGCCTTAGCTGAATCTCCTTCTGTCAAAATCAAGGTACATTCTCCAGCTTTTGCCTTACCAGCCAAATTAGCTTCTTCCAGCTTTTTAATATCACTAATCCTCCCCCCAGTCCTTGTCCCATCAGTTTTCTTCAATTCTCTGTTTTGCTTGAAATCAACCCATGAAAGAAGATTATCCACAACTCCTGATTTTGCCACTGAATAATAATAAGATTGAAACATGGTACAGTCAGACCAATTGTCAGAACACTTCAAATCTTTTCCACATAGAGAAAGAAGGGAAAGAGCGATGGGAAGGATGTGAAAGTACAAAGAAACTAACCCTTCTTTAGGAACTCTGGTGAAAGCTCACACTTTGATCCAAAACTGACTTGGCGAGTTGTCAAGGTCTCTTTTGTTTGTGAATCAAATGCTGGGTTGTCAATGAGAGCATTGACGAAAACCCACAAATGGTTCTTCACTGCATGAGGTTTCATGTTGGCATCCTTCTTCTGTTTATTTACAATGTTTACTAGATGGTTCGCGATCTGGTTTGTAACATATTCTACATGTGTCCCGCCCTTAATAGTGGCAATTCCATTCACAAAACTAACCTGATAATCAAACAACCAGTTTCTGTGAGAATTATGCTTTTCTTCCCTATAGCTTTAATAGTTACTAAGTTTATCTTGTTGGATCATTTAATAGAAGCAGATTAATATTCATGAGTACCTGTTGGAAGTGCCCATCACTCAGGCTTACAGAAACTTCCCACCTGTCATTAACTTTCTCTGTAACCCTGGAGAGTGGATCACCAAGACACAGAAATCAGTTTCACACAACCTAAGAGGATAAGAAAAAAATAGAACCAAGATAATGGTGATTCAGAATTTTGTGAGACAAACCTTGGAAGGGATTCCTCACCCCTGGACTTTGCAGTAGATTTCAGGTAGAGATCGACGTAATCAAGAAAGGACTTAACTGGTATACGCTTTCCATTCAACTCAACCTTGACAGTCTTACCAAGGCACCCTGCTAAGTCCAGGACTCGCTTCTTCATGAGGGTGACCACATCAGCTTCCAGTTCAGTCATTTTGAATTTAGCCAAGTCGGGCTTAAATGTAACTTTAGTCCAGTTTTCGCTCTCCTTGCACTTGGTAATAGAGGGTTCTGACTTGTTTCCCATGTTGTTTGTGAAAACCTTCACATAATTAAGTAAGAAAAACAGACGTGAAACAGAGAAATGAGTTGGTTTTCATATTAGTTTGAAAGGGAATCAGGATACTTATTCCATGCCTACAAGAAAAATCACACCTATAGATGATGAAATCCCCCCTTCACATGCTATAGAATATTAATGACGCACAGCAATGGAAATTAACATGCATCTCATGCGTTTTCTTCTCGGTTTCAACATAAATAGGAAAGTAGACATTTTAGAGCAGAGCACCCAGCGGAGAAATTGAATAGATCACAAACAAGATTTAATGGTTTGAAAAACCCACAAAGAAAAACTAAGAAATAGAAATTATACATGCATAACTGCAGATCTTCATAAATGGTGATGAATGTCAACATACCCAGAAGAATAGTAAATTCAAGATTATTGATCATATGATTTTTTTAGTGCAAATGGGTTGCTATCTGCCCAAATCAATAGATGGAATGAGAAAGAATAGAGCTCTTCATCACTTGTGATTTGGAGCAGCAAAAGGGGGTTGAATAAGGTTTTCTGCACTGCCCCAAAATGAAACAAATACCCATTTCACCAATTGCATACAAATCCCCAGACCGAAATCAATTAGGATAAACTACAACAGGTACTGATTGATAGAAGATCCAGAAATAGCCAAGAATCAAAATTGGCAGGATGGTAAATCTCCTAACGATTCCTATCTAAAAACGATGACTGAACATAAAAAAACTCGTCAAAAGGGACATAAGAACAGTAACAGAGCAAGATCAGAATGACTTAAAAACAATGATAGGACATCAAAAAACCTCGTCAAAAGGCACATAAGAACAGTAACAGAGCAAGATCAGAAATACTGGAGGATCATACAAAATTGCCCTAATCTTCCAGTGCATAGATCAGAAAAATCCCAAATCTTCTCCATGCTACAAATAAATTCATAACCCAAGAATCAAATAAAAAAAAAAATCAAAACAAGAATCAAAGAAACAAAAGGACCCAATATTCAAAATACCTGTTTATACTTCTTCTGCCTCTTCCCATCAGCAGTCTGAATGATAAACTCGGTCGAGAAGATATTTGTGAGCTTCGCTCCATACCCATTCCTCCCTCCAGTAGTCTTCCTCACATTGTCATCATAGTTGCTGCTGGTAAGCAAATGCCCAAAAATCAACTCGGGCACATAAACCCCTTCCTCCTGATGGATCTCGATGGGGACTCCGTCGCCGTTATTGTAGATGCTGATGCAGTTGTGCTCGACGTCGATGTCGACCTTGACGGAGTCCATGGAGGGGTCGCGCTGCTTGTTGTCGGCGGCGTTGACGAGGATTTCGTCAAAAATCTTGTAGAGGCCGGGGACATAGGTGATGGGGCGGCAGACCATGCCTTCATCATCGTCGTAGACCCAGAGGGTCTGGGTGTGCTTCTCGATGGAGCCGATGTAGGTGTCGGGGCGGAGGAGGATGTGCTCGAGCTGGGTCTTCTTCTGGTACGTCTCTTCGATCGTCTTCTTGCCTCCAGCGTTGAAGGCGTTGCTGTTCTGCAAGGGGAGCTTCTTCTCCACCGCTGCCATGGAAGATTAGTGGGGGGGAGCGTGAGAGAGAGATAGAGAGAAGGTTAAGACACAGAGATTGTGTCTGATATGTAGAGAGAGAGGGAGCGAGCGTCAGGTGAGAGAAGCGATTTGAGGGTTGGAAATGGAGAGGGTTATATAGATGGAGAGGGTTGCACATAACGGTCGAGAGATTTTGAATTTGAATTGGGCGGGATATTTTGAAATGGACGGGTGGGATGGGGTTGGGAGGATCGGGCGGTGGAGAATTGTCAGAATTTGAATCTGGGTCTCGGTCTAGTCTTTATTCTTGCTCATGGTGGAGTCAGAACTTGGAATCCCTGGTCACGTGCTGTTGGCACATGCGCAAAAGATTATCCCTTTTGTTGAAACAAGGGCTTTGGCAAGGCACCTGTGGTTGAGACACCTTGGTATCACATATGTGTCCAGCGATGGGGTAAAATTTGGTGTATTACTCTTGTCCAATAGGCCAACGTTAAAATAAAAAAAAAGAATCGGCAATGGATTGTTTTATGGGCCCGACTTATATTGGGCTTGGGCCTTGGGTCCTGGGTCCACTGCAGGGAATAAAATCTATAGGGTTTGGAATGGAGTGTGGGCTGCACAGCCTTGGAACCTGAGCATGACGAGCCTACTATTAGGGCATGTTTGGATGTATGGTGAATTGAAGTGTGGTGAGGTGAAGCATCAAATCAAGAGAGAATAAAATATAAGGTGTTATGATGGTGTTTTGTTTTTAGTTGTTTAGTATGAAATCTTTTTGACTTTTTGTATAGAAAAGTTGAGTTTTTTTGTCTTTTAGTGGAGAAAGGAGATTGCCTTTTTGACTTTTTTTGAAAAATTCGGAGGGAATTTTGAAATTGTGTACTTTTGATATGACCCCTTGTCATTTCTTGTCTGGATTCACTTTACTTCACTTTAACTAGTTAAGTGCCAAACACGCCCTTAGGTTTGTGGGAGGGTTGGGATTGGGTTTGGATGATAAAAGTATCAGAGCTTGATAAGTCGGGTGTTCGAGATACGGAACATGTGTTTTACGAGTCGAGCAACATCAGTTGCAGCGGGTGTGTTGTTGAGGGAGGGATTTTTGAGGTTAACGTCCATCCTCGCTTATGAGCGGTCATGATTGTGGTCGAGCTTTTGTCCTCACCATAAAACCATTGTTGTGCCGTTTTTCATTGCCAATTAGTTTTGGAATGAGTGGTAGCTAAATCGGGTGTAAGATCCTACAAAACACTCAACTCCGATAAAAGGCCCGAGCGGAAGTTAGATTTGATGTAAACAAATTGGGTTTGAGTAACAAAGTAAGCAAATTGACCCAAAGCTTTGCCAATTCAGATCGATCACTAGGATCTGGGCCAGGTTGTTGACAGCCAGGGTGTTAATCTTGGTCGGAAGCAGAGGCTCAGTCCAAACAATTTTGTGTACTTTTGTTAAATGTTCAATATTTCAACCATCTCCTTTAAACGCTGTCAGTGAAATTCAGAGAATCCCTGTCCTCAAAATTTGTGAATGCCCCGATACAGTGGAACTTCTAAATCCTCTTCTGAACTTGAATATTCAGGAATTTCACAAAAACTAAGGGGTACGAAATTTCAAAATTTTAACAGCACATTTGAGATATTTGACGTAGCTGTAATTTTGAAATTTTGGTGAAGCACATCACATTTGCAAATGCGAAGAGACAATATGTCACATCATGTCCAAAACAACTTCAAAATGAAAAATTCTTGTAAATATAAAAAAATTCTAGCAAAGAAGTAGGCCTATGCAGGCCAAGTTGGATTGAATTGGGCCCGTTTGGCAATTTACTAATACAATCAAAGTCAAGTAAAGCCTCCATTTTTCAGACAAGATGTCACATTAAATGCACGTTATTCAAAACTCCCCCCATCTTTTTCATACAAAAAGTCAAAAATCAATTACCGTTATCCACTAAAATACAAAAAAAACTCCACTTTTCCATATCTAAGTCAAAAAAATTTTATAACAAACAACTAAAAACAAAATACCATTATAACCTACTTATATTTTATTCTTTTTTCAAAATTAACTTTATTTCACTTTACTCAATTAGCAAAATGGAATTTAAGATGAAAGCATGGTAGATACTAACCAGGATCATCGAATCTATTTTACCAGAAATATACATCTCTGTCTATGTAGAGTCTAGTCAAATAATGACACAAATGAAGAAGTTGCAGTAATATATGCTCCCCCAACAAAGTGGTGTGATGGTGCCCTGATACGACATTGAGATGACAGATCTTTAGACTTGCAAAGCATACAATGGACACAATGATGATGGGTACGTCAACCTAAGTACCTCAGCTTAAAGAGTGGCCACCATCACGTTTCATGTTTCCCAAATTTTCCCAACTATTTTTCCATCAGTCAGTCTGCCAATCATTTGTGTCAAGAACATTCCTTAACATCCTGGATAAAGAGTGTTCACAGTGTCATTCTAGCTGGTTCACAGTGTCATTCTAGCTGGGGAGGGCGTGTTAAGGAAATAAACAGGATTAAGTACTCATCATCATCGTCAAAGCCTTGTCTTAACTATATTGAGATCGGCTACGTGGATTCAATTTCTACATTCCAATATATCTGAATAATGTATATTCTTTATTTTCAATTGTTTTAAAAATTACCAATTCTAGAAGCCTTGTCTCAACTATAGTGGAGTGGACTACACGAATTCGGTTTCTACATTCCGATATATCTGAATAATGTATATTCTTTATTTTCAATTGTTTTAAAAATTACCAATTCTAGAAGAAGCTTATTTTGAAGCTTATGGTTTGAGCGTGTCAAATTTATTTTGACCATTTATTTTTTGTGGAAACAAAAATGACGTCTTACGATTGTCCAATCACTGTATTAGTACAGTAAACAGGACCTATGATTGAATCCTCGCACATGCACCACTTGCACTAGGATAGAATCGCTGACATACTAACTGAAGAAGGCTTCTAACATTAGCTATTAATAAAATCCAATGCGAGAAATCAGATGTGAGAAGAGGATAGGAGCATATTGATATTCTGAAAACATATGTAAAACTATGAAAACACATTTCACCAGAACTCACAAGATACAACACCTTATGACTATCAGCTTCTTCCAAGATATAGGAAACCGTTTCAATTTGGATTTGATGATTTTTCACATATCCTCACAAAGTCCCCATACAAATATAGAGATCCTCAATACTTATAATGATGGGTATAGCATCCCACAGAAACTGAAAAAATGTCACCCTTATTTGAAATCCCAGCTCTTGCCCTGCCATCCAGTTCCACTCTCAGATAAATCCAGATCATAGACAATCAGACTTTGGAAATGATTAATGCAACACTAGCAGATTATCTGAAGTACAACCAACCCAACCATCATATTCTTGACCAAATTCTCTCTTTCATCTTTGGATTCCCTCTTCACTTTTTGTGGTGATACCTAAACAATAGTCAAATTTGGTTCAGATCAAGCTCCCTATCTTGATAGAGTAATAGAACTTCACAACTATCTTTTGATCATTCAAAATGGAATAAACACAATCACTCTTGGTTTACTTCAAGGAGCATCTCCACTACTTTCTTCATTTTAGGTCGTTTTGCCGGTGTCGCGTCAGTGCAAAGCAAGGCAACCTTCAGAGCTGCAAGCATTTGCTTCCTCCAAGCAAAGGACACTGTACTTAGCCTCGAATCCAGTATTTGTTCCGGTGTCTCTCCCCTTGCTGGTGCGCCGTGAACCCATTTCACCAGATCAAGCCCTTCACCAAAGGCCTCATCAACTGGCAATCTGGTTGTAAGAATCTCAAGTAACACAACTCCATAGCTATAAACATTTCCTGGTGCTGTGACTTGCATTGTATAGGCATATTCTGATTGGAAAAAAGAAAGAATGACTTGTGTTAGTAGGAGAATTTTCAAGGGAGAAACACCTCCTTATTTTCTAAAAATGGAAATTTGATGGAGCCCACCCATCAATACCCTCCATGTATTGGAATTAACCCTAATTAGACACTCGTCAGACTAAACATAAAAGGTTGGATTTAAAAAAAGAGAAATCAATGTTATCTAAGGGAACATTTGTGAACACTCCACCTTTTTCCCTCTCAAACCAATGGGAAAGGCTTTTCCATGGGAAAACAAGAAGCAACCAAAAAAGTTGCTTTTCCTTGTAGAAAACCATTCACACCAAATGATGGAAAATGAAGTCCGCAGAAAACCATTTCCATTACTTCTTGCAGAAAATACATTACAAAAATTTGCCGTAAAGGTTGAAGTTTCAAGGACCAGAAAACAAGTAACATGATGATTTAATTGGGAGAATTTCTGGTCTACACATACTCCACAAATAGCTCTACGCATACCCCTTCCCACCCCCGATTGATGTGCATCTCGGTGGGTCTCACAAAAAGTTCTTATTTATTTATTTTTTTTAAAAGAGAAGTGCTGGGTGGCAGTGGCTACCAAGTTTGAATTGGTCCCACAATCCACAGACCAAGTTTGCATTGCGCATCTGTTTGGCAGCAGCTACCAAATTATCAGCAGAATTTCATATTTATAAACGTACTCAGCAATAGAAAGATACTTTAGTGCTTGAAGATGAAAACGAAGTAGTAGAACTCTTTCGCAAGAATGCAAAGAGTAGAGACACTAAAAGTTGTACAAACAGCATCTAGACCAACAATCGGACTGAGCCTAACTTTGCCAAGAGTTGAATCAAGCCAACTCCAGAGGAGTTGATCCTCTTTTTCCTATGAGATATATGCTAAATTTGGTGTGGCGGTGGCACCAACATCAATGGAGCATGAAACTGTTGGGGACACAGCAAGGAGCCATCAATGATTCAAGATTGCGGAGAAGATCAAGTCCAAAGAGATAACCGAATTTTGTTAAAGAAGGAGAACTATACAAAGTCATTTGTCATAGTAAACTCCGACTGTGATTGGGTGACCACCCCTAGAAAAAGAAAAAGAAAAAAAAACTGAACCTACCTCACAAATTGAACCTACAACAATGTATTAGCAAACTCCAACAGGTAGTGAAATGCAAACTGAGAACTTGAATATGAATTAGATGAACTGCAAACCATGAATTAGATGAACTGGAAACCAGAACTATGATTCATCTGGTAGTGATTTTGGAATGGTGGAAACATCTGATCAGTAAATCTGAATATGGATCTAGTCAATAGGACATGGATCCTAGCTATTTGGTGGGCCCTTTGGAGGGCAAGAAACAATTGCATTTTAAAAGGGGAATCTAGTAGTTCCCTCAAAATCGTAAGGGCCGCTAAAAGTATGATGAAGGAAACTTCATCTGAAAATGTGACTAGACGCATTTCCCCTCTTGTTTCTAACCAAATGTCTAATGTAGACTGGCCTCATGATGGTGGTGTTGTTTTCACGTATGCCTCCTTCAAGAAAGAGAATGGGGAGTATAGTGGTGGTTATGTGATGTGGCTGAATTGTGTCTCTGTGTGTGCATGGGCTTTCTACGGCCCACGAGTTTCTTCCACAAAAGAAGCAGAAGCGAGGATGGTCCTCAATGTTTTTAAAGACATTTATCGATCGTAGTTTTTTCTGAAAATTTGAGGTTCTCAGATGTGCTGGAGGTCATCAAAGGTATCCAAGGAAAAGATGATTGGTCTGTTGGATCCATTTTTGCTGATATAAGAACTTATCCTAAAAAGTTTAACTCAATATCTTTTGCTCACATCTCAAGAAAGTTAAACTGAGCAACTTATTTTTTGGCTGGGTTAAGTTTCTCTAGAAAGCACGACTTTTGTTGGGATAAGGGTATTCCTTTCTGGGTTATAAATAGGTTGAACACTCAAAAAAAAAAAAAAACAAAACCCTCTTAATAGGCTCGGCTCTAGCCTGGCTCATGAATCCAGCTAGGTTTGAGCAATTTTCCTTCAGCCTGTCTTTTTTGTTTTGTTTGTTTTTTTTTTTTTTTCAAATTTTATTTGGGTACCCCAGCCAAGGGGGCTGGGACCCAAGAGAGCCCACACAAGTGGGAAGAGGAAGCCCCCAAAGTGGGAAGGACACAATTGGGAAGAGGAAGCCACAAAGTGGAATGGAGAGCCGCACAAGTGGGAAGATGAAGCCTTGAAAGTGGGAAGGATAGCCCACACAAGTGGGACGAGAAGCCTGCAAAGTGGGAAGAGTGGCATACCAAGGGATCAATCCCCAGGCAGCCGGTGACATGTGGGGTTGCTGTCTGACATCTAGGGTTTCCAACCAATTAAGCCACCCCTTGTCGCCTGCAGCATGTCTTGTTCTCAGTAATTGTACATCAGCTGCGTTCTATTGTAGAGAATGGTGAGAGACACCATTTAGGCTGACATGCAGTGTACCTCATCACTAAAGTTCATAGCTTTACATAGACAACGGTGCTTCTTGTTGCTCTCTACCCTAGAACAGTGAGAAAAAATATACTGTTGGAAGGATATTCAAGTGGTTCTTTTATTAACTTCTTAGAAAATAAATTTGTTTGTTTGTTGTGTCAACCTTCTCTAGGAGAACAAGAACAATAGATGAATTCTTCTGATGTGTTTTGTGGGGTTTACAACACAAAATATACCACAGATGACATCTTCTAAAATTTTGGCAAACACACTCTTGAATTAACAAACATCAAGAAAACTCTTTTTTAATATGTAATTCTCACAAAACTCGTAAAATCCATCCTCTACATTTTTTTTATGGATTCTTGTTGTTTGATGACTGTCTCGTTTGGTGTTTGTTTTATTTGTCTCAGAAAAGTAGATTTGTACATTTCACTTCGAAAAAGATCATTCACTTTCCCCCTTTCTCAATTGGCTATGACTACAGTTGTGGAATTCTTGACTACAGTTGCAGAATTCTTACATTCTCTGATTAACCACATGAAACAATTGAAACATTCTCAAATATTCAAAAGATATAGACAAGTGGACTCTTGCAGCATGCACAAAATTAAAAGTTAAAACAACAATAATAAACTAAAATAATGAGAGTAAATTTGAAGGTCTTTTTATTAATTTTTGAATTATTATTAATATAAACCTTATTCCATTATATTGAGGTAGCTAATAAGTCAGACTTGAATTGATTTGTTGAGATTTTTGCAATTAGCTAAAAGTTGTACAAACAGCACCTAGACCAACAACTTGATTGAGCATAACGTTGCCGAGAGTTGAATAAGCCAACTCAAGAGGAGTTGATCCTGCTTTTTCTATGATATATAGGCTAGATTTGGTGTTGAGGTGGTGCAACATCATCAGTAGCAAGAAACTGTAGGGGACTTGGGAAGGAGCCATCAACATGACAGAGGATCAAGTCCGCATAAGAGATAACTGAATTTTGTTAATGAGGGATAACTATACAAATTCATTTGTCATGGTCAGTAAACTCTGACTGTGAATTGATGATCCCTAGCAAAAAAAAAAAAAAAAAAGAACCTACCACAATGAATTTGCGAAGAAGTTGAACCTACAAAAATGAATTAGCAAACTCCAACAGGTGGTAAATTCAAACTGTGAACTTGAATTTGAATTAGATAAATTGCAAACCAGGTAACTATGATTCATCTAGTAGTAAACAAAGAAGCAAATAACACCTAAATTTGAAAAGTATGAAAAATTATTGTACCTGGGGGGATATACCCAAATGAGCCGGCCACTGCGCTGATACTTGCAGTGCCTCTTGATGGATCCAATAGCTTAGATATCTCAATCTCACCAATCAAAGGGTTAAAATTGGCATCTAAGAATACATTACTCGACGAAATATCCAGATGGATAATGGCTACATTATGTAGGAAGGCTATACCTTCTGCTACTCCAATGGCAATGGAGAGCCTTCTAGGCCAGTCAGGTTCAAATTCCGCTTTAGCTCCATCGTGGAGAAGCTGAGCTAATGTCCCATTAGGGAAGTAGTCATGCAGCAAGAGGGCAACGTCTTCATAGATCACGAAACCAATAGGCCTCAACAAATTATCATGGCAGAGCTTCCCTAGTCTCTCAAGCTCCCTAAGCATTTTATTTTGGTGATGAAGTACTGTTCTGTCCATTGATTTAAGCCTCTTCACTGAAAGAATCAATCCGGATGGCATGACTGCCTTATAAATGGTGCTGAAAGTCCCACTGCTGATCTTATTTGAATCCTTCATGGTCGCCTTGATAGCATTTTCAAAATCTACAGCCTGTTTCAAGTTCTCGACAAAGACGTTGCTTGCTGTTATTGACGGTGGGCTTGCAGTTCCATCCAACGCAACAGATGCAGCTTTGGCAGCTCTTTCTTTCTTTTCCCTCATCATGAACAGCAGAACAACTACTGTTACTGTAATAAAAACTGTCAAACCCGAACCTACAACTGCCAACAAAATTCTGTAAGAAACCTTGTGGCGGTTGGGCCCACCACCACCGAAAGAGCCCTCACAAGAATTCAATGGGTCTCCGCAGAGTCCTTTATTGCCTGAAAAGCTAGAACTGGGGTTCTTCTGAAATGGTGCAAAGTTGGGGATCTGGCCTGTGAGCAGATTATTCGAAAAATTCACATCTATTAAGCTCAGCATGCCTTTAAGTTCTGGTGGAATGCTTCCAGAAAGCTGATTGTTCGAGAGATCCAACGAAACCAGCTTGTCGAGCTTCCCCAACTCATGCGGGACAGGTCCATAAAGATGATTGAAGCTCAGATTCAGAGCTATTTGCAAGTTCTTGATCTTACCAATCTCAGGAGGGATAGTGCCAGTCAGATAGTTACCACCCAGTTGCAATTTAAGCAATCTTACACAATTCCCAATCTCATGAGGTATCTCACCTCTTATAGAATTCTGACCCAGAAGCAAAAACTGCAATCTCGACATGTTGCAGAGTTCCTCAGGAATACTTCCATTGATTCCATTACTGCTCAGGTCGAGCTTGCTAAGGTTCTTGCACCGAAGAAGAGACCTTGGGATTTCACCAATGAGATTGTTCCCTGAAACAATCAGCTCCTGCAGGTTTATAAGTTCTCCAAGCTCTGATGGGACAGTTCCGGTAAACCTATTATACGCCAAGTTCAGTAGTGTGAGGTTAGAGCACCCTGCAATCCCCGGAACAATCTCACCAGATAGATGGTTGTAATCAGCTTCAAAGTATGTAAGGCTACTGATATTCCCAATGGAAGCAGGTATGCTTCCTACAAGCCTGTTGTTCCCAATCCGAAGGTTTGAAAGACCTTCACAGTTCCCGATTGATTCAGGAATGCTTCCATTCAAAATGTTCATAGTCAACACCAGAACTTCCAGCTTTCCAGAGGCAAAAATGCTCATTGGTATCGGACCTTCTAGACTGTTGGAGTGAAGGTTCAACACCTCAAGTTCTGAATCCGAACCTAGATTTTCGGGAATTCTACCGCTTAAATAGTTCTCATATGCAGTGAACACTCTCAGATTGGTTAAGTTGCCCACCCAATTTGGGATAGATCCCGTCAGTTTATTCCCAGACACCTGAAGTTCCTCCAGTCTTTCTAGGCTCCACATCTCATTGGGTATTCTCCCATTAAGCATGTTATTGGAGAGGTTTAATGATCTGAGGTTTAGCATACCACCCAACTGCGTGGGAATCGAGCTTTCAAACTTATTGGAAGATATATCAAGAAACTCAAGTGCAGTTAAATTACCAAAAGTAGAGGGGATTGGACCATGAAAGAAATTGTTGGAAAGGTCTAACCACTTCAATGCTTTTAGATGAGAGATTACAGAGATGTTACCTTGGAGCTCGTGGCGGGGGAGCTCAAGCCTCTCGACAGAGCCATTGGAGTTGCAGTGTACACCGACCCATGAGCAGTAATCCGAACCGTTGGGATTCCAGCCAGGTACCAGGAGCTCTTTCTGAAGAACCAACATGGTTGAAAGCTCATTTTGCTGAGAAACCACAACAAGGCATCTCAACAGGAAACCGACCATTAGAAGAGAATAACAGCAGAGAGAAGCCATTGGATTGCAACAGTGTAATGTATTTCTTTCTGGGTGTTGTTTTTCTTCTAGAGAGAGAGTGTTTCTTCAGGGTCCCTTTGTGAGATCATCACTAAACATGCAAACCCATTTCTCATGACCAAACCCACAAAACAGCAATGGGGAGAGGCAAAGCTTATGCAGATTACAAAAGCAATCTCCACTTCCGCAGAAAATGCAGGCCTTGCATTGACAGGGCCTGAATCACAGAATGGGAACTTGATGTTTCAGTATCCAACTGAAAATCTGATCAAAACCCAGAAATCACCCTTTCCTCTTAAAAATCAGAGGTTATGAGGAAAACCAGATTCTGTCGTTAAGAGCTTTAGAACTCCAAACAACCTTTCTTCCCTGAAGATCAAGAGCTTTAATTATTAGAACCCCATCCACCAAAACCCGCCAACAATCTTTAAAAATCGAGCTTTTGGTGCAACACCCACTTCTCTTCTCTCAAAACTCGGCTTCAACACCCATGACTCTCCTTTCCTTCCAATCCACGACTCTAGGAAACAAACCCACTTCCCTTTCCAAGCCTTCTGTTGGAAAGAGGCTTGAATGAAAACCACCAAATCCTACTTTCTGCAATGTCGGAGCTACATCCTACATGTAGAAAATCCACTTCCCTTTCTGCTCAAAAGGAAGTTCCACTTCCACATTCAATCAAAAAGCTTCATCAGTGCGAATTTGGGCACTCCCAACCGTCTCTTCTTCTACAGAGGTTTAAAGCTTCTGCTTCTTTCCCGTTCAACAGCCTAAATGCAGAGAGAACTCAAGCACCCACAGTTCATAAAACAGGCAAAATTCCCATGGCCCAACCAAGTGTTCCGTGAATAAATAATCAAAAGGTGGGCCCACATATTCTGAACGGTTTAGATTTCACGAGTTCCTCATGGGCCCACCAAGCCTCCCAACCCAAAAAGAGGAGCAGCACGGCCCAGCAGGGAAACAAAAATACCCGTTTTTCCGGAGTAAAAAAGGCCCCGGTCTGCTCACAATGACAGGCCAAAGAATCTATGAGAAAAATAACTCGGTAGGTTCGCTTCCACAAAAGCTCCCAAACAGCCCGTGCATGCACACGCACTGGCTGATGGTGTACAATCAAGATAATCAACGGCTTGGATTGTATTCATGTCAAATAAAATGGGGCCATCAAAGGTGGGGCCCACTTGGTGGGTGGTTTCGTTTCACTTTCCTTCTCAATGCCTTACCTGTGCAGGTGCTGTGCGATGGGATGTAAGGTGGTGTCCCAGGGGCAGGGGAAGTCTACTGGAGTCATGTGTCAGGCTGCAAATTCCTTCACGGGAAAAAGCACAGTCGTCTTCAATAATAGTGGGGGCTGATGCATGCAGTAGAACAACAGTCCAATTAGCCAATTAGAAAACTCTCAACAACTGAATATCAACATGGTCCCCGCCACTAAACCCCACTAAACATAACTGATTAAAATAGAGATCCCACCAAAGAAACCCCCCCTCATTAAACCCTATCTGATTCACTCAGATGGGTACACCTACTATCAATCCACTCACTTCTATCAAATTTGATACTTATAAAACTATTGGTCACTGTTAGTTTTACTTGAGTAAATCCATTTGGAAATATAATTTTAAGGCTCTTAGGATTATTCGACCATATTGGTTTTAACATTTAACTGCTATGCATGGAGCTTGATTATACCTGGACCAGACTGTTAACTCAGGTCCATTGTCGCGGATCCAACTCTGCAGTGAGTTGGTTGGGGGGTCGCGGGGGGCAGCGCGCCTTTACGTAACCCTAGCATAGCCGCCAAAGATATGGTATCTTGTATACTCATCATCTGCCTTTGAACATAGTAGAATCGGTGTGATCCGTGGACGCACCTCAATTTAAAAAAAAACTACGTAAATCTATGTGTCTTCTTCGTGTTGTTGGTTTGCATCTTTGATCTTACTTTTGTAACGTAAAGAACATCTAAATCTATTCATCACTGTGCTCAATTGATTGCTGAGCATTCCGGGGCACCCTACTTGGGGTGGATGGGTGATAAACGTTGGTCCGTCTCAGCCCAAGTCACTTTTAAAGCATGTTGCCAGACAACTAACGTGTGACTCGTACAATTCATGCGGTTAGGTAGGCATGTCTGGGACAGTGGGAGAAATTGAAGATAACGGGACCAACAGATATTCATCTGATCAAATTATCCTTTCAATCAGGGTCTAATATTTAATGATGCTTCAATGACAAGTGGAATTTGTGCCAATTGATGAGGCTACTTAATGAAATGAAGGCTTGAGTTTTGTTTTTTTTTTTTCCTCAAAAAGATCTTCTAAGAAAGGGTTTGAAAGAAAGCGTATTAGAAACCTGATTTATCAATTTAGCATTATCATTCTCCTTTGAGGCTGGTTTGTTTGGTGTGGGAATGATTGGCAAAGGCTCCATTCAAATTCTAACGAGTTCAGCTCCTTCCGGCGTTTCTCTCACGTGTTAACAGCTATTTGGATAATCTACTTGTGTAGCGAAGTTAAAAAAGAATGGTGAAACCAAGATAAAATAAAAAAAGAGAGAGTCAAATAAAAAGTGCTAAACGACATTAAAAAGTACATTTTTCTCAAGTTTTAAACTTTATGTCATTTAGTGTCATTAGAGAGTAGCTTTTTGACTTTAAAAAAGAAGAGGTGCTTTTTGTGATTAATTTTTTTTTATTTGACCTCCTTTTCTTTTATTCTCCCTAAATTTGATCTATTGTTTCACTTTCTGGTACAGGTAAGTTACCCAAACAGTAAAGGAGAGTGGAACTCTGTAATAGATTACCTCTTAATAGGCTGTGATCGAGCCCTGAGCCATGAAACCAGTGAGGTTTGAGCAATTTGCCTGTGGCCTGGCTTCTTCTTAGTAATTGGTACATCAGCTGCGTTTTGTTGTGGAGATTGGTGAGAGACACCATTTCAGCTGACCCACAGTGTACCTCATCACTAAAGTTCATCATAAACAACATTACATGGTGCTTCTTGTTGCTCTCTGCCCTAGAACAGTGAGAGAAAAATACACTGTTGGAAGGATACTCAAGTGGTTTCTTTATTCACTTTTTCTTACAAAATAGATTTGTTTGTTTGTTTCATCAGCCTTTTCTAGGAGAACAAGTAAAATAAATGGATTACTCTGATGTGTTTTGTGGGCTCTACAACACAAAATATACCATAGATGCCTTCGTCTAAAAGTTTGGGCAAACAAGCTCTTGAATTGATAAACATCAAGAAACCTTTTTTTATTCAAACCAATAATTCTATGAGAACCCTTACAAATCATCCTTTAGATTTTCTTTTTGATGGATTCATGTTTTCTGATGAGTTTCTCATTTGTGTTTGTTTTGTTTGCCTCGAAAAGCAGATTTTGTATATTTCAATTAGGAAAAAGATCATTCACTTTCCTTCTAAACGGTGAAGATTATTGTCGCGGGATTCTTGCATTCTTTGGTTATCCCCATGAATCAAGAGAAACATTGTGAAACATTCATAGGAGATCCAAGTAGATTTGAAGGTCACAATTTACTTTTGTATTAATTCTTGAATTATTATTTGTATAAACCTTATTTCACTTCATTGAAGTAGAAAGATGATCAGTAGAACTTGAATTGGTTTTTTGAGATTTTACAATTGACTCATGTTTCCGCTAATTCTTCAATATAAATCCAGAGTGTCCATTGCAAATTAAGCATTTAAATGAGTGGTTCCACCATGGATTCAGTTCACAAAAAGGCACACCATCCAGGTGTTATAATTTTCACTAGAAGTATTTGCACTGTTTTTTGGCTTAGCTACGTTAAGACTTGTGTAGGCATCCGTCAATTTCTTTTAGAGCCCATTTGTTTTATGTAATTGAATACTAAGATTAAATTCTATAAGTGGTTAAAATATGAAGAATCAAAAGCAAATATTCAAAAATGACCATTAAATAACATTTCTTCTTATGTAAACTGTGCCAAAGGATGCTAGAGGTTTTTTTTTTTAATCTATATAATAAGGGAGAGCAGTATTTGAATCCCTGAATATTTTGGACCCTTGGATTTATGTACATATTTTTGTACATAAATCCTAGGGCTGAGAAGGGATTCAAGAGTTGGTAATTTTGTAATTATTTGAAAACAAAGGGGCAGTAACTTTTTGCTAAGGACAAGAGGATACGGGAGTGCCATTGATTTTCTATGAAATTACGAAACCTGCTATTATCTCTTCCCAGAGGATATGGGAGTGTCCTTAGTTTTCTGTGAAATTACGAAATGTGCCATTATCTTTTCAAAACTTCCTTGCAAAGATATGATTAAATACACCGCTATGATTGCAATTGAGTGATTGAACGGTGTGGAATTTGGACCCACAACTTACCAATTTGCCCCTTCACATATATATGTTGTTTTTCACGGATTGTGGAATCTGAGCTAACTTGGATTGTTTTGGTAGCAGATGGCTTGCATGCAATATTAAACTAGACTGCTTATAGTAGTGAGTCACTTCTGGTATTCAATGGTGGTTAAACAAGGGTCCAATTGACTGGGCTGTTTTACCTAAAAAAATAAAATCCGACTGGGCTTGATTTAAAGCTGATTGATCCAATGGGCCACATAGAAAATTTGAGTTAAATTTGTTAAATTATGGGTGGTGTTAGTTGTTAGGTGGTCAAAGCGTGGTGCTCAGAGCGTGGTGCGCTGTGCCTTCAGGCACGGGCAATGACTAGTGCTTGGATATGGGAGGAATGATAAACTATCCTAATCTAAGTCAATATTTAATATCATCTACGGTGCTCCTTACTTTCGGCCCTCCCTGTGTTCTGCCATAGGACCTCCTTCAACCATGCTTGCTGCATATTTGTGCTGTCTGCTTTGCCACAGGACCAACTCCACATCAACTGGGAGACTATAAGATGGCCATATGTAGATCTTATCAATCGCCCTTGTAGTAGATAGGACCCTGATGAGGATCAATATTTGTTATTAAGACCCATGAACCAAAAATTAATTAAATAAATAAGCCAACAAAAAATGGCAAATGACCATGGTCAGAATATTAAATCTGTAGAATAATAATAGAAAAAAAAAAGATTTAGATCCGTTTCCATTAGTAGGCCTGTGAACTTTCCTCCACGCACTCTATTTTTCAAATCTATCATCAACAAGTGAAAAATGTGAAATCATATTTGGACTCCAATAGCAAGTACATAAATGCCTATTCCATTTTGTCAACATCTGCTTGAAACATAGTAATCAGAGATTTCTCATGTGCTTTATATGCACTAGCTACTAATGTCTTTCATGTTCATCACCAATGAAGCAAATAATATAGTTTCTATGGACATAAACAATAAAATGCCTACTTCATAAATCTTTACTTCGTCTTTTATTATGACAATCATCCAAGCTTAATTCGCCTGCGCGCATGACATACGTTTTGATCTACAAAATTCTGATAATCCGGCTCATAAACAGCCTTGTGGGTAGGGCACAAACCAAAAACTAAACCGATCAATTGATCCCGTTGCTTGATATAATCTGATCAATGTGATATATTGGGCCATGCTTGATGCCCCAGTCATGCATGAAGAGGTTAAATAATATCACTAATTACTTACTAATATGAAGTGTGAAGCATATGCGGACATGGTGGGACAAGATGTCTCATGAAGTGTACTGACCTCTTCATGATATGATAAAAGTAAAACCCACGTAAGGAGACCGGAGTATTCAGATTCCCTTTCAATCTTCTTTTGCATTGTCTTGTTATCTTTAACCTGGACAGCATGATAATGCCCGGCCTCTTTTGCTCGTGACTCGTCAGTCAGTTAAATTCAAGGAACTAGATCACATTCAAATGTTGGTGGCAATTTGTAACCTGACCCGTAATTCCAGGCTTGGGTTTACATTTCCAAACACATGATGGATCCTAGCTCATTATCTGAATTTTACAATGGTACCCAAGAAATCAAAGACAGGTACTTGACAACTCAGATTTGGGTCCTGGTCTGTGTCCATTAGGTTCATACTTGCAGTCCATATTGCATAGTATAAGTTCAGTAATTTTATATAAATCTAGCATTGTTTCAGATCTACAACGGGCAATGTGACCCCCCGGAGTCCCACATCGACTATAGAGAGGAAAGTGAATGGGGTTATTTGCAACGCCCCACCCCTCACGCATGCATGATATTGGGTTACAAGTTTGGATTCAAGGAGGGTTGCAGGTTGTGTGATTCTGTCTGAATATTGCAAGTTTGTAACATGTACTCATTCAAGTCGAAGTCTCAAGTGAAAAACAATTATGGATATTACTGATTTTGGACCACAGGTAGACCATGGACCAGACCACCCAAAGATCTTTCATTCCCATGAAGCAAATTAATAAATAGGTCAGATTTGGATTAAGTTCCTGCATGCTGCTTAACTTAGCAATTGGACACGAACTTGACCCAACCAACTGAATTGTACTCTGATCTGCCAATTCAAACATGGGCTTTGAATCAACATTTTTTACACGATTAATAACAAAGAAAGGTTCAGATTGGCACCATATCCACTACTAGCTTTGGAGGTCAATCCAATCTGAATCCAACCTACACAAATGTTTTTAACCTACATTAAATCATATCAGTTTATGGGTTGGCACTTTCGCTCCAAAGTGTTGAGATGAAACAACCCAAGCTCATAAACTACCACTATTGCATAGCTAGCTTTGTCAGTCAAAAGTAGTCATGATTTGATCTGAAACCCTAAGTTTAGGTTTAAAATAATGCATCACCCTTATCAAAGTTTTGCTTGTGGTGTTTCCATAACGCCTTCCCTTGGCTTTCTTCTATGGGTTGCCCTCACTTGGGAGGGCACGTGACATGTACAAAGAGACATATAGGTTACTCTTTTATGTTTCACTTTACATCATATGGGCCGCTTGCTGTATGGTAATTCTCACGAGGCTCACACTTTCTACCTATACATTAAGGGTCTGATAGGAAAATTACAAGCTGTATTATTGGAGCTGATCATTAAGCTAATCATTGACATTAATTACTTTTGATGTAGGCTTAGGCCTAGCATCTAGACCAAGATAGGATAGCAAATTAGCTAGGCTGTAATATATGAGACAGCCATCTGTTCAACTGATTGATTTTGATGATAGATATTGGGGTGAATTATCAAGAAGGGTGGGGTCATTTAAAAAAAAAACACAGTCTAGCATTTGGGCCTACATATGATCATCTAGCTCTTGGACTTACTATCCCTATGTGTACTATTGATACTCACCCAATTTGATACTCATCGATATTTAACTATTGGGTTAAAACACAGAAGAGTTCTCTTCATTTTAGAACTAAAAATTCTAAAATTAAAGGCCTTTAAACAAAGGCTTTAGATGATAGGATGGCCTGCATTGTTAGTGTACCCCTAGCATGGAGGACATAAAAACTTTCTTTCTTTCCTTTTCAAATGATTGGAATGCATTCTATTTCTAACATGCCTGAGCCTGGATTGTGTTTTGTTTAAAAATGGTCAAGACTGTTCTTAATAATCCCCCTACTTATAAGATTGTCTTAAAAGATTAATCTGTCATGTAAGTAATGAGAAATTGTATGGTCCTTAAAACTGAGGAGATCAAAAATATTTTCAGGCATCCAGCCATCCACTGTTTTACATTTGGAGGTCATTTGATATGTGATTAAGACCGTCGACCTGGCGGGCTCCACCTTGGATGTCATAGGGAAAAATGATCAAAATCGTATGATCTCAAGATTTCAAGTTGTGGCACCAAAGTGGATAACACCAAAATGAAATGACAAGAAATGTACAAATATTGCTGGAGATATTCAGATTTGAAAATATAGATTTTTTACCTGAAACCTTGCAAAAATATCACGAGATTCACATATGCGCATTTTATATTTGGGAATTTTCTCGGGATGTTATAGAATAAAAAAATCGTGAAAAATAAACTAATTCAGATAATAAAAATCATAAAATGTGAAAATAAATATAACTTACTTTAAAATTGATTTTCACATACTTTTACTATTATTCCAATTTTCACATTTTTCTTGCAGCACTCTCAATTTTTATGATATCTTCAAAATGTCATGGTATTTTGTTAAAACTACCAATGTTAGTGACAATGCATATTAGTGGCAAGTAGAACCTAATGATGAGCTCCATTATACTAATTTTGTTTATTTAAACTAACAACTAAGGTCATTTGTACCTTCAACAACTTTACCTCTTGCCCCAACAACCCAAACCCACTTTTCTCAAGGACATGACTCCACCAACTGCAATTCCATGTGCTCCGGTAATGAAGGTGGGGATCCACTTTTGCCGGGTTCTCTAAGACGGCCGTGGAATAAATTGAAAAAGCTGATAGATTTCTCTGTCCAATCAAATGGATTGGGATGGTCTCTTTACTAGACATGTATGGAAGGACTCACAAGGTATCATAGACCCAGTACAATATACTGTCTCACAGCTTTGAGACATCAAGGTCCATCATATTCCTATTACAGGGTTGTTCATGTTCTTATGCTCAGAATAGATGTGTTGAAAATGTTCTCCAACAAAAACTGATTTGCATTTCATTCCCATTTGATTTAGGTGCAGACAACTTGCTAACCTATAAAACTTTTCAAACTAACAGGAAGCACATGTACCGTTTATTGCAGTGCTTTCTTTGTGTATAATTCATAAAGTCTGGTTATTTGTTGAATGATTGAGGCTAGTTTCATGATGGGATTCCTTCAAAATGATCATTAAACAAAACCTTTTTTGTGGGTATGATGCAAATAGGTAGGATCCAAGGGAAACTAGTGGATCTATATTTCGGAACAATTTTCTTAGAACGGATCTGAATCTGGATCCAAATTTGACATGAAACCTATGTTATGTATCCATATGGTCTTCAACTGAGAAAACCAAAACCCATTGTAAAACTGGATATACAATAAGATATAAATTGCATTCGTATAATTGAATAAAAGAGCTTCAAAATAAATATTTTAAATATAAATGGGGCTACTAATTAATTATATAAGATTAAAGCTAATTTTAAATGTAAATATGACTCAAGCTATATGTGCCCTTACATAATTCTCAACATGTGAATATTACTGTCTGAGAAATGGATCCTTGTGTTTGAACATAAGGATCAGGATCCATGTCCGAATGTTCTGGACTATATATCCTAAGAGATCTAGATTGAAATTTCTCTTGGATCTAAGAATAGGATTCATACCCGTTTTATTTAAAATCAACGACTTCAGATATTTTGATTAATTGGATACTCATTTGCACCCCGAGTACTCACCCTAATTTGAGAGGTACCTCTTGGTGGAAGATTCTCCATGTTTATTATGTTCATGTTTTAAATTATCTATTGATTGATGGTTTAGTGGTTGATATGTAATGAGTTTGAGAATACCTGTATGCTATATTGTTCTAATTTAAGGATTCTAAAGGCATTGTATTAGTGTATCTGCATTGCCATACCGCTGGTGTTCTACCTCTGCGGTTCATCATCGGCTCAACACACTTGAGTGGGCTGCCTTTCCATGTATTTGTGGGCTCTTTTTCGGGTCGACCCAGCCCTCTTAGATGGGTTATAAAAAAAGAAAAAAAAGAAAAAAAAAGAAAAGAAAAACATCGAATCGATGTGAAGAGAGAAAACTAAAGAGTTCTTTGTGGGGCACTTGATAATCATGCTCATCTTGATTGTAACCCCAACTTTAAAACGAGTACACTTGATTTGAGTAATGTTATGCTAAAAAAAAAGGACCTCAAAGTGGGTAGTTGCATCATTGATGACACTTAAGGTGCAGGCAAGGCAAATTATGAAGTTACTTAGAATCATGAGATCTTCTAAGTTCTCTGGGCTGCAAAACAATAACTATAGACAATGGGAAGGCAGTGGGTCGAGTCAAACGGGTGACCCAAATGGTTTGATGGGTTGAGGACCTGAGGCAAGCCTGGTTTTCAGATTTTGATTTTGATTGCTCCGCTAAGTTTGCCTCATCCATGACGGATTCAAACATTTTTTTTCTCAAAATGTTTAATATTTCTTCTAAAAAAAATTCGATATAGGAGTAAGTGTATCAAACTTGACCTGACTTGTAGTTATCATGGGAGTGAGTTTACCCTAAACCTGTTTGGTCTCTAATGGCAATGATGACATTTTATTTCCATAAGTTTAATAATAAGATGTTTGTTATTGGAACAAAGCAGCGCATGTTATGGACCACTTCTTTCTACTGATATTGGTTGGTTCGCACTAGAGAATAGTGAAACAGCCACTAATTTTAAGGGTCTTACTTGATTTAAGGGAGTGATTTGAGTTATAAAAAAAAAAGGGAGGTTATTGTTAAGGGGGCTGAGACCCAAGAGAGAGCCCAAGAAGACGGTTCACTCAAGTGGGAAAGTAGCCTACACAAGCAGGAACAAAGCCCACACATGTGGGAAGAAAGACTGCACATGCAAGAAGAGGGGACATACCTAGGGTTCGAACCCTAAATAGACAGGTGAGAACTGTCGCTCCTTACCACTTAAGTAAGTACCTAGGGTTTGAACCATAAATTGACAGATGAGAACTGTCGCTCCTTACCACTTGGGTAAGTACCTAGGGTTTGAACCATAAATTGACAGGTGAGAACTGTCGCTCCTTACCACTTGGGTAAGGAGCCATTCTCTCCGGGGGTGAACTAGTTGGTGCAAAGAGTAGGTTAAATGTAGTGGATTTTAACTCGTCACATGCATGTCGGTCTTTTAGCGGTTCTATGTTTATATCTTTAGAAAAGAATTAGCTTTTGTTATTTCCTTTTGACTGTGGAAATCTAATTGAAAGGCAAAAAGACAAAGAAGAAGTCAAGGAGTTTAAAGTAATTTAGGAAAAGTAATGAGTCCATTTACAAATTTCATAAAATATAAAGATCTCAAGAATTTCTAAAATGTTTGGAAAAGCCAAAAAAAAAAAAAAAGATTACAGAAATCATGCCAACATTGTGCAGCATATTTGGAAAGAGCTATGAAGCCCTCTGCAGCATAGAAATTGTCTGTACCATATGGAATGGTTGCATGAGTTATGCAATGATATCCCATAACCAAATAGTTTTTTAGTATAATTAATCTCTTTTTCATGAGGGTTGTTTTGTCAAAAGAGAGTGCTCTTTTATCATCATAAGGCAAAAAGCAAAGTGCTGGAAGATATGATGATGGGATTAAGAGGGGCCAAACCAACTTTACATGACAAAAGTTTGTGCCAGATCATGGGGCACATTTCTCCATCAAATGCACATAAACAGCCATTGAGATAATTAGGCTTCTCCTGTCAGTACGAGTGCACTTCTGAAGAGAATGAACCTCCCTCCAGTGAGGGCCCACTTGAGAGGGCTGCAAATTGCTATTCATGAGAGTGGGTTTATATTTGTACAGGAGACATTTTAGCATAGAGAACCTCAATGTCATCTGATCAGATATTCTAAAAGTTTCAAAGCCAAAAACACAAAATTTATGGGTTTTCTAAGTTATTTTTTAGATCGAATCATTGGGTAACTCATGGTCAAACAATGTTAAATTATGGTGGGTGCCAATTCACGGGGATAAGGACTAAGGAGCCTATAGTAAAAGACGAGGCCCAACTATTCAGAATATGGAGTAGGGAAATGGAGGCTTATTAATTAGTGTCCATTCAAGTGTTGAGTGATTTCTCCAGTGCAAAAACATTTTCTCCTTCTTGAATTTCCTTTTGAGGGAGAAATGTACTTCTCCACTTTAACAAACTTTTTGCAAGAAGTAAGATACAAAGGGCTTTCCCCCCCTCAAGGAGCCTATAGTAAAAGTAAAATTTTTCTTTCATTAACAATTTTGACATTTCACTATTTGACAATTAATTTTTATTTCTAAGAAGATGCTTTCAATGGGTTTCTCCTTCGCGATTTTATCCATTCGAATTCCAGCACAGTAAAGAATCACTAATTCAGAGAAAAGTGGTATTTCTCTGAAAAGGATTTACTTTTTTCTTGTTTACACTCGTTCTTCTCCTCATTTCTCCATTCGGTATAAGTTTCCCTTTTGTCATTTTCTCTCTACTTAAACAGGCCACAAGGCCCGCTCTACCATGAAGCAAGGAAAGCCCTTGTTTTAGGCCCAAAAAAAATATGGCCTCAAAAATGCAAAACATAAGGCCTCATAATAGCAACTGGCATCTTTTTAAATTCCAAAACAACAACTAATATCCTTTTATTTCTCCCTAAAAATAAGGCCCCATGATAACTTTCTCTTGAGGAGATACAATTAAGATCTTCATAATTTGCTCTCGCCCTACCAATTCTCCATATCACCTCTTCGGGCCCTTATTCTCTCTCTATATTTTTTTCCCTCTCTCTGTCCACTTTTGAAATGTTTGACTAATGCTTGAAGTTTTAGCTTATGAGAGAGTTGTGATTTAATTACTAATGGCAAAATATAAGGCCTTATAATAGCAACTGCAATCTTTTCAAATTCCAAAAAAAAAAAAAAAAAACACAATTGACTTAATTAGTAATTCTGCATCATGAATATCAAGAAAAATAGATTTAAATAAAATATTTATAATAATATTAAAAAATAAAAAAAGGCCACATTTAGGATTTTTGCTTCAGGCCTCAAATTGTCTTGAGCCGGCCTTCACCACCTCCAACAAGTTGCACTTGCGACACGCATACTCTTCGCTTGCCTTCCTGCATGGATAGTTGTTTGCATGACTCTATTTGGGCCTGATCAATAGAGAGGCCCACTGTGAGATTCATACCACCCACTTGTATACCTGAGTCAATTGAGGTTAAACATGCGTCAAGATGGGTAGGGCCAAAGCTTGTGGCAGGAACCTCTTTTATTTGTTGGTCTGTTCCAGTATTTGGGCTTGGATATGGGCCTAAACATAGTAATACGTTCATCCCATTAGAAAATATTAAGGCTCTTTTGTGTTAAATTTGTGCAAGCGATCTGGGCCATCTAGCTTGAGGTTGGGGCTTTAATAATCAGGCCCATCTCATGTAGCCGAAGATGCAGGACTAACTCAGGCATGTTCAACATGTTCAATGTTGCAAAGATGCAGTTAAATTAGCCAGGATGTTTTGCTTCATGTAATCCATTACATAGGAATTGTAAGACTTTTATTTCTAAATTTAGTTAAAACTAAAGAAACAAATGTGAACTCTCAATAATGACCATCAAATCATCTCCCTTCTAATGGAAATTAAATCAAGGTGAGGAGGCAAATGAATACCCAGCCAGCACCCTAGTTATTAAAATCCTAGGAAACTAAGGGCTGCACCTACTTCAGTACTTCATATCTGACACCACTCACCTCATATCCTTCTTTAATCATCCTTTGGAGGAGCTCATTTGACCTTGAATTCATTTGTATTCTATGCAAGCAAACGGGCCCTAAAAGAGAAGTACGTTCTCTTCTAGTTGCATAGACCCAAATGGGCCTTTATACTGACGGTTCTTGCATTTGACTAACTTGAATTACAACTCTACAGGTCTTTTTTCATCTTTACAAGAAACAATATCAGTTACCTGGATTACATGATAACCAGTTACAAGGATCCAAACATGCCCAAAGGCTAAAATGACTCAAGATGAGTTGTTCATCACCAGGTGGGCCAGTTGTTTGCACACCTTTAATCGGGACCTTTGATGAGTTATTGATCCATTTCTTATTAATATATGCCACCTTGTCTATGTTTGAGCCTATCTATGTTTTGACTATGCCATAGACATGCATTGTGGGTTCCACCCATTGCAGTAGGCCTGTCAATGAGTACCTATGTACCCATAAATTTTGTAAAATCCGGCTCCAAAATATTTGTATGGACCAATCTTAACCCATTCAGATAATGAGGCCCAGAAAATGGCAACTAGGGTCCAGTTAATTTCAAATGAGATCAAAGAATGTGAAAGAAGTTATATTGGAAGAATAAAGAAAAATCTTAGAAACACTATTGTTGTTTTAGAAATTATCAGACAATACATTGTCTCAGGCAACACTGGGCTGGCCCTGAACTCTATGGCCCAGTTAAAGCCTTCTTGTTTATTCTGGCCTCTCAAAAGGAATGGATATGACATGACATGTCAATCAGTGGGATGTTGATGATAAGATAGTACAAATAACAAGATGAAATGGCACACATGGGCAACGGTTCTAACGTCAAAATGATTGGAAGACCGTTATGAACATGTAATCCTGGGTTCAGCTTCACTTGTGGACCGGATAAACATTAACTTGATCCAAGATGGGTCCACACAGAGAGCCAGTGTCATCAGTCTTTGTATGGTAAAAAGAACTGAAGAATGTTATTCTTGTTCTTGCACCAATTGCCTTGAATTTGATAGTTGCAGCTCTGTGTTCGCCTTTTCCATGAGAATGGAATTGAACTTTGGCTGTTTCATTCACTGCAAATGCTTCAACGAGCATCGAACCATGGCACCCGTTCTTTGCATCTCCAACTACAAAGCTGAGGTTGTAGAGTCTGTTGGGGATTGTTCTAATCACTTGCGCAATCGCACTCTCTCGCCCCGCCACCAATTCAACAGCGGCTAGCCCGAATGGGACTTTAAAATGCTCCGAGTCAACATATCCTATGGCTTTCAGTGACTCAATGATCCAACCAGGGAGTGGTGAGGTGTAATCTTCTTGTTTAGGGGGGAGAAGGATGCCGGAGGTTGTGTTCTTGAGTAGATAGGGGCCCTCTTCAAAGCCGCCGTTCTTCACAAGGTTCACTGCAAGAAGTTGGATAGAATTGGATGAGATATTGGTGAAATTCAGATGCTAGAAAGATGCCAAAGTCTGCAAAAAGCATTGAATTGTGTGGATTTCTTCTGTTTTCGAGCATTACTGTTGTAGATGTAGGTTTCAAAATATTATTGGGTCATTAGCAAAAATATGATAGAAAGTGCATTTGTTTCAAGAGATTGGAAGCATAAAAATGATTCACTTTAAACTGGACCAAATATTGCTCACAACTTTCCTTCAGATTGGTTATTGGTTCTTTATCTATTTGTCCACAAATGACAAATGGAAGTAAAAACTCTGGAACTAGTCTGAGAGAACTCCTTGTATTAAGATGCAGGATCTCAGAAGAACTCATGATGCGTTTTGCAACTGAAAAGCATTAGGCAGGTTTTGATGTACCCAAATTGCTATTCTAGCATGTTTTTGGGGTGGTGCAGAAAAGCAGAAAGAAAGAATTGAAACAGAAAAGCACACATTTTTTTTTCTGGTCCTTAATAGGATCCATACTTTCCAAGTTGGATCTGAAATGCATCCAACACCCATTAAAACTCATCCTTCTAAATGGAAGTTAGAATCATGAAATTGATGAAAGTTTATGTCATACACAAAGTCCGAAATAGAAAATGAAACTAAAAGCTATACTTGATAAGAGTAACATTAACAAAATTACTGGTGGCTGATAACAACTTGATAAAACTCAAATACAATTAAGGGTCATGTTTGGATCCCCGGAAACTTTGTTGTCCTGATTACGCTATTTAGGTCCTGTTTGCTTGCTATGAATTTCTGTTGGTCAGAATTCTCCAAATGCCATCCCAAGTCCCAATAGGTTTCTCAATTCCCCAATACACTTTAGCATTCGAAATGTTGAAATTTGAGAGGCCAAAAGGGGCATTTCTCAATTCCCCAATAACTGTTACTCGAATGTAACTAAACAATCCTGGTTTATGCATAACCAAGTTATTTTCACTTGGTTTACAAATTTTGAAACGGGCCCAAAAGAAAACCAATGCCACAAACATAGCTACAAAAGATGACCCATCCAGAGACTGATGAATAAACCATAACCAAAAAGGGAGGAAGGAAATAGATGGGCAGGAAAACAAGAGGTGAGTGCATTTCATGAATGTACCTCTTGTGGGCCTTGGAGGGAATAGCTCTTTAATAGCCACAGCGCCCAAGAGGGGCCCACATGCAGGATCCTCTTGGATCCCTGGATTATGAAATATCACCTTAGCAATCCCTGAAGTAGCCCTGAATCCCCATGCGTATGTATCACCTCCATTGCTGCTGTAAAGGGTCTGCAGAGGCAAGTCCCCAGACAGGGGAGGAACAGAGACCCTTAGTACCTCGTCCTGGGCACATGTTCTGGAAGAGCTGAAGGTAAGTGAGTAGAAAGAGCCTTCCCTGACCGGTATGGATTGGGAGATAGTGGCCTCATTTCCTAGCCTTACAGCGTGGTGGTCACGTGGCACGGGAAAAAACATGCCATATGGCTGTGGTCCACCATGTATGTACTCAACCAGGCCATGGATCTCCCATTTGGGCAATGCATACTTGCCTAAGATGACTGTTTTGTTGAGGTGGGAAGCCTTGGGGCCTTGTTCAAAATCTCCATTTGGGAGTAGTCCTGAAGAGAAAAAAAAGAACATCTCAGTGAATAGAAACTTAGAAACTGAAGTAGAAAAACCATTTGAAGATTACAAGTTGCTTTGACAAATAAAAAAACTCAGTAAAGACCAAGTTAGAACACCAAAGCTCTCTAGAGCACAAATTCAATGTAATGAACAACGAAAAAAGATCAGGTGATGTACTTCTAACGAATCACTTTTGATTCAAGTACTTCGAAGTGAAGGCCCATGAAAATTTAGACTTCTTCGGTTGGGAAAGCATTTCTCGCCCAAGTTTATATTACCAACAATAATCACCCCTGTAATGATTTGGGGTGGAGAGACTAAAAGGATAGGACCCCACCTAGTGTGATTTTCAATTTCATGCATTGCCAATGACAACCCAATCTCAGATTGTCTGAAGTTGACACATATATCATTGAAACTCTTCTAACTAAAAGATTGATAATGTGACACCCTCTCTCTATATGCAAACAAAGTAAAACTCGAATTTTGTGAGGAAAAACTATCACACTCAACTAAGACAAACCCCAACTCAATAAAAGTTAAAAAAAAAAACCAGCTTGTGCACTGACATATAGTCAATGTTAAATGATCATTACCATCAAGATATCCAACTGCAAAAGAAGGAATGTTGAAGAGGAGATAAAAGAAGAGAAGGGGTGAGACTGTCATTTCCTTCAGACAAGAAAATGGAGGAAAACAAGGTCTTTAATGGAGAATGGAGAAGACACGATGGTCGATGAAGCTTCCCTTCTCTCGATATTTATATTGTTCAAGGGCAGGAAAGAAACTGGAAAATCTATACGTAGCAATCTCCGCTAGACGACACTTGCTTTGTGCCGAAGTTGACAGAATCACCAGTTGGGACTTGAGAGATGTGGCCATGTTGCTTAATATAATGGCCGGATTAAAAAGGACACAGGGACTGGGTCACAACCCTCCACAGCTCTACAGCAAGTTTTGGGCCCCACTCATCATGGTATGTATCATATATGATGTAAGAGGAAATCCGCAAACTACGGAGGAATGGACAGTCCAATCAGAACAGCCGCTTGAAGTCTGCTACGTGAATCCTTTCGTAGGTTGATTACTATAGGATGGAACAAATTTATAAAATTCGTCAACGGCGTCACAAGGAGGACTCAATGTTGGTAAGAATAAGGGACAATTACCATACGGACACTTTTAAAGCCGACAATTGCTCAAGAAAAGTCGAAAAATATATATTTATCGCAGATGTGTTAGATCCGTAAGATATCGTAGGTTATTAGGGATGTAGGATATCCCACAATTAGAAGTGGAAAAACTTAAACAGTCAGTTTTTTTTCTTAACTGTGGCACCACCAAACCACCATCCAAACCGGTAGATAGCTGTATGAGTGTAAGAACTAATATCACATCAAATTTGAACCGTTGATCTATCACGGTTATTAAGAAACTTGCAACCCAAAAAAAAAAGTCATGTTATTTTGCAAATTGTAAGAACAAATTACGTGCAAAAAAAAAAAAAAAAAAAAAAAACGTGGCTTATAATTTGTTCTCACAATTTGCAAAATAAAATGACTTTTTTTTTTTTTTGGGTGCAAGTTTCTTAATAACCGTGATAGATCAACAGTTCAAATTTGATGTGATATTTATTTTTACACTGATACAGCTATCTAATGGTTTAGATGGTGGTTTGGTGGTCTCACAGTCAAGGAAAAAAATAAATACACAGATTGTTCAAGTGATTGTGAGATATCCTACATCCCTAGGCAATATCCTACGGATGAAACATCTTTGCAGTAAATATACATTTTTGGACTATTTTGGGGCTATTGTCAGTTTTAAGACCGTCCGTACGGTAATTGTCCCTAAAAATAAAATAAAAACAGTTGGAGGGTACCGATACAATTGTGTGACTAGAGGAATTCGTGATTGAAATTTTCCTTATTTTCCATGCAGATTTTCTCTTTCGATTGTATGGTGTATTTTTCTCCTTGAAAAACTTGAAAAGGATGAGCTGATTTTCTTTGACGGAGAGGACATTGGTTTCTTATTTGAAGAGTGAGAATGTAAGATTCCTCTATTGTGGAAAAGAAAATTTGCTGAGGCAAATCCTCTAACTACACAAATGCATACTTTAGAGCAAAATTCTACTCACACACCAAAGGGCTCAAATGACTAATTTATTTTAATTTATCTAAGTACAGTTCATTCTCACCAGAATTATTCTCATCCCTGGTTCAAATTTCAATGAATGGTCCTTGAAAAATTTACACTAGTAGAAACAAGTAGGAAATTAGTAATTGCTTATAACCCAGTTTGATATTCAAAATGTCCACCAATTGCAATTGCAGTTTTCTTGGATGCGTCGAGACGAGAGAGAATTTCGGAGTCCTGACACTATCATATTAACTGTCACGTAGCTCATCTGACAACGGCAACCATGTTATTGGGTGCCGTGATTGGCTCGTTCCTAGAAACTACTTCTACCAAAATGCACACTGCACGTGGATGGAGAGTCCCAGTAAAAATCTGGAAATTCCAGTTGCAGAGGTTGTTATGCCTAACCACGTAACAGCGGCTTTGTCATTTTTAAGCCCACACGTAGAAAGAAGGCATATTCAAAAACCGATCCTGGCAGCTCAGCTGGGTGACTTGAAAGGTCATCAACCGAGCAGAGCAGCCCTTTTCAATTTTCAACCTATGATCTTTTAGCTACCTTTATCAAGTGGACTAGGATTGATGTGTGGGCCATTGTTTGAGTGGGCTCACCGAAATGTAATCATTTGTCCCCTAACTCCCTGTAGCTACTAATTTTTTTTCTTGGAGTCATAGTAGGAGATCTACCACATAATGTTGTAGGCCATTGGATGAGTGGGTTTGGTCCAGGCTAAGTTATACATCTTCCACCAGGTGAGTCGACAATGAAGATCATTGGCCGACTTGGGTAGTTACCGTATTAGGCCAAGCACGCTCACACTGTTCTATGCAAAAGTTTGGAAAGTTTTCGAGGTGTCCAACCGAGTATTTTTTAATTAATGCATCAAACGGAGTCCGAGTGGGTCCAACGAAGTCTCGCACTTTGTGCGGAGGGATTCACAAATTACGGCGATGAGTATGCCATGAGGTAATGCATCTGGGCTTGACATTCGATCGGTTAGAGGCTACAGAGGAGTGTGAGCAAATGACTAGTTAAGTACTAAGTAGGGGATAATTACATTTCGGCAGCCTCTCAATCCTATATTTAGCCTCTAAATTCGATACTTGTCGGTGAACTGTTGGAAAAAGTATAATTATCGCACAACATTTCGTGCGCAAAAGGATGTCGTAACAATGACAATTCTGCTATTTACCATGCGATATCCTATGGCTGTAGGGGTGCTCATTATCCAAGCCTGGATCTAAATACTTGGCCCATTTAATATAGGTCCAAGTCTTTGATTAACTGATAGAAAGTCTAAAACCCTGCCCTGGCCTAGCCCAAATAAATTATGCATGCAGTTAATGACTGATTCACCTACAGAAAGCTAGAAAAAAGTGGTAGAAAGCCTGGCCTAGTCCGACCGACTAAATGGCAGGTCTCAGGCCAAGCACTTAAGGCCCGTCTTGAGCATGGACCAGATAGGGGCCCACTGTAAAAGCGAGTCGAGCCTGAATATGCCTCAAGCCAACCTGATCCAAGAACACTGCTAGCCCCATGCAACCCTATGAACATATTAAGGTAGAGTGATCAATTGTGGAGCATGTGCATGTACTAGGAACCTTAGTAAAAGCTCATCTTGCATTTGGGCGGAAAGAGGTAATCCTGCGATAATACTGCACGATGGAAGGGTAAAATCACTACTTTCATTATATCCTCTGTGAATACTTATACATAATTATAATTTTTCTAACAGTTTTCGGGTTAAGGTCCGATCCAGCCACTGCTGTACGGTAATCGTCCAAAAAGTAGTGCTTTTCCATTCCCATGTTCCATGTGATGTCCAGATTCGAGTAAGTCTTGACTGGTACTCTCGAAGATCAATGATCAATCTACGGGCGCTGGGTACTGTGACAGTACGGTAGAGTACACTTTGAGGAGAGAGAAGTACCAATTAACATTTACAAATCACATGGTGCTCAGTGCTCACCGCCCAGAAATATTCTACTCATCAAGTTACGTGACAGTCCTCTCTTTGTTGGTGCCATATCTCGAACCGATGTCCAAATGGGCTAAACCAACGGTTTAAACCATCAAGGAAAGGTAGAGATGTGCACATGACAGTCCTCTCTAGGAGCCATACCATGTTCATCTAGCGTGGAGACTAGCACGTTTAGCCACCACATCCACGTGATGCGGGATAATGAACGAGACAAAAATCCCCACTTTTAAAAGCAGATTTCCATTTTCACTTTCACACGACATGAATTTTCCACTCTTACCTTTCCCACAACAAACTGGAGTTTTCTTTATGATAAGTTCATTTTTCACTTTCTCTTCCACATAAAAAGTTCACACCAAATGTATGGAACAATGTTATCATAGAATCCTTTAGTCCAACAAATGGACCCATGCAAGAAATGATCTCCTACTTTTTTCTTCTATGAGAAATGATTACCCAACAATTAAGCCAGTAAATCCAAATTCACACCCTTCCTTTTTCACCTCTTTAATACTCCTTCGATGAAAATCAATTTACTAATAATTCAATACAAAAGGGCCCAACTCCTATATAATTGCTGCTCATTTGTCGCTAGCAAACATCATTAGATGATTGATGTATAGACCCAATCAACATGGTCGTTTGATGCTTTTGAGAAATGACTCTCACACATGTCCACTTCGGATCTGATGACCCTATCAGACACAAGGTGCATGAATTGGACATTTACCAATATCAATTTCATTGACTAACATTAGTCATCTTATGAAAAAAAGATTTAAAAATGAAAATAAATAGATGTCTTGCAATTATAGATCAAATAGGTAGAATATCCAATGGATCAAATTTATGATGGATGGCTAGTCCACAAACTCCATGTACCTATCATCTAGACCACAGACCCCACACGTACTTTATAAGCAAAGCCTCCAAAAAAAAAGGTAATATATATCTGAACACCTTCTAACTACACAACTAAAAATGGACTTGAAAGTTGAAACTAAACCAAGTTTCCGACTAGATGAATCAAGACTAGAATAGTGACTTGCATTATCTGCCAATGAGCTGACCATGGAACCGCATTCATTCCCTCATCACACAATGGTGGTATGTTAATGGGTTTGATTATCTGAATGGCAGCATTTACGGCCATGGACTATCCACAGCGGGGCAGATCACTTGACTGCTTTATCTGCTTTCAGTCACCTGCACCCAAAGATACCCAGCAGGTGCAGTTGACCACAAGAGTATGCTGCACATTCCTCAGTTCCTTCTTCATGCATTCGATCACATGCTGTGCAAATGCAAGCTGACAGTAGGAGTTTGGTAACTAGGATATTGGCCCAGCATGTGCAGGCATCCATCGATGCGTCATATGTATGCAAAGAAGGTTTCGTTGTTGTCAAAAATAGACAACACTGACTCTAATCTTTTAAGGATATACCATTTATCATAAATCATATACAGGATGTAACATTTATCATAAATCGTATACACTTTGCATAAACATGGTGTTTAAGAACATCTATCATAATGTTAAAACTTCTATTGAGGCTGCTGAAATAACTTACAACAGAAGGTGGTCCACCTGTAATCCTTGACTTCGTTGTGTTAAAACTTTTATTGAGGCTGCTGAAATAACTTACAACAGAAGGTGGTCCACCCGTAATCCTTGACTTCATTGGCTATTATCTAAAATGCCCACCAGGCATTTCTCCAACAAAAATTTCGCATTCACCCAAGCATGGTACTTATCTAAATGCTAGTTTAAGGATCTCAAAGCCACACCTGAAATCTTGAAGCAGACCAGTTAGTGTCCCTCATAGTTAGAGTAACCATACTGGAATCTGGAACCCCATAACGGTTGCTGCTAGGTAATTAAGCTAGACCAAAGAGATGAGCCCTAACCATCCAACCCATCACTCAATTTTTGGTGTCAGAAGACAAGTTCAACAGTTCAAGAAAATAAGAGAGTCACTAGATCAAATGGTTTAGAACAGCCAGCACATAATTTTTTTTATTTTTTATTTATCATGGACCCATCATCACGTGGCTTATCACTTATCAGTTAATTGGTCATTAATCAACTCCATCAATCTCAGAAGTTCCAATTTGGTAAAGGGTACTTGATGAAGAGGATCTGACTGTGACATGCCATCCCACTACTTCCAGTAGTATCCTCAAGAAATGACACTTCCAATACACTAAACTTTCTTGTTAACTTGATTCAATCTTCATAATTAAATGATTTATTCCTTCTTTTTTTTTTTTTTTTCTTTAAAAGGTATTCTAACTTGAACCCACAAGACTAGCGTTATGGTTGGGTGAACACCTTCTGACTACATTGTAGGCGGAACTGACATTACACAAGGTTAACACACCTTATTTTTTCTTTGGTTAGTATCAAACTTAGAATTAGGAATTTAAGGCAAACGGGTAAAAATCTGTAAACATCATTTTTTTTATGTTATTAAGAAAAAAATCAGGTTGGACAGTTGAGTCTCAGGAAAACAAGGTTCAGACAATCTGTAAAGACATTGCAATTTCAAAGGATACTAAATAATGAGGTACAATCTTTTCCTGCTGCCTTCATTAGCATATCAACACCTGAGAAAGATAAAAGATCAGTCAACTGCTCAGGCAAATGTGCATATGAAGAAGTGTGCGCTAAGCATGTGCCTGTGTGTGGAGTAGCAATGAGCAGTCACAGAGTCATATAGCCATTAAATTGTTGATGTTACATGATTACATCCACAGTACATGATTACCATGGATATTAAAGATTTATTGGGAATTGAGAACAAATCATACTAGAAACCAAAATTAAGAAGATGGTGGAACTTTGTTCCCAGGGAGCCCAAATTGTTCTCACACTCCCATTAAAGAGGTTGACAGACCAGGGTTGTCTTATGGCTTTTCATTTCCCTTATTGTAGTCCCATAGGCAAAGCATTATCTATGTTTTCATTCATAAATTTAAGTGTCACCATTCGCATGCATGCGTGAGTATGTATTACTGGAAGATCCAATCTAGCCAACTTGTAGCTTGTAAATGGACCCACATATAGGCTATATGCACCTTTTTAGTAGTCGTTTTCCATATGCTATAAATCAACTTTTCACTTTCACAAAAGAGAGCCTTTATTAAACTCTCTGTCAGCAAAAGGTCCAAGCATATCACTTGAATGGATATTGTGTGTTCCCTAAAACTCAAATGGTTATTAGCAACATTTGGGGCCTAAATTTCACCTCCAGTGAATATAATCATTCATGATATTACTGCTATACAAGTCACAACCTTTTCTCAATTTTATGTAACTAGTAAGCCCTGACCAGAAGCGCTCCACAGTCCACATCAGGAAATAGCGACCATAAGAAGCAAAATATCACTTGAAGCAACACAAATGAATCAGCTCAATAATTGATATGTAATTAAGTGATCAGAATATGTGGGAACACCATGGACACTGTTATGCTCCACAGAACAGCCGATTCAACAACTACACAAAGTTTTGAGGGTATTTTGTTGACATCCATGGAGTCAACAGGTCAGAGGATAAACTGACTAAAAAATGGTCAGCAGATAAACATGATTAACCCAATCTTATCATAATGTCAAAGATGCCCAAGTAATGGTCTAAAATAAAAATCAGAAAGAGAAATTGTGCATACCTCCAGGGTGAAATTTCAGGTAGGGTGAAATATTATAAACGCGACCATTTAAAACAGTCCAAATAGAATCTCCTGTTTTGTGTTGCTTGACTTCATCCAAAGAAATAAACCTTCTATTTGACTGCCCCTTTAGTCCTGAAACAAACAGTCATAACATCCAGTAGCAAATAGTAATGTCCCAGAAGAACTTATAACCGATGCATGCTTTTAACTTTAAATGAGAGGTAAACATGGGGAAAAGAAAATTGGTGAACAATATGAGTTCATCCATTTTTGTGGATTCAAAGTCCAACATGTATAAAAGCTAAAAGCGTAAAAACCATGACAGCATCTTTTTTGTGCATGCACACCAATATATATATATATATATATATATCTATATAATAAGGGAGAGCAGTATTTGAATCCCTGGACATTTTGGACCCTTGGATTTATGTACATAAATCCTAGGGCTGAGAAGGGATTCAAGAGCTTGGTAATTTTGTAATTATTTGAAAACAAAGGGGCAGTAATTTTTTACTAAAGACAAGATGTCATTATCTTTTCTGAACTTTCTTGCAAGTAAAGATATGATTAAATACACGACTATGATTGCAATTGAGTGATTGAACGGTGTGGAATTTGGGCCCATAACTTACCAGTTTGCCCCTTCACATATATATGTTGTTTTTCACGGATTGTGGAATCTGGGCTAACTTGAATTGTTTTGGTAGCAGATGCGAACGTGGCTTGCATGCAATTAAACTAGACTGTTTATGGTAGTGGGCCACTTCTGGTATTCAATGGTGGCTAAACAAGGGTCCAATTGGCTGGGTTGTTTTACCTAAAAAAATAAAATCCGTCTGGGCTTGATTTGAAGCTGATTGATCCAATGGGCCACATAGAAAATTTGAGTTAAATTTGTTAAATTATGGGCGGGGTTAGTTGTTAGGTGATCAAAAGAAGAGTAATTAGATTTAGTTGTGCTTAGAGCATGGTGCGCTGTGCCTTCAGGCACGGGCAATTACTAGTATATATATATAGGGGAACATTCATGTGCATCTATCCCTCACCAAAAATGGTGAGGGACACCCCTTTTGGGGGTGTTTCAAGTACAAGAGTGGTACAAGAGGAGTACTTTGTACCTCCCTCTTGTACTTGAAATAACTCCAAAATAGGTGTCCCTCACCATTTTTGGTGAGGGATAGATGCATATGAAGATCCCCCATATATATATATATATATATATATAAACCAAAAGTCTAGTCTGGTGGGCCTAGTGTGGCAGATTCCTATATTAAACCCTAGAAATCGGATTAGATTTTCACAGAAGATTTCAATTTCTTTAAATCTCTCAAATGAAAAAAAATCCAGTGGATGAGATGCCACAGCAGAGGCAGTGACATTTTCTTCGTCTTTCTCCTCCTCTTCATCATCATCGGGTTGCAGCTGACCCGCATAGGATGCAGGTTGAGGATAACTAACCCATTTTTGAAACAGCTCAGATATGGGTTGGACCTCAACCCTAGACCTCTCCAGTCAACCCGACCTATTTAGACACAACCTGACCCGTTTGCCACCCCTACGTGTCAACTCGTTCAAGAACTTGATACCCACTAGGATTTTCCTCAACACTCAACAACCTAAGATTCCATTACTCTATTCCCATCTCCATTTATCCTTAGAAAGACAACAAATATTTGTATTAAGGATCCTCCGTTCCCTCTAATATACAAGGAGCCACCTGAATCACCTTGCCTAAACCTTCTTCTAAGACCCAACCTCTTCCCTCACTCTATTCTAAGGTTCTGCAAAGCCAATACTCATTTGAAGGACTTCCACCACCCACCGGTTGCTCCTGTTGAGGCACAAGCGCCTTTTGCTCAACATGGCACCCGAACTCTTTAACTTTATACTGAGCTAATTGAGCCCAAACTTTCCTTCCAACCCAGGACCTACCATTAGCAAAATCTAGGGCCATATCTGCCTCCAATCTTGTTCAAAATCCCATAAAAGCAAATTCATGTTTCCGTTTACTAGTTCTCTCCCTCAGGATGAACCTACCAAAAACTCTACTAACCCAGCAGAAAACAGCCTCCAGCTGTATCCAAATTGGAGATTGGAGACAAACAAGGCTGGTGATTTCACTCTCAGTTAACGCAGTCTTAAACAGGAGCAGCTCTATCTGCATTCTTCTCTTTTCAAAAATCAGCTCTTCCAAACTTTTTCTTTCTAGATCTTTTCATTATTTGATGCAAAATGTTACCTAATAAATTGCTTCAACTTCTCGCACCCCAAGGCATGGAGAGATCTTCTCTTTACATTGGAAGTTTAATCCTCAGTGTATGATGTAACATATTTGGTAACCCTTATTTGAATGAAATGTTGTCACTACCTAAAAGAAACAAAAGGAAATAATGTTTATATATATATATATATATGTGTGTGTGTGTGTGTGTGTGTGTGTCCGTGTCCGTGTGTGTGCACGCGCGCGCGTTTAGATGACTGTGGAGAAACAGAATTCATGTAGCTTGACCCCAACTGCCCAACATAGTTGGGACAGGGTGGTGTTGATGAAGATAATTTGAAATTTTAGATGATTAACGACAATGGCTGAAAATGGATCATGAATTCCTCTAAATGGTTAAAATCATGTCGAAGCTTAAAAGTTTATTGAACAATCAAATAACGTGCCAAAACTTGGTAGGAGGCTGGAACTGGAGGATCCGGGGAGACACAGGGGTGCCATATGTTCTAAGAGAGCCCTTCACCGTTACTTAAATGAATATTGATATAATTATATTAAATTACCTAACATGCAATTAATAAGTGAGGATTGTGAAGTACCTGCCAAGTCAGAATGAGTTCGTGTAACTTTTAACCAATCCATTTGGCTAAACCCTTTTTCAAAAGGAACCTTTCTTCGAGCAATTGGCTTTTTTGTAACGGTCTTTTCATCCTGAGCATCAAGAAAAGAATCTCCAAAATCTCTTCGTTCCAAGGATTCAACCACTTTGAGTTTTGGAGGCAGCTTATTAATGACCTTAAAGGTCAAAGAATCATCAGTTCCTGACTCCTTAGATGTTGAATTACCTGATGAACTATTCTTTTGTAATGAGGATGGACTGTCATTGATTGTGATGTTTCCGATGCTAGGAATGATTTTTGGGGATTCTAAATTGTCTCCATCTCCTTGCAAACCAACCTAAACAAAAAGATTCAGTTATGTTTAAAATAAATGTAGCTTAGGTCCAGTCAATTCAATAAATCATGCATGAAGTAAATATATACACAATTAATATGACTCTTGGAAGATAGCTAATGCCTTCCAATTGAACTAATTATGTGCATGAATGTATTAACGATGATCCCTTCTCAGTAATCCCTTTCTGTTGTCGGGTCATTTCATTCGACCGCACAAGGACTGCCTCTCCTTCGATGGTCCCTTCTCCAAGACAACATCCGGTGACCGTTGTGTTGGTCCCTCATGTGCCTCTTTTTTGTGGTCTTGTTAGATTGTCCAAAATTAAGTTAATTCCTCCACAATGTATCATGCCTCGGCATGTGCCAATCTCAAGCTTGGAGAAACGGAGGGTTGGATCAGACAGCTAGCCAGCCAGAAAATATTGCAAAAGAAAACTAAAGTCTACATTGAACTAAAGCAGCGCTTGGCCTATGCAGCATTGACTGGACAAAGAAAAAAAGAATTCTAGCATTTTGATGATGCACGTGTCTGTGTCGGTGTTGAAAAGCTATTTCCAGCATGACAGCAGATTTTATGATCAATGCAACTGTGTCGTAAAAAAGTACAAATGTAAATTAGCCGCACATAAAAATTTTATTGCCTCAATCAAACAATTGCAAAGGTATCAAGAAACAGTAAGAAGACTTTTATGATGAATAATGCCACTACGTAGTAAAAATGCACAAATAGAAATTAGCCAAAAATAAAAATTTATTGCTTACAAAAGGTATCAAGAAATAGTAAGCAGGCGGGCCTATCAAGATGACTACCAGTACATAAGGGCAGGTGGGATTTGTATGGGGTCATTAAAATGGGGAATGGGTGAAAATCAACCGCATACAATCACCTTAGACTTAAGATCGGCCCCCTTGAGATTTTACATTTCACAAATGCCTTGAGAAAGCATTTCGATATATGTATGTATGCATGTATAACCAGTACTTCAGCTGATAAAACCATGAAAGAAAACCACAACTGGTGATCATAGATAGTAAAAGTCATTCCAAGACGAGATGATAACTTACCTGGCAAAAGGTGAAGTCACTTGTATCGGACATATCTTTCTTATATAATTCCGTACCCTGCATTGATTAGAGCAACCAGTAATCAACAGTCATTTATCAATAACGTTGAATTCACGAAAATAAAAGGAGCATAGTTCAAGCTGGAATATGATACATCGATTTACAACATGTATACTTGCGGGCCAATTAATCCTGCCTTAACTGATACACAATGGAAGGTAGAATCTTATACAACTGAATTGCTGTAATAGTGCAATCATGCCTGAGCAAGCAATTCATTCTGAATTTTTTATGATAACAGCAATACATTCTGATAAGAACTCATTTTTGAAATTGTTATTGGGACCTTTTAAATGCTTCGACCTATCTTGATTTTTACATACATAAATATAATATATAAATAACAGTTTCCACATTACTAGCTTTCAGTAGTGCTGTTTATGGAGTCCTCTTCATGTTTTACAAGCATGTTTAGGTAAAGATAAAGAAATTTTTATCATTCTTTCAACACAAGCCCCTGAAAAGTACCAAGCGACATCAACACAATATATGCCTGCTGGTGTTTTGAATTCAATTCATCTACTAATCCCCCATAGGTGATAGAACACTTGCCACCCAAATGGGTCTTTTCATGACTGGTGCTAGGAATACTAAGAAAATTCCGGGGTAGCAATGGCAAAAGGTGGGTTGGAAAGGCCTTGAAACGGCGAACCACATCATGCAAGTTGCCCCTTAATTACTTGCCAAATCAAAGATAGCTTCATCTTAGATAAATATCAACTTGACACAAAAAGCATGACACAAAAAGCATACTTTCCAGAGGCCTTGCAATGGCACCAAACATACCCCAAAGCTACATTTAGATGAATGGCATCAAGGGCATGCCTCTTTTCTGCTCAAATTAACTCCCATTGCAATTCGCATAACATCTGAATTGCAGCAGAATAATTTAAAATTTGAACCGAAGAAGTAACTGGCATAATCAAGTTCCATCTGTTACAACCTTTGCCCAAAACAATGCAGGTTAGATCCATTGCTACTTCCATATAAAAGTAGACTTAAAATTGTGTGCGATTTCTAATCCCGACTACCTATTTGATGCCAGCCCTCTTCGTTCCAAGCTTGGGACCGGGCACATGCCTACATACAACATATGTAAGAGGATTTGCAGCAGCAACAACAACAACAATAATACCATTCAGATTAAGTTGAAACAACCAGATTGTAGAAGGCCACACAAAAACATGCTTGGGTTTCGGACATCCAACCGCATTCAAACAAACAAAATCAGAACCAAAACAAAACCAAGAATGCAAAGAAACAGAAAAGAGACACAAAAGCTTTCATCGATGGGATAATATAGAGAGCAAGAAGAAAAAGGTCACAGATGAATGAGAATGCAATTGAGAACATACATACCATTCCGTTTCAACAGATCAGCAGCTAAGGAGCGTCTACGAAGAATACAAACAGGAAAAGTAGAAAACAGGAAGGAAAAAAAAAAGTTAGGGTTTGAGTAAAAGGGTTTACAGAGAGAGAGAAGTGAAGGAGATCGTTATGAGAGGGTATTCAACAATTGAGAAATCGGAAAACGAAATACAGGAAAGGAGAGGAGAGGAGAATAAGAATTAGGAGAAGAATCGGCGGCGGCTCTTTACCTCTCGGGCTCCTTTCGCGATTCCTTCTCACGGATGGATTCTTCCTGGCGGGCCTCGAGGGATTTTCTGACCGGTGAAAATCCTTACGCGGGCGTGTTTGAACGAGTTATGAAGACAGTTGAAAATTTTACTTTACTAATCAACGACTTCTGTCCCGTAATCACGTTGTAAAAGGAGGTAAAAAAGGAGTCAAATCATATGCGTGGGATTAATTTGACAATAAATTGAGTGGGATGAATTTTTTATGTGGGCCCATCTAGAGATTTATCAGTCTTCTTTATTTACATGAGTTCTCTAGAGAATTTTTAGATGTTTTAAATGTTCTCTTGGCTTAAGAATCATTTGGTAATTGCTAAAGAGGTTGAAATTTTGAGAATTTAAAAGAATATTTTTAACTTTTAATTCAAATTTATAGTTTAACCTCAAGGGGTAGATGAGTAGCTCGTGACCACGGTTTGCACCCGGATGTTTTAGGTTTGAAACTGCACTACCACGCTGTGGCTGCAAAGGAGTTTATCCGGTTTTCCTCTAGTACGAAGGGATTAGTCCAGCCCAAAAAATTGGAAATCCTCCGATAGCTAAAAAAAAAATCAAAATTATAGCATAGAAATATTACATTTTGAAATGGGCATGAGGATTAGGCTGATATCAATGTTCAGAAACTCCCACCAATCAATGTGGCAAATTATTGTCAATAAATTTGCTAAAGAACAGGGGCCATAAAGTGACTTTTGAATGCATAAAACATATAAGTACGTGCCCGATGTGGGGACTAATCCCTCTGAGTTGTAAGGTCCCGTCCCGAGTTAATCGAGATTAACTCTAATTAATTGAACTTCATGCTAGTTAACCATGTTTAGCTAGTTTAATGGTAATTAATGACTAAGCTCAATGAGTTAGTCCCAGATTAATGGAATGATCGGATAATGGAGAGATAAAGTGAATTGATTATGCTTAAGGCTAATTAACTGCGGTTAATTGAGTTAATGATGGTCAATGACCAAATGATATGAAATAAGCCTCAAATGAATGAATTAGGCTTAATGGAATGGTAAGGAGTGGATTTGCATAGTTTAAATTGAGTTTTAGACTCAAACGTTGAAATAAAGGACTTTTATGTAAATACGTATTTTCGCGTATTTCGTCGAATACGGAAACTCTTGATACCAACGCGTGTATCTCGACGAGTACGTCAACTTTCATAATAGGCTCGAAGTCGTTTGACGAGAGTCCGGTCAAATGACCCTTCATTTGACTTAAATTGTAATTTTGTGAGATTAGTGGACTTAGATGCAATTCTAGGGCTTATATAAGCTAAGGATGACTCAAATGAGTCATTCATCTCATTTTCAAAGCTTTCCAAACCCTAGGCACCTTTCTTCTTGCTTTTTCTCTTCTTTTCTTCCAATCTCACTCAATCAAGTAGCAAACAAGGGGTTTGTAAGTGTTTTCAAGGAGTTTTCATCATTCACTTCATCTTCCCCAACTTGTTTTCAAATTGTGGAAGTGTGAAGTTTGAACTCAAGGTTTTCTTCTTGGAATCAAGCTCAAGAAAGAGGTTGTTATCCATTCAACCTTCACAAAAGGCAAGTACTTATGCATTCTTATGATTTATAGTGTTTTAGAGATGTTGGAGTCTATTTGACTCAATTTCTGGAAGTTTTGCTTCAGAAAATCCGAAGTTCAGAACTGAACTTCTGGGCATGTGTCGGTCAGCCGACACCTGACCGACAAGCTAACCGACAGCTCTGGGAGCTGTATCAGAGAGTTTCAGCTCTCTGGAATTCTGACCGACCTTATGTCGGTCAGCCTACTTAGAGTGTCGGTCGACCGACAGGTCAACCGACGGACTAACCGACAGATCTGAAATCTGTCTCAGTGAATTCCAGCTCTCTGGAATTCGAACCGACAATAGGTCGGTCAACCGACATGGTATCTTCGGTCAGCCGACACATGACCGAAGCCTGACCGACGAATGTATCAGGAAGTGGACTGAAGAATCCAGCTTCTGGAACTTGAACCGACAAAGTGTCGGTTAACCGAGAGGTCAACCGACGTTGTATGGTCGGTCAGCCGACAGGCCAACCGACAGCTGAGATGAACTCAGAGAAGATTATGGAAATGAAGCCTAGTTTGTACAGGCTATTCCATGCTGATGTCTAAGCCTCTATAGGTGTAGCGAAGGTCGTCTCAATGTACAAATCAAATACATAAAGTGACATTCATCGAAAATAACACGTACATTGGATAACTAACGCTTCACTCGTTTGTTTGGCTTAAGAAGTGTGAATAGAGTTGATAAGAAATGAATAGAATCTATGAAGTGACACAGAGGTGAACTTCATTGATATAGTAAACGTCATTCACATAATGCACGAATTGAATAGTGAAATGAAATGAATAGTCACTAAAGGTGACAGTAATTTGAATGAATGAATAATTCCTGCTGCAGTAGATGTGAGGGGCGTTCCGGAGCCTCGTGGAATGCTAGTGCTCTCTGATCAAGACACTGGAAAATTTCCACCATTTGTGAAAAGTCATGTAATGAAAAGTGAAACAATCTTGAAGCCTCGGCCATGAATGGTTTGCTCTTCCGCCTTGTGCTTAATTAAATTGACTAAATGAAAATTGAATAATCTTGAAGCTTAGGCCATGAATGGTTTGCCCTTCCGCCTTATGCTTACACTGCTTCCGTTGGAAGACACGAAATGAATGAAACGAAAAGATATGACTTGACATAGGTATTTATTGTAGAACTGTTTAAGTTCTTTTATTGTAGAACTGTTTAAGTTCTTACTTTATTGAATTCTTGTATAGAATTGTTAAATAACATGAAGAATCATGAAAATGCATGTATCTTGTTGAACCTTCGTATGCACGTGTTATTGATGATGTCACAGGCCCAGATGCCCGTGCCGGTCCTGCCGAGGCCGCGCCGCCTGCGGAGGAGGCTCGTCCGTTACCTCCAGGAGGTTTAGCGGAGTGGGCGTAGTCGGAGGGCGATTGCAAATGAATATTTTTGTAATAGAAAATTTTGGATTATAATTAAATACCAACTGCATTGTATTTTAAGTGTGCAGTGTTGGTTGTAGTGAACTGTAAATTTGTATAAGGGAACTTTACTTTCGTGTAAAGTTAATTGTAGTCAATGTATATATACATGTTTTCCGCACATTGTACATTGACAGGTATTGTGATTTGATATCCCTTGTGAGTCTTGTCTTAACTTCGGTTAATTCAGGATTTACGGGAGTAAGTATGGTTCCGCGACTCGGGGGTCCGTTCGAAGTAATCAGATCTCGGGCCCGGGTCGTGACACTGAGCTTAGAGGGAACTCGGGTAAACTCCCTCCTAGCCCCAAATGACTTTTGATGGCACGTGAGAATTGAGATGTAAGTACACAACAGGTCCAATCCACATCATATTAGATCCGTCATTAGAATATGACTCATGCTAAAATAGGTCACACCCAGCCAATATTGTATATTGTTTAATCGCACAAGCTCCCAATCGTCACTTTTTTATTTTTAAGGTAGGTGGTCACTATTTTGTTAATGGGCATCCTCAGATTTGAGGACTCTCATTGTTGTAGATTTGAGAAGAAGTTTCACCTTGACATTGGTGTATATTTTAATCATAACTAAGAAAAAATGGATATTCGTGCATTAATCCACAAAACTAAGGATTTTAAAATCCTATGCGAAGGTATGACCTAAATCCTTGATGATTTTACAATTGTGAAAAATGGATTTTTCAAATCTTTGAAAAAAAAAAAGTTGATGAGTAATTTCCAAAAATTTTGTAGCCAAATGTGACCTAGAGGGTTTTTCAGATCTTTATGTCTGAATTTTTTTTTTTTTTGCAATGTACGAATGTAAGTTCTTTGTTTTTGCATAAAATCTGTTGTAACTCATTTTAGTTTGTAAAGGTGTGTGCAAATATTGTATAATTCAATAGTGGGTGTTTGGTCTTTTGTTTTCCTTACAGGAGACTAATAAGTATTAACCCACACCCATACGAGTAGGGGTGTGCAAAATATCCGCTTAACCCGCCGACCCGCAACCGACCCGCCCGCCATGTGCGGGTCATTAAGTTAGGCGGTTTGGGTTGGGCGGGTTAGACCCCCAAAATTGCGGATTGGATTGGGTTACGGATTGAAAAATTGCCAACCCGCTACAACCCGACCCGACCCGCCCGCTTAATTAATAATTTTACATACATAAAAAAAAATATATTAGTTGAAATTGTTAAGTATTTAAAGTTAATCAATTCACCTAATAAATTTTTACAGCTAATCAATCATCAATTCCCTAAACAAAATCTAAAAAGTCTATTTTGTGAAGAACTTTTGTTAGAATTGAGTTTATTTTCAGTGGGTTTAATTTGATTACATTATGGCTTTTGAGACCATGCATACCATTTTGAAGTTTATTTGTTATGTTGGTATGTTATTATTTTGAATCCTTGATGTGACTTTGGGAATGTTAAAACTTTGAGTTTGTTGATTTAATTCTACTATTTTTTAATTTCCTAAGTTGTAAGGCTGAGCCTACTTTTGTTAGAGATGATACTTTTTCATTGACTCTATGTTTGTGTTGGAATTGAGATTATTCAATGAAATCTACCTTTAGTTTTTTGTGTGCATTAGTTATATTTTGAGATTATCAATAGCAAATTGTAGTTTGTGATAATTAAAAAAAAAACATTGTTAATGCTAACCCGCCTAACCCGCTGAGTTGAAACCGCCAAAATTTGTAACCAATCCGCCGGATTTAGACTTTGGTGGGTTGGTGGCGGATTGAAATTTTCCCAACCCGCTAGTGGCGGATTGGATAGAAATATTGGCCTTTACCCGCCCAATCCGACCCGCGCACACCCTTACATACGAGGAACATGATACACCTTAGGGGTAAAAGTGTCTTATGTCACGCAAACGCTCACGAATCGATTTAGGTGCGGTAGGTTGTCTCACAAGTCCTATACCACTCATCTAAAGTATAAAATAAAATAAAAAACACACCCATGCTGCGCCGAGTTTGCTATTTGGGCTGGCACGTTACTTAATGAAACAAGTTCAAGCTTGATAAACAAGACGCATTCGCAAAGAATAAGCCAACAACCAACTCGATTGAATCTAAATCATACGAATGTCACTCTCATGCTTCCCAAGGGTACATTTGTGCAGGGCATTTTTTTTTTTTCGGAAGTGAAAGTCTTAATTTCATGGGATTCTGATTTTGGTTGTTCAATGCAACAAGACTCGTAGTAGAAAATACTTATGTTTTTATAAGATTTTACGTGCAAGATAGGAAACTCATGTCCGACCTCCCTCTTGAACTTCCATTTCCACAATGTAACACAAAGAAGCCTTGAATGGAGCAAGATCTCAGTTGTAAGAAACTGCCTTCTTCAAGTTGGATGTCCTAAGTTTTATTTGAATAGGAGTTAATCTCACCATAATTCTATACAAGGATTCTTATAAAAAAAATTAGAAGATTTGACATTTCAATCCCCCTTAAATACTCAATATCCAATTTCATGACTAAAAGTCTTTAAATGTCACCAGAGTAGTTGGACTCTAGTACACTTTTATTTTTTACTTTTTTTTTTGCATGGATTCCATGATATCATGGGTTTTGGATCGAGGTAGCTTTTCCACTTTTAACGTTTTGAGGGCAAAAGGCTAAAACAATATATACATCAAGTCAAACGACTCTGGTGACATTTTATGAATTTTAGTAATGAAATTGGATATTGAGTGTTTAAGGGGCATTGAAATGTCAAATGTTCAAAAAATTGTACTTCAAATATGATTAAACAATTAAGTTAAAAAAAAAAAAAACCAATGAGAGAGGATGGCGTATATTATTTTGATAAAAATACCCCCACTGGCAAATATCATCATCCATTTTACCCTTTATGCGAAAACTTGCCACTCAGAGAGAGAGAGAGAGAGGATGGAGTGGCATTAATTGTAGAGGGGTAGGCAAAGGGAGAAAAATAGATCTAAGCAGTGGGGGGATAGATCTAGTTGAAAGTTACAGAAATGAGACTAGTGGCTGTAGGGAAACTAACCCAACTGTGGTAGACCCAAGACTTAAGACAACTCACTTATACAAAATACACTCTTGACTATTTATTAATAGAAATTACACGTGGGCACATGATGTAAGGTCCGTGACCTTACTGGGTCAGTTGGACCCAATAACCGGCCCGTTGACCCATTTATTTTGATATTATTATTATTATTGTTTTGTTAGATATTTAGGAGGCTTTAGATGGTGAGCGAGTTTCTTTTAGCGTTAGAATAGTGCCTTCGGAGTTTCGTGCGATTCTGAGTTCGTTTGACCATAGTAGGGAATTTAGGGAAAATTGAGCGTTTTTCCGAAAAATTCCTATCGCCGTGATTTTGAGTTCGTTGAAAAGGTCTCGTCGCGCTGATCATTTTTTTTCTTCTGGCTCGTTGCGATCCAACGATCAGAAACCCTTCTAGTAATTCATTCTTTCACCGGACCCACTTAAAGGACAAACTTATCTTTTCTCCTCCCTTTCTTCTTAATCAAGAGATTAACCTAATCTCTTTTCATTCTCTGCAACGAACGAGAACCCTACCGCAGCCATCCTCTTCTTCCTCATTTTTCCAAGGCTTCGGAACTCTTCCCCAGAAAGGCAATCTCGAAGATCCGAACCGCTCATCCTCTTCCTCGCGACCTCCCATTTTCATTGACATCAGTTTGGTAAGATTTCCTTCACTTTCATCTTTTCAATCAATTATCTTTGGTTTAGATTTAGGTTAGATCTTGATATTTTCCTTTTTTTTCTTTTCCTTTGCGTGTTAGGTTGCGTTTGGTTGGGTTAGATTTGTGGGTTTTGTGATAGAGAGCTTCTCCTTGAATTCCACAATTCCAATCTTCTTCTTGGTTGAGGCAAGTAGATCTACACTTTATAATTAAGCATGTGTGTATGTTTTCCATTGATTGGCTGTGTTCTTGTTAGATTTCCCAAATTCCAAGCATGTTTCTGTTATTAATTTGGGGTTAGTATGCTAAAATGGTTTTGGTTAATCTTTATATTTAAATTGTAATTTATCTTTTAATTGATGTTAATTGATGTAAGTGGATGAGATGATGATGGAATGGCCTGGGGTGCGTGCGTGAGTGAATAAAATAAAATATAGTAAAAAAAATGCTCTTCACTGTTGAAGTTCAGAACGTCGGAACGTTCAGTTCAGAGCCTCGTCCGGCGCAGGTACAGTATATATATAAAAAAATATATATTTATATTTATATATTATTTATATATATGTGAAAAGGGCAGATTTCTAAGGGCCATATCTTTTAATCCGTCCGTTGGAATTCTAGATGTAATATTCCGTTGGGAAGCTCTCGAGATGTAGAATCCAATGGTTCTAGTTTCATCACGATCGGAGGTCGGAAAGTGATGTAAATATTTAGATTAATGTTTCAACTCATGTTTTATTGTAAATGAGACTAATAACTTAAGTTTGGGCCTTAGATATTGGAAACTATGAACCTAGTCTCTCATGTGACCATTAATAGGGTTTTGAAATCGTAGCACGTGGCTTGGTGTGCTTCGATAGGTTGTCTAGGTATTCATGTATTATGTATTGTGTAACCGAATGTGTATGGAGTTGAATCAATCAATGTTTAAATGATTGTACACCCAGGAATTCTTTATAAACAATATATTAAGTTAGGAGGCTTTGGCTTCGATTTTGACCGTCGGTTGTAATTTTGACCGACAATTATGTAATTACTCATGTAACTACCCAGTCATTTTCCATCAAATCACTTGTGTTTCAGTTGTTCCTATGTAACTATACCTCTTTTTGTTCCAATTTCTCTATTTTTATTTTATCCAATTTGTCCTATAGAAAGAGGTGATTTTTTTTAATATTATGTGATTATTTATTTTGCAGTGTAGAGAGATACCGTGCTGAGCACGGGTCATTCGGCTAGTTAAGATTAAGTTGAAACAACTAGATACCACAAGGCCAGATAAACAAATGCTTGGATTTTGGACATCCAAACGCACCCAAAATGTAGAGAAAGAGAAAAGACGCAAACTAAAAGGAAAGGCGAAGAAGAAGAACTGCATTAATTTCATAGCTGAGATGATATGGAAAGAAAAGCAAATTGCAGAAATAAAAAGGGCACAAAAGAATGAGATTGTAATAGAGAACATACATACCATTCTGTCATCCACGATGGAATTTTCAAATTAATTGCTTGTTATTGAGAAATCAAAAAGAGTAGAAAAGGAGAGAAGAATAAGAAAATTTCAAAAAAGTATATGAAAATTTGAATATTTTAAAAAAGTACAAAAGTTCTCCATTTTCTTTTTCCATCAAGTCTTCTTAATTTTTTTTAAAAAAATGGCAGAAATACCCTTGGTAACAAGTTTTTGACCAACCCAACAATCATTTTATGGGCCTTCATGATTAACCGTTGACTGTAGGGGATCTTCTTTTGATGGTTTAGTCAATAGGAGAATGCCAGAATTGGTTTCGGGGTTTGCCTTTTGGATTCTCATGTGCCCCAAGTTTCAACTTGATTTTAATAAAGCTAAAATTTCAATTATTTGGAATCCACATACACCCTTCTTTTTCAACCATCTATGCATAAAGATAACTGAAATGACCCCACTAAGGTGTACGGGTTGGACTAAGTCACTTAGTCATTGCTCTTAAATGACTTATTAAATAAAAAATTAAAAAAAAAATGATCCGAGGATTTTTTTTTAATTATGGGGTGGATTTGATCAAAAGAAATATGGAAAAATTTTCTACTTTTTGAAATATTCAAATCTCGTGCATTTGAAAAATTTTAATGAGCTTTGATTTCGCGCGATATCTCGTGGTCGAGATCCTCGGGATGGCATGCCTCTAATTCACTAATAAATCCATTCCATACGTGGAGATGCATGATTATGATCGAGATATGAAATTTGTTCAAAATTTACTTTCCTAATCACCAACTTCTGTCATTAATCACGTTGTAAAGCATGCAATTAATTGAGGGAGGAAAAAAGTCAAACATATGCTTACATGGGATTAATTTAGCAATAAATTGAGTGGAATCAATTTTAATAGGTGGGTCCCGTCAATAGATTTATAGTGTGGCATTTGATTGCATTTGAGATTTAAATACGCGCTCGGTGCATCCATCAAATCTAATGACATGAAATTGCAGGTGAGAATTAAGATATAAATACACTGTTGTTATAAGATATGGATCTTAGGTGGATGCCACTTGAGATGAGTTAGGGTTAGATTTGGTTTTCTCTTTTGTAGGGTTACTTTGCCTATATATAGGTATCTCAACCTTTGTATTGAGACACACATATAAGATAATAGAAACTCTAATATTCTCCCTCTAATATTCTCTCTTGATTTCTCTTCTTTTCACAATACGTTATCAGCACGAAAAGAGAAAAAAAAATAGGCAAAAGCCTTCCTCGGCTTGCGTGCGATCGTTAAAATATTTTTGGGAGTGATCCCGGCACGAACCCATCTTCCCCTCAGTGTTCAACAAGATACAGCCTCGCCATCCCATCTGTATCAAATATTGGCATCGGTTTGCGTGCATATAACTAGGAGTCCGCACGTGAAAGATTTTTTTTGTTTGCTTTGTTTTCTCATCTTTATTTGCGTGCATTCCATCACAAATAACTCAGTTTGCTTTGGTTTTCTGAAACGATTCTTCCTTTAAACAAAAACATTCTGAGTACGGTGAGAAGGACCGTGGCTAGGTTTGCTTCGACCTTCGGTATACATCGAAAAGGACGCGCCTCGGTTTGCTTTTATTCTTGATTATCATAACTTTCTCATTCGACCTTTGATCAACGAACGGTTTAGTTCTACGGATTCGTGGTGACAACCATAACATAATAGACGCAACAGATCAGCATTTCAACGGACATAATATTTTCTGGATTGCGATCACGGTAAGTGGTATCCAAACCATAGTTCAAATCCAAATTATTTACTATAACTACCGTGCTTGGTTACTGTTCATCTTCTTGCATGATTTTTTTTTCTTTTAATTTAGATTTATTAATACTATGAATGGAACCAGAAGTTTTAAAATTTGAACCTGAAGTTCACTGATCTATGGACCAGAAGTCCTAGAAGTTGGAATACTGATATGAACCTGCAGATTCATATCTGTGTGGAGTGCTTACGTAACACCGAGGTAATCTCCTACTTCGACGCTAAACTGCCAATTAGGGGTTACTCTGGCCTGATTTATTCTAGTTCGGCAAAAGTGCCAGCTGTCGCCGAGTTGGAGTTCGATTCGGTCTGCCTACCGACCTCATTCATTACGGGCCCTGCCCTGAGCGACTCGGTACCCATGACCGACCTCCTGTATCCCCTGATCTCGGTAATTTCCATCTCGGTCCACTTGACTGAGGTGGATGTCCGTCTCAATCTTCATTTATGAGATGGGACGGCTACATGACAAAGCTCCCCTGACAGAAGGTGGCCAAGTGCTGATAAGGGACCTTCCCTATCACTTCCACATTTATGTAAGGGGGCTGAGGGGACGTCCGATGGGACAAGTATCCTCACCTACCATCTTAGGAGTGGGCTGATGGGACAAGTATCCTCACCTACCTCCACTATGGAAACTTCTATTCTCTTCTACAAATACCTGCATGGGAGCCCCATAGAAGGTAAGCAATATACAGTCTACATCCTGTTTATTTCACCTACATCTTCTCCCTCACTTCACCCTAGTTCAGTAACTGCACTAACTCAGGCGTCGGAGTGCCTTTGGCTGACAGCAGCCTCGGGCTCTGACTGCTCTTTCTTCCCTGTTCTCAGGATCCAGGCCGTCGGTAACTTCTCCGATCAAACAGAGTTTTCCTAATCCCTTCCATCACTTAAACTAAGTCCGTATTATTTAGGCACTTACAATTGGCGCCGTCTGTGGGGAAATTCGAACCCACGACCTGCAAAACCAATATCTTCATCCCAATAGCCATGCCTCCTAAGGCTAAGAAGGGAAAGAGCGTTGCCGGACCATCCATGTCCGGCCAGCCAGAGATATTCTTGCCCCTTACGCCGCCTCCACTGGTGACGAACCAGGCAGGGGCATTAGGGACAAGCCAGCAAAGAAATGTCAGGCGAACACCACACAACCCTCAGTCGAAAAGAGCGGAAGGGGATCCTCCTGTTCAAAGCGTAGGGTCACCTGTCACGGTGACACACTCGTCGTCAAGAGGCGTACCAGCATCTCCTCGAAGCGGTCCCGTAGCAGTTCGGGCCCGGACGACGTCCTCTCAGACGGAGCGTCCACGCCTAGAGGTCGTCTTCACCCAAGCGCCCCGCAAGGACGTTCCTCCTCAGGAACAGTCCCAGCGAGGTAGGGCTCCCGAGCAATCTCGGCCTCTTCGGTCTCATCACGAAGACCACATGGAGGAGGACCATATCCACCTCAGTAACGAAGGTGACGACGACATGGCCCAAGAGGACGATGCTGAAGCCCAAACTGAAGCAATCAAGGCTCAGAACCTCGTCATTGAGGAACAGAAGGCACAGATACTCCAGCTCCAGCAACAGCTGGAGGTCAAGGGGGGACCCCAGCCCGAAGCCTCTCGCACACCCCCACCTCAGCGGAAAGCTCGGCGGGTCCCTGAAGGTCAGCCAGACCTAAGGGAGCAGCTAAATGAGAGACGTGCCCGAGCTCGGGAAGAAGGCTCGAGTAACACTCACGCCAGCGTCGACCAGCGTCAGCACCAGAGGCAAAGGCGGGAGGTCGGTGCCGACCCCGACATGGCCGCTTATATTGATCAGCAGATTAAGCTGGCCGTGCAGCAGAACCTGGAGCATGCCGGCCTCGCTCGAGGTCGGTTGGTTACCAGATATGCCGACATCCATGGCACCTCCCCATTTACTCGGGACATCACGGACCATCCTCTTCCTGATAAATTCAGCGTCCCACGCTTCAATCTTTATGACGGGACGTCAGACCCCGAAGCTCACCTCCGACACTTCACCCAGAAGATGTCGGTATTCAGCGGCGACGGCAACCTCGACTGCAAGGTTTTCTCCTCCAGCTTAGGTGATCTCCCGCTTCGGTGGTTCTGTGCACTCCCCGAGGGATCGGTTTCGAGCTGGCGACAGCTCCGAAACTCCTTCGTAGAGAAGTTTCAAGCACATCGGGTCATCCCAAAGACCGACGCCGACCTAATCTCTATCAAGATGAGGCCGACAGAGAATATCACTCGATTCGCCAAGAGGTTCTGGACCATCTATAGCGTAATCGAGAATTCCAATGACGAGGTAGCCGTCACAGCCTTTCAGCAAGGTCTGCTACCCGGAAATGAGCTTCGGAAAAAGTTGGCGCGTCGCCCAGCGAACTCCGTAAAGGCACTCATGGCCCGGGTGAACCAGTATGTAGAACAAGAAGAAGATGAGCTCCGGGCCCAGGAGAGCCATCATCTTTGGCTCCCACTCCTCGAGGGCCAATCTTCCGAGGGCCGACCTTCGGGAGGCCGACCCTCAAGGAGAAACAAGAGGCTTGCTAAGAGGGAGGCAGACCGAAGTGGAGAACCATCCAGCTCGGCAGCACGTTCTACTCCCACTTCGGGAGGCAGCGCAAAGCCGAAGCCGAGTGGCGCTCCTCACAGGGCTGTAAACACCATCTTCAAGGAGCCCATTTACAAACTCCTGGGCAAAATCCAAGCCCAGCCTTTCTTCAAATGGCCCCCGCCTATGAAAGGTGATGCTGCCTTACGGGATCAGAGCAAGTTCTGCGCCTACCACAAAGATAGAGGACACAGAACCGAGGATTGCTACTCCTTCAAGAATCACCTTGAAAGGCTCGTAAAAGATGGGCACCTCAGAGATCATATCAAAGAGGAGGGAAGGGTAAACCAAGCCCAGCAACACCATCCCGACGACAGGGACAGCGATGGGCCTATAGGGACCATCGATGTCATTCACTTGGCCCCTGCTCCCAGAGGCAGCGATCAGGCACGTGCCGAGGCCAGGAGGGCCCAGCACGGCAAACATGTGATGGCAGCCGAGCTCGGTCCCTCTGTAAAGAAGGCCCGCATAGAGAGACCAAAGATTTGGTTCTCAGACAAAGACTTAGCCGGGGTTCAGCTACCCCACAACGATCCTCTTCTTCTGACTATGAGGTTGCACAACTTCGACGTCAAGAGGATCCTAGTGGACCCTGGGAGCTCCTCAGAAATCCTTTACTTCGACTGCTTCAAACGAATGGGTCTGAAGGAAGAGGATCTGCTCGAAGCTCGCATCCCTTTAGTGGGATTCAGCTCCAAAACGGTGTATCCCAAAGGGAAGATCTCCCTCAAGGTCGAGGTCGGAGGAGCTTCCACAACGGCAGACTTCCTGGTGGTGGATGCACAATCTCCATACAATGCCATCATGGGGAGAACCTGGCTTCATGGCATGGAGGCTGTTCCCTCGACCCATCACCAGAAGCTCAAGTTCCCTTTACAGAATAAAGACGGGAGCTTCGAAGTCGTCATAGTCCCCGGCAACCAAGACATGGCCAAAGAATGCCTCTTGGCCGTGGTCCCCGGAGAGACACAGCCTCAGCGAATCCACATGACCGAGCTCGAGGCTGAGCTCGATGCTGTGGGCCGAACTCCCGAGCAGAAGAGCATCGAGGACCTTACTCAGGTCGAAATCGACCCCAGCGATCCGGAAAGGTTCTTCTTGCTCGGTAGTCAACTTGCTGATGAGCAAAGGGACAGGATGCTCGACTTCTTGTTGCAAAACAGAGAGGTCTTCGCCTGGACCCCATATGAAATGCCTGGCATCAGCCCGGAGGTCATAAGCCATAAACTGAATGTGGACCCTCAGCATAAACCTGTTGCCCAAAAGATTCGAAGATCGGGTTCCCAACAGGCAGAGGCTGTGACCAAGGAGGTCAGCAAGTTACTGGAAGCTGACGCCATTAGAGAAGTCCACTACCCTGTGTGGTTAGCCAACACAGTTGTGGTCAAAAAGAAGGATGGAAGCTGGAGGGTCTGTGTAGACTTCACCGACCTGAATAAAGCCTGCCCCAAAGACAGCTTTCCTCTCCCAAAGATAGACCAGCTGATCGACGCCACTGCCGGGCATGAAAGGATGAGCTTCCTCGACGCCTACCGAGGTTACCATCAAATTCCAATGCATGAGCCCGACCAAGAGAAAACCGCGTTTATAACACCTAGGGGAACCTACTGTTACAAAGTAATGCCCTTCGGGTTAAAGAACGCTGGTGCCACTTACCAGAGGCTGGTAACCAAGATGTTTCAGGACCAGCTCGGCAGCACGGTCGAGGTATATATTGATGACATGGTCGTCAAGTCGAAACGGTCGCAGGACCACTTGACAGACCTCCATCAGACCTTCTCCATCCTCAAGCAATACGGGCTCAAGCTGAATGCTTCCAAGTGTGCATTTGGCGTCGGCTCGGGCAAGTTCCTTGGCAGCCTGGTCACTAGGCGCGGAATCGAGGCCAATCCCGATCAGATTTCGGCCATCAGAGCCCTACAGAGTCCGACCTCGACCAAACAAGTTCAGCGACTTACCGGGATGGCAGCAGCACTGAACCGCTTCATCAGTCGAGCCTCAGATAAATGCCATCCCTTCTTCCAGCTTTTGAAAAAGAGCTCCGGGTTCCAATGGACCCCGGAGTGCGAAGTCGCTCTCCAGGAACTAAAGGCGTACCTTTCTTCACCTCCTCTGCTTTCAACCCCTGTTCGGGGTGAGGTTTTATACCTATATCTGGCAGTATCGGACCACGCAGTGAGCTCTGTACTCGTGCGGGAAGATGACAGGCAGCAAAAGCCCATCTACTACACAAGCAAAATTCTGCTGGACTCCGAAACGAGATACCTGCCACTGGAGAAGCTCGCATTTGCACTCATCAGTGCATCCCGCAAGCTCTCCCACTACTTCCTGACATACTCCATAACGGTTGTGACAGAACACCCGCTCAAGTCCCTCTTTCGGAGAGCGGACTTCTCAGGAAGAGTTTCTAAATGGGCTGTCGAACTCAGGCAATATGACATCAATTATCAGCCCCGGACGGCCATTAAAGCCCAAATATTGGCAGACTTCGTTGTGGAATTCACTTCTCCTAGTTCGGCACCGAGCCATCTCGACACCGAACTGGGGGGCAAGGAGGCGAGCACTTCGGCAGAGACCGAACAGGAGCAGTCCTGAAAACATTTCCTCTCCTCTTCCTGGAAAGTCTTCGTCGATGGGTCTTCCACCTCCAAAAGGGCTGGCGCCGGCATAGTCCTTCAATCTCCAGAGGGCCTCGTCATTGAGCAGGCCCTGACCCTTAACTTCAAAGCGTCTAACAATGAAGCTGAGTATGAAGCACTAATTGCAGGGCTGGGCAGCGCAAAAATCCTGGGGGCACAACAACTGGTGATCTTCAGCGACTCACAGCTGGTGACGAACCAACTCAATGGGGATTACCAGGCCCGTGATGACAGGATGGCAGCCTACCTGGCCCACACCAAGCAACTCCTATCTCAGTTCCAAAAAGCTGAAGTCAGGCAGATAGGCAGGGACTCCAACTCTCACGCCGACGCCCTTGCAAACTTGGCCTCTGCTGTCGAGGCAGGGAAAAGAAGAACTGTCGAAGTAGAAGCACTAGACAGACCAAGTATACAATTTCAACCACCTCGGCAGCTCATGTGTATTGATCTCGGCCCGAGCTGGATGGATGAACTCATCTCCTATCTCAAGAATGACCAGCTGCCCGAGGACAAGAACCAGGCCCACAAAATCAGGCTAAAAGCAGCCCGATTCTGGCTCTCTCCGGATGGCAAACTCTACAAGAAGTCCTACAATGGCCCTTACCTCCAGTGCGTACACCCGAGCAAAGTCGAGGACTTCCTTTATGAAATTCACGAAGGGATCTGCGGCAGCCACATTGGAGGTCGGTCACTGGCTTACCGAGCTATCAGTCAGGGATACTGGTGGCCTTATATGCAGAAGGACGCGCAGGTCTACGCCAGGAAATGTGAGAAGTGTCAGAAGTTCTCCCACTCTCTCCATCAGCCAGCACATGACCTAAGTCCTCTTTCTAGCCCCTGGCCCTTTGCCCAATGGGGGCTGGACCTCGTGGGACCACTCCACCGAGCTCCAGGAAACAAAAGATGGTTGTTGGTAGCTACTGATTATTTTACCAAATGGATAGAAGCTGAAGCGTTGTCCTCCATCACTGAGAAGGATACCAAAAACTTCGTATGGAGAAACATCGTCACTAGATTCGGAGTTCCTCGAGCCTTGGTCACCGATAACGGGACCCAGTTCGACTCTAACTTCTTCAGAAGCTTTTGTCAAGATCTTGGCATCAGGAACTACTATTCTACCCCAGCATACCCCCAGAGTAATGGACAGGCTGAAATTTCGAATAAAGTGGTGCTTGACGGACTCAAAAAGAGACTAGATCTAGCCAAAGGCAGATGGGTTGAGGAACTTCCGAGTGTCCTCCGGGCGTACAGGACTACCCCAAGGCGCTCGACCTCGGCGACCCCCTTCTCCCTAGCTTATGGAATGGAAGCTGTAATTCCACTTGAGGTCGGCCTACCGACTCTCAGGTCGGAACTGTTCGACCAAGGCCAAAATGATACAAACCTCGCCACCGAGCTCGACTTGGCTGAGGAACGAAGGGATGCTGCTGCCATCCACCTCGCTTCCTACCAACGACAGTTGGCTAGAGGGTATAATCAGAGGGTCAAAGAGCGAAAGTTCTCCCCTGGAGAGTTGGTCTTGAAAAAGACCCTTCCAGCAGACAAAAGCCCTAGCGAAGGAAAACTTGCACCGAACTGGCATGGGCCATTCAAGGTGACTTCGGTAGCGGGGCAATCTGCTTACAGGCTTGAGGACATGGAAGGCAAAGAGCTACCACGTCCGTGGAATGCCACCCACCTCAAGAAATTCTATTTTTAAGATGTAATCTAAATTCGGAAGGTAATAAACAGGTTCTTTTTATAGAATATGTTTATATTCTCCAAAATTATTTCTTATGACCGAGTCATTGAGCCCGGCATATACATACAGCCCGGTTACCAGAATCAACCACTTCGGTACGGCCTTTGGGCCAGTCAAGTTTTTTTCTGTAAAACCGGACTCAGCTTGGGTCACAGGACCAGGCACCTATTACCGAGGTCAACACTGGTTATGATTGCAGGATCAAACACCGCGTCTCGGGTTACAAAAATACATTTAAGCACGGCTATGGACCGAGCTCATAGACTTGTCTTATTTCCTACTTTATTCTGGTTGTCCAGCCAAACGCATAAAGAGAGAAAAACAAGACAAGGATATCATGTACAAAATAAATTTGAGCACAAAAAACAGGGGATTCCACTCATTTCGAGAAAAACATGTACAAAAGAGAGGTTTCACTAAACACCAAAACAAAAATTTACATGTAAATCTCCCCAAATGGGCACAAGAAAAGAAGGCAGAAGAATCATGGCAGCCGATCTATGTCAATAATAGACACATCTTCGACTCCACCATCGCCAGCAGGAGCAAGAGGGGCCTCTGTAGCAACAGGCCCGAGATCAGCAGCAGCTTCGGTGGCTGGAACTTGGAGAATTTCTGAGGCCTGAGGCTCTTCATCTACGTGGTCCAGGGGTGCCTCGGAGAGCGGAGGGGCTGGTGACTCAGGTTCGGCACGGGGAAGCTTGGGCAAGCCTTGACGAATGGGGTGATCCTCGGGGACCCCCATTTCTCTCAGCACGGCCAGGCATCCCATTTCGAAGAGCTCCTCCCCCAGCGGAACGAGTTGCTCTTCATAAAGCTTTGTCGCCTGTGCCACCCCCTTCTGAAAGGAGGCCTCGAGCTCTGCTTCCCGAGAAGCCTCGAAGTCAGCCTTCTGTTTGGCTGAAGCTTCCTGCTCGGCCCTCAGCAGAGCTTCGGCCTCGGCTTTCTCCTTCTTCAGGATCTCCACTTCGACCTTCCTCCCTTTCTTCAAGACCTCCATCTCGGCCTCCCTCTCTTTGGCCTTCTTCTCCATCTTATGCGCGGCTGCTTGGAGCTCAAAGTTTTCAGCACTCTTCTTGGTAATCGCCTCCATAGCAGCCTCGTTCTCTGCGTTCAGCTTGGCGCATGCCTCCTCGGCCCTCCTCAGCTCCTCCGAGCCCTTTTCCAGGGCTGCAGCAAGTTTTTGCCTGTCAGCCTGCAAAGACTGGATCTCGGCACGGCTCTGTTGGCATTTTTCCAGAGCCACCACAGACCTCTGCACTACCTGAACAGCAGCAAACAAGTTAGAAGCGACAGACGGCATGTGTCAAAATCTATACGCAGGGTAAATGCTCACCATCAGGGCCGACGACAGGTTGGCCTGAAGCAGCGTAGGCTCTTCCATTCTCCTAAAACGTTCAACGTCCAGGGGAAGTGAGCATGCCCCAGCCAGCACGGCCGCCACTGCCGGACAGCCTTGTAAATGGTGTCCTGAGGTCAGCGGCGTCCCTGGGGCTAGAAGAAAGGACGGCCTCCAGGGCTCATCCAGAGGGGCGCGAGACGCCGAGGGCAAGACAGGGTCTTGCCGGGTTGGGCCCTCTTTTTCAGGTGCCCCCGATACCCTCTCCTCCTGTCTCCCTCGGCGAACCAAAGGTCGTTCTTCAACCCGCGGCTCTTCCTCGGCCTCCTCCGTCAGACCTCTCCGGCTGGCCTTCTCCTTCCGGGCCCTGGTTTGGCGCGGCTCTTTGCCCTTCGCCCTCTTCGTCTGCCTCTCCTCCCTGACTACAGTCGAATCATCCCGGGAGGAGCCAGATGGGGGAGCCTGAGGGGCGTCCCTAGAAGAAGAAGAAGAACGAGCCGACCTCGACGACGAGGATGGCCGTTTTCCAAGAAGCTTCTCCCGGAGGTTGGTGACAGGAGGATCTTGACCCATCTCGGCACCGGGCCGATTCTCCTCAGAAGCTTCTTCCGGGTCGGTAAGGGGTGAGATCGGCCGCTCTTGCCCAAACGCCTCTGGTGCGTTGCTAGGACCGACCTCAAGCAATTCTGACCCCTGCCTTTTGTTGTAATGCCTGTATCTCGGCAAGTAGCCTATAAGACACCAGGCAGCCCGGCCTTTATGCCCCTGGTATTGCTGGACTTTGTCGAACCAACCTCCGTTCTTTCTCCAGCCGTCGAGAATGGCCGCCTGTCTCCTATCAGCAGCGCCTGTATAAAAGAACAGATTAGCGTGTGTTAGTCCGGCAGAAAGACAGCAGGTTAAAAAATTAAGCTATTTTTGAGCTCGGTGCTTTACTTGGGAGGCGCCCAGAGTGACGAGGTACCCGGTACCTCTTCTCTGCCTCGGTCTCGTCCGCACCAATCTCCCAGTTGCCACTAACGAACAACCGATCGGTCCCGGCATGGCGCATCGAGTCCTCCAGGGCATTTACAAACGAGACCATCTTCGGTTTGCTCCGGAGGTAATAGCGGTCGTCAATCACCCCGGTGGACTTGCTAATATCATATGCCTCTTCAATATCATGGACACCGAGCTGGATGCCTAAAATCCTATTCAGTGCTACTGTACCCATGATAATCTTATAGCTATTCGGCATCAATTGGCAAGGGGCAAGATGCCACGCTGCCAGACACCGCCTGAGCAACGGGTGGACGGGAAACCTCACTCCCCCTTCCACCACCGAGACTAACGGAAAGGGCATCGCCCCATCTCGGTAGGCATCACCATCCCAGGGATTTTCTGGATCATCCAGCCTAACCCGGACGTCGTCCGGAATATCGTAGGTCGCCCTAAACCTAAACAGAGCCTCAGGGGTATCGGCTAGACAACGGTAAACCCCTTTTCCCATGTTTCTAAAAACTAAGATGGGTGAACGAAAAGCCCTAGCTAAAGAAAGAAACTGGAGAAGAGGTGCGCAAAGGAAAGATCAGGGAGAAGAAGACTTACAACAAACTAGACGCAGAAGGACAGAAAGATTGGGAAGACACAGAGATGATCTGCACAGAGATAATCTGAGAATCACACGGGCAGAGTCTCCCCCAGATTTTGAGCGGAAAGGTAGAGGAGGAAGAAGGAGGCACTGCTTTTATAGGGCAGCAAGGCGTCTCCTCGAGCCTCGAGAAACCAAAAGCACGTCCTCATTACACCGCCTCAAAAGACGCACACGTCGCTTCGGTTTACGGTACCGTAAACCAGATGGCGCCACGTGTCAAGATCAGGGCGGCTTCCGCAGTATACGCCGTCAGAGCAATTAATTTTCTCGGGCGGGCGCAGCGATTTTGGCGCTCCCCAGCGGACAGGCTGGCGACTGATTGATGGAGCCCATAAATGAAGTCATTATGAAGACCGTGACAACCGCAACCAGTATAAAAAGCAGTATGCTAGTTCGGTATTCATGTAAGCTTCCACGTCTCCAGCTCCCGACCTCGTTCCAGCCCCAAGCTGACGAGCTCGGCAGCTGAGGGGCAATTGTGTGGAGTGCTTACGTAACACCGAGGTAATCTCCTACTTCGACGCTAAACTGCCAATTAGGGGTTACTCTGGCCTGATTTATTCCAGTTCGGCAAAAGTGCCAGCTGTCGCCGAGTTGGAGTTCGATTCGGTCTGCCTACCGACCTCGTTCATTACGGGCCCTGCCCTGAGCGACTCGGTACCCATGACCGACCTCCTGTATCCCCTGATCTCGGTAATTTCCATCTCGGTCCACTTGACTGAGGTGGATGTCCGTCTCAATCTTCATTTATGAGATGGGACGGCTACATGACAAAGCTCCCCTGACAGAAGGTGGCCAAGTGCTGATAAGGGACCTTCCCTATCACTTCCACATTTATGTAAGGGGGCTGAGGGGACGTCCGATGGGACAAGTATCCTCACCTACCATCTTAGGAGTGGACTGATGGGACAAGTATCCTCACCTACCTCCACTATGGAAACTTCTATTCTCTTCTACAAATACCTGCATGGGAGCCCCATAGAAGGTAAGCAATATACAGTCTACATCCTGTTTATTTCACCTACATCTTCTCCCTCACTTCACCCTAGTTCAGTAACTGCACTAACTCAGGCGTCGGAGTGCCTTTGGCTGACAGCAGCCTCGGGCTCTGACTGCTCTTTCTTCCCTGTTCTCAGGATCCAGGCCGTCGGTAACTTCTCCGATCAAACAGAGTTTTCCTAATCCCTTCCATCACTTAAACTAAGTCCGTATTATTTAGGCACTTACAATATCTATAAAAATTATAAAACCATGAAATTAAACATGAAGTTTTGACAGAACCAGAAGTTTTGATCAATTGTTAGAACCAAAAGTTCTATTTCAAACCTGAAGATTTGACTGAACATGCAGTTTTAATGGACTTGAAGTTCTAAATCAAAGCCTGAAGTCTTGACAGAACTTGTAGTTCTAATATCAAAAGTTATGAACCTGAAGCTCTAAATCAAGCCTGAAGTCTTGACAGAACCAACAGTTCTGGTTCTCAAAGTTGTGAACCTGATGTTCTAACTTTTTCCTTGGCCAAATTCTTTTAAATTTGTTCCTTAATTACTTCTGTTGTTAATATTTTATTTTATTTAATTTTTCCTTTTACTTTATTGATTATTTGCACACGGTTAACTCTTTTGGGCATTCCTTAGAAAACCATCAATTGACCATACCTAGTGGGTACTTATGTATCCCGTGTTCACAAGGGAAATTGATCACCCGACCTTCTCTTACTAAAGTTGCATACGAATTCCCGTCTTTTTTACAAAGGATACAGGGTGATATTTGTGGACCCATCAATCCCCCTAGTGGACTTTTTAAGTATTTTATGGTTTTGATCGATGCCTCTACCCGTTGGTCGGATGTTTGCCTATTTTCAACTAGGAACGTAGCATTTGCCCGCCTATTAACTCAAATTATTAAACTGATGGCTCACTTCCCTGATTATCCCATTAAGTCTATAAGACTTGATAATGCAGGAGAATTTACATCACAGGTTTTTGATGATTTCTGTTCGTCTATAGGAATTGTAGTCGAACATCCTGTCCCTCATGTCCACACCCAGAATGGCTTAGCTGAATCAATGATCAAGCGCATCCAACTTATTTCTAAGACCCTACTGATGTAGTCCAACTTACCGGTTAGTGCTTGGAGACATGCTGTATTGCATGCAGCAATCTTAATTCGACTTCGGCCCACGGCCTATCATCAATATTCTCCTGCACAACTTATATCAGGACATCAACCCAATATTTTTCACTTACGCAAGTTTGGTTGTGCAGTTCAAGTCCCAATACCACCTTCTAAGCGTACTAAGATTGGACCACAACGTAGATTGAGAATATATGTAGGTTATGACTCTCCTTCGATTATTCGATATTTAGAGCAAAGAACAGGAGATGTCTTCACCGCTCGTTTTCCCGATTGTCAATTCGATGAGACAATCTTCCCGCCGTTAGGGGGAGATAAGATAATTCCTGAAAAACGTATTGTTCCTGTAGAACAACCCGTTCCTGAAGAACGGCGAGAATTAACATGGAATACTTCCACTTTGTCTCATCTGGATCCCCGAACTTCACAATGTGAGAATGAAGTACGGAGAATTGTGCACTTGCAAGAAATTGCAAACAAATTGCCTGATGCATTTAACGATGCAGCAAAAGTGACGAAGTCACATGTTCTAGCTATGAATGCACCTGCCAGGATTAATGTCCCTGTAGGACAAAGTCAAAATACGGCAGTAAAAGAATCTGCGATACGCCAGAAGCGTGGCAAACCTATAGGTTCGAATGACTCAGCTCCGCGGAAAAGGAGAAATGAGCAATCATCATCATATCCTCTCGAGGAGGCACGTAACGCTCCTGAAGAGGTTCCTCCGAAGAGACACATAATGCTCCTGAAGAGGTTATGGAAAAGTCCGTTCTCTCTAGAATAATGAAAGTCCCTGGTGAGACTTTGGAAGCCCTTGAAGAGGCACCGGTACCGGAAAATGAAGAGATTTCTATACTTTACAATTATTCAAGAGAGAAATGGATGAGAAATGAGATTATCATCGATGACACATTTGCATATGCGGTAGCTACACAAATATCAAAGGAAAATGATGATGATTGGGATACAGAACCACGTTCTATAAATGAATGTCGACAAAGAAAAGATTGGCTACAACGGGAAAATGCCATCAAAACAGAGTTAGAGTCTCTTAACAAACGTGGTGTGTTCGGACGTATAGTACAAACCCCAAAAGATGTTAACCATGTAGGTTACAAGTGAGTGTTTGTAAAAAAAAAGGAATGAGCTGAATGAAATTACCAGATATAAGGCACGATTAGCGGCACAAGGTTTCCTGTAGAAATTTGGGATTGATTATGAGGAAACATACTCCCCTGTTATGGATATAACAACATTTAGATATTTGATAAGTTTAACAGTTTCTCAAAATCTAGAAATGAGACTCATGGATGTTGTAACTGCTTACTTGTATGGGGACTTAGACACAGAAATTCACATGAAAACCCCGGAAGGATTTCCTTTGCCTGAAGCAAAGCCAAGGAGTACGTACTCAATCCGATTAAGGCGATCATTGTACGGCTTGAAGCAATCTGGAAGAATGTGGTACAATCGTCTTAGTGAATACTTGTCTAAAAGGGGTATGCAAACGATCCCATTTGCCCGTGTCTATTTATAAAGAAATTCTTGAAGGGATTTGCAATATTAGCAGTTTATGTGGATGACATAAATTTGATAGGGATTCCAGAAGAGCTCGAAGAAACTACTGATTATTTAAAGAAAGAGTTTGAAATGAAAGACCTTGGAAAAACGAGATTTTGTCTCGGATTGCAAATCGAGAGAAATTCTAGTGGGATGTTGGTCTATCAATCTAATTATACCGAGAATGTTTTAAAACGATTTGGAATGGACAAGGTACATCCATTAAGCACCCCTATGGTTGTCCGGTCTCTTGATATAAAGAAAGATCCATACCGTCCCATCGAGGAAAATGAAAAGGTATTGGGTCCCGAAGTACCATACTTAAGTGCTATTGGAGCTTTGATGTACTTGGCACAATGCACTAGATCAGATATTGCATTTTTTGTGAATCTACTTGCCAAGTATAGCTCCGCACCAACTCAAAGGCACTGGATTGAACATCCTACGATATCTGCGTGGAACAACTGATTTGAGAACATTTTATGCTTACAATCATAAAGATTCCAGTTTAGTAGGATATGCAGATTCAGGTTATCTCTCTGATCCTCATAAGGGTCGATCACAGACAGGTTATGTGTTTCTAAATTGTAATGCCGCCATTTCTTGGCGTTCTACTAAACAGACTTTGGTAGCTACTTCCTCCAACCATGCTGAAATTTTGGCTCTTTATGAAGCCAGTAGGGAATGTGTGTAGCTAAAATCTTTAATTCAGCATGTTCGTAGTTCTTGTCAATTACCTTCTATTGCAGGTATCCCAAATATTATCTATGAAGATAATGAAGCATGTATAAGACATATTCGAGAATGTTTTATTAAAGGAGATAAGACTAAGCATATAGCACCGAAGTTCTTCTTCACTCATGAACTTCAGAAGAACAATGAAATTGAAGTCAAATAAGTTTGTTCGAGTAACAACCTAGCTGATCTGTTTACCAAATCTTTGCCAAAATCAGTATTCCAGAAGTTTGTATATGAGATTGGCATGCGTAGAGTTCACCATCAAACTATGTAAATGGTTGCTATCATCAGGCGGAGTGGTTTATCAGGGAGCATCCTGAAGTATGCTACCCATGGACATTTGTGCGTTGTTCTCTTTTTCCATCTCTAGGTTTTATCCCACTGGGTTTTCCTAGTTAAGGTTTTAACGAGGCAGCATTATGCACGTCCAACACTAGTTAAATGATCATGAAGAATGTTGTACTCTTTTTCCCTTCGCTTTGGCTTTTTTCCATTGGGTTTTTCCTTAGCAAAGTTTTTAATGAGACAATTGTCATTAAATGGTGGTCATCCAAGGGGGAGTGTTATAAGATATGGATATTAGGTGGATACCCACTTGAGATGAGTTAGGGTTAGATTTGGTTTCCTCTTTTGTAGGGTTACTTTGCCTATATATAGGTATCTCTACCTTTGTATTGAGACACACATATAAGATAATAGAAACTCTCTTTATTCTCCCTCTAATATTCTCTCTTGGTTTCTCTTCTTTTCACAACAACCGTTTCATTCCACGACATTATTGGATTGGGCCTTGGGAATCTGACCCGTAGTTAAACGAGCCAGACACAGGTTGATCCGTTTATCCTGCGTAACAGGCACAAGCTCTCCATTTTCTAATATAAGTCCTTTTGAGGCAACGTTTGGTAATAACTGAAGAATTCACACAATCGAGGATTTCTTGTTATTGTGGATTGGAGAATTCCTCACTTAGAATTTGTATGGCTGAGGATTTTACTTCAACATTGGTGTGTATCGATTGTATGGTGGAGCAAACTTAGCATTGATGTGTAAATCTACAAAATTAAGGGTTTTTCAAATTTTTTGGAGAAAGTCTGACCCAAATCCTCCAAGATTTACAATTGCCAAATGTGGAATATGTTTTTAAATCGTTGTGGAAAAATGGTGGGGAATCCCTGGGGATTTTGTTGTCACATATACCTAAAAGGGTTTTTTTTTTTTTTTTTTTCAATTTTTTATGATATTTTTGACAATGTCAGAATGTAAGTTCTTTGTTTTCCATACAAATTGTTGTAACTAATTTTAATTTGAAGAGGTGTCCTCAAATGTAATATTCAGCAGTGGGCTGATGCTTTTTTTTTTCCCTAATACAAGAGACTCAGAACTTACGTACCTTGCCATGCCCAATTTGCTATTTGGATAACCAGTACTACACTTGACTGAGCCAAGTTCGACCTTGATAATATGATGCACTGGCAACAATTGAGCCAAGGCACTCAATTGTATGATGGGCAGGATAGTTCGTCTCTCTCGACTATATGATCATCTATTGAAAATTAAAACTGTCATTTCTTCAAGTGGATGATCCAAATTTTATTTTAATCGGATTCGGTCCCCACCATTATAATATACTAAAGCGAAGGGTTTTCCACCTAATTTTAATTTTGACCATTAGTTATAACTACTATATAACTTACTCACATTTTTCTCTCACTACCACATGAAACTTATCCCAATTCTCGCTCTTCTCAACAACAATGTTTTCATTCCCAATCTCTTGTACCATTTCTCAACATATTCTCCTTTTCTTCTTCCATCAATTCTCTTACTTCATTTCGACTCCATGCTCTTGATTTCAGAAAAGAGGGAGCTCTATTCTTTTATGTTATATCTATATTAAATCGTTGTTAGTAGGTATTTGGAAATGATTTACGTAATTTAAATTTATTTTTATTGGTATTTACATATGTTGCTACAAATTTAATCAGTAAGCACGTGTTTAGCACATATGATTATGCTAGTAAATATATTAAAAATCTATAGATTGTGCCTTATATTTTCAATCTTATGACGGACCTACTCTTTAAACAAAAAAATCAAATCTCAATAAAAGTAAAATCTGAGCGTTGTTCCTTCTCCATGCAAGCCCGATAGAGTTGGGATGTTAAATATGCAGGCCCAAGTAGAGTTTCATTCTCCCATCCACGTTTCTTTCGTGAAACGATCCGGATTCGGTCAGGAGACAGGAAAAACAGATTATATAGGATTGACTTGACGGTTAGGTCTTAAGAAAATCTTTTTAGGACATCATCACCCGCCCACTAGTGATATATTTTTAAATTTCATTTCAAAACAGTAGGTCCCACTGGAAGATTAATTACATGATGAAATCTATATTGAACATCACATCAGCTGTCCGCGGCAATGCGAGTCACACTCACATTATACTATGGGACCCATTTTTTTTAAAAATTGAAACTTAAGAATATATCGCTAGGAGGGCCACATTCATCATAAATGATCAAAATTTTCTCCGGTTCCAAATGGATTCCTCGTAATAGCTGCCTGGGAGATCGTGGTTCTAGAAAAAATTGAATACACTTGCCAGTAGTTGATTTTTTACTTCATTTTTTTAAAATAGAAGAGTAAATTTTGAAAAAAATATACGTTGTCCAGAAAAATAGAAACTTTACTCTACTTTTATTAAGAAAAGTGCGAACCGTGGCGGTTTTTTTTTTAGAACGGATTCCCTTTTCCGTGGAAAGAGATAAACAATGTTTCCGCGAATCCACCTTGAGTCCTTAATCGAACTTAATCATGAGGTGGCATTGATGTGGCCCTCCCCCCAGCTTTGATAGACGGTTAAAACTGAACTAGAATCTCCACACTGTCCTATTCCGCGCCTTTCTCTCTCCGCACCGCTGAAACCGCTCGCTCGCTATATAAATGGAATTGCTCCTTTTCTTCTTCCACTCTCAGTACTAAACAGTACCCTAGATTTTCAGATTCAACGAATATTCATTACGTAAGCTTTCTCATTCGTCTTGCAATGCCATCCATTTTTCTCTTCGGTTTTGCTCTCTCTGCTCTGCTAGAAGATCGAAGGGTTTTGATGTTTACGTATCGGATTTCTCATGTGCACAGATCTACTTGTCGGATTGCAGATCGGTGAGAGATGGCGAAACCCGGAGCGTTGGATCTGGCATCTGGTCTTGGAGGCAAAATCGACAAGAAGGGAGTTTTTTCAGCAGTCGAGCAGTGCGTTCCTTTCTACTTCTTATTCTCTTTCTACATTCTTTTTACGTAACATTGGTGGATGCATTACATCACGCGTGCAGATTTGTTTTGGTCATTCAGATGTAGTTGTTTTTGTGCTTGATGTTTTGTTTGCACGATGTGATATCAGTTTGGGAAGTCGTTATAGTAATCTTTACAACAAATGATGTTTCTCTAAGAAGAGCTGCTCTTTTTGATGCACAAGGAATTTGTATGTGTGCTCGTGTATTTTCTCACAATCAAAGATGATGATGCACAAAAATGTATTCGTGCACCACGTGTCAGATGTGAGCAATGAATGTAGTAATTATGAAGAGAGAGATATTTATAGTGGTTCGGTCAGTGTGACCTACGTCCACTTCAAGGGCAGAGGTCGCCGGATGTATTGATTCTCAAGTGTTTCAGAGATTACAAACTTAGGATAGTGTGTAGAAGAGAGATTCTAGCTTGCCCCTTAAGTATCGAGAGGCTCTTTAATTTATAGTCTTCCCCTAACAGATGGGGACGACTTTACAGCGCCGTTCACGAGGAGCCTTCGAGGTGTCCTCGACTGGCGAGGCAGTTGGAATATTCTCCGCAGGACTTGGTAAAAGCGAGACGTGGTCTGACTGCTTCCGAAGCGAAGTGGGTTGCCTTGACGTGGCCAGGCCTCATGGATCTGGGCCTGGACCTCAATGGACCCAACGAATCTTCATAAATATAAGGCTTGGCTCATTACGGACTGGGCCACTTGGGCCAGACTCATCATTTGCCCCTCAATGCCCCGCGCTCAAAGAAGCTTTGAAAGAGGGGCATTTTGAATATCCAGGTTTCTAGTGATGAGCCTGCAACTTGCCAAAAAGAGTGCCTCAGGCGCTGCCCAATAGCACTCGATGGAAGGCATGGCGGCGGCGGCGGGTGTTGGCGCCGTGACAGGCGCGGGCGTGAGCACTGCTGCAGCGGGCGTCGGCGCGACGTCGGTCGCGGACGCCGTGCGGCAGGCGACGTCGACCATGGGCGACGTGCAAAAGGCGGCAGCGGGCCTGGGTGTCGAGCAGCGGGCGTCGGACTGGGACGCCGGGCAGCTGGAGGAGGCGGGAGCGGATGAGGGCGCGACAGCGGTTTGGGCGAGCAGGCACTGATCTGGGAGTGTCCTGGGCGTGCCTGGCGCTGCCTTGGGCGAGCTGAGGGCCTCCTGGGCGAGCAGCAGCTAATTTTTTTTTTTTTTTTTTGTGGAAACTTCGGGGGGCTAAAACACTTGTTTCTGAGCCTTTTTTGGACTTTTTCTGCAAGGATCATTGTTTACAATGAGTTTTTCTCCACTCGTCGAGAGCTTCGATTTGATATATAATAGGCCCCTATTTAGAGATACGAAGCAAGCAGCGGGCGCGGCAGCAGTTTGGGTGAGCAGGGACTGATCTGGGCGAGTAAGGAGTGTCCTGGGCGTGCCTGGTGCTGCCTTGGGCGAGCTGAGGGCCTCCTGGGCGAGCAGCAGTTGATTTTTTTTTTTTTTTGGAAACTTCGGGGGGCTAAAACACCTGTTTCTGAGCCTTTTTTGGACTTTTTCTGCAAGGCTCATTGCTTGCAATGAGTTTTTCTCGCCTCGTCGAGAGCTTCGATTTGATATATAATAAGCCCCTATTTGAAGCTACAAAGCAAGCAGCGGTAGCGGGCGCGGTAGCGGACGCGGCTGCGGGCGCGGCAGCAGTTTGGGCGAGCAGGGACTGATCTGGGCGAGCAGGGAGTGTCCTGGGCGTGCCTGGCGCTGCCTTGGGCGAGCTGAGGGCCTCCTGGGCGAGCAGCAGTTGATTTTTTTTTTTTGAAACTTCGGGGGGCTAAAACACCTGTTTCTGAGTCTTTTTTGGACTTTTTCTGTAAGGCTCATTGCATGCAATGAGTTTTTCTCGCCTCGTCGAGAGCTTCGATTTGATATATAATAAGCCCCTATTTGGAGCTACGAAGCAAGCAGCGGACGCGGGCGCGGTAGCGGGCGCGGCAGCAGTTTGGGCGAGCAGGCACTGATCTGGGCGAGCAGGGGGTGTCCTGGGCGTGCCTGGCGCTGCCTTGGGCGAGCTGAGGGCCTCCTGGGCGAGCAGCAGCTCATTTTTTTTTTTTTTTGGAAACTTCGGGGGGCTAAAACACTTGTTTCTGAGCCTTTTTTGGACTTTTTATGCAAGGCTCATTGTTTACAATGAGTTTTTCTCCCCTCGTCGAGAGCTTCGATTTGATATATAATAAGCCCCTATTTGGAGCTACGAAGCAGGCAGCGGGCGAGGGCGCGGTAGCAGTTTGGGCGAGCAGGGGGTGTCCTGGGCGTGCCTGGCACTGCCTTGGGCGAGCTGAGGGCCTCCTGGGCGAGCAGCAGCTCATTTTCTTTTTTTTTTTTTTGGAAACTTCGGGGGGCTAAAACACCTGTTTCTGAGCCTTTTTTGGACTTTTGATGCAAGGCTCATTGTTTACAATGAGTTTTTCTCCCCTCGTCGAGAGCTTTGATTTGATATATAATAAGCCCCTATTTGGAGCTACGAAGCAAGCAGCGGGCGCGGGCGCGGTAGCGAACGCGGCAGCAGTTTGGGCGAGCAAGGACTGATCTGGGTACCCAGAGGGTTGCTGTGCAGTATACAGCGACGGGCGGCGAGGCTGCTGGAGGTCTGGGCGCCCAGGGGTTGCCGTTGCGGGCGTGGGCTTCGCTGCCAAGGGGCTGGTCGCTGCGTGCGTAGGCGCCGATTGGCTGGGCGCCCCAGGTAATGATAGGCTGGGTGCCGCAGGCTCCGAAGGCGCTGTCCACCGTGGGTGAGCAGCTCGTGTGCTGTCCAGGCAGTTGATTTGGACAGCCAGGCAACTGGTTTGGGCGGCCAGGCAGCTGTTCACGGTGATCTAATGTAGTCTCTCGGGTTGCAGATGACCTGAGTTTCAAGATCCTGCCTAGAGATGTCGAAAAGAATGTTATTCCAAACATTAAAATATTTAACATGATTACCTTGTGAAAGAGGCTGCTTGCGCGAGAGCAAAGACAGAGTTTGAGGATTGCTCGTGAGAGAGCTACACCTTTTGAGATCGAGCTTTTGGCGACCCGCGAGAGAGCCGCTAAGCTGGAGACAGGCTGCCTGTTTGAGAACAGTGCAGAGGCCAAGCTTTTGGCGACCCGCGAGAGGGCCGCTAAGCTGGAGATAGGCTGCCTGTTTGAGAACAGTGCAGAGGCTAAGCTTTTGGCGACCCGCGAGAGGGCCGCTAAGCTGGAGATAGGCTGCCTGTTTGAGAACAGTGCAGAGGCTAAGCTTTTGGCGACCCGCGAGAGGGCCGCTAAGCTGGAGATAGGCTACCTGTTTGAGAACAGTGCAGAGGTAGGTCAAGCGTTTGGCGATCCGTGAGATGATTCACCTCGCCTGGACCTGTTGATTTCCTCAGCGTTCATATATTTTTGAGCTTTTACCAATAGTTCTGGCATGCTCTTTGGTGGTCGCTTCATTACTGAAAAGAGGAAGCTTGATGATCGGAGGCCTCCTAGGAAGGCGGTCATGCTGACCTTATCATTGAGCTCCTCGACCTGAAGGACCTCCTCGTTAAAATGAGTGAGGTAGCTCCTCAAGCTCTCGTCTCTATCTTGTTTTACGTTGAGTAGATGGGTGGCAGGCTTTTGTTGGCGGCGTCCACCAATAAACTGTGCCACAAATGATCTGCTTAGTTCGGCGAAGGAGCCTATGGAGGCCGGTGTGAGACTGGCAAACCATGTCGTGCGGGACCCTTCAATGTAGTTGGGAATGCCCTACATATAATTTCGTCGGGGACGTTGTGCAACTGTATCAAGGTCTTAAAAGTCTCCAGGTGGTCCAATGGATCCTTCATTCCATCAAAGGTCTCCATGGATGGCATTTTGAACTTTTGAGGAAGCGGGTAGTTCACCACGTCGGGCTTGAACGGTGTGTCCGTCCGCCCGACTAGGTAATCCACTGTTTGTGGTGCCTGCGCCTTCATGGCATTGAAGACATCACCCAGTTGGCTCTGCATTTCCATTATCTTCTCGTCCCAACAATTGGGGACTCCTCTGGACGGATCATGAAAATAGCTCCCATCCTCTGCGCTTTGATTTTCACTCTCCCCCTCTTGGAAACGAGGATCCTCCCCATTAGAAGCAGAGAGAGGAGGTGGAAGTCCTCCGTGATTAGCTTCCCCCGGAGGTGGAAGTCCTCCAAACTGGGCTCCACCCGGAGGAGGAGGTCCTTGTTGATGGGCACCACCCTGATGGGCGCCTAGGGGATGAGGCCCATGGGCGCCCAGGTTAACTCCTTGGGCGCCATGGGGATGGGCGCCCAGGGGATGAGGCCCATGGGCGCCCAAGTGAACTCCTTGGGCGCCCAGGGGATGGGCGCCCGGGGGAAGAGCTCCGCGGCGTGGAGCTCTTGGATGCCCCGGGCGCGGTGCTCCCTGTGGTATTCCTCCAAATGCTCCTCCCTGGCCCTGCCTTGCTCCATGTCCTGCTGCGAGCATGAGCTGTAAAATCTGCTGGTTTTGGGTTATCAGCTGCTGCATGGTCTCCAACATTTGCTGAGGAGTTGGAGCATGAGCATTTGGGGCAGGATTAGTCGGTGGAGGATCACCTTCGTCTTCTCGCGAGGGATTATCCTCTAGTTGTCTTGTAGATCTAGTAGTGATCACCATAATTTTGAAAAGAGAAGGATTCTGAAGTGAGAACTTTAGTCGTTTCCCACAGACGGCGCCAAACTGATGATGCACAAAAATGTATTCGTACACCACGTGTCAGATGTGAGCAATGAATGTAGTAATTATGAAGAGAGAGATATTTATAGTGGTTCAGTCAGTGTGACCTACGTCCACTTCAAGGGCAGAGGTCGCCGGATGTATTGATTCTCAAGTGTTTCAGAGATTACAAACTTAGGATAGTGTGTAGAAGAGAGATTCTTGCTTGCCCTTCAAGTATTGAGAAGCCTTTTAATTTATAGTCTTCCCCTAACAGATGGGGACGACTTTACAGCGCCGTTCACGAGGAGCCTTCGAGGTGTCCTCAACTGGCGAGGCAGTTGGGATATTCTCTGCAGGACTTGGTAAAAGCGAGACGTGGCCTGACTGCTTCCGAAGCGAAGTGGGTTGCCTTGACGTGGCCAAGCCTCATGGATCTGGGCCTGGACCTCAATGGACCCAACGGATCTTCATAAATATAAGGCTTGGCTCATTACAGACTGGGCCACTTGGGCCAGACTCATCAAAAGATGCTGATGAATGCTTTTTAGGATCTGGAAACATCAATAACAGATTTGAACAGATAGGCAGGTGTTTTTTGAACTTGTATAGGCAGATTTTTTTTGAACTTGTATAGGCAGATTTTTTTTGAACTTGTACGGAATTCTGAGATTGATCATTGAAGCGAAACATAAAAGTTGAGATTGGAAGCAAGAACCAGGCCAAATGTGTGATTACTCTCTAGATTTTCTTTTGATTGTTAGGCATATGCTCCTCCTTTTGATGCAAGGTTGTTACCATAGATAACAAAAAGGAATGATGTTCTAATTCTCAACAAACAATTTAATACTTGGGCAACATGGTTGGAGAGCCAGGGTTGTGGAGTGGCAAAGTCTATTATGGACAGAGATGCTTTGAAATGTGCTGGTTATCTTTTAAACCTTTTGGTGCTGATCAGTGTGACTGATTTTTTTTTTAATGTTCTAGGTATGAGAAGTATCATGGCCCTGATGAGCAGGAAGAGCGGAAAGCTAACTACACTGACATGGTAACAGAGCTTCTTCTTCTTTTTTTTTAAACTGTTTTGTTTAAGTTTTGCGGTGTGAATTCGATATGTGATTCTCCTTCAGTCTTATACTACCTCATGTGATTTAACTTATGTACAAGTATTTCAGGTTGACTTAGTTTTACGTGAATTAAAAAAGAAATACTACTCATAGCGTGAAATGCATGTTTTCTTCTTTATTTGCAAGACAGAATGGTTGAAGATCTGCATGCCAAGTGTTAGTGCAGGAGGCAAATCTTGTTAACCTTTTTGCATTTCTTGTCCATTTAATGGATGTTGGATCACACAAACGTAGCATAATTACTCAAAACCTAAAAGTTTAGGTTCTTTGGTGTAGCTTTTACTTACAATGGTTAATTTGATTGCAATATTTGTGTTCTGCGATTTTCAGGTGAACAAATATTATGATCTCGTGACTAGCTTTTATGAATTTGGTTGGGGAGAGTCTTTCCATTTTGCTCACAGGTCGGTTATGCCTGTATATATGATCGTTTAGAGATTTTCTCTTTTTTCTTTTTAGGGAAAACACATCTTCTTCTTTTACAAGTACAAAGGCAAATTAATCTTGTAGTTGGTTATGCATAATATGGACATCTCCATGGTTTCTTGCTTATCACGCTATAAGTGTACAAATTTTATTTTATTTTTTTCTTTTTCAGGTGGAAAGGGGAGTCACTTCAAGAAAGCATGAAGCGTCATGAACATTTTCTTGCTTTACAACTAAGCTTAAAACCTCAAATGAAGGTTTAAGAAAATTTTCTTTAAGTCACACAAAAGAGAATATCTTGGGACCTACCATTTAGATTTTACAAAATTGACTAAAGTAGGATTCTGGCTTATCATTCTAGGTGTTGGATGTGGGATGTGGCATTGGTGGACCACTACGTGAAATTGCTAGATTCAGGTAAGCTTCATTTCTTTGCATGGAATGTTCTAACATTTTATTTTCATAAAACAATGGCATCTCACCTCTTCATTTTGAGTATTTAAATGGATTTTCTATTGTTGTACAATAGCCATCAATACAAGGTGTAATGATGAGAAGCATGCCTGAAACAGTTTATATCTTTTCTCTATAATCTTTGAATCATATATTTGCTATAGGTTGCAAAATGGTTAAATCAAACATACATGGAATCTGATTACTACTGGATTCCAAGCTCCTAAGTATTGCTTGATTTAGGCCAAGTTTCAATATTCATCAAAGTTAATGTCAAGGAACTTTATATATACAGGGAGCAGAAGTCTCTCTATTCTGCATTTTTCTAGTTTGAAATATTATTTGAGTGCTCAGAAAGGTCAATTAGTTACAACTAATTGACATGATGTTTATACATATGAGATTGTTATGATATTTGTGGAAATGTTATAGACATACACCAGAAGGAAAAGGGTTCCTGTTGAATCCCATAACTTCTTAATTTACCCACTGAAAGGAAGAAGAAAAACTGATTGCGCTCCTCTGTATCAGAATATTGATTCTCGATTAATATATCTTATTTCATGGCTATTGGCTTTATATGGTTGTCCACTGCAGCTCAACATTCATTACCGGGTTGAATAACAATGAATACCAGATATCAAGAGGAACTGTAAGCATACTTCATTTTTTGCTTATCCCTCATAGCTTTGTCTTCTCTTCCATTTGTCGCATTTTCTTCTTTTCCTTAGCTTGGGTATAGCACTCCTATACCATCTCTATGCCCTTCCATTTTGTCCTCTTCTAATGAAAGTTTTTGTTACCCATAAAAAAAAAAGAAAGAAAGAAAAGGTTTCATGGTTCCCAGTTTTCCAATGTTGATCATGCCTTTGTTACAGAATTTGTACTGACAAACGTTGCTCCACAGGAACTGAATCGTTTGGCAGGAGTGGACAAGTCCTGCAACTTTGTTAAGGTCGGTTCATTTTAAGGACATTGGGTCAATTTCTGCAAAAAAATGTTAACCCAATTTTCATCCCAACTTATAAAATCACTCCAGCAGCTGTATTTAGGCTTATATGATGTTTTTCAATGATTTTTGCTTCAAGTTTCTTCTTTCTCTATCCTTTCAGGCTGACTTCATGAAAATGCCCTTCGCTGATAATTCTTTTGATGCAATTTATGCAATAGACGCAACCTGCCATGCACCAGATGCTGTATGTGCTTTTGAATTTTCTGCTAGTTTTTTTTTTTTTTTTTCGTCTGAGTCCAGATAATATCACTTTCCAAAGCCCAGAAATTATTTCAAACCTTTTTTTTTTTTTTTTGGCTTTGAATAGGTAGGGTGCTATAAAGAGATTTATAGAGTGTTAAAGCCTGGCCAATGTTTTGCCGCTTACGAGTGGTGTATGACTGATTCCTTTGATCCCAAGAACAAAGATCACCAGCGAATAAAGGTCCAAATCTCTCTCTCTCTCTCTCTCTCTCTCTCTCTCTCTCTGTGTAACTGTTTTTGAGATGGAATAATTTTTCATGGAGACAGGCAGATATTGAAATTGGAGATGGCCTTCCAGCTATAAGGTCAACTAAAAAATGCCTTGAAGCTCTGAAGCTTGCAGGGTTTGAGGTAAACATCTACATTTTTCACCTTTTTCCTTGTGGAATCCTTCTATCCAATATGAAAAGAAGATTTGAAGAAGAATACTGCTTATTGTGAAGGTTATTTGGGAGAAAGATCTTGCAATGGACTCACCTTTACCTTGGTATTTGCCGCTGGATACGAGTCACGTCTCTCTAAACAGCTTCCGCTTAACAACTTTTGGGCGTTTCATCACAAAAAATATGGTACTTGTGATTCCAAAGCGACTTTCTTATATTTTTGTTTGGTTTCAAGAATTGTTTGTGGTGGTATTACTATTATGTTCTTGCATTGAAATATTAGTATTGCTTAACAAGCAAATCCTCTACGCTGTTAGGTCAAAGCTTTGGAGTATTTAGGCATTGCTCCTGAAGGAAGCCAAAGAGTTTCATCTTTTCTGGAGAAGGCTGCAGAGGGTCTTGTTGAAGGCGGAAGGTGCGCTCATATTCACATAAACTGTTGTCTACTTTTTTCTTTTTAAGCACGAATAGTAACCTTTTACCCGACACCCTATGGAATTGGAAGGTGCTCTCAAGTCGCAACCACAAGGTTGTGGGTTCGGGTCATGTTACCATCAAAAAAAAAAAAAAAAAAAAAAAAAAAAAAAAAAAAAAAAAAGGATAGTCATTTTATCAAGTTTGAAATTGACTGATGTTTAAATCCCGCTGCTGATATCTAGCATAGTCACCATGGGTACCTGTATAACTTGCTAGTTGCATGTGGATTCTCCCAAGTCACATCTAACACCATTCATTGAGATCAAGTTGGCAATTAGAGGCCCTGATACAACTTGACTAAGTTGCGTTCAACTAGGATGATTTTAGAACAATTATTACTCAGTACCTTCTGAAGGACTAAATAACATTCTGGTCTATAGATGTTTTGGTAAGTAACAACATCTGGAACACACACTTTGACTCGTTCCTACTTGTTGGAACCTTTTGTATTGCCCATGGGATCAGTAGTCACTTGAATGGAAAAGAGGCCACACTGTGCCATTTGACGAGTCCATTTAGGTTGTGGAATCTACAAGTCTGAGTTTGAGCACAGCTTTTCTTGGGTTGGGTCACTATTTATGTTACCTGTTGAGTGGAGAATCATTCTTAATTCATACTCGCTTAAGATTAGCAAGGTCTCTAATAAGCTCTCCTGATCGAAAATTTTCATTGTCATTTCCTTCAATTACTTTGTTTTCAACTCCATTCGAATCCCGTGTTTGCATTTGCCTGTAATTGCACGTGTTTACATGTGTTTTCTCTGTAGGACCCATTTTTTTAAATGGAATTAAATTCCCTAGTCAAATTTGTTCCACAAGGATATAAGGTGGAAATGTAGAGGACTCTGACTCTCCTAGGATTCATTGTCATTTTCCACCGAATGTGAATGGATATTTGTGAATATTCACCTTTCTTTAATTTTAGCCACTTCAATAAGGAATTCATTTTGTAGAGTTCTTTGGAATTCAATTGCATGCAAACAAATGGGCCCTTGGGTCCATAAATAAAGCAGGATTAATGAATGAGTATTTGTGAATTTTCACAGGAAAGAGATCTTCACCCCTTTGTACTTCTTCTTGGCTCGGAAGTCTCTTACAGATGCAGATCGCTCCAAATTAGATGTTGGAGAATCTAACTAGGTTTGCAATTTGCAGTCAATGGGCAATACTTTTGTATATTTGCTTTTTCAAATGCCTTATTTGTAAAGGCTCAGGTTTGAAGCTATGGTAGAGTGTGCTTTGTAAACATATCTGGATTTATTTAATAAATGGGCGAAGATCTGATATTAGCATTTTTTGGATTGTTATCATGCTGAGAAGCGGTTTAAGGAGCATTCTGGCGAATTGATATCCTGTTCCTATATTAATGATAGAAACCGTTCATTTGTTCCAGCATGCATTTCATAAACCACCAGGTAAATACCACACAAATCAGCCGAACCATTTAAATGTTGACCTTTTTCCATATAGAGTTCACTTTAGGAGACATTAAATGAAATGGCTGTTCTCATGTGATTCCAGTGATCTTGGAATTTCTTGGCAATCTGCCATATAATCCCATTGAATCATAGGTTTGGGATGTAGGGGCACTGATTGTAGTAAATTCTTTGATAATGAAGAATTATCAGGGACTCCACGGTCCTAAGCCTGGCATGGTCTTGCCTCCCCTAATCAAATATAAACTGCCCAACCTCACGGTAACCATCTGATTTTACCTCACGGCCAGAATTTGGACAATGCTTGCAAAGGAATACCTCCATTGATCATATGGTGACCATTTTTTTTTCCTCCGTCACTGCCTTCATAAAAGTTATTCTCCTCTTACATGTGTTCGTAGGATGGTCTGAACCAAACTAGGGCCTGCCCAAGTTCATGGCTCATTTGATTATTGGCCCTACATTAGGCCAGGTAAAGTACAGTCTGAAACTCAGGCACAGGTCTAGTCCATTTGCAAAATATGTAAACCCACTATGTCGAATGTCAGTTTAAGGTTATATTGTCCCAGGCCCAGGCATTGTCCATTTACAAATCAAGCCCCAGGTTCATGCTTACAAACAGCCCAGCTCTAAGTTGGGTTTGCTGACCCGGCCCACGACCACCCCTTGCTGCCATTGAATTTTAAAAGAGAAGCTTTCAACCAGCAATGAAGAAAATTGGCCATTCCTGAAATAACTCACTATAATTGTTTTTTGACTTTTGCAAAGTCTTGCAGACCAGACTGCATGTGAAGATCGAGATCGTTTTATAGTTGAGACCTTTTTTTTCCCCCTTAATCCCAGTTAAGGGTGATGTGACCTCGAGAGACTCGCAGAGAACCCCCACATGCAAAGAGGCAAAAACTTAAAACCACGAGGGAAGAGATCCAAACTCTCATTCGGAGTGAGAACTCGCACATGCAATGAGTTAGGGGAGACAAGGGTCAATCCCTGATCATTAGTGTAAGTGTCTAAATAATACGGACTTGATTAGGTGAGTGTTAACCTCGTGATATTGTTGCTAAACTCCTTTGGAGAGATTGAATGCCTTAAACCTGAAAGGGGAAGAAGAACAAAGGTCAGAGACCCTGACTGTAGTTAGTCTAAGGCACTCTGATGCCTAAGTTAATGCAGTCACTAAACAGAGAGAGAGTGAGTAGGGAAGAAGAGAGAGTTCAGGGTGTATATTTTCGGCGTACCTCGCCATAGGTCTTACCCATGCATATATATAGGCGGGAGTCCAATCAGAAGCTCCCTTAGTGGAGGTAGGTGAAGGTACAGTCCCATCAGCCGATACCTCGTAGAGGTGTAAAAAAAAACTCGGAAAACCGTCTAACCGAACTGAACCGCGGTTAATAACAGTATTTTATGGTTCGGTTACGGTTAATGAAATTCAAAAACTACACGGTTCAATTTGATTATGGTTTTCTATAATAATTCACGGTTATTAACCAAACTAAATCGTATAATACAGTTCGGTTAACCGTACCGTTTACAAATAAAAGAAAAAATAGGGAGCCGTAACCGTACGATTAACCGTATAATAAAGATTATTGATCAATGGGATTTTTATTCAATTGCTCCTTATGTGTCATTTTACCTTCAATCATTCACATTTATCCTCTTATGTGAGGAAGGCATTCCACGGTTATCAACTGTAACCGAACCATTTAATACGGTTAACCGCGGTTACGATTTCCACGGTTTTTGTGGATACGGTTGCGGTTTTAAAAAACAGAAAACTGCGGTTACGGTTTGGTTAACGATTTTTCCAAATTGACCGGTTAACTGAACTGTTACACCCCTAATCCCTCATATCCTTAGTGGAGATAGGTGAGAGCACTGTCACATCGGATCGTTCCCCAATCTCATACATAAATATGGACATGATCGTTGGACAGGGATAACCCCTTATCGATATCCGGCGGCCACCCTATCTGACAGTACGTTTTGCAACGTAGCCATACCATTACATAATTGAGACTTAACACTCAGTGTTCATCTCGGTTAATTAGACCGAATTGAAGAAGGCGCCGGGGTCGGACGTGTGCGAGTTTTGGCATTGCTGCCGAGGTGCATAAGGTTGAGCATAAAAAGGGTCTAGTTAGTACTCTTACCGAGGATAGATCAAGCTCGGTACTAGCTGGCACTATTGCCGAGATGAATAAAGCCGAGATCAAAATAAACCTGATCGGTACTCTTACTTGAACCAGGGGTAATCTCGGTATTACGGAAACACCCCACACAATACGGGTGAGAGACAACCCCCTCGTTCGCATTTTTACAGCGGACTTGAAATCTTACCATGCCTATGCACGAGAAGGTTTTCCTTCAATTAGATTCTTGCAACTCTATTTAGATAGTGGTTTGTACCGGACGATAGCATGTACAATCAAAACGACTAACAATACAATTTAGTAGTAAAAGCACCCTGATTCTGCAAAGAAAACTCAAATCAATGACCTGTGTGCAACTCGGGTACAACTAAACTAACACAGTTCTCGTGTTTGGATAAAATTAAGTTAAAAACTCTTTCAAAAGTTTTGCAACAATCAAGAACAGAAAACTAGGCACATGGCATCTGAAATGTAAGGTCCCCGGGTGCCAAACTAGATACTATGTATGAGAACCACGTGCACTGGCATGAAGTGAGCTTAAAACTATATTGTTCACCAGCGCTGGAGGATCACTGCAGCATCAGACGGACCTTTTTTTATCTCTTCTCGAAAGGGCTGGTCATGACACTCCGGACAACCAGAATTAATGGATCGCACATAAATAACATCATTGTCGTGGTTTACATACCATGCATAAAGAATTTCCATTCATGCTGCCACTAGTGCCATTGCTATAAAAAAAATAAAAATTAACATCTAAATTACAAATTTTACCAAATCGAAAATGAACTAGTTCATACGAATGAGACAATCAAATACCTGAACCCAATATAATAGGGCCCCTCAGTTTTGAATCAAATGGAAAATGAGCAAGTGTTCATACAAATGACACAATTAAATACTTGAACCTAATATAATGGGGCCCATCGGTTTTGAATCATTCCATAAAACAGTTTAATGCAGGATTTTCAGCACACCTTTTTGAAGTATTGCAGCCTATTGGGCAGGGCTCAGAATCTGCTACCCTTTTATTTTTCTTGTGTGGTGACTGATGACTTGAGAGAGTGAAGCACTCATAGTTTCATATGACCAAACCCTCCTCTGAAAGAACCATATAGAGGCTGTGATCTCCTAAAGCTGAAAATATCATTGATATAAAAAGATTGGGGTTGGTCCGTGTTACACTTTGCTGCTTGGAATTCAGCATTGTGTAGGCTCCCATAGACTTGTACCCTCAGGGACTTCCTGTGAGGTGCCCCTACTTTGATGTGTTTATTGAAGAAATCTATCAGTTCTTGCTGAGTGACCTCTCTCAATGCAGCAACCTGTGTTATCATCGGTGAAAACATTTTAGGTTAAAGCTGTATTACTGATACCCATCGTAAGGATAAATACCGTTCCAAAAATTGTATTAAGGAAACATGTGCAACAACGGACTTCATACAAATGCTTACCTCTGATTCCATCCTATCAAACTTGAGAGTGCCACACGCAATTTCTCCCCAGTTATTCGAAGATTCTTCCACCAAATTTTTGTCCTTCCCAAGCTCCATATCGATCAATGCATTGATGTTGCTCTGTGGGTGAAAGTCAATAGTAAGTGGTTAAGGCTTGATCTGGATGCCTGGTTGAACTAACCTTAAAAAGTTCATGGGACCAGTATATGCATGCTTTCATTTCAGGGACAGCAGTAATTAGTGAATGCATACAGATCTAGAGCAAGCCTATTTCCACCAAAACAAATAAAATAGGAAGCGGTACAAAGTTCTACTGTAAAAAAGAATGCATATGCGATCTGCAAGTCATCAATGCACACCTCATATGAAAAAAAAGTCATCAATGCCCACACACGTAATACACTAGAAAATGAAAGAATCATGAGGACATATGAGTTTTTCTAAGCATTAAACCGTCCTCTATCCCCATCAATCAGGGATCAGTCAATAGTGATTTACCCTAAAACTCATCCCTTGCAAAACCCAAACAAGCCAAGACCACAAAACTACCCATAGCCCGCAAACAAGAACACAAGCTCTCTCTCTCTCTCTCTCTCTCTCTCTCTCTCGCTCTCTCTCTCTCTCACACACACACACACACACACACACAAAAAAAAAAAAGAGATATTTTCTCTGCTAAGTATACAGTACTTGCTAAATAATGTCAACCTCTTGCAAGACAAGGGTACACCCACTCAGCTTTATCATTGCGAAACCCATTTGCTTAGGTCACCTTTGTAAGTTCTATTCTTCCACTCAACCTCATTCAACACTATGCTCTCAATTGCTCCACATAATGCCTCACCACTTCACCCAAGCTCTTGAATGACCTTGCTCTTTTCCTAATACCATTTGTTGAAAATCCTTCAATCATCACATGGGAGATTTTTGGCCTTTAGCAAAAGTCCCTGAAGAATCTAAAACAATATTTTCTTTGATTTTTTTTTTCTTTAATCACTTCTATGTATAGATATCTTCAAATGTACTCATTTCTAATTCTATCGTTTCTAACTCTGTGGACAATTCTTCTAAGCATGTGCATCTTTTCTACTGGGAACTTTAAAGTGTTCATGTTTCTTCATTGCCCAACATCCAGTTCCCCACACAACATAATAGGCCTAAACGTTTGCTTATAAAAATGTCCATTCGTTCGAAGTGACACTCTAAAGGCACTCAACACTCAGTGGGCTTGTCTTCAATTCTATGTCCAACTGGCATAGCCCGGATCCGTGATCGATGCGTTAGACCAATCTCCCAAGGGATTGATCGAATCCAAGATGGATTCTAGCCACTAGGACACAAGACAAACCACAAGACAATCCATAAACTGACGACAAACTCAAGCAACTTAATTTGATTAATTGGAATAAGCGTGCCTAATACAATGAAGAGCTTCTCCAGATATGATGTAATAAAAATTTTAGAATGGAAAGTTACTAATCCTAATAAACAATAAAACAAGAAACAATTCCTAATTAGTACTTAAGATAAAATTAGCATGCCAAAGTAGCTTCTCAGCCATTTGGGCCTGTGGGCTAAACCCAATAGATTGGATTGGATGACTGGGTCCATCATGTGGGCCCAGGGGCCTTCTCGGGCTTTCGTACTGCATCACTAACTCAAGCCTCCATTTTGTTCTACAATAGCTTCTATCACATTGTGGCACTAAGTTCTTTTCAATCTTTGACCATCTCATCTTCTCCACTTACTAGAGATGTTAATAGACTGTTGATACCCAAGGATCCAACCAACAAAATCCAAATATGAAGCCAATTGATAACCAGGTTTAGGTTCATACAATCAGATCCATTCCCAAATACTCGTGTGCCCAAGTGATATGATATGTTAGTAAAATGTGATAATGATGGTGGATCCAACAAGAGTTTCAACATAGATGGTAGATTCTCTGTTTTACAACAAAAAAGTTTCAGGTTAGAGCCATGGTAGTAATCTCAGAGGCCTGTCTGTTTGCATAGAACACACAAGGAATTAAATAAATAGGAACTGATCGCCAAATGAGCTCAATGAAATGATTATTAAAGAGAGGTAACGGATGAAGGATATGAGGTGGAAATGTAGATGCAATCCTCACTTTCCTAGGATTTGAATTACTAGGGTGGTTGCTGGGTATTCATTTCCCTGTCTCTTTGATTCATTTTTCATTAGAGGGGAGATAGTTTACATGTCATTCTTGGAAATTAATATTTGTTTCTTCAATTTAAGCCAGTTTTCTTGAAATATAGGTCTTACAAATTTCGAAGTACAAAACAGGTCGAAAATCCATTTTAATTTATTTTTTATTTCAAGTTGGGTCCAGGTCCAATAATACAAAATAAATGGGTTCAGGTTCGGATTGGGTCCACCATGGTCTTGACCCTAATCCGAACCTCAGTCATTTACATCCCGGCCATTCTCTAACTCACTTAACTTGCATTCCAAATATTCTGAAAGTGGAATATAATCAAATATTTTTGGAATGCTTGCAGAACAGGATGAACACTAGTTAAGAGTTCATTGGAAAGAGATTACTGTGACAGTGTGATGGAACTAGGACACTGCTACAACAGCACAATTGATCTTTTTCTTAGCCTAGGTATGGGGTTCCACAGTTTATATACAGGTCCTAATAAAAACACATATCAGTAATTACAGGCAAGCTGATATAAGGAAAAATGGCATTACTACTCTCACCTTGAATTCATCATACGACATTTCACATAATTTACTCTCAAACATATGAAGGAATGCCTCCACTCTTGAATCAAGCTGTGCTGGGTCCTGCCAAGCAAAATACAAGTATTGATTTTGAGAAGTAGAGTCAATAAAATATGGAAGACCACAGTTTTACTTACCTTCATTGTCGACTGGACAACAAAGTGCAGTCCTAGGATTCCTGAATTATTCCTGCATTTAGGGCAGTTTGGACTTAATCTTCAACACTAAAATACTTGGATCACATTAAGCATAACTTGCAAGAGTCATGCTGCAAACCTGCTCGAGAGAGAAGTAATGTATCCAAGTTGCTCAACTGTTCGCAGCTGATAGAAAGCTGGTTGCTTTGCAATAAAAACAAAGAGTTGAAGTATCACGTTCAACCTAAAATCTTCCTGACGAACCTTGAAATAATTCAACAAAACCACGCATGAGGCATATTTGACAATGATATCACTCATCCAATGGAAAAAATCTAATAATTATTCTCTGAAAATAAATCTAATCATGATAAGTGATAGGAATATGAATGGTTGAAAAAAAAAAAAAAAAAAAAGAACATAAGAAGTTTCTTTCTTCTGACCTAGATATTGGTGGAAAATTTTCCATGACTACTAACAAACCTTGCACTTTGTCCAATGTTTCAAATCCTTGTGATTGTGGCCAAGAATAGGCCATACAAATTTAGTAATATTACCACATAACCAATACGCATAGGGAAAGTTGTAAATTAGTCCCAGCCTACTTGATTTAATTAGAAGCCCTGATGGTTAAACATTTAAAAATTGAACCTTGATTTTTTTCCTCAATATCTTCCAATCAAGTTCTGAAATTCAAGTAACCGAAGTGACTTAACTTGTTCGGCCGATAAGGGTGGCCAAACGACCACAATGTCCTTTCTGTAGTTGGTTCCTATTTAACCTAACATCTATACAAATCCTGAACCACTCCTTTTATTCCAGTTCGTGCCCTTGAACCCAACTTCCTCTAATCAACCCGATGCAACTCGGAGGCCTCAGAGTTTCACTTCAGTCTTTAATAGCAGTAGGTATTACCTAGGAATCATCACCTACAGGAAACCGTTGGAATAAACACATATGGGTAGCTTGGAAGCTGCACCAAAACATAGATAAAAGAAGAGTGTTTATTTTTTTTTCTTAAAAAAAAAAAAAAAGACATTTCTAATGGTCAAGTAAGCAGATTGAAGCCAAAATTGACAGTAAGCAAATGCTTTGACAGCAAGCAGATAGGTAAAAAAAATTAGCCACCCTAATAGAAGGTGTGTCAATTCATGGGTGTTGTTTTTGTACATATATACAGGAGTATCTATGGATCTATTGGACAGGAGTTGGATAGAGGTGATAGAGGACGTGGATCAGCCTTTCCCCTTTATGGAGGAATGGGCGTTGGAAGCTAAATTTTGATGTGCATTGGACAATTCGGGAATCACTGGTATTAGAGCTTAGTTCGAATGAACATAATGGCCAGAAGAAGCTTCTCAGGCCACGGTGGCTTCCTGAATTTCTGGCCATGCTGGTAGGATGTGAGAAGCTTGCATTTTAGTTCTGTCCCCTTCGATAGTAGGATCCAACTCAGTTTGCACAATAAAGTGGATTGATGGTATGACCATGAACCCTTGGACAATTGGCCATTGGTTGGATGAGATGAGAGATATGGTCGCTAGATACGATCTGCCGTCCCATGTCTTCAGTGGAAAATTTTGATGTCGATGTCCTCGCTAAAAATGGCATAGAGAATGATATGATTATATTTGGCTTGTAGCTTTCCTCCTTTAGAGGTGTTCATTTTTGTACCTGTGGCTGGTGCGCATCACAGAAAGCACATTTATTTTTGGAGTGATTCTAAACACACCCCCTTTAATTGCTGTACACACCCACTTTCCCTTGTGTGAACAGTGAAAAATCACTGTTCACACAATGGAAAGTGGGTGTGTATAGCAATACCTGTAGGTGCATTTAGAATCACCCTTATTTTTGTCCTCATCTGGTTTTATTGAAATTCATCATCACAGTTTAACTCTTAAATATAAGAACCTGACTGTGAGATTGGGAAAAGAATAAAAGACCAATTTCTATTTGGAAATTGATAAAGAGCTTCTAGTTATTTAGAAAAAAGATAGGGATAAAATTAAAAATTCCCAATAAATAATATATTGCCTACCGTTTATGTTTAGATAACTTGAATCTTAAATTGTGTGAGTCAGGTATGTGTCCTAGAGCCTATGATTCACGGATTGGAATAATATTTAAATATATTTGCATAAATTTATCATTATCATTATCATTAGAGGATTTTACCGGTAAAATCCCGAAATACACCCACATATCCCAATGGGTCCTCGCCACATTTGCAGCACCAATGTGGTCTTCCTGCCAGTTTTTTTTTTTTTTTTTTTTCATTTTTTATTTCGAGTGACGATAGCGTCACTCGAGTGACGCAATCGTCACCATGTGCGCCCTTATAACCACCCATCGTGCCCTGGTTTCCATTCCTTTTCTATCGTCATCATATCCCTCTATTATCAGTTATTTCTCACTCCCATCTCAGCAAGAATTCTCACACACAGGTGGAACAATCTGAAGCTGACGTGACCTGTCACCTTCTCCATTTCGTCTCCAGAAGGCCCTTCTCCACCATACCACGAATGCCCGCTGCAAGTTGGGGTTGTCCTCCCCATAATTCAAAAACCGGTCGAACCACACAAGCAAGATCTCCTGCTGCCAATCAATGGGTAGGGTCAGAATTGTGTTGCAGAGGCCATCCTCAATCAGGTGGCGATCAAGGCCCTTAGAAGCCCTTCGCATCCATCCAAAATCATCATAGAATGGCTCCAACCATGTCTGCAGCAGCAAGCATCTCACCTGTTTGGAGACCAAGATCTGTCATTTCCCAATCCCAACAAACAATCGTGCTGTGACCCTACTCACCTCATATCGGTGGATGGGCGGGACCTTCGAATGCGCCTCAGTGATCTCCACATGACCCGCCCACGTCTTCAGGAACTCATCTGCTATCTGACGGTCGATTAAGATATCCACAATCCAATGAAGATTGTTTGCTTGCCTAGCAATCTGACCCACATCACTGAAATCTGATGCTTCCACGACCTGTCGGAAATTCAAGTGAAGCGCTTCCAAGCAGCCATTGCAGGCTGAATACAGGGACTCTTTGTTGAGGTCATTGTGTGAGGCATTTTCTCGAAGCATCTTGGAGACTAGACCTTTCATATCTCTCCTTGCCTTCTCGTCTTTCCCTTGCAGAACCAATTGTAAAAGCTGTGAGAGGATTTCCTCATTCCCTTCTTGTGCAACAGAAACTTCCACAGCGCATGGGTGGTTATAAAGGGCGCACATGGTGACGATAGCATCACTCGAGTGACACTATCGTCACTCGAAATAAAAAATAAAAAAAAAAATAAAAAACTGGCGGGAAGACCACATTGGTGCTGCAAATGTGGCGAGGACCCATTGGGATATATGGGTGTATTTCGGGATTTTACCGGTAAAATCCTCTTATCATTATCAAAGCCTTGTCCCAACTATGTTGGGTTCGGCTACACGAATTCGATTTCTTCATTCCGATCTATCTTGAGCCAAATCCTTAGATAAGTTGCACTTCTTCAGATCTAAGTTTACTACCTCCATCCATGTCTTCTTCAGCCCACCTCTATCTACATAAATTTATATGAAATAAAAAAATTATGCCAAAAAACAACTAAGTAACAAAAGATTTCAATACTTTAGTTAGGTTTCAAGAAAAGAGAGGTTGTAAAAATATTTACTCCAACTACAAAGCAATGTTTTATTATTTTAGAAGAATTCATAGATAATCTAACACAGCTTCATGTTCAACAGTACTACAGTGCTCATGTAAAAGAATCCATGCAAGAGGCTTGAATCTTAACATAAGAGTTATGGGTATACTTTGAGAACTCACAAGTCCAACTTGATTCAAACGATCACCAAGTTGACTTGACGGTTTGACAAGACTTAAAAGTCTTGTTAAGTAAAAACTCAGTAAGGAAAAGGAAACAACTTGTTTCAATCTCGGAAGCTCAATCAACTCCAGGAAGTTGAGTCAATCAAATATGGACAGTCAAGTTTGAGGCTTGACAGAGTTCAGTTTCCTTGGGGCATCTCATAACAAACTGTGAAGTATATAAAGTATTTGTCAAAATAAAATCAGATGAATAGCCAGTCTTATAAGAGACATGGAAAGGGCAGCAAGTTTCACCTGAATATAATGGACTAAAGCAGAATTCTCATTGCTTTGGTTTAGAACCTCAGTGTGGTAAAAGTGGTTTATGCCCCTTTGAAGCTTGACAATTCTATATCTCAAATGCTGGGATGGGAAAAGAGGTTTGCTTTTGGGCTGGGGACCCTCAAAGAAAACATCTTCAATATGCTGGATCATTGACTCTGCTTCATCTGGTTGCATGTTTCCTGAAAAAGTAGCAGTGAAACTATAATAAGCAAGAAGATGAAAAATAATATTTATAAGAAATCGCTCAATAGAAATTAGAAGTTATAAGACATGCAAACCAGCTACATAACACTCTAGAAAAGCCTTCGAGAGCATGCAAGGCCAAAATATTGCAAGATCATCAGCTTCAAGATGTGGAAGAACTTCCAATTGTTCACTCAAAGGCCATGACTGATCTTCTATAATTAGTGAGCAATAATACATAGCTTCCTCATATGGCTGTCGAAACTTGAAATTTTGGTAATGTTTTATAACCATTTCCTGATGAAAAAGCAAGGGATTATCAGTTACCTATTTGAGATTTGTTAGGTAGTCATTTGGACTACTATACCGAGTGTCGAGGAACACTTAATTCTTTGTAACTTTAGTGTAGCATATATGCGTAGATAGTCCAGTTGGATATATGATTATTGTAATTTCCATGATTAAGGGAAAGGATTACTGCGATTTCCTTAATCAGGAGTAAGGATTGCTGTAAACACCCCCATTCGAATATTATCTAGGGACAGCCTCTCACAATGAAGGCAACCGAATTTTCCACTAAAATTACTTCTCTTTTGTGGTATTGTCATGGTATCGGAGCACAAGTTCTCCTTCATCGGATCAAGATCTCTAAGAACGCTTTTGCCAGTTCAAAACCTCTACAGTCAGCTGGGCCCAATACTCTGACTAGGGCCCATATACATAAAGATGGCTTCTTCCTTCTCTTTGTTCAAAGAGGCTCGAATAAGTTCAGTTCAAGGACTAGATTTCCAATCTGCTCTGGAGATGAAAGGATCATCTCTGTTCTCCTCCCTCTGCATGTTCATTGGAGCATACACAACTCGTTCTTGTGTGTGTGATTGTGGAATCTTGTGGGCCCACCACCTTGAGATCATCTCTGGCTGAGATTCTCCTTGGAGGAGGTTCGTCTGGCTATCATGGAATTTTTTGAGATTTTTTTTTCATCAGAGGTAATTTATGCACACTTTTAGATCAATCAATTTTTTTGGGTTATTTATCAACGCACACATACACGTGACACACCAACTAAGATCTTGGATTCTTGGAATTTTGTCTTGAAACTTCACCTATTAGGGTCATCTTTTCCCTAGTCATCAGCCTGTCAACTCTGATGAGAGATCATACTCTTGTTGATTGAATCTGTTGGTTGCCTAACAGTTTTTGAATCTTTAGAGTTTATTTGATTATTGTTTGATTTAGCATCAGAGTACTGCTATCTTGTTCCAGAAGTGGATTTAGTTGATTTGGAGTTACATAAATTGAATATAAGATTGATCGCTTTTTTGCATATTTATTTGGACATGGCTACAGTAGAGAAATCTGAGTTTTTACCAATCCGATTAAATGGTAAGAACTATTTTCCTTGGGAATTTCAATTTTGTATGTCTGTGTAAGGGAAACAGAAGTAGAACCATATGGGTAGGACATTCCCAAAAGTTGAGGAGCCCGCAAAAGGAACCCTATGGAAAATCATGAATTGTGATGCCCACATCATTAGTTAGATTTTGTAAGCCAGTGGATCCCCAATTGTGCTAAATGTTCTTGGGGGGTGCCATTGTTAAAAATGGATTTAAATTTTAATTAAACTAAAGGATTTTTTTGGCCCCTGCTAGTGTGGACACTTACTGAAGTTCAATGTTAAGTATCGACAAGATGATGGAGAAATTATATCTAATCCCACATTGTATCACAAGCTTGTTGGAAGTTCTTATCTATTATACCATTACATGACCTAACATTTCTCATGCTATCAACAAGGTGAGTCAATTCATGACAAAGCCTTGAAGTCTTCACTTGGCAGTAATCAAATGGATCATTAAGTATCTTCTTGGGATTTCAAAGCATGGATAATTTTTTCCTACAAAATCCAAACTTCAACTCATTGTATACTGTGATGCTAATTGGGCAGGCTGTCCCAGACACTCAACAATCCATATCTTGGAGGTGCCTTGATTTTGTGGAATTGTAAGAAACAAGATCAAGTATCCAAATACTCCACTGAAGCAAAATACTGAGCCATGTCCTCAACTTGCTCTGAAATTCTTTGGCTTTGGGGAATGCTTTCTGAACGTGATTTTCCACAACTCTAGCCCACTTCTCTTTACGTCGATAGTACAAGCGCGATTTAGATTAAGGTCAATCCAGTCTTCCATGAGCGTGTTAAACATATTTAGGTGGATTTCCATTTTTATCCGTGAGGCCTGTGATCAAAACATCATTACACTACCCATGTTTCCTCGAATCTGCATAATGCTAATATCTTCACAAGGCAATGACTTGCACTCTACATCAATTCTTCATGCAAAAATTAATGCTTGGGCGTGGGTTAGATCTATTAGGTAGTCGATCGGGATACTATACTGAGTTGGGGAACACTTAATTCTTTGTAGCTTTAGGGTAGCATCTATTTGTAGAGATAATCTAGTAGGATTTACTTTGTCATTTTGATTTGATTGTAATTTTCCCTCATCGAGGGAAAGGATTACTGTGATTTCCCTCATTAAGGGAAATGATTGTTGTAAACACTCCATCCTGATATTATATATAGGGACAGCCTCTTATAATGAAGGCACTCAAGATTTCCCCTAAAATTACTTTTCTTTTGTGGTATTGTTAATCTATACAAAATCAGTTTGCAGAATTAAGGTGTGAAGTCAATGATCTTTTTTCTCTGGTCAGTTTGAAAATCGAAATGAATGGCTTATTATAGCTATAAGCTGGTTAGTGAGCACAATCATGAACTGATTAAAGCATAATCACAGTGCAGATCTAGAAGGTTGAGTAGTAGTTTAGAAGCGTTCTTCCTAAAATAAATGAGCTCATAAGCTGCATTGATTAGGTCTTTCTAAATGGAATGCCATAACACCCCAGGCGGTTTTTCTCTTATTATCTTTCCTAAATAAAATCATCTCTTGTTACCGATAAAAATAAATAAAAATAATAGTAATAATATTTATAACAGGCCAGGCAGTTCCACATTCACAAAAAAGAGGACTGATTTTATCGCTTGTTGAAATGGAACACCATAACAGGGTAAGCCAGTGATGCATTCAATGTTTCATAGAAATGATCTCTGTGTGTTTACACCGAGTGAATGTCTTCTCCCATAAGTAGATACTCATTTCATATAAATGACCTCTATGTTTGAGATCATTTTTATACTTTGAGCTGGGAAGGAGTAGACCATAAATTTGAAAGACCGCCTTGAAAAACTCAAATTGAATTTATAAGAAATGAAAAGGACATGTCTGAGAAAATAATGAGCTATTACCTTGATCACAGAAAACCTGTCTGGTTTTACTTCAAATTGTGCAATTTTTCCAACAATTGCTTCTACTAAAATCCTCATTTTGTGATTATAACCAATCACTGTCACCTAAAGATTAAAAAGCAAGATGTTAGGATAAATAGATTACTAATGCATCAAATGAGTTAAAAATCGTGCACAAGTTAATAATGCACATAAAAGATGATTAAGTGTTAATTCATTTATATTTTATGCTGCACCAATTGTTGGCTTCTAAACGTTGAAGAAAACTTCTGCAACTCCTTGCAACTTCACTTTAGTCCATTGAAAATTTCTTTTCTTTCAGAGATAATGAAAAAGGAAATAGAACAGTAAAAACTTAAGCGAAAGAAAATGTCATCCAATGAAATGGATGCTAACAATAGAGGTAAAACATTTCAAACAACAAGGTCCGGCCGCTATACTTCCACTTTATTGAGGGTATCCACTTCCTTATTCAATTCCATACAAAAATTTCTTAGATTAAAATAACCTAACCAATAAAGAAAAAAAATTCATGAACACGTAAAAACTCATGATCAATACTCAAAAAATGAGCAACCTGAAATCCAGCATCAGTATGGTCTATCCGATAATAGAGACCAGCAACTCGAGCACCATAAGCTGCAAGTGATACATAATGCAGTTAGCATTTCATTATGAGGATAGATAAATCCAAACTGAATCACTGTGAAAGCACAAAAAAAGAGACAAAACGGAATATTTATAGCATCAAAACAAACATCAATATGCATAAATATAAATAATCGTTCAATGGAAATAACAGTGCTGACTGACACCAAAACCAACAGGAATGAACTATTGGCTGTCGATACAAATCTTTTATGAATATTACATAATATCGGTGTGAATTTATTAGAAAACCATATATCTTACGGTTCTTTTACTTAAGCTGTTAGAGCCTTATAGGCATGGATCAAAATAGTGGCCGCTACGTTATATCGGTCGTAGCAATCTAAATGGCATTTAGCGCTGCTCACATCCATAAATTTTAAAATGCATAATAAGACTTATTTATTTTCTTCTTTTATCCAAATAACATTTCTATGCAACTCTTCTACAATTTAATGTTTAAAAGAATACCAAAAAACACATGATCTCGCCAAATTACAATCAATACAGAGAGTTCTTCTCAAGGGTTCTTCTCTAGGTACATCCTATTAGACACTCCCTTTGGTAGAGGTATTCTTTTCTCTAGTTACTCTTACGTCTTAAGTCTTTTTTTTTTTTTTTTTTATTTTTTATGAGCCTTTCATTAGTTTCTAAGTTAGCATAACTAAGAAACATAAATACATGTGAAAAAATGATCATTACTATTATTTTCTATTTATACAGCAATACAAGACCTCATATAATAAGGGGACCGCCCCCTTAGTTACTTTTGCGGAAAAAAAAAAAATAGTTACTTTTGCGGAAAAAAAAAAAAATAGTTACTTTTGCGGAAAAAAAAAAAAAAAACACATGCATGCACGTAGACACATTTTCTCTCATTTTCCAATATTCTAAATTCTCTATAATTTTTTTCATATTTTTTTGATGATTTTTTCAAATCATACAGTTACGCTACGCAGTGTTTTGGCGGCGGGCCGCTACAGCTATTTTCATCCTTGCTTATAGGTGCAAATATCAATGTTAGGATATGGTATATTGGTGCGTGCCCGGACTTAATTTCACCGAAACATTTTCCTTGCATAATTAATTTTAGGGCCAAAAATGTTGCAAAAATTCATCCAAAAGCATGACAATGAAATAGTCAGGGCCAAATCTAAATTAAGAGGGCAATTATTGGTCAAACCCCCATTCCTAACTTCTATCTTTCAGACCAATTAATTCCCACAAAAATGCATGTACACCACCATGAATAAAGACAACTGTGCAATTAGGAGCTGCAAGCCTGCAACTTGGAATTTCATGATAGGGAAAGTTAAATAGGTCGAGTAATAGTTCTACTAAATGGAGAAGGCTGCCCAGCTCAAATTGCAAAATACTACAACCCAAGATCCACTATGTGCCCTCAACCCCCTTTTTTTTTAGTCACTTCAGTATGAAGACAATCTAGTCCAGCAGACTACCATATAATGACAAAATGATATTAGCGAGTTCCCGGTGTCTATAATCTATACTGTATCTTGTCCCGGAATACCAGGTTGTATGTAGACAAGGATTCTATCAGTCTGTAGTTGACTCGAATCAAGATGATTAGTTGTATACACTATCTGTCTAATGGACAGTCCATAAGAAGAATATTGGAGAGTGAGATCACCATGGCATCAGAAGTCAAAACCGCATTCTTGTTGAGAATCATTCTTAAATGCTTGCTCTAGTTCAGAATAGTTGTGCATGAACTACATTCTAGCCATCTTCTTCGAGGGATATCTGGAAGCTAAGTTTTCAAAATTCGTTGGTAGAACTCCAGCTTCTGGGCATAACTCCATGTATAACTTCTTTTGATGGCTAGATGTTATGTGGATGTGAAATCAAACCCTTAGGCACTTCATTTGTGGAATCTGCACCATCAAATCACAATCTTTGGGTAGCCGTTATTCATCTCCAAGTTTCCATGGTTGATCCCCAAAGATAAAGTCAATATGAGAATTAATGTGGGGAATTTCAACAAGTGATGCGTCTTCCCTAGCTGCCTGTATATTTTGATCATCATTACCCATAGAAAGAAATTCGGGGGGCAAGTTCTTCCCAAATCTAGTTCAAGCTTTTCTATGGTCCACTGATCCATTCCAAGTGAAGCCCAACGTTAGAGACTCCAACCACATTAATTCTCATATTGACTTTATCTTTGGAGATCAATCATGGAAACTTGGAGATGAATAACGGCTACCCAAAGATTGTGATTTGATGATGCAGAATCCACAAATGAAGTGCTGAAGGGTTCGATTTCACATCCACATAACATCCGGCCATCCAAAGATGTTATACATGAAGTTATGCCAAGAAGCTGCAGATCTACCAATGAATCGGAAGTTCGTATGAATTGATTTTCGACTCAGGTGGAATTTTACCGAACTTGAGACCGAGTCCTTTCCAAGCTGGGGAGAATGATGTAGATGGACCTTAGGCCACATATGTAGGGCCCAAGTAGATTTAGAATATTTTATTAATTAATTATATGTCATTAGTTTCTAGTGTTTATTTAAAGAATTGTAATTAGAATTAGGCTTCCAATATTATTTAGTATCCTAGTTTAATTAGGTTTCTTAGGGCTTAAGTTTTCTTTTTCTATTTATATGGCATTGTAGACAATTATTTGCAGAGTTAGATTAATTGAATTGAGTTTTCCCATTGAGGCGTGTCCTCGTATATCGTCTCTGCGGAGACTTTTGAAGTGTCTTCGGACACACGCTTCGGCATCGATTGTGCTTCAACACTTCCATGCGAGCCCTAACCCAAGTTAAGCTTTCAAAATTTGGTGGCTGTTCCTGAACGTCATGAGTTGTAACTCTGGGGCCACCCAGATTAATTTCATTTGGTGCAAGGAACTCATCATGCCTGGTTTTCTAAAGATTAATGAAGATTTTTCAATGATTTTTTTGGGATCAAAAGGTTAGTCTCTGAGCATTCTTCATTCAAGTCATGCTTTTGTACAGTTTTGATCACAACAATGGATTCTTATAGTCATTAGATATTTTTTTCAAGAAATTTGTTAAAAAGTACGGACCTTTGGAGAGATCTTCCTATGATTTCATATTAGAGCATGATTTCCAATCAGAACTGATTATTAGGATACAATTTCTCTGCTGAAAGGATGCCTTGTCCTGTTTTGGAATCTGTCCCCTTTCTATGGGACATCTAGTCTTGTTCTTCTGAGAAATCACATTCAAAAGTGATTTGTTTAGAGCTACTGCATTCTTTGGTGTTATTATTTGGAGATCACGATGTGAATTTAAGATTACTGTTATAAAAAGTGCTAATTTATTTGACACTTTCGAAGAAATTGCAATTGCCGGATTCATATTTGCAAGTTTTGGAAGCTATAAATATTTTTTCATGTACAGTTTGAAAGTTTTTTTTTTTTTTTTTTTTTTTTTTTTTTTTTTTTTTTCACGGTTGGGGTTGGGGGGCGTTGAGGGTGGTTGTGGTGTAGGGCAGCGTTTGTGTGGTTGATTTTTATTTTTTGGGCCTTTGCAGAAGGAACTATGGGTAATAATTGATGGAACTGAAACACAACCAAGAGACTAAACAAAGGAAAACTAACAATGCTAACATTATAAGTTGGATTGTAAACTTAGTGGATCCAGTTTTTCAACTTTTAGGACGTAATCAAAAGGAAGCTGTGTATTGCTAAGGAACACAACAAAGCAAGAAACGTAAGGAAAAGAACTGCGACAATAAAACTTCAAAATTAAATTAAATTTTGATAGTTGTATACAAGAAATTTTAAAGATAAAACAGCATTGATAAATCCAAGGCTCACCCTCTTCAGTCAAATAATCCATTAATAACCTTGCAAAAATATCAGTAAGAACTTCTGCCTCGGGAGAGAAGCTTGACTGGGGACAATTGAAATCAATCTTGACATAAGCCTTGGGGGTCAAGAACATGGTATCTGGTTTGTACCATAATCTTGAGAAGGCAGACTTCCTTAGTAAAACAGGAAATTGAACCTGATCATATGAACAATTATATTAGATACAGTGATACACTTAAAAATGAAAATTGCTACCAAGAATTATTCGGACGTGTCTCTGTTTCTCACATACCTTCTCTTGTACATCTTTAAGTGCTAGATCGGTGGGAATGAATACATTTGGTGATGGTAAATGTAGATTTACATAAGGAGCTGCCTCTACCCATTGCTGCAAAGCATAAAAATTTGAAGTTCATCAAGTTACTCCACACAGGTATACTGACCTCTAGAGCTGTCAAAAGGAAGGCTCTAAAGGAGCTTGAATCTGTATTTATTTAATTTTACCACATCCAAATTCGGATTTAGATCCCATTAGGATCCAACTACCTTAAGCCCCACCCCACCCAGTTAGTAAATCTTCAAGCTACGTCCGCCCAAATAGGATCTGAATATGTCTTGGATCCAGATTTTGATCTGGAACTGTTTACAGAATCCAAGTCTTAACTTAGTATTCTCTTAAATTACCAATATTACATGTCGAGTGTATATTCTCAAGGAACTATTTCCCATGCATTTCACTCAAAAATGGTAGTATTATTAGTTTATTACTATTTGTATGATATTTTAAATTCAAATAAAGAGCAACTAAAGTTCAGACGGCCTAATAACAATCTGACAGACCATGGGTCCAAGATCTGGATCCATCTAATTTATACAATGGGATTTGAACCTAGAGGCCGGCAGGTATTGGTGGTGTTCTTTGTGTAACAAGGGTGAGGTTCTATTTATTTTTTATAAGCATGTGGGTGTCTGTGATTTCAATGAAGCAGAGGTGTTAGCTATCTTAGAAACTCTTCGGTGTTTCTCGAGACTATTCCATGGTGAGCTTATTGTTGAGAGTGATTCTTCTAATGCCATTGCGTGGGTGTCTAATTAGAGGCAAACCCATGGAAATTACAATTTCTCTTTAATGAAATTTGTCTTCTATCTTCTAGATTCAGCGTTGTCTTCCACCATGAACCTAGATTGGCCAACTCTTTGGAAGATGCTTTGGCCAAGCAGGGGGTTGAAAGGTTGAGGGCAATGTAATGTAATGGTTAGGAGGTTGAGGGTACATTCCTCTTGTACCTTTTTTTATTTTTCAGTTGCTTCTTCTTGTATCCCCTTTGGCTTTTTAATATAAATTTTTGTTACCGATCAAAAAAATAATAATGGGATATTGAACTTGGATTTAGAACAGATCCAACAGGGCCAAATACAAGCCATAGCCAGCGCTAAAGGAGCTGCATCTAACCAAAACAGGGTGGATTCCAGCCCATTGACCGCATTCATTGATCTGAGAGCGAGTCTTCTTCAGAAAGATGATCAACGATATCACAAAATACCAATAAACTAGAATAAGAAAAGCTCCAAAAGAACATTAAGGGTCATTTGCCTTTTACACATAGGACAGGAAAATGGATTTTAAATATTAATGTTACATATGCCAATATTACACATGTAAACACATTACCATGTTTGTCAAAATCACCATTTTCACATAAGTTAATGAGTACGTACAATGGTTTTAGATGTATTTGGATGTTTTTCACAAATTTCTCAAAATCCATGAAGATTTAAGATATGAAACTAAACGCCTTGATGCTTATCTTTAATAAGAAAATATTGAATGATTTCGATCATGAATTGGGGGCCAACAAAAGTGCAGAAAATTAGATACATAGGTTGGGACTTTTTTCGCAAATTACTCAAAATCTTGGAAGATTTAAGATAATCAGCTTCAAGGTCTTTGGGTTTATTAGTTCAATAAACAAATTGAACAGTTTCAATTACAAATATGGGGCTCACAGGAATTGAAAAAAAAAAAGATAAATGGGGCAGATGGGGCCCACAGGAAAAAAAATCACCATGTGAGAGATTGCCCTATTGCCTTTTGCAAGAGGGGTGTGAATTGAATCACATTTACACATGTATAGGTGTGAAATTTTTGGTGTGTAAAAGGCCTTATTTATACACTATTTTCACACCTCATTATGCATCACATGCATAAATGAGTACGAACCTACATGATGATGCATAACCATTACGCATATGAATTGCTTACATATGTAAATGGCTAAAAAGTGCAAACAAATGACTCCTACGATCATGATCACATTTCATCAATTGTATAACAGTAAGCAAATTAGGAAAAGAAAGGAATACTACAAATAGAAAATCATAAAATGTGACATGTAAATGCAACAACAAACCTGTATTGTGGCTCCAGATGTTTTCTCAACAGAGTACGCAGTTCCATACCACGGCTCAACCATGCCTGTAGATCCTTCAAACTTCTTTGACTCCCAAAAGATTCTGTTTTTGGTAAAATTCATTTTCTCAACCAACTAAAAAAGAAGCTTTGAACAATATATACAATTAATGGACTTCATATCATCATCATCAAAGCATTGTCCTGACTCCAGACTATGTTGGGGGTCAACTACATGAATTTTGTTCCCCCATTCCAATCTATCCTAACTCGAAAGCCAAATCATCAGAAGGGGTACACACTTACACTTCTTTAGATCTATCTTACTACTTATTCAAAAAGAGCTTATTGTGAAGGTTTAAAAGAAAGGAAGAACCTAGTGCATTGGCTAAAACATATTGTGAATTGCTTGTCACTGAATGCAAATACATTGGTATCTAACCATTTCGAAGTTCACATAGATTGGGTAATAATGGACACTGTTACAGGGTGATACAGAGTAATACAAACCCATTCAGGCAACATGGAAGCAATTTTCCATTTTTGTTTGATTACCACTTTTTTAAAGATAAAGTTGGGGAAATGCTACTTCTGAGTGATCAAGGTCATGTTTGACCATTGAGCACTAAAACACAATTATAAGCACCACTTCACATGCCTGCATTCTGAGCCAACTTGTGCGATTTTGAGACATTTCTTCAATGTTTTACTATTAAAAGTCTTTAATATCTCAAGTACCCAACTTTCTTCTTGAGGTTCATTACAATAATAACACCATTTTCCTACTTCTCAATTCCATATCTAGTTAATTCTTTTTGCTTCTTTGCATCGACTTTTTTCTTTGTTCTATTCTTTTGCTTCTTTGCATCAACTTTTTTCTTTCTTTTTTCCTAGTTTGTTTAGAAAGGATGCCTAAACATGTTGTGGTTATGGACACAGATATGGGGATTGGGAACATGACTGCACTTTTCAGAATCCAAGATAAGGAATGGATATGGCTATCCTATTGACATGAGATTTCATATTTCATAATAAGATTTTTATACAAAGTAGTTCTTCTCTTACATTAAACAGATTAATGGTCACAGTTATTTTCATTCCTTTTGATACAAGTCTTGATCTTTTGCATGCTATGGGAAGTTCAGGTGCCAAGCCATTAGATACTTCACTGGAATGGAACAAAAGGTTTCTACAGATTACAGATCAACTTTAGAAGATCTGAAGGCATTCCAAACGTTAGTAACTTTAATTTATTTATTTGATCATCTCAAGGCCAGACTTACTGCATGTAGTTAATTGTATTAAGGACTTGCACTCATCTAAGACAGGCCAGGCCATATGGAAAGAGAGAAGCTGATCTTGAGAGTTGAGACTTGAGAAACATTGAAAAATTTGCCAGGGAAAAGATATTACAACAATCATTGAAATCTATGTGTATCTGGTTTATTGGGCTATTCTGTAGATGATAGATGTTCCACTACTGCATTTTCCACATTTGTAGGAGGTAATCTAATTAATTGGAAAGCAATGAAGCAAACAATTGTTGCATGGTCAATTACAGAGGCAGAGTCTAGAGGAATGGTAAACGCTACTTGTGAAATGATTTGGTTGAAACAATTAATGAAGTAATTGGGTTATCCTATACCAGAACACTGCACTGTGTCAATTAGGCTGCAATGAGTATTGCGTCTTGTTTAGGTGCAGGCTTTGAAAGCAATACCAAATCGAGGCAAACTCTGAATACTAGATATGACACCAAAATAACAGGGGTCAAGTTCAGGCAGTGAGACGATAGGGGATAAGCTTCATCGTAGGGAAACAACCCAGACCACCAGCTAAGGCCCCTAAATGACTGCTCAGTAATAAAGAAGGTTGCAGTGCAGAGACAGCCAAGAGGCTTGCCTAGAAGCAGCCATCCTTGAAATAGTGCGTAATTGCTCACTATTTCATGGGAGGACAAGGTAGTGGCCAAACTTATCCGCACACCATTTATGAGATCTGAGAATCAATTGGCAGATATTTTTGCAAAGGCTGTTCCAAGAATTCAATTACAAAGTCTATCTAGCAAATTGGGTATGATTGATATCTATGCACCAACTTGAGGGGAGTATTGAAGATTAATATAAGACAATTTTTGGTATACTAAGACTAGGTTTTAATTTACAGAACTTCAGGGACTTTATGCAATTTCTGAACATAGTTACAGCTTCCAGTAGGGGGTATTGCAATATTGTAGAATTTTCTAAAGATAAAAGAGTGCACCATTAAGTGTAAGTGCATGATTTCTTTTCTTCCATTTTTTTTAGTGGTCTTTCTTTCAACTTTCTTCACAAAAAAAAAAAAAATGCACATATATATTATGTACGTAATACATTTCTTCGTTTTCTTTATAAGTGCACCTAATATTAGGCTCCAAACAGGGTTGATCCCAGTGTAAGACTTGCAATTAGACTACATTTTCTAGATTCATAGCTTCTTTATTTTATAAGTAGAACACATTAAGCCAACCCTAGATTGATTGGATATATATACATAGATGGATAGAGAGAGAGAGAGAGAGAGAGAGAGAGAGAAAGAGAGAGAGAGAGAGAGAATCTAGATTTTACAATAATCTAGTTTTTTCCTTATGTAGATTCTAGATTCAGTTATCAGGGCTCAAAAAAAAAAAAAAAAAAACCATGGCTCTATGTGTTGATAATTGATATAGCTAATAACAATACATTTCGTTTTCTAGACTACTCATGCACCCAATGAACCATTACCTTGAATATTTGCTGTGTATGTTGGAGAATCAGTAAGGTCAACGAAATCCATTGGAAACAATACAAGTGACACGCATTTTCGACTGACCGACGCACTGCTGATAACTATTGAGCTTCTCATATTAAGTTCATCAATCTCACAAGATCTATACTTACACTTTGATGAGTAGCGGCAATTGGTACTCAGTACTCACAATGTTCAACATGGCCTGTCACTAAGCAGAAACAGAACTTCATGCAGCATTGAGTGTTGTTTGGACACAAGACACAACTTGATACTGGATTTTAAATCCCACAGACTCTTTTTTTTTTTTTTTTGGCTCATTAGTGGGATTCAGTCCCCAGACATCTCACTAGCAGGAGGTGCTAATCAGCATACCAGTAGCAGTGTTGGCCTTTATAATGTTTCAAGTAATCAACAGGAAAGATTTTGAATTATTTTGAATTATTGGACCCAACAAAATTGTCAAACACCAAATCATGCGAGCTGTAAATTTCATGATTTCAGCTGGTCTTTTAATCTAAGTTTCTTGTTGCATGTAAAAAAAAAAGATTTTTCTTGTTGCAGGTAAAAAAAAAAAAATTTGATTTCAGAAGGTCTGGCAAGACATTGTGTTTGCAAGGTGGATGCATAAGCAAAAAAAAGCACTATGATCTAACATAAACCGGTCTACGTATGTGACTGAAACCATAGGTTTTAGCAGCATGATACAAGAATCTGCAGCACATGCTGCACATTGACGCGTGGACAATTTTCTGCTGTAGAAACTCGGTAGTTTTAGAATCTCTCTTCAGAAATCCACTGTCTCTTTTCCAATGGAGTATGCATAAAAGGTAGTTACAGTTCTACTAACTCAATGCATCTATATTTTTTTCTCTTCTGATTCATTTCATTTCATCTAGAATCACCAGGTTTTTTTTCTTTGGAAGAATGAAAGAAACTAGCAACTTGTAGTATAACACTTTGGGTAAGAAGATTTTGTCACTAATGATGAAAATATTAATGTGACAGCTTATAACTTTGGATGGGCAAAGAGTGAAAAAAAGTGAAGACAGGAATCCATCAAAGAAGGCCCCATTTATCACCTGAAAATCAAGCTTAATCTACCAGAGAGATCCACATTGCAAGGCTACCTGACATTGTCTGGAGTGAGCTCGTCCAGAAACATTTGAATGGTGGCAGGGACAAACTTACGAGGCAAATCAGCTACCAGCCAATCTTCCGGAGGGTATAACTGAAAGAAAATTTCTTAATTGTCACCTAACAGAAGTAATATATATAAACTGGCAAATCATTTACTGTTTCAGAAATGTAGAAAAAAAAAAATGTAAGATCATGTAACAAGTGTGACTAGATGCCTACCGATCAGTGAATAACAATTAAGCAAAAGTCAGATTCTGTATGAGTAAAAGACTTTTTCTCTATAATTATAAGATAACATAAAGGATTAGAACAAACGTGTCATTTGCCCCTCGGACCAAGTCAACTCATGAAGAGACTTTGGTCAAGTTACCTCTAGTAGCGGCCATTTCATGAAAATACCTGATTTTTTTATTACTCATTAAGAAAAAATCCCTAATCTACAAGTTAAAGCCAATTCAAAGGGTGAATGACCATATAAAGTAAAGTTATTTCCCTACCATTAAATAGAAAATAATTGACAACTTACATGCATACTTGAAGCGATGCGAACCACATAATCACTAGGATGGATTTTGTCTTGATAATGAAACATCGTCTCATAGACAGCAGAAAGCTACATGAACAACAAAAATGCTCTTATGAACTTCGATCTTAAAGAAAAGTGATGAGCATTACAACCATAATAGGTTAACTATCTAAATTCTAAAAGAGTAAGACAAACACATAAAGAAATGATCAAATCCATACATTCATACTGGTATAATTACACAACCCATGTTGTAAAGCCATTATGGCCCACATAAGTTCATGGTGGATACTTGGGTGTAGGCATTGCATAGAAATGGCATATGGCTCAAGTATCACCATGATTTAATGATCACAACCATCTCAAAAGGGAATAAGACTTCGATAATGAAGATGAACCATCTCACGAGGGGCCGCCAAAATAGACAGCTAAAGCAATTTGGTACAACCATTTATTTTGCATAGTCTTAATTGAATGGCTATGACAATCAAATCAAGATGAAATTCAGGCCATATTTAATCTATGGAATCCCCTTCCTATCCAACCATCTGCCATACATGCAAAACAAGACCTTAAAAAATGGGCTGCAATATAACAGTTTGACGAATCGTTATAATACACAGACAAAGGTTTGGTAATTCGGTAAATTTTTGCGGATCATACCACACATAACTAAATGCAATCTTAACCTAATGGGATCCAATTTGAAAGTGAAGGTGGGGGTCAGAACCGGATCCGGATCTGGATCCATCTGATATGTTCTGGCTAGATCTGGATCCACCCTTTACAAAACGGATCTAGTTCTGGATACGACATGGTTCCATCCCGGACTGACCCGTTTGCAATCCTAGACAAATTAATTGATCGGTTGATGTAAACGGGGTCCAGTGCACTTGTTCAGAAAAAAAAAAATTACACCGTTGGAAAGACAGTGTTAAGGTGGTGTTAAGCCCTGTGCAAGAGAAGGCAAAGTCACCCACTTAGGAGGGAAAAGAACCTAAGAAAAATTATATAATTCATGCACTTTCTGGGAAAGAATGGGTTGTTTTAAGCTCAATGCTTAAAAAGGCTGGAGCCTTTGATAAAAAAAAAAAGAACAAGATATCTTTCCCGAAGAGGACCTTCCCAGTTTGCCGACTATGAGAGATATAAGCATACGTTGTTGGTATTATGCCAGGTGCAAGTCATCTTGATAGGGGATCTTATCAAATGAAACCGAAGGAAGATGCAGAATCGAATGTGCAAGTGGGAATGGAATGTTCAAGAAGGGGATTTTTTGCAACATTAGGGCACGTGTATCGATAACCATGAGAGGGGGAAAAAGAGTGAATATCTCTTTCCAAATCTAGATTAGATTGCATGTTGGGTTAAAACTATCTCCTTCCATATCTGGATAACTATCAGGGAATGAAAACTTTTGTCTCACAGTCACTTCCGCAAGTTGCTAGGTTAAATACAGGATTCCCCTTCCAGCCATTCAATTCAAACATCAGACTGATCTCCTTCTTCACACCCTTGGAACTGTCTGCTTTCTAACAAGTTAATAGTCTAACTTTTTCAGTAGGCTAGTCTGTCTACAGTTCTCTCTACCTTGATGAAAGTGTAAACTATTCTTCAAGAAACCATTTTCATTAGAAAAAAATTAAGAGGGAATTCAGTATAAGCTTTTGGAAAAGAAATCAATCATGTAATGTACTGCAAACTCTACGTTTCCTAGAAGTAAGACATGAAGCAAGTTCGTAGCAACCAAAATTAAATCTACAACTTGATTCCAAGATTTATATATAACAAAATGTTAATGTTAATGAATAGAGCCTAAAGATTCTGGAACTTGAGTAATAGAGAACAAAGATTCAAAATTATCCGTGAACCACATTGTTGCTCAGGAAATCAATTTACAAGGTCTAGATATAGAGTAACCAAGATACTAATACCTCATCAAAAATCCATTTCTGTACCCCAGACTTCTGTAACAGGATAATATATTTGAACAATAAACCAACAATGTCACTCATATGATCTGCAGTCCATTCAGAAAATGCATTGACAAAACTAAAATGTGAATACCAAGTTATATTAAAATGCCTTAAATTTACGAAGACAGAAGTTAAAAATCTCAATCTAAACATAAAAATATAAATTTTAAAAAATTCTTGAAAGTCCATAAAAGATAGTAATACCAGATAAAATCCATCATACAAAAAATATAACCAATAAAAAAGTAAAACTAACCGTGACCCGCATCAGTGAGACCTATAACTACTTCAAAAAATGAAAACCCGCTACTCCAATCCCCTTCTGTAGCAAACAAGCTCATAGCCCATCCTGCAATGTTTCAGTAGCCATCTATGTTAGAAGATCACTACTTTTATGAATATTCCAAGAAATCTCAAATTAAGAAAAAAAATGAGGTTTTTTTTTTTTTTTTTTTCAAAAGACCATGCTGCTACTTATGCAAACAGTGGTTCAGCCTGTACTCCACTTGGATGCATTCTAATAATGAGAAAAGGAAGAAGTGCAAAAGGTCTATATGGACTGGCAAAAGGGCGAGCAGAAAATGTGTCATTTGATTATCTTAACCCTTGATTTTCAGGTCTCAAAGTCGAAGAGTTTCATCTGCTAGCTGAACTGCCCATTTTTGTGTTTTTCCACGATCAATCCAACAGTGACCAAAAATAAGACTAGTGCAAAATTGGGGTAGTGCCTGGGGCTAGCAATTGTGAGCGCATAGCATTGAACACAGGTGAGCCCAAAGGGGCATGGCTGCTCTATAGTAAAGATATACCATAGCATAGCATTATGGCCTTTATGCTTAAAACTGGAAGTCTTGAAGAAGGATGTGATATGGACATGTTCCTATTTTTAAGTATGTCGGTAAGTATGTACCAACAACCACTTTCCCATGTACATCTTGGTATAATGCTATATTTCACATTTACCCATTCAATGATGCGGCCTTTAGATCCCCCTCCCCTCTAAACTAGCATGCATCCGAGTAAGTGCCACAATGCCGGTTGCAACAAATTCTGATGATTTCTCTAAGAGCAGTCAATTTTCTAGTGGAAATAGGTCACATATAGGAACACCATATGGAGCCCACCTTCATCAATCCAAACAAACTAACCCATTTTCCCAGGGAAAATGGTCACACGCCCAAATTAATGCTCATCCAATTGACACCCTACAGCCTCACGGTTGAAACAGCGAGAACCGTCCAACTGAGATACAGGCTCTCATCAAAATGTTATAAAACCAATTATGCATCTCACAGAACCTGAAAACTAAAAGTTCTCTTTCAGATGACAAAAGGTCCATTTTGCATGTGAAGTTACAAATATCAGTAAAACTTTTTAATTAACAGTGGCTTCACTGAAACGGCAGATATATTATTTTCCAAGAAACAGAATAAAATAAGAAAATCCCCAGAGGTCAGCGATATTTGAAGTATAGTCCCAACACAATGAGACCATCCCATCCCAACCTAGATGCTTTGGTTGACATTACAACAATTTCTTAAAAAAGCTTCATGAGTCCAAAAATGATGTGACAAGGATGTCTGTGTGAGAACAAAAGTGGCAAAAATCCGTCAGAGAAAAATTAAAAAGTAAAGTGATCATATATCCTGCCATAAAGGCATTCAGGAACAGTAAGCACAATCCAGCAGAACTAAACCTGATGTATTATATAACAAATATGGAAGCCATTGTTGGATTCTACAATCAAGTGCAAGACCGAAATGCTTTTGCATCTGATGATAGATGAATAAGAAGGACGCTCGCTTCTGAGCTACAAGTATAACCCAAAATTTTACCCAAAAAAAAAACAGTATAACCCAAAATGGTTTGCTCAAAATAAGATGTGGAGTCAAGTGTTTGCTCAAAATAAGATATGGAATAAATAACAAAAATTGCAACTTTGATAAGCTTAGTATAAATACATTAATTGATGAAATCAGGTTTCTATCGTAAACCGATGATTGGTTAATGTATTAACAGAAGGATTATATGACACACTTGGACTCTATGACTATGTAATCAAGACTTGAAGTAAGCATAAGTAACAAATAATTGTCTATTTTCCACTTGTTCGTCATTTCCATGCATCACAGAATATGAAAAGCCAGGAAATACAAATTTTAAAGCAAGAGGCATTAGTCCAAAAACATGAGAAAGTAGATGCTGAACTTACCAAATGTTCTCAAAACAGAAAAAAGAGAGCCTTCCCCTTCATGTCCAATAAGGTGGCCAAGATACCTAGTGGGCCCTTCTTTGTAATAGCGTATGGTGGGAGTAATTGGCCACATAATTCTCAATGTATCACCTTGCTCTATTTTGACAGCTTTAACAAGAATCTGCAATAAAGAAATGAAAATAAGATGAACTGAAACAAAGCTTTTTAAGCACGTACCATTCAAAAAATAAATAAATAAAACTTTTTTAAGAACGTACATGGTTTCCCATTATAATTAAGAATCAATGTATACTTCAAAAAACTATGAGACAAGGACATCAGAAATACCTGAAGGTGCTCAGGGTTACAAGGATGGCCAGGAACATGAAAAGAACTTAGTTGGGTATTTCGAATTCCCTCGAATTTTTTTTCCACCAGGCTTTGGATTTCATCAAGGCTCTCTTGTATCATCCAATGTAGAATAGCATTAGCCGCAAAGATTTTTATAGGTTACCACATAATTATCTTTCAAGCATTTGCAAAACAAAGGTTTACCTTTTCCACATACAACCAGATGCATTAGGTTGGCTGAATAATTCTTTTCATAAAATTTAATCAGCTCCTCTCTTGTATCAAGCCCTTTTGCTTTTGGACCAACCTCCAATGTATCCCAACTACCTAGTGTTCAGCACCTCTTATGTAAGTAAGAATAAAGAAGGGTGAAACCCAGTGACAACATACAAAGAAGCTTAGGAGACAGAAGTTTCACTATTAATGGGGAAAAATGCCTCTCTCTCTCTCTCTCTCTCTCTCTCTCTCTCTCTCGTCGAGAGAGAGAGAGAGAGAGTATTCACATCATAAATAAAGTCACAAGTTTTGGCGCCACTTTAACTCGTAAGTGAAGTGTTAAAAAGGAAAACTATATACAACGGTATTTCTATAGAGTATACATTTTGGTATTCTCCAAGACTCCAACTCCACCTCAAGCTGGTGCATGATGTCAATCATGACCAACCTGTCTCAATGCGAAACCATGATAGAGCTTTTGTGAAGTCTCTGCTAATCAGACCCTTTTGATTTCAAAATCTAAGTGAAAAATGATACTTAACTTCAAAAAAAGAAAAATTAAGTACATGAACCCATAAGAGATGCTTGCTCAAATGAAATGGACCCCAACACAGTATACTTAGTGCATGGAGGTATGTAAATGGCAACCTAAGCATCACAATGCATCAGAATAGGCAACATAACTAACTGTTTCAATGGAAACAACTCAAACGATGTTCGAGCCATAATACTCAACTTCAAACATAGTTGACCATATAACGGAACATTCCAGATTCTAGCCGCTCTAAATGCCATTTTGAAAAATAAGCGATGATAAAACATTTAAAAAATTAGGAAAAAAGGTAAAAATAGTGGAAAGTAGAACCAACACGTAAAAAGTATGTTTTAATATTTTATATCATGTAACATAACCTAGACTACAAATAGATACTTCTAAATGCCAAATAGTTCAATGTTTATACGTCTAGGTCAAGAATAAAATGAAAAGATCAATTAACAAGCAAGCACACATATAAGAATGATTAAACAGAATTTTTTGCCAGAGGCACACAAACTGTGGCAAGTTGATTTTCAAGGTCAACCACAACGTCCACCACAACCACGATTTTGAACTGTCCCACACTAATGGATTTATAGCGATAGACAGAGATTTCAGTCAGCTGTCAATAGAATCCAACTCTTAAATTGGCCAAAGAAAGAAGAGGGTAGTGTGGTTTCCTCTAAAAATTCAGTATGCTAAAGATTCTCTCCACTAATTTTTAAAATAGAAGAGTTCAGAGACTTTGTAGGGTGCACCAGCCAAACCAAATACAAAAGGACTTCAGGATCTCCCATCTACAAAAATAAAAATAAAAAAGGTCAAATAGACATTGATAACGATCTAATCAAAGGCGACAAAATGAACAATTAAAATGGAAACTTTAGCCTTTATCTGCCGACAGTCCATTTCATGACCCTAGACTAGACAGCTGCCAACATTCAATGACTCTGATCTTTTGCAGATGGATAAATCATGAAGTCCTCTTGTAATGGTGCCACATGTCCATTTCAAAATAAGTAGAGAAAGTACTGCAGGACCAGTAGAGGATCAATTGAATCGCACAATGCAGGATTCAAATGGAGGTCTTCTACGTGATGGAGAATATGGATGGGTTCCTTCGGTTCCTTTTCAAAGTCTATGAAATTACCATCTAATTCCAAAATCAAACCAGCGGCTTATTATCTCATATCCTTAAAAAGTCATTGATTTTAAATCAATGCTGATTTAGAAAATTACAGAATTTGCCTACAGAAAAATAACTTTTTTTCTGCAGAAATTGAGTTATGCAGACATGCACAAAATGATTGTCATGGTGTGAATGGAAAACAAAAGTCAAGGCAACAACAAAGAGGAAGAATAAAATGAAAAAAAAAAAAATGTATAACATTAAGCATCTATAACCTAAAATGAAGCTCATCAAGACATCCAGATGAAAATCCTATAATGGTAGAAGGTTAAAAATGCTTACCTGTATTAAACTTATGATATGGGTGACCCTTTGCGCATAAATGCTTTTGAAGCTGAAGAGAACAATCAATATGTAAACGGATTAGTTGCTCCTTATAAGGTAATAAACAAATGGGAGAGAGGGCTTCCATTGGGTAATAAGCACAAAAATAAAAGAAAATGAATAAAAGAAAACTAGGAAAGAAAACAGAAAAACTCATGTACATGAAGGAACACATGTTTCATGTTCATGAATGTATAGCTATTTTAATTATTACAAAGAAATAAAACATGACCAACAGAGATGAACATCTATAAAATTAAAAAGGGCGGCAACAGTCCAATAGCCCATTAAACATCAAAACAACATTAATTGTGAAAAACAAATAGACTACACTAGAAAAAGGATTGAGTGAAAAGTGAACAGAAAGTAAGTTCTCATACATTGCTTTGTGTTTATTCAGTTTAACAATTATTGGATAAACTTCGTACAAGTACTTGGTATTTTAATAATAATAACACTCGTTGGAAATTATTTAAGGGAACTTGCACTTAAAGTTCTGCCTTGGTAGACCTCCTGACTGACCAAGTTGTCCCACTAGGTCATGTCGGAATAGCTGTTAGTGGGTTATCGCTTATCAGGCCCAGTCCAACTTGTCATTTCTAGCTTATTGAACAAAAATGGTAATATTGCTCCTCCATTGATTAAAATTTTTTATATTTGAGAAGCGTCATGATCATCATACAATAACCCTTCAATTTATTCAAATAAACAATTTGAACACCTATTGATTCTAGCAGCCCATCATCATCATCTCAAACCCATGAACTGATGATAGTCCAACAACAATCGTCAACTACTTTTATAAACTCGTCATCAAATAATGAATGTTGAACCAAGAATAATGGTATAAATCTAAATTTATCCTAAAGTTTTTTCAAAACTCTGTGTGTGTTGTTTCCAACAAGGTTCACAAGCAACACAAAGTAAAATGAATGATACCTGATTCATTCTCCAAACATCAGACAATATATTTTGTTGATTCTCTGGATAAGTGAGAAAGAAAAAAGAAAAAAAAAAAAAAGAAGAGGAGACTCAGACTAGTTGCTTGACAGTTGATAAAATTTCTAGAAGTTTCACATCATAATTTCCAAATAGCATATTACCCGAATCAACTGCTTTTATTTCCCTCAAAGTAGCATCAGGAGACATCAATGGCTTGATAAAGAACTGTGCAAATCTGGGTGCCAGATCGCAAACTCACAAATCACTACCGTATCAGAAAAATGAAAGATAAAAGAAATGAATCAGAAAAATTATTAGAACATCTATGTACCTGTCCAGGGCCTCTTCGAAACAGCCATTGTTTACATCAAAAAAGAAATTTGTGTGTTCAAAAGATGTAAAGGCATTTGTCATACCACCATTCTGGGCATCATTGAAGTCACCACATAAGCAAAAAAGATGATTAGCAATGAGATAGCAATCTCATAAGGATTACATGGTTGAATGGAAGGACAATACAGGCAGAAAAGAAATCTAAAATTTACTTACAAAGCATTTTCAATTTGATGATAATTAAGTAAAAAACATGAGCCCAGTGACGAAAATTTCTGACTAAGGCTTCATGGAGACATATATTATCCATCCACTTCCATCACAATTCCAAGCATGATTCCAACCAAAGAGAATGTTACACTGACAAGTGCGATATCAATTATCAAGACCAATTACCTATCACAGGGGAGGTTTCTGAGTCTTGACAGCTATGTGAGGCTTCAAAGGGAATATGAGGGTTTTTATTTTTTTATTTTTTTATATAACAGGAATATGAGGTAATTGCCAACATGTTGATCCTCTTGGTGATGAAACACACTGACAGTTGACCATGAGAAAGAAGACTGGCTACAGATCAAACATAAGAATATAGACAAGGAAACTGGGATGTCTAAAGTAAACATGTAGCAGAATAACCCTCTGATGCACTTATGGAAGGACTCCCAAAGTAGGGCCCATACACCAGTTGTATAACCCATGTTCCAGTCCATCTCCTCTCCATTTATTTTTTTTGATGGTTGTTTATTAGACTCAAAATAGGAGTCCTACTATAGAAAGCCTTTGGCTTGTCTTTAGTGCTTAGGATCTTGTTTCCTATTATTATTTAATAGTCTACATTAGTCAGGTTTTAGTAATTTTCCTTAATAAATATGGTGTAACGTCATGATCAAATATTCATGACTTGGAATAAAAAGTTTCTCTTTGGGGTTTTCTGCAGAAACTGAAAGTGTTCTGTTTGAAACTCTCATTGTGCAAGATCTGCAAAAATCTGTGCACTCTTCCATTTTGTATGGTTCTGCTTCTGTTGGATTTTACCACAGTTTGGTGATCAGATCTCCTTAAATGCTTAAGTATCAATTATTGCCACTTGAAATCAGTTGAACAGATTGGTCGCCCAAAACCTGAGTTTTAAGACTGTTTCAGTCCCCACTTGGTAGTGACCAAGCTGAATCGTGAAACTTGATGTTGAAATTGAATTGGATTTGACTCGGATGGTCACATAGAAATAAATAATGAAAATTAGGTATCACCAACTCTGCTAGTCAACCAAGTGTAACAGGAATGGAGAACTCTAAACATGATGCCTGGATACTTCAAAATAATCAGCATTTTGTTAGCTCATCTTTTTTTATACTTCATTTTTATGTGTAAAATACATGTCATCGCCCCACCCATGGCATGTCCTTATCATATCCATTCCATATTAGGGCATCATAGATATCTGAGGAGGGTGCAAGTGAAAATAACTACAAGACCTGAGCTCTCCACTAAGGTATACGAGTCATACCTCTGCTATGTACTTTGAATAGCTGTCTTCCAATGGATACTTCTCACTAGCATAAAACAGCATATGCTCTGCAGGCAAGCATCACAAAATATTTGATGATCAAATCCAATACTTAAATCTACAAATAAGTACATTAATAAGGTAGAGTGAAATGGCTGACATTTGATGCACAATTTTTACTCAAGATTAGAACTAGTTATTTAAATTTAAATAACGATGCAGAGCCAAAACTATGTCAAGGCTACATTTGGCTCGTTGAAGTTCTAGCCATTTAAAAGGCAATAAAAGAAAATTTTCTGATTACCAGATTTCAGATTCCATTATATAAGAAAGATGGGAAGGGTCCAAGCAGAGCCTAAGATCATCATGCATGGACTGCACATCACTCTGCCCCTCCCAATCCCCCCACCCCCAAAAGAGCATTTGAAACTGAGAAGTAGCATGCATATCTGGACCACAAATCGAAGGATGTCCAAGTCCAATGTTTTGACAAAACAGAGAGCCATATATTCTCTGCACACTTGAGGTGGCTTGAAAATCGGAAATCATTGTCTTTTTCTTGCCATCCAAAAACAAAATATTAGAGCTGATATTGTTCTTCATTTGTGGGTGAGGAGGAGAAGGAGAGAGAGAATCCCAGCATATGTATTTTCATGCCATCAAAACAATACTCATCTGTCCTACCAAAACATTCAAAACCATAATGTGTGGGGTATATCCAAATGACAACTTCAACACAAGCATTGAAGAATAGACCTGTCATGTTCCCTCATGGAAAGAAAATCAACATGCTTAGAGAATATCTAAAGGCCTGCGTGGCAGAAGCTTTCGTTAGCTCCAGATTTTTTTTTTTTTTTTTTTTTTGCCGATTGGTAACATGGCTTGAACCCACAACCTCATGTTTTGCACCAAAAACAATATGCATTTCATATTGAGATTTATCCCTTTTTCGGATAAAAAAGATCAGGAGATTTTATAAAGGCAAATGCTTGAATACAACAATGAAATAAATTTCTTTAGTGTTCTGTTTCTTCTGTCATTTTATTTCTTCTCTAATTGGAGCCCATCTTTGTAAATTTTTGAGGACTAATTGCCTGCCTTGGATTTATATGAATTTTATCAACTACTGATCAATTTAAGCAAGAAACTATAGACAAAAGGGAGGGTCTGATATCACAAATAGGATTGCCACAGGGTGGGAAAAGTGGAAAAAACTGTGGAAGTTGTACGATCGTCAAGTGTCCCTCTGAGTAAAAAGCAATTAATAAGATTGCAATTAGACTTGCTTTTTCTATGAGCAGCATGTGGGCAATGAAGAAATGAGAAGAAGTTCAGTCCATGGTGTTCAAGTTAAGTCCATAGTGCTCAGACACAGATTCATAGGTGGATGTGTAGAGTCACAAGAAAAGTCAAAATAAAGAAATAGAAGAAAATATAAACGATCACCATTTGAGATGGTATAACAACATAGAAAAGATTGCTAAATCCATGGAAACACCATTTGAGAGCTTTATCAGCACGCTTACTTGCCTAGATAGCTAGTAGGAGTTATTTCTACATTAGTATCATGTTCTTCCTTTTAAGTGGTCCCAATTTTATAGGAAGTTGATGTGGCCTGTGATTTCAAGAACTAGGGAATCAATCATCAGATAACTGCCATTGCCCTAACGCTCACCGAGAAAGTGCGCAAGACCTTCTAGACCATCCGGATCGCTGGAATAACCAACACGTACATCCATTGATGCGGCCGCCTGGAGATGATAGAATGTCATTAGAATATATATATTCAAGAGAATACAGAAAGAATCACATATCAAACACATGGAGAGCAAAGAGAAAAGATTCAAAACTCCTCCTACAACCAGGAGAAGATTCTGTTTAGACTAGAGAAGAGGAAGAGAAATTGAGTATGTACGGATTTACGGACTTTCTTGATGTCGGGATCGGTTATGATGAGAACTTCAAGGGCGTTGGGGAGGACGATCCGACGGTATTCTCTATCGTCTTTGAGAGGCTTGACGATCTCGACGTCTTCGTTTCGGGCCACCATGGTTCGCATGCAAAAGACAATTGGGTTACTCCTTCGTTGCTGCTCTTCTTTTCCTTTTGAGAAATGTGTTTTCCGGTTCTCACTTGTCACTCCTCTTACTTATATCGGACTTGGAGTCGTCAAATGCTCTCAGCTCTCAAGTTTATAATGCTGGCCTGGCCCCACAACATTTCACGAAATTTTGCGGAACCGACAACATGACACGAAATTTTGCAGTACCCGCCAACGTGGAGAGCCGCACACTTACCTATATCCATGCATGATATTGTCCGCTTTAGCCCACTGACCTTACGATTTTGCTTTCGATGGACGCCCATCAAAAGGCATCATGCAAGATAAGAGTGTAAGTTCTACATATAACCCCATTCACTTTCCTTTCAACTGTCGATGTGGAATTTCGGGGCGTCACACCGCATGCCAAGTTCATCTTTTGAAAAATGTGTGTTGCTGGCCCAGCTGCCAATTGGAACAGTTGATTAGTCATCTATCTACACATTTTATTTTGATCTCAGCATTTTCAGCCGTTGTATTTAACTATACATCTGTTTGGCTTAATAATCTCCTCATTGGCCGAGTAGGTCCTGTAGACTCCACGTGGATCAATAATGTGATCCCATGTCTCGTCCAATCCACACTCGCCATTTATACAAAATTTTACGACAGATATTCCAACGTCTAAATTACTTCCTTTAAATTAAAATGTTAAAAAAAAAAAAAAAAAAAAAAACAATCCTCTAAATTACCATACAAAAATAAACGCCAATTTGTGGATCCCATCACAAGGATTAAAGCATGTAGGTAATATATATATATGCATTTGGATCATATTTAAGTATATCCATCCCTCACCATTTGTGGTGAGGGATACCCCTTTTGAGGAAGTTTCAAATACAAAAGAGAAGTGTAGTTCTCTTTTGTACCTCTCTTTTGTACTTGAAACTTCCCAAAAAGGGTGTCCCTCACCACAATGGTGAGGGATGGATCCACTTGAATATTCTCTATATATATATATATTATAATTTCAAAATACGGACTTTAACCATATATGGGGAGATGCTCTCTCACTGAAGGTGAGGAGCATCTCCCCATCTCTCATCTCATCTTAAATGAGAGATATGAGTGGGCTCACCTTAAATGAGAGATATGGGTGAGGTATGTATATATATATGAAAATGCTCATATCAAAGATATCTCTCACTTTAAATGAGAGATATAAGTGGGGGCCCTCACATTTAAGTTGTTGGCATTGGATATGGATGCGAAGGCCCCACCCAATCTCTCATTTATGGTGAGAGATATCTCTCATAGGAGCATATCCCATATATATAAATATGGGAGATGCTCCTATGAGATATATCTCTCACTTTAAATAACAAGTAAGAGTAAAGGCCCTCACATTTAAGTTGTTGGCATTGGATATGAATATAAGGGCCCTATATATATATATATATATATATATATATATATATATATATATATATATGAGGGACATTCATGTGCATCTATCCCTCACCATACGGTGAGAGAAATTTACATGGCTTTCCCTCTTTCGTCTTTGCACATGAATTTTCTTTTTCTGCATATGACCGTATATGGCTTTTCCTTTTTTGCACATGTAGATTTTCAATTATGTAAGTGTCTCTCATCATAGTCCTATGATGAGAGATGGATGCACATGTGTCTCTTTCATGTTTGTTTTGTTGTTTAATCCGAGACCTGATTCTAATACGAGAAGCTATAAGCCTTATCAACAACCATTGCTTTTGAAGGCATTTGCAGGAAAAGTAGGTGATCATTTGGCTTCTTGACTCTATCTTTCACAAAAAAAAAACATTAAAAAAGGAAATGGCAAAGGCAGCTCGTCATTAGCTTTTGAGTCATCTATCATGTAAAAGAAAGGAAGAAATCTACTGGTTTTAGAACTACTGCACTGGCCTTTTTAGAAAGGAAACGTGAATTTTATGTTGTGGAGTGGATTTGGGATTGAAAAATGTCCTTGTTGCCAACAGGCAGATGAGGGTGGTGTTTTTATTTATTTATTTTTAGAAGAGGTTGGTGTTAGTAGCAGGAGCGTTGTTGACTGGAGATTTTAAGATTTTTGTTTTTTATTTTGGTTAATGACTGCAACGTATTGGAGGAAGAAATAGATATTTTAGAAAACAATAGCAAGTACAAACTATATATATATAAATTTATGTTTTTTTGTCAAATAAGTATGTAAAACAAGCTAATGTGGTTGTTAGAGAAAAATGCATAATAATTTTTAGAATCCGGATGGTTTTTTTTATTTTAAGTTCAACTTTTTTCGGTTTGGAGTGGGCTTCAGCTCCCAGATCACTATACTTACTTGGGTCTGCCCATGTCTCTCTCCCTGTAAATAAAAATAAACAAAGAGCAAAAACCTCTCACTGCACCTTGCTTGCAAGGAATGTTAAGGATTAGTATATTTTGCTACAAGCAATTAGAATTTTAGCTAAAAAAAGAAAACTTTTTTTATGACACACTTGCCTTTTGCCACTCAACCAACTCCCATGTGGAAAAAAATAAGAAGCTGGGTACATTCCTTGTAAATTCTTTTAAAGAAAATACTTAACCGGCCATTCAATATGAAAAAGGAAACTCATAAAGAAATAAAATTTATATACCAATGAAGAAATTAAGAAATAAAAGTAAATATAGAACATAATATCACAAGCGGTATTTAACAATTTCTAAATGAGAAATATAAAAGACTAGCATATTTGTGATGATTACATCATATCAAATCACTGATGTATAATGGTTCAATGGAAAGTTTATAATGGTTCACTGATGTATAATGATTCCAACTCCATTCAAATCATGTGTTTGCATTTGCCTGTAATTGCAGGTGTTTGCATGTGTTTCTCCTTAGGACCCGAACAAGGATATAAGGTGGAAATGTAAATGACTCTGACTCTCCTAGCATTTGATTTATGGCTGGGCAATTATTTTCCACCGAATGTGTATGGATATTTGTGAATATTCACCTTTCTTTAATTTTAGCCACTTCAATAAGGAGTATAGTTTTTAGGATTTTTTGGAATTCAGTTGCATGCAAACATTACATTTTTTTAGAATTCTTTGGAATTTAGTTGTATGCAAACAAATGGGTCCTTGGGTCCATAAATAAAGCAGGATTAATGAATGAGTATTTGTGAATTTTCACAGGAAAGAGATCTTCACCCCTATGTACTTCTTCTTGGCTCGGAAGTCTCTTGCAGATGCAGATCGCTCCAATTTAGATGTTGGAGAATCTAACTAGGTTTGCAATTCGCAGTCAATGGGCAATACTTTCATATATTAGCTTTTTCAAATGCCTCTTTGTATAGGCACAGGTTTGAATTGAAGCTATGGTAGGGTGTGCTTTGTAAACATCTGGATTCATTTAATAAAAGGGCAAAGATCTGATATTAGCATTTTTTTGGATTGTTATCATGCTGAGAAGCGGTTTAAGGAGCATTCTGGCGAATTGATATACTATACCTATATCAATGATGGGAACTGTTCATTTGTTCCAGCATGCGTTTCATAAACCACCAGGTAAATATCACACACATTAGCCGACCCATTTAAATGTTGACCATTTTTTCATATAAAGTTCACTTTAGGAGACATTAAATGAAATGGCTGTTCTCGTGTGATTTCAGTGATCTTGGAATTTTTTGGCAATCTGCCATATAATCCCATTGAATCATAGGTTTGGGATGTAGGGGCACTGATTTTAAGCACTTTGATCATGATGAATTTTCAGGGACTCCATGGTCCTAAGCCTGGCATGGCCTCACCTCCCCTAATCAATATAAACTGCCCCACCTCACCGTACCCATCTGATTTTACCTCACGGCTAGAATTTGGACAATGCCTGCAAAAGAATACCTCCATTGATCAGATGGCTACCCTTTCTTTTCTTTTCCCATCAAGGCCCTCAAGAAAGTCATTCTCTTCCACATAATGCTCCATAGGCCGGGTACTTTTAAGAGTGTTCATAAAACGGTCTGAACCAAACCAGGGCTTGCCCAAGTTCATGGCTCATTTGATTATTGGCCCTACATTAGGCCAGGAAAAGTACAGTCTGAAACTCAGTTCCAGGTCTAGCCCATTTGCAAAATATGTAGACCCACTATGTTGAATGTCAGTATTGTCCTAGGCATTGTCCATTTAAAACTCAAGCCCCAGGTTCATGCTTAAAAACAGCCCAGTTCTAAGTTGGGCTGGCTGACCGAGCCCATGACCACCCTAGCTGCCATTGAATTTTAAAAAAGAAGCTTTAAACCATCAATGCAGAAATTGGCCGTTCTTGGCATAACTTACCATTTTTGTTTTGACTTTTGCAGAGTCTTGGGAGACCAGACTGCATGTGAGGGTCGAGATCGTTTTATAGTTGAGACCTTTTTTCCCTTTAAATCCCATCTAAGGGGGCTGTGACCTCGAGAGACTCGCAGAGAACCCACGCATGCAAAGAGGCAAAAGCTCACAACTGCGAGGGCAGAGAACCTACCTCGCACTCGGAGTGAGTACTCGCACATGCAAATGAGTTGGGGGAGACTAGGGTCGATCCCTGATCAAATGGGTGAGAGACAACCCCCTCGTTCGCATTTTTATAGCCGACTTGAAATCTTACCATGCCTACGCTGAAGGGGGTTTGTACCGGACGATAGCATGTACAGTCAAAACAACTAACAATACAAAATGGCAGCTGAGATGTAAGGTCACCGGATGCCAAACTAGTTACTATGTATGAGAACCACGTGCACTGAAGTGAGCTTAAAACTATTGTTCACCAGCCCTGGAGGATCACCGCAGCATCAGACGGACCTTTTTCTTTTTTTATCTTCTCGAAAGGGCAGGTCATGACACTCCGGACAACCAGAATTAATGGATCGCACATAAATAACATCATTGTCGTGGTCTACATACCATGCATAAAAAAATCCCATTCATGCTGTGCCACTAGTGCCGTTGCTATAAAAAAAATAACATCTAAATTACAAATCTTACCAAATGGAAAATGAACGAGTTAATACAAATGAGACAATCAAATACTTGAACCCAATATAATAGGGCCCCTCAGTTTTGAATCGAATGGAAAATGAGCATGTGTTCATACAAATGACACAATTAAATAGAACCTAATAAAATGGGGCCCATCGGTTTTGAATCATTCCATAAAACAGTTTAATGCAGGATTTTCAGCACACCCTTTGAAGTATTGCAGCCTATTGGGCAGGGCTCACAATCTGCTACCCTTTCATTTTTCTTGTGCGATGACTGATGACTTGAGAGAGTGAAGCACTCATAGTTTCACATGACCAAACCCTCCTCTGAAAGAACCATATAGAGGCTGTGATCTCCTAAAGCAGAAAATATCATTGATATAAAAAGATTGGGGTTGGTCCGCGTTACACTTTGCTGCTTGGAATTCAGCATTGTGTAGGCCCCCATAGATTTGTACCCTCAGGGACTTCCTGTGAGGTGCCCCTACTTTGATGTGTTTATTGAAGAAATCAATCAGTTCCTGCTGAGTGACTTCTCTCAATGCAGCAACCTGTGTTATCATCGGTGAAAACATTTTAGGTTAAAGCTGTATTACTGATACCCATCACAAGGACAAATACCGTTCCAAAAAATGCATTAAGGAAACATGTGCGACAACAGACTTCATACAAATGCTTACCTCTGATTCCATCCTATCAAACTTGAGAGTGCCACACGTAATTTCTCCCCAGTTAATCGAAGATTCTTCCACCAAATTTTTGTTCTTCTCAAGCTTCATATCAATCAATGCATTGACGTTACTCTGTGGGTGAAAGTCAATGGTAAGTGGTTAAGGCTTGATCTGGATGCCTGGTTGAACTCAATCTTAAAAAGTTCATGGGACCAGTATATGGATGCTTTCATTTCAGGGACAGCAGTAATTAGTGAATGCATACAAATCTATTGAGCAAGCCTATTTCCTCCAATACAAATAAAATAGGAAGCGGTACAAAGTTCTACTGTAAAAAATAATGCATATGTGATCTGCAAGTCATCAATGCACACCTCATACCAAAAAAAAAAAGTCATCAATGCGCACACACATAATACACTAGAAAATGAAAGAATCATGAGGGCATATGAGTTTTTCTAAGCATTAAACCATCCTCCATCCCCATCAATCTGGGATCAGTCAATAGTGATTTACCCTAAAACTCATCCTTTGCAAACCCAAACAAGCCAAGACCACAAAACTACCCATAGCCCGCATACAAGAACACAAGCTCTCTCTCTCTCTCTCTCTCTCTCTCTCTCTCTCTCTCACACAAACACACACACAAAATGAGATATTTTCTCTGCTAAGTATACAGTACTTGCTAAATAATGTCAACCTCTGACAAGACAAGGGTACACCTACTCAGCTTTATCATTGTGAAACCCATTTGCTTAGGGTCACCTTCGTAAGTTCTATTCTTCCACTCAACCTCATTCAACACTACGCTGTCAATTGCTCCACATAATGCTTGCTCTTTTCCTAATACCTTCTGTTTAAAATCCTCCAATCATCACATGGGCGATTTTTGGCCTTTAGTAAAAGTCCCTGAAGAATCTAAAACAATATTTTCTTTCATTTTTTTCTTCAATCACTTCTATGTACAGATATCTTCAAATGTAGTCATTTCTAATTCTATCGTTTCTAACTCTACGGACCATTCTTCTAAGCATGGGCATCTTTTCTACTTGGAAGTTGGAACTTTAAAGTGTTCATGTTTCTTCATTGCCCAACATCCAGCTCCCCACACAACATAATAGGCCAAAATGTTTTCTTATAAAAATGTCAATTCGTTCGAAGTGACACTCTAAAACCACTCAACACTCTGTGAGCTTGTCTTCAATTCTATGTCCAATTGGCGTAGCCCAGATCTGCAATCGATGCGTTAAATCAATCTCCCAAGGGATTGATCGAATCCAAGATGGATTCTAGCCACTAGGGCACAAGAAAAACCACAAGACAATCCATAAATTGACGACACACTCAAGCAACTTAATTTGATTAATTGGAATAAGCATGCCTAATACAATGAAGAGCTTCTCTAGATATAATGTAATAAAAATTCTAGAATGGAAAATTACTAATCCTAATAAACAATAAAACAAGAAACAATTCCAAATTAGTGCTTAAGATAAAATTAGCATGCCAAAGTAACTTCTCGGCCAATTGGGCCTGTGGGCTAAACCCAATAGATTGGAATGGATGACTGGGTCCATCATGTGGGCCCAGGGACCTTCTTGGGGTTTGGTACTGCATCAGTAACTCAAGCCTCCATTTTGTTCTACAATAGCTTCTATCACATTATGGCACTAAGTACTTTTCAATCTTTGACCATCTCATCTTCTCCACTTACCAGAGATGTTAATAGACTGCTGATACCCAAGGATCCAACCCACAAAATCCAAGTACGGAGCCAATTGATAACCAGGTTTAGGTTCATCCAATCAGATCCATTCCCAAATACTCGTGTGCCCAAGTGATATGATATGTTAGTAAAATGTTATAATGATGGTGGACCCAACAAGAGTTTCAACATAGACGCTAGATTCTCAGTTTTACAACAAAAAAGTTTCAGGTTAGAGCCATGGTAGCAATCTCAGAGGCCTGTCTGTTTGCAGAGAACACACAAGGAATTAAATAAATAGGAACTCACGGCCAAATGAGCTAAATAAAATGATTATTAAAGAGGTAACGGGTGAAGGATATGAGGTGGCAATGTAGATGCAATCCTCACTTTCCTAGGATTTGAACTCTTTGATTCATTTTCCATTAGAGGGGTTGGAAATTTATATTTGTTTCTTCAATTTAAGCCATTTTTCTAGAAATATAGGTCTTACAAATTTCGAAGTACAAAACAGGTCGTAAATCCATTTTAACTTATTTTTTATTTCAAGTTGGGTCCGGGTCCAATAATACAAAATATCACCCTAATCCGAACCTCAGTCATTTACATCCCCGCCATTCTCCAACTCACTTAACTTGCATTCCAAATATTCCAGAAGTGGAATATAATCAAATATTTTTGGAACGCTTGCAGAACAAGACGAACACTAGTTAAGAGTTCATTGGAAAGAGATTACTGTGACAGTGTGATGTAACTAGGACACTGCTACAACAGCACATTTGATATTCTTCTTAGCTTAGGTATGGGGTTCCACAGTTTATATACAGGTCCTAATAAAAACACATCAGTAATTACAGGCAAGCTGATATTAGGAAAAATGGCATTACTAGTCTCACCTTGAATTCATCATACGCCATTTCACATAATGTACTCTCAAACATCTGAAGGAATGCCTCCACTCTTGAATCAAGCTGTGCTGGGTCCTGTCAAGCAAAATACAAGTATTGATTTTGAGAAGTAGAATCAATAAAATAAGGAAGACCACAGTTTTACTCACCTTTATTGTCGACTGGACAACAAATTGCACTCCTTGGATTCCTGAATAATTCCTGCATTTAGGGCAGTTTGAACTTAATCTTCGTTACTAAAATACTTGGATCACATTAAGCATAACTTGCAAGAGTCATGCTGCAAACCTGCGTGAGAGAAAAGTAATGTATCCAAGTTGCTCAACTGTTCGCAGCTGATAGAAAGCCGGTTGCTTTGCAATAAGAACAAAGAGTTGAAGTATCACGTTCAACCTAAAATCATCCTCATGAACCTTGAAATAATTCAACAAAACCAGGCATAAGGCATGATTTGACAATGACATCACTCATCCAAAGGAAAAAATCTAATAATTATTCTCTGAAAAAGAATCTAATCATGATAAGTGATAGGAATATGAATGGTTGGAAGGGAAAAAAAAAAGAGAACATAAGAAGTTTCTTTCTTCTGACCTAGATATTGGTGGAAAACTTTCCATGCCTTAACAAACCTTGCACTTTTTCCAATGTTTCAAATCCTTGTGATTGTGGCCAAGAATAGGCCATACAAATTTAGTAATATTACCACACAACCCATACGCATAGGGAAAGTTGTAAATTAGTCCCAGCCTACTTGATTTAATTCGAAGCCCATATGATTAAACATTTAAAAATTGAACCTTCATTTTTTTCCTCAATATCTTCAAATCAGGTTCTGAAATTCAAGTAACCGAAGAAACTTAACTTGTTCGGCCGATAAGGGCGGCCAAAAGACCAAAATGTCCTTACTGTAGTTGGTTCCAATTTAACCTAACATCTGTGCAAATCCAATTATCCATACAAATCCTGAACCACTCCTTTTATTCCAGTTCGTGCCCTTGAACCCAACTTCCTCTTATTAACCCGATGCTACTCGGAGGCCTCAGAGTTTCACTTCAGTCCTTAATAGCAGTAGGTATTACCTAAGAATCATCAACTACAGGAAACCGTTGGAATCAACACAAATGGGTAGCTTGGAAGCCGCACCAAAACCTAGATAAAAGAAGAGCGTTTATTTATTTTTTTCTTAAAAAAAAAAAAAAAAAAAAACCATTTCTAATGGTCAAGTAAGCAGATTGAAGCCAAAATTGACAGTAAGCATATGCTTTGGCAGCAAGCAGATAGGTAAAAAAAAGAATTAGCCACCCTAATAGAAGGTGTGTCAATTCATGGGTGTTGTTTTTGTACACATATACAGGAGTACCTATGGATCTATCGGACAGGAGTTGGATAGAGGTGATAGAGGACGTGTATCAGCCTTTCCCCTTTATGGAGGAAGGGGAGTTGGAAGCTAAATTTTGAAGTGCATTGGACAATTCGGGAATCACTGGTATTAGAGCTTAGTTCGAACGAACATAGGAATGGCCAGAAGAAGCTTCACAGGCCTCGGTGGCTTCCTGAATTTCTGGCCATGCTGGTGGGATGTGAGAACTGAGAAGCCTGCATTTTAGTTCTGTCCCCTCTGATAGTAGGATCCAACTCAGTTGGCACAAAAAAGTGGATTGATGGTATGACCTTGAACCCTTGGAAAATTGGCCATTGGTTGGATGAGATGAGAGATCTGGTTGCTGGATATGATCTGTCGTCCCATGTCTTCAGTGGAAAATTTCGATGTCGATATCCTCACAAAAAATGGCATATGGAATGATGTGATTATATTTGGCTTGTAGCTTTCCGCCTTCAGAGGAGTTCATTTTTGTGCTTGTGGCTGGTGCGCATCACAGGAAGCACATTTATTGTTGTCCTCATCTGGTTTTAATGAAATTCATCGTCACTCTTTTAACTCTTAAATATAAGAACCTGATTGTGAGATTGGGAAAAGAATAAAAGACCAATTTCTATTTGGAAATTGATAAAGAGCTTTTAGTTATTTCGAAAAAAGATAGGGATAAAATTAAAAATTCCCAATAAATAATATATTGCCTACCGTTTATGTTCAGATAACTTGAATCTTAAGTTGCATAAGTCAGGTACATGTCCTAGAGCATATGATTCACAGATTGGAATAATATTTAAATATATTTGCATAAATTTATCATCATCTTTATCATTATCAAAGCCTTGTCCCAACTATGTTGAAGTCAGCTACACGAATTCTATCAAGGATGAAAATAGCGGTAGCGGCGGGTCGCAAAAACGCTACGAAGCGGGCGCTACGTAGCGTAGCGGCGATATGTAGCGGTGTAGCGGCGCGTTTGAAAAAAGCATCAAAAAAATCTGAAAAAAATTCTAGAAAATCCAGAATATTGGAAAATGATAAAAAAAAATGTGTTCTTTTTGCAAAAGTAACTAAGATAAGTGGGCGTAGCGGTCCCTTCATTATATGAGGTCCTGTATCGCTGACACTGATTAAATAGAGTGAACAATAAGAGTTAGGTCATAGGAATTCAATAGCAAACAATAAGAATGAACTTTGGTGGTAAATGACCCATTCTGTTATTTGGTTAGGGCCCTATTTCCTATTAATTAGAGTGAACTTTGGTTGGGCCTATGTCCTATTACTGTAGCATATGTTTAATTAGTATGAAATTTGGCTGCGCTTTATTTTAAATAGGTTTGAAAGTTGGCTATAACACTATTCCCAATTAAAGTGAAATTTGACTAAGGTGTCAATTTCAATTAAGTAATATTTAGCTACAATATAATTTTTTTATTTTAACGTTGATGCTTCATTGTGGAGCCCACTAATGGTTATATCAGGTTCTTCAATTTTTTTTATTTTGGATGTCCACATTTAATTTTTTGAATTTTTTTTTTAGTGAATGGATTTTACATTTAATTTTTTGAATGTATTATTTTTTGGTGGATGGATTTTTAATGGTTTTTGAATGGCCCATGTAATTTTCATTTCATCTGTGCCCTTCATTAGGTGGCCCATCATGGGCCCATGAATTACCCAACGATTAAAAAGAAGAGGACGATGTGGGCTGGTATATGGGCATTTGCTGCCCTAGCTTCATCTGAAATAGAAACAGGGAAACGAAAGAGAAAGGAGGGAAAGAGAAGGAGGAGGAGAAGCAGCCGCCGCCGATGCTGCCTGCTGCTGCGCTACAACCCTGCTGTTGCTGCTGCTGGTGGCTGGTGGCCGCTACTGCTGCTGCTGTTGCCTCCTCCACGCATCAGGTATGTCTTTTTTTTTTTTTTTCCTTTCTTTTCTTCCTCTGTTTCCTTTTTTTTTTTTTCTCTTTTTCAGTCATTTGTTCAATCATCAATGAGTGATTCAGTGAAGAAAGGGGGGCAGACCGCAATGTAGCCGCCGCTACGGCAATGTATCGGTCGTAGCGGCCGCTACGGTAATGTATCGGCCGCTACAGGCCGATACGATTGTGATACCCGATACTTTCAAAGAAGCGTATTGGCCGCTTTTTTCATCCTTGAATTCTATTTCTTCATTCCGATCTATTTTGAGCCAAATCCTCAGATAAGTTGCACTTCTTCAGATCTAATTTTACCACCTCCATCCGTGTCTTCTTTGGCCTACCTCTATCTACATAAATTTATATGACATAAAAACAAGAGAAAACTACCAAAAAAAGGACCCTAGATGGCGACTAACCAAAAGAGGTACCCATAGTTTTTATACAACAGAATCGGTATTGCCGCCAAAATATTCATTTTTTTGCATTCTTTCAACAAGCGCCGACGCCGTCGCTTAATATAGAGAGTTAGCGACGACGTCATCACTAATTCATCAAATTTGCATCTTCTCCGACTTTCATCATCTGCAATTGCTGGTTTTCTGTACCAAAATAAACCAAAACTCTATGTTACTGTTTTTTATACACAAATATATCACGGATATGGAAGAGCAAGGGAGAGGCTCAAGCGACAGCTAAGAAAGAGTCCATCGACTGCTTGAAACTGTTGGAAGGAGAGCTCGAAGACAAGCCATTTTACGGTGTCAAGAGCTTGAGGTATGTGGATGTGGTGCTTGTTCCATTCGCCTGCTGGTTCTACACGTATGAGACTGATGGCAATTTCAGCATAGAGAATGAGTGCCCTAAGCTAACTGCTTGGGAGAAAAGATGCATGGAGAAGGAGTGTCTCCAAGGTCCTTCTAGACCCTCACAAATTCTATGACTTTGTTGGCGTTTTGAAGAAGTATGGAGTAGAGTTCTGGTAAATGGGGTTTATGGGGGAAAACGATGGGAGGGAAAAGGGAAAAATGGAGGAAACAGGGTTTCAGGCGATTTTTATGGGTTTACAAGGACGACGTCGTCACACGTTAAACGGGGTTGTAGGCAATTTGTATGGGTTTGCATGCGACGACGTCATCACACGTTTAAATTTCTAATAAAAAACACGGAAGTGGTCACAGGGAACCACTTCCGTGCCAAAGTGACTAGTAGCCTGTTTTTCGGTTCGGAGCCATCTAGGGTCCTTTTTTGGTAGTTTTCTCCAAAAAAAATTATACCAAAAAACAACACAGTAACAAAAGATTTCAATACTTTAGTTAGGTTTCAGGAAAAAGAGGTTGTAAAAATATTTACTCCAACTACAAAACAATGTTTAATTATTAGAAGAATTCATAGATAATCTAACACAGCTTCGTGTTCAACAGTGCTACAGTGCTCATGTAAAAGAATCCATGCAAGAGGCTTGAATCTTAATATAAGAGTTATGGGTATACTTTGAGAACTCACAAGTCCAACTTGATTCAAACGATCACCAAGTTGACTTGACGGTTTGACAAGACTTAAAAGTTTTGTTAAGTAAAAACTCAGTAAGAAAAAGGAAACAACTTGTTTCAATCTTGGAAGCTCAATCAACTCCAGGAAGTTGAGTCAATCAAATATGGAGGGTCAAGTTTAAGGCTTGACAGAGTTCAGTTTCCTTGGGGCATCTCATAACAAACTGTGAAGTATATAAAGAATTTGTCAAAATAAAATCAGATGAATAGCCAGTCTTATAAGAGACATGGCAAAGGCAGCAAGTATCACCTGAATATAATGGACTAAAGCAGAATTCTCATTGCTTTGGTTTAGACCCTCAGTATGGTAAAAGTGGTCTATGCCCCTTTGAAGCTTGACAATTCTATATCTCAAATGCTGGGATGGGAAAAGAGGTTTGCTTTTGGGCTGGGGACCCTCAAAGAAAACATCTTCAATATGCTGGATCATTGACTCTGCTTCATCTGGTTGTATGTTTCCTGAAAAAGTAGGAGTGAAACTATAATAAGCAAGAAGATGAAAAATAATATTTATAAGAAATAACTCAATAGAAATTAGAAGTTATAAGACATGCAAACCAGCTATATAACACTCTAGAAAAGCCTTTGAGAGCATGCAAGGACAAAATCTTGCAAGATCATCAGCTTCAAGATGTGGTAGAACTTCCAATTGTTCACTCCAAGGCCAAGACTGATCTTCTATAATTAGTGAGCAATAATACGTAGCTTGCTCATATGGCTGTTGAAACTTGAAATTTTGGTAATCTTTTATAACCATTTCCTGATGAAAAAGCAAGGGATTATCAGTTACCTATTTGAGATTTGTTAGGAAGTCATTTAGACTACTATACCAAGTGTTGAGGAACACTTAATTCTTTGTAACTTTAGTGTAGCATATATGCATATATAGTCCAGTAGGATCTATTATTTTATTGTAATTTCCATGATTAAGGGAAAGGATTACTGTGATTTCCCTAATTAGGAGAAGGGATTGCTGTAAACACCCCCATTTGAATATTAAATAGGGACAGCCTCTCACAATGAAGGCACCCAAATTTTCCACTAGAATTACTTCTCTTTTGTGTTATTGTCATGGTATCGGAGCACAAGGTCTCCTTCATCGGATCAAGATCTCTAAGGCCACTTTTGCCAGTTCAAAACCTCCAGTCAGCTGGGCCCAATACTCTGACTAGGGCCCATATACAGAAAGATGGCTTCTTCCTCCTCTTTGCTCAAAGAGGCTCGAATAAGTACAAGGACTAAATTTCCAATATGCTCTGGAGATCAAAGGATCATCTCTGTTATCCTCCCTCTTCATGTTCGTTGGAGCATACAACAACTCGTTCTTTTGTGTGTGATAGTAGAATCTTGTGGGGCCCACCTAGAGATCATCTCTGGCTGAGATTCTTCTTGGAGGAGGTTCGTCTGGCTATCATGGGATTTTTTGAGATTTTTTTTTTCATCTGAGGTAATTTATGCACTTTTAGATCAATCAATTTTTTTAGGTTATATATCAACGCATACATACACGTGACACACCAACTATAATCTTGGATTCTTGGAATTTTGTCTTGAAACTTCACCTATTAGGGCATCTTTTCCCTAGTCATCAGCCTGTCAACTCTGATGAGAGATCATACTCTTGTTGATTGAATCCGTGGGTTGCCTAACAGTTTTTGAATCTGTAGAGTTTATTTGATTATAGTTTGATTTAGTATCAGAGTACTGCTATCTTGTTCCAGAAGTGGATTTAGATGATTTGGAGTTCGCTTTTTTGCATATTTATTTTATCATGGTTACAGTCGAGAAATCTGAGTTTTTACCAAAAATGATAAGAACTACTTTCCTTGGGAATTCCAATTTTGTATGTCTGTGAAAGGGAAACAGATGTAGAACCATATTGTCCCCAAAAGTTGAGGAGCACACAAAAGGAACCCTATGGAAACTCGTGAATTTTGATGCCTGCATCATTAGTTAGATTTTGCAGCCAGTAGATCCCCAATTGTCCTAAATGTTCTTTTTGTGTGTGTGTGTGTGTGTGGTTGTGTGTGTGTGTGTGTGGTGGGGGGGGGCGATGGGGGTGGTGGGGGGTGCATTGTAAAAAATGGATTTAAATTTTAATTAAACTAAAGGGTTTTTTTGGCCCCTGCCAGTATGGACACTCTACTGAAGGTCAATGTTAAGTATCGACAAGATGATGGAGAACTTATTTCTAATCCCACATTGTATCACAAGGTTGTTGGAAGTTCTAACATCTCTCATGCTATCAACAAGGTGAGTCAATTCATGACAAAGCCTTGAAGTCTTCACTTGGCAGTAATCAAATGGATCATTAAGTATCTTCTTGGGACTTCAAAGCATGGATACTATAGGTAGTCGATCGGGATACTATACTGTGTCGGGGAACGCTTAATTCTGTGTAGCTTTAGGGTAGCATCTATTTGTAGAGATAATATAGTAGGATTTACATTGACATTTTGATTTTATTGTAATTTTCCCTCATTGAGGGAAAGGATTACTGTGATTTCCCTCATTATGGGAAATGATTGTTGTAAACACTCAATATTATATATAGGGACAGCCTCTTATAATGAAGGCACCCAAAATTTCCCCCAAAATTACTTTTCTTTTGTGGTATTGTTAAGCTATACAAAATCAGTTTACAGAATTAAGTCTGTGAAGTCAATGATCTTTTCTCTCTGGTCAGTTTGAATATCGAAATGAATGGCTTATTATAGCTATAAGCTGGTTAGTGAGCACAATCATGAACCGATTAAAGCATAATCACAGTGTAGATCTAGGCTAGAGAGAACAATCATGAACCGATTAAAGCATAATCAGTGTGTAGATCTAGAAGGTTGAGTAGTAGTTTATAAGCGTTCTTCTTTCCTTTCTTAATAAAATCATCTCTTGTTACCGATAAAAATAATAGTAATAATATTTATAACAGGCCAGGCAGTTCTGCATTCACAAAAAAGAGGACTGATTTTATGGCTTGTTGAAATGGAGCACCATAACATGCCTTCGCAATGTTTCATAGAAATGATCTCTGTGTTTACACCGAGTGAATGTCTTCTCCCATAAGTATATACTCATTTCATAGAAATGATCTCTATGTTTGAATTCATTTTTATACTTTGAGCTGGGAAGGAGTAGACCATAAATTTGAAAGACCGCCTTGAAAAACTCAAATTGAATTTATAAGAAATGAAAAGGACATGTCTGAGAAATAATGAACTATTACCTTGATCACAGAAAACCTGTCTGGTTTTACTTCAAATTGTGCAATTTTTCTAACAATCGCTTCTACTAAAATCCTCATTTTGTGATTATAACCAATAACTGTCACCTAAAAATAAAAAAGCAAGATGTTAGTATAAATAAAGTACTAATGCATCAAATGAGTTAAAAATTGTGCACAAGTTAATAATGCACATAAAAGATGATTAAGTGTTAATGCATTTATATTTTATGCTGCACCAAGGAAATAGAACAGTAAAAAACTTAAGCAAACGAAAATGTCATCCAATGAAGTGGATGCTAACAATAGAGGTAAAACATTTCAAACAACAAGGTCAGGCCTCTATACTTCCAATTTATTGAGGGTATCCACTTCCTTATTCAATTCCATACGAAATTTTATTAGGTTAAAATAACCTAACCAATAAAGAAAAAAAATTCATGAACAAGTAATAACTCATGATCAATACTCAAAAAATGAGTAACCTGAAATCCAGCATCAGTGTGGTCTATCCCATAATAGAGACCAGCAACTCGAGCATCATAAGCTGCAAGTGATACATAATGCAGTTAGCATTTTCAGTTAGCATTTCATTATGAGGGTAGATGAATCCAAACTGAATCACAGTGAAAGCACAAAAAAAAGAGACAAAACAGAATATTTATAGCATCAAAACGAACACCGATATGCATAAATATAAATAATGGTTAAATGGAAATAACAGTGCTGACGGACACCAAAACCAACAGGAATGAACTATTGGCTGTCGTTACAAATCTTTTGTGAATATTATATAACATCGGTGTGAATTTATTAGAAAACCATATATCTTACAGTTCTTTTACTTAAGCTGTTATAGCCTTATAGGCATGGATCAAAATAGCGGCCGCTACGTTGTATCGGTTGTAACAATCTAAATGGCATTTAGCACTGCTCACATCCGTAAATTTTAAAATGCATAATAAGACTTATTTCTTTTCTTCTTCTCTCCAAATAACATTTCTATGCAACTCTTCTACCATTTAATGTTTAAAAGAATACCAAAAAACATATGATCTCGCCGAATTACAATCGATACAGAGAGTTCTTCTCAAGGTTTCTTCTCTAGGTACATCCTATTAGACACTCATTGGTAGAGGTATTACTTTCTCTAGGTACTTTTACGTCTTAAGTCTTGACTTAATGACATAGTTTTTGTTTTTTTTTTTTTATGAGCCTTTGATTAGTTTTTAAGTTAGCATAACTAAGCAACATGAATACATGTGCAAAAATGATCATTACTATTATTTTCTATTTATACAGCGATACATGACCTCATACAATGAGGGGACCGCTACACCCCCTTAGTTACTTTTGCGGATAACACACACACACACACACACACACTTTCTCTCATTTTCCAATATTCTAGATTTTCTATAATTTTTTCATATTTTTTTGACGATTTTTTCAAATCACACAGTTATGCTATGCAGCGTTTTGGTGGCGGGCCGCTACTGCTATTTTCATCCTTGCTTATAGGTACAAATATCAATGTTAGGATATGGTATATTGGTGCATGCCCGGACTTAATTTCACCAAAACATATTCCATGCACAATTCATTTTAGTGAGGGCCAAAAATGTTGCAAAAAATTCATCCAAAAGCATGACAATGAAATAGTCAGGGCCAGATCTAAATTCAGAGGGCAATTATTGGTCAAACCCCCATTCCTAACTTCTATCTTTCAAACCAATTAATTCCCACAAAAATGCATGTACACCACCATGAATAAAGACAACTGTGCAATTAGGAGCTGCAAGCCTGCAACTTGGAATTTCATGATAGGGAAAGTTAAATAGGTCGAGCAATAGTTCTACTAAATGGAGAAGGCTGCCCAGCTCAAATTGCAAAAAATAATACAACCCAAGATCCACTATGTGCCCCCAAACCCCATTTTTTTTTAATCACTTCAATATGAAGACAATCTAGTCCAGCAAACTACCATATAATGACAAGATGATATTAGCAAGTTCCCCCAGTGTCTATAATCTATACTTCATCTTGTCCCAGAATACCAGGTTGTATGTAGACAAGGATTCTATCAGGCTGTAGTTGACGCAAATCAAGATGATTAGTTGTATACACTATCTGTCTAATGGACAGTCCATCAGAAGAATATTGGAGAGTGAGATCACCATGGCATCAGAAGTCAGAACCGCATTCTTGTTGAGAATCATTCTTAAATGCTTGCACTAGTTCAGAATAGTTGTGCATGAACTACATTCTAGCCATCTTCTTCGAGGGATATCTGGAAGCTAAGTTTTCAAAATTCGTTAGTAGAAGTGCAGCTTCTCGGCATAACTCCATGTATAACTTCTTTTGATGGCTGGATGTTATGTGGATGTGAAATCAAACCCTTAGGTACTTCATTAGTGGAATCGGCACCATCAAATCACAATCTTTGGGTAGCCGTTATTCATCTCCAAGTTTCCATGGTTGATCCCCAAAGATAAAGTCAATATGAGAATTAATGTGGGGAGTTTCAACAAGTGATGCGTCTTCCCTAGCTACCTATATATTTTGATCATCATTACCCATAGAAAGAAATTCCGGGGCCAAGTTCATCCCAAATCTAGTTCAAACTTTTCTATTGTCCATTGATCCATTCCAAGTGAAGCCCAACATTAGAGACTTCAAACCAACATCATAAGGATTGACATCAACAGAGGAGTCAACGGCCAAATTTGACCAAGATCAACGGCCAAAATTATTTTTGCAATTTTGGAGACCTTTGAAATCGGATTTAAAAACCAGTTTTCTTCGCTGTGTTCGTGGAAAGTAGATCTACGACATCAGGTCAATCCATTCTTAAATCCAACATGAAATTCCATATCAATAAATTCTACAATGCACTTCAAAGAACCAAATATATATTTAAATATGGAATATGGTATGTTGAGAATGAAAATTACTTTCAGCAATTTCTTGCTTTGAAACAAGAAGAATTGTCCGTTCTTGAATATTCTAACCAATTTTCAAGGCTCCAAGATGCATGTGGAATGGAGGATGATGACGAACATGATTTAATTAATTGTGTAAAAGGTTTGAGACCGGATATAGTAGAGAGAATGAATGATTGCATGAATATTAACAAGGCATATTGGGAAGCAATTTGTGTAGAGTGCATACTTAAACGGTCTCATTTGGGGAAAGTTACACCTCAAAAAGAAAAGTCATCGCATTTAATGGCAGACCAAGTTGAGGAACTGATGGCAAAAGATATGCTGATTGAGAAGCCAGAGTAAGACACTGAAGATTCCACAAATACATTTGGCCCCAAATTTCTTTCTATGGGTAATGATGATCAAAATTTACAAGCAGCTAGGGAAGATACATCACTTGTTGAAATCCCCCACATTAATTCTCATATTGATTTTATCATTGGAGATCAATCATGGAAACTTGGAGATGAATAACGGCTATCCAAAGATTGTGATTTGATGGTGTAGAATCCACAAATGAAGTGCCTAAGGGTTCGATTTCACATCCACATAACTTCCGGCCATCAAACGAAGTTAGACATGAAGTTATGCCAAGCAGCTACAGATCTAGCAACGAATCGGAAGTTCCTATGAATTGATTTTCGACCCAGGTGGACTTTTACCGAACTCGAGACCAAGTTCTTTCCAAGCCGGGGAGAATGATGCAGATGGACCTCGGGCCACGTGTAGGGCCCAAGAATATTAAGGATATTTTATTAACTAATTATATGTCATTAGTTTCTAGTGTTTATTTAAAGAATTGTAATTAGGATTAGGATTAGGCTTCCAATATTATTTAGTATCCTAGTTTAATTAGGTTTCTTAGGGCTTAAGTTTTCATTTCCTATTTATATGGCATTGTAGACAATTATTTGCAGAGTTAGATTAATTGAATTGAGTTTTCCCATTGAGGTGTGTCCCCGTTTATCGTCTTTGCGGAGACTTTTGAAGCGTTTTCGAACACACGCTTCGACGTCGATTGTGCTTCAACACTTCCATGCAAGCCCTAACCCTAGGGCCTGCATCAAATATCTAGAAGTTAAGCTTTCAAAATTTGGTGACTGTTCCTGAACGTCATGAGTTGTAACTCTGGGGCCCCCCAAATTAATTTCATTTGGTGCAAGGAACTGATCCTGCCCGGTCTTCTGAAGATTAATGAAGATTTTCAATGATTTTTCTCGGATCAAAAGGTTAAGTCTCTGAGCATTCTTCATTCAAGTCATGCTTTTGTACAGTTTTCATCACAACAATGGATTCTTATAATCGTTAGATATTTCTGTCAAGAAATTTGTTAAAAAGTACAAACCTTTTGACGAGATCTTCCTATGATTTCATATTAGAGCATTATGTTCAATCAGAACTGATTATCAGGATACAATTTCTCTGCTGAAAGGATGCCTTGTCCTGTTTTGGAATCTGTCCTCATTCAATGGGACATCTAGTCTTGTTCTTCTGAGAAATCACATTCAAAAGTGATTTGTTTAGAGCTACTGCATTCTTTGGTTTTATTATTTGGAGATCACAATGTGAGTTTAAGATTACTGTTATAAAAAGTGCTAATTTATTTGACACTTTTGAAGAAACTGCAATTGCTGGAATCATATTTGCTAGTTTTGGAAGCTATAAATATTTTTTCATGTACAGTTTGAAGGTTTTTTCCTTTCTCAGTCGGGGTTGGGGGGCGTTGAGGGTGGTTGCGGTGCGGGGAGGCATTTGTGTGGTTGATTTTTATTTTTTGGGCCTTTGCATAAGGAATTATGGGTAATAATTTATGGAACTGAAACACAACCAAGAGACTAAACAAAGGAAAACTAACAATGCTAACATTATAAGTTGGATTGTAAACTTAGTGGATCCAGTTTTTCAACTTCTAGGACGCAATCAAAAGGAAGCTGTGTATTGCTAAGGAAAACAACAAAGCAAGAAACGTAAGGAAAAGATAACTGCGACAATAAAACTTCAAAATAAAATTAAATTTTGACATATACAAGAAATTTTAAAGATAAAAACAGCATTGATAAATCCAAGGCTCACCCTCTTCAGTCAAATAATCCATTAATAACCTTGCAAAAATATCAGTAAGAACTTCTGCCTCGGGAGAGAAGCTTGACTGGGGACAATTGAAATCAATCTTGACATAAGCCTTGGGGGTCAAGAACATGGTATCTGGTTTGTACCATAATCTTGAGAAGGCAGACTTCCTTAGCAAAACAGGAAATTTAGCCTGATCATATGAACAATTATATTAGATACACTTAAAAATGAAAATTGCTACCAAGAATTATTGGGACATGTTTCTGTTTATCACATACCTTCTCTTGTACATCTTTAAGTGCTAGATCGGTGGGAATGAATACATTTGGTGATGGTAAGTGTAGATTTACATCAGGAGCTGCCTCTACCCATTGCTGCAAAGCATAAAAATTTGAAGTTCATCAAGTTACTCCGCACAGGAATACTGACCTCTAGAGCTGTCAAAAGGATGGCTCTACAGGAGCCTGAATCTGGGTTTATTTATTTTTACCACGTCCAAATTTGGATTTAGATCCCATTAGCATCCAACTACCTTAAGCCCGACCCCATCCAGTTAGTATATCTTCGAGCTACGTCCACCCAAATAGGATCTGAATGTCTTGGATCCATATTTCGATCTGGAACTGTTTACAGAATCCAAGTCTGAACTTAGTATTCTCTTAAATTACTAATATTACATGCCGAATGTATATTCTCAAGGAACTATTTCCCATGCATTTCGCTCAAAAATGGTAGTATGATTAGTTTATTACTATTTGTATGATATATTCAATTCGAATAAAGACCAACTAAAGTTCAGACGGCCTAATAACAATCTGACAGATCATGGGTCCAAGATCTGGATCCATCTAATTTATACAATGGGATATTGAACCTAGAGGCTGGCAGGTATTGGTGGTGTTCTTTGATATAATAAGGTTGAGGTTCTAATTATGTTTTATAAGCATGTGGGTGTCTGTGATTTCAATGAAGCAGAGGTGTTAGCTATCTTAGAAACTCTTCAGTGTTTCTCGAGACTATTCCATGGTGAGCTTATTGTTGAGAGTGATTCTTCTAATGCCATTGCGTGGGTGTCTAATCAGAGGCAAACCCATGGAAATTACAATTTCTCTTTAATGAAATTTGTCTTCTATCTTCTAGATTCGGCGTTGTCTTCCACCATGAACTTAGATCGGCCAACTCATTCGAAGATGCTTTGGCCAAGCAGGGGGTTGAAAGGTTGTCTCCTTGGGAGGGCAATGTAATGTAATGGTTGGGTGGTTCAGGGTACATTCCTCTTGTACCTTTTTTATTTTTCAGTTGCTGCTTCTTGTATCCCCTTTGGTTTTTTAATATAAATTTTTGTTACTGATAAAAATAATAATAATGGGATATTGAACTTGGATTTAGAACAGATCCAACACGGCCAAATACAAGCCATAGCCAGCGCTAAAGGAGCTGCATCTAACCAAAAGTGGATTCAAGCCCATTGACCACATTCATTGATCTGAGAGTGAGTCTTCTTCAGAAAGATGATCAAAAAATCACAAAATACCAATAAACTAGAATAAGAAAAGCTCCAAAAGAACATTAAGGGTCATTTGCCTTCTACACATAGGACAGGAAAATGGATTTTAAAATATTTAATGTTACATATGACAATATTACACATGGAAACACATTACCATGTTTGTCAAAATCACCATTTTCACATAAGTAAATGAGTACATACAATGGTTTTAGATATATTTGGATGTTTTTCACAAATTTCTCAAATCCATGAAGATTTAAGATATGAAACTAAAAGCCTTGATGCTTATCTTTAATAAGAGAATATTGAATGATTTCAATCATGAATTGGGGGCCGACAAAAGTGCAGAAAATTAGATACATAGGTTGGGACTTTTTCGCAAATTACTCAAAATCTTGGAAGATTTAAGAAAATTAGCTTCAAGGTCTTTGGGTTTATTAGTTCAATAAACAAATTGAACAGTTTCAATTACAAATATGGGGCTCACAGGAATTAAGGAAAAAAAAAAAAGATAAATGGGGCTGATGGGGCCCACAGGAAAAAAATCTCCATGTGAGAGATTGCCCTAGTGCCTTTTGCAAGAGGGGTGTGGGACACATTTACACATGTATAGGTGTGAAATTTTTGGTGTGTAAAAGGCCTTATTTATACACTATTTTCACACCTCATTTATGCATCACATGCGTAAATGAGTACGAACCTACATGATGATGCATAACCATTACGCATATGAATCGCTTACATATGTAAATGACTATAAAGTGCAAACAAACGACTCGTACGATCATGATCACATTTCATCGATTGAATAACAGTAATCAAATTAGGAAAAGAAAGGAATACTACAAATAGAAAATCATAAAATATAACATGTAAATGCAACAACAAACCTGTATTGTGGCTCCAGCTATTTTCTCAACAGAGTACGCAGTTCCATACCACGGCTCAACCATGCCTGTAGATCCTTCAAACTTCTTTGACTCCCAAAAGATTCTGTTTTAGGGAAAATTCATTTTCTCAACCAACTAAAAAAGAAGCTTTTGAACAATATATACAATTAATGGACTTCATATCATCATCATCAAAGCATTGTCCCGACTCTAGACTATGTTGGGGGTCAACTACATGAATTTTGTTCCCCCATTCCAATCTATCCTAACTCTAAAGCCAAATCCACAGAAGGGGTACACACTTCCACTTCTTTAGATCTATCTTACTACTTATTCAAAAAGAGCTTATTGTGAAGGTTTAAAAGAAAGGAAGAACCTAGTGCATTGGCTAAAACATATTGTGAATTGCTTCTCACTGAATGCAAATACATTGGTATCTAACCATTTCGAAGTTCACATAGATTGGGTTATAATGGACACTGTTACAGGGTGATACAGAGTAATACAAACCCATTCAGGCAACATGGAAGCAATTTTGCATTTTTGTTTGATTACCACTTTTTTAAAGATAAAGTTGGGGAAATGCTACTTCTAAGTGATTAAGGTCATGTTTGACTTTTGAGCACTAAAACACAATTATAAGCTCCACTTCACATGCCTGCATTCTGAGCCAACTTGTGCGATTTTCGGACATTTCTTCAAACTTCTACTATTAAAAGTCTTTAATATCTCAAGTACCCAACTTCTTCTTGAGGTTCATTACAATAATTACACCATTTTCCTACTTCTCAATTCCATACCTAGTTAATTCTTTTTGCTTCTTTGCATCAACTTTTTTCTTTGTTCTATTCTTTTATTTCTTTGCATCAACTTTTTTCTTTCTTTTTATCCCCGTTTGTTTAGAAAGGATGCCTAGACATGTTGTGGTTATGGACACAGATATGGGGATTGGGAACATGACTGCACTTTCCAGAATCCAAGATAAGGAATGGATATGGCTATCCTATTGACATGAGATTTCACATTTCATAATAAGATTTTTATACAAAGTATTTCTTCTCTTACAGTAAACAGATTAATTGTCACAGTTATTTTCATTCCTTTTGATACAAAGTCTTGATCTTTTGCATGCTATGGGAAGTTCAGGTGCCAAGCCATTAGATACTTCACTGGAATGGAACAAAATGGTTTCTACAGATTACAGATCAACTTTAGAAGATCTGAAGGCATTTCAAACGTTAGTAGCTTTATTTTATTTATTTGATCATCACAAGGCCAGACTTACTACATGCAGTTAATTGTATTAAGTCAGGATGTGCACTCGTCTAGGACAGGCCAGGCCATATGGAAAGAGAGAAGCTGATCTTGAGAGTTGAGACTTGAGAAACATTGAAAAAATTGTCGGGGAAAAGATATTACAACAATCATTGAAATCTATGTGTCTGGTTTATTGGGCTGTTCTGTAGATGATAGATGTCCCACTACTGCATTTTGCACATTTGTAGGAGGTAATCTAATTAATTGGAAAGCAATGAAGCAAACAATTGTTGCATAGTCAATTACAGAGGCAGATAGTCAATTACAGAGGCAGAGCCTAGAGGAATGGTAAACGCAACTTGTGAAATGATTTCGTTGAAACAATTAATGAAGTAATTGGGTTATCCAATACCAGAACACTGCACTGTGTCAATTAGGTTGCAATGAGTATTGTGTCTTATTTCGGTGCAGGCTTCAAAAGCAATACCAAATCGAGGCAAACTCTGAATGCTAGATATGACACCAAAATAACAGGGGTCAAGTTCAAGCAGTGAGACGATAGGGGATAAGCTTCATCGTAGGGAAACAGCCCAGACCACCAGCTAAGGCCCCTAAATGACTGCTCAGTAATAAAGAAGGTTGGGGTGCAGAGACAGCCAAGAGGCTTGCCTAGAAGCAGCCATCCTTGAAATAGTGCGTAATTGCTCACTATTTCATGGGAGGACTAAACACAAAGAATTAGATTGTTGCTTTTTATGGGATAAGGTAGTGGCCGAACTTATCCGCACACCATTTATGAGATCTGAGAATCAATTGGCAGATATTTTTGCAAAGGCTGTTCAAAGAATTCAATTACAAAGTATATCTAGCAAATTGGGTATGATTGATATCTATGCACCAACTTGAGGGGAGTATTGGAGATTAATATAAGACAATTTTTGGTATACTAAGACTAGGTTTTAATTTACAGAACTTCAGGGACTTTATGCAATTTCTGAACATAGTTACAGCTTCCAGTAGGGGGTATTGCAATATTGTAGAATTTTTTAAAGATAAAAGGAAGAGTGCACCATTAAGTGTAAGTGCATGATTTCTTTTCTTCCATTTTTTTTAGTGGTTTTTCTTTCAACTTTCTTCACAAAAAAAAAAAAAAAATGCACATATATATTATGTACGTAATACATTTCTTCGTTTTCTTTATAAGTGCACCTAGCAATATTAGGCTCCAAACAGGCTTGATCCCAGTCTAAGACTTGCAATTAGACTACATTTACTAGATTCATAGCTTCTTTATTTTATAAGTAGAACACATTAAGCCAACCCTAGATCGATTGGATATATATAGATAGATAGATAGAGCGACAAAGAGAGAATCTAGATTTTACAATAATCTAGTTTTTTCCATATGTAGATTCTAGATTCAGTTATTAGGGCTCAAAATAAAATAAAAAATAAAAAAATAAAAAAAGCATGGCTCTGTGTTGATAATTGATATAGCTAATAACAATACATTTTGTTTTCTAGACTACTCAAGCACCCAACCTTGAATATTTGTTGTGTATGTTGGAGAATCAGTAAGGTCAACGAAATCCATTGGAAACAATACAAGTGATACGCATTTTCGACTGACCGACACACTTCTGATAACTATTGAGCTTCTCATATTAAGTTCATCAATCTCACAAGATCTATACTTTCACTTTGATGAGTGGTGGCAATTGGTACTCAGTACTCACCAATGTTTAACATGGCCTGTCACTAAGCAGAAACAGAACTTCATGCAGCATTGAGCGTTGTTTGGACACAAGACACAACTTGATATTGGATTTTAAATCCTACAGACTCTTTTTTTTTTTTTTGGCTCATTAGTGGGATTCAGTCCCCAGACATCTCACTAGTAGGAGGTGCTAATCAGCATACCAGTAGCAGTGTTGGCCTTTATAATGTTTCAAGTAATCAACAGCAAAGATTTTGAATTATTGGACACAACAAAATGGTCAAACACCAAACCATGCGGGCTGTAAATTTCATGATTTCAGCTGGTCTTTTAATCTAAGTTTCTCGTTGCATGTAAAAAAAAAATGATTTTTCTTGTTGCAGGCAAAAAAAAATTGATTTCAGAAGGTCTGGCAAGACATTGTGTTTGCAAGGTGGATGCATAAGCAAAAAAAGCACTATGATCTAACATAAACCGGTCTACGTATGTGACTTGAACCATAGGTTCTAGCAGCATGATACAAGAATCTGCAGCACATGCTGCACATTGACGCATGGACAATTTTCTGTTGTAGAAACTCGGTAGTTTTAGAATCTCTCTTCAGAAATCCAATGTCTCTTTTCCAATGGAGTATGCATAAAAGGTAGTTACAGTTCTACTAACTCAATGCATCTATATTTTTTTTCTCTTCTGATTCATTTCATTTCATCTAGAATCACTAGGTTTTTTTTTCTTTGGAAGAATGAAAGAAACTAGCAACTTGCAGCATAACACTTTGGGTAAGAAGATTTTGTCACTAACGATGAAAATATTAATGTGACAGCTTATAACTTTGGATGGGCAAACAGTGACAAAAAGTGAAGACAGGAATCCATCAAAGAAGGCCCCATTTATCACCTGAAAATCAAGCTTAATCTACCAGAGAGATCCACATTACAAGGCTACCTGACATTGTCTGGAGTGAGCTCGTCCAGAACCATTTGAATGGTGGCAGGGACAAACTTACAAGGCAAATCAGCTACCAGCCAATCTTCCGGAGGGTACAACTGAAAGAAAATTACTTAATTGTCACCTAACAGAAGTAATATTTATAAACTGGCAAATCATTTACTGTTTCAGACATGTAGAAAAAAAAAATGTAAGATCATGTAACAAGTGTCACTAGATGCCTACCTATCAGTGAATAACAATTAAGCAAAAGTCAGATTCTCTCTGAGTAAAAGACTTTTTCTCTATAATTATAAGATAACATAAAGGATTAGAACAAACGTGTCATTTGCCCCTCGGACCAAAGCAACTCATGAAGAGACTTTGGTCAAGTTACCTCTAGTAGCGGCCTTTTCATGAAAATACCTGAGTTTTTTTATTACTCATTAAGAAAAAATCCGTAATCTACAAGTTAAAGCCAATTCAAAGGGTGAACGACCATAAAAAGTAAAGTTATTTCCCTATCATTAAATAGAAAATAATTGACAACTTACATGCATACTTGAAGCAATGCCAACCACATAATCACTAGGAGGGATTTTGTCTTGATAGTGGAACCCCGTCTCATAGATAGCAGAAAGCTACATGAACAACAAAAATACTCTTATGATCTTCGACCTTAAAGAAAAGTGAAGAGCATTACAACCATAAAAGGTTAACTATCTAAATTCTAAAAGAGTAAGACAAAACACATTAAGAAATGATCAAATCCATACAGTCATACTGGTATAATTACACAACCCAAGTTGTAAAGCCACTATGGCCCACATAAGTTCATGGTGGATACTTGGGTGTAGGCATTGCATAGAAATGGCATATGGCTCAAGTATCACCATGATTTAATGATCACAACCATCTCAAAAGGGAATAAGACTTTGATAATGAAGATGAACCATCTCACGAGGGGCCGCCAAAACAGACAGCTAAAGCAATTTGGTACAACCATTTATTTTGCATGGTCTTGATTGAATGGCTATGACAATCAAATCAAGATGAAATTCAGGCCATATTTAATCTATGGAGTCCCCTTCCTATCCAACCATCTGCATACATGCAAAACAAGACCTTAAAAAATGGGCTGCAATATAACAGTTCGATGAATCGTTATAATACACGCATAAAGGTTTGGTAATTCGGTAAATTTTTGCGGATCATACCACATATAACTAAATGCAATCGTAACCTAATGGGACCCAATTTGAAAGTGAAGGAGGGGGTCAGAACCGGATCTGGATCCATCTGATAAGTTCTAGCCAGATCTGGATCCACCCTTTACAAAACGGACGACATGGTTCCATCCCGGACCGACCCTTTTGCAATCCTAGACAAATTAATTGATTGGTTGATGTAAACGGGGTCCAGTGCACTTGTTCGGGAAAAAAGTACCGTTGGAAAGACAGTGTTAAGGTGGTGTTAAGCCCAGTGCAAGAGAAGGCAAAGTCAAAACCCAATTAGGAGGGAAAAGAACCAAAGAAAAATTATATAATTCATGCACTTTCTGGTACAGAATGGGTTGTTTTAAGTACAATGCTTAAAAAAGCTGAAGCCTTTAATAAAAAAAGAACAAGATATCTTTCCCGAAGAGCACCTTCCCAGTTTCCCGACTATCAGAGATATAAGCATACATTGTTGGTATTATGCCAGGTGCAAGTCATCTTGATAGGGAATCTTATCAAATGAGACCTAAGGAAGATGCAGAATTGAATGAGCAAGTGGGAATGATCGAGAAGGGGATGTTTTGCAACACTGGGGCACATGTGTATCAATGACCATGAAAGGGGAAAAAAGAGTGAATATCTCTTTCCAAATCTAGATTAGATGACATGTTGGGTTAAAATCATCTCCTTCCATCTCTGGATAACTAGCAGGGGATGCAACCTTTTGTCTCACAGCCACTTCCGCAAGTTGCTAGGTTAAATACAGGATTCCCCTTCCAGCCATTCAATTCGAACATCAGATGGATCTCCTTCTTCACCCTTGGAACTGTCTGCTTTCTAACAAGTTAGTCTAACTTTTTCAGTAGGCTAGTCTGTCTGCAGTTCTCTTTACCTTGATGAAAGTGTAAACTATTCTTCAAAAAACCATTTTTATTAGAAAAAAAATTAAGAGGGAATTCAGTATAAGCTTTGGGAAAAGAAATCAATCATGTAATGTACTGCAAACTCTACGTTTCCTAGAAGTAGGACATGAAGCAAGTTCGTAGCAACCAAAATTAATTCTACAACTTGATTCCAAGCTTTATGTAGAACAACATTTTAATGTTAATGAATAAAGCCTAAAGATTCTGGAACTTGAGTAATAGAGAACAAAGATTCAAAATTTTCCATGAACCACATTATTGCTTAGGAAATCAATTTACAAGGTCTAGATATAGAGTAACCAAGATACTAATACCTCATCAAAAATCCATTTCTGTACCCCAGACTTCTGTAAGAGGATAATATATTTGAACAATAAAGCAACAATGTCCCTCATATGATCTGCAGTCCATTCAGAAAATGCATTGACAAAACTAAAATGTGAATACCAAGTTATATTAAAATGCCTTATATTTACAAAGACAGAAGTTAAAAATCTCAATCTAAACATAAAAATAAAAATTTAAAAAAATTCTTGAAAGTCCATAAAAGATAGTATTATAGTAATACCAGATCAAATCCATCATACAAAAAAATAACCAATAAAAAAGTAAAACTAACCGTGACCGGCATCAGTGAGATCAATAACTACTTCAAAAAATGAAAACTCGTAACTCCAATCCCCTTCCCCAGCAAACAAACTCGTAGCCCATCCTGCCATGTTTTAGTAACCATCGATGTTAGAAGATCACTACTTCTATGAATATTCCAAGAAATCTCAAATTAAGAAAAAAAAAATGAGGTTTTTTTTTACTTAAAAGACCATGCCGTTACTTATGCAAATAGTGGTTCAGCCTGTACTCCACTTGGATGCATTCTAATCATGAGAAAAGGTAGAAGTGGAAAGGTCTATATGGACTAGGCGAAAGGGTGAGCAGAAAATGTGGTCATTTGATTATCTTAACCCTTGGTTTCAGGTCTCAAAGTCGGAGAGTTTCAGCTGTTAGCTGAACTGCCCATTTTTGTATTTTTCCATGATCAATCCAACAGTGACTAAACATATGACTAGTGCAAAATTGGGGTAGTGCCTGGGGCAACCAATTGAGAGCACATAGCATTGAACACAAGTCAGCCCCAAGGGGCATGGCTGCTCTATAGTAAAGATATACCATAGCATAGCATTATGGCCTTTATGCTTAAAACTGGAAGTCTTGAAGAAGGATGTGATATGGACATGTTCCTATTTTTAAGTATGTCGGTAATTTTGCACCAACAACCACTTTCCCATGTACATATTGGTATAATGCTAAATTTCACATTTACCCATCAATGATGCAGCCTTTAGATCCCCCTCCCCTCTAAACTAGCATGCATCCGAGTAGTGCCGCAATGCCGGTTGCAACAAATTCTGATGATTTCTCTAAGAGCAGTCAATTTTCTAGTGGAAATAGGTCGCATGTAGGAACACCATGTGGAGCCCACCTTCATCAATCCAAACAAACTAATTCATTTTCCCAGGGAAAATGGTCACAAGCCCAAATTAATGCTCATCCAATTGACACCCACCTACAGCCTCACAGTTGAAACAGCAAGAACCTTCCAACTGAGATACAGGCTCTCATCAAAATGTTACAAAACCAATTATGCATCTCACAGAACCTGAAAATTAAAAGTTCTCTTTCGGATGACAAAAAGTCCATTTTGCATGTGAAGTTACAAATAACAGTAAAACTTTTTTAATTAACAGGGGCTTCACTGAAACAGCAGATATAGTATTTTCCAAGAAACAGAATAAAATAAGAAAATCCCCAGGGGTCAGAGATATTTGAAGTATAGTCCCAACACAATGAGACCACCCCATCCCAACCTAGATGCTTTCGTTGACATTACAACAATTTCTTAAAAAATCTTCATGAGTCCGAAAATGATGTGACAAGGATGTCTGTGTGAGAACAGAAGGGGGGAAAATCCGTCAGAAAAATTAAAAAGTAAAGTGATCGAATATCCTGCCATAAAGGCATTCAGGAACAGTAAGCACAATCCAGCAGAACTAAACCTGATGCATTATATAACAAATATGGAAGCCATTGTTGGATTCTACAATCAAGTGCAAGACCAAAACGTTTTTGCATCTGATGATAGATGAATAAGAAGGATGCTCGATTCTGAGCTACAAGTATAACCCAAAATTTTACCAAAAAAAAAATGTATATCCCAAAATGATTTGCTCAAAATAAGATGTGGAGTCATGTGTTTGCTCAAAATAAGATATGAAATAATTCACAAAAACTGCAACTTTGATAAGCTTAGTAATTAGTATAAATACATTAATTGATGAAATCAGGTTTCTATTGGATTATATGACACACTTGGAATCTATCACTATGTAATCAAGAATAATTGTCTAGTTTCCACATGATCCTCATTTCCATGCATCACAGAATATGAAAAGCCAGGAAATATAAATTTTAAAGCAAGAGGCGTTAGTCCAAAAACATGAGAAAAGTAGATGCTGAACTTACCAAATGTTCTCAAAACAGAAAAAAGAGAGCCTTCCCCTTCATGTCCAATAAGGTGGCCAAGATACCTAGTGGGCCCTTCTTTGTAATAGCGTATGGTGGGAGTAATTGGCCATATAATTCTCAATGCATCACCTTGCTCTATTTTGACAGCTTTAACAAGAATCTGCAATAAAGTAATGAAAATAAGATGAACTGAAACAAAGCTTTTTAAGCACGTACCATTCAAAAAATAAATAAATAAAACCTTTTTAAGAATGTACATGGTTTCCCATTATAATTAAGAATCAATGTATACTTCAAAAAACTATGAGACTAGAACATCAGAAATACCTGAAGGTGTTCAGGGTTACAAGGATGGCCAGGAACATGAAAAGAGCTTAGTTGGGTATTTCGAATTCCCTCGAATTTCTTTTCCACCAGGCTTTGGATTTCATCAAGGCTCTCTTGTATCATCCAATGTAGAATAGCATTAGCCGCAAAGATTTTTATAGGTTACCACATAATTAGATGCTTTTGAGCATTTGCAAAACAAAGGTTTACCTTTTCCATATACAACCAGATGCATTAGGTTGGCTGAATAATTCTTTTCATAAAATTTAATCAGCTCCTCTCTTGTATCAAGCCCTTTTGCTTTTGGACCAACCTCCAATGTATCCCAACTACCTATTGTTCAGCACCTCTTACGTAAATAAGTATAAAAAAGGGTGAAACCCAGTAACAACATACAAAGAAGCTTAGGAGACAAAAGTTTCACTATTAATGGGGGAAAATGCCTCTCTCTCTCTCTCTCTCTCTCTCTCTCTCTCTCTCTCTCTCTCTCTCTCCTTGAGAATATTCACATCATAAATAAAGTCACAAGTTTTGGCACCACTTTAACTCACAAGTGAAGTGTTAAAAAGGAAAACTACATACAACAGTATTTCTATAGAGTATACATTTTGGCATTCTCCAAAAGCTGGTGCATGATGTCAATCATGACCAACCAGTCTCAATGTGAAACCTTGAAAGAGTTTTTGTGAAGTCTCTGCTAATCAGACCCTTTTGACTTCAAAATCGAAGTGAAAAATGATACTTAACTTCAAAAAAAGAAAAATTAAGTACATGAACCCATAAGAGATGCTTGCTCAAATGATATGGACCCCAACACAGTATGCTTAGTGCATGGAAGTATGTAAATGGCAACCTAAGCATCACAATGCATCAGAATAGGCAACATAACTAACTGTTTCAATGGAAACAACTCAAACGATGTTCGAGCCATAATACTCAACTTCAAACATAGTTGACCATATAACGGAACATTCCAGATTCCAGCCGCCCTAAATGCCATTTTGAAAAATAAGCGATGATAAAACATTTAAAAAATTAGGAAAAAAGGTAAAAATAGTGGTAAGTAGAAACAACATGTAAAAAGTATGTTTTAATATCTTATATCATGTAACGTAAACTAGACTACAAATAGAAACTTCTAAATGCCAAATATTTCAATGTTTATACGTCTAGGTCAAGAATAAAATAAAAAGATCAATTAACAAGCAAGCACTTTTTGCCAGAGGCACACAAACTGTGGCAAGTTGACTTTCAAGGTCAACCACAATGTCCACCGCAACCACGATTTTGAACCGTCCCACACTAATGGATTTATAGCGATAGACAGAGATTTCAGTCTGCTGTCAATAGAATCCAACTCTTAAATTGGCCAAAGAAAGAAGAGGGTAGTGTGGTTTCCTCTAAAAAATCAGTACACTAAAGATGCTCTCCACTAATTTTTAAAATAGAAGAGGTCAGAGACTTTGTAGGGTCCACCAGCCAAACCAAATACAAAAGGAGTTCAGGATCTTCCGTCTACAAAAATAAAAATAAAAAAAGGTCAAATAGACATTTATAACCATCTAATCGAAGGCGACAAAATGAACGATTAAAATGGAAACTTCAGCCTTTATCTGCCGACAGTCCATTTCATGACCCTAGACTAGACAGCTGCCAACATCCAATGACTTTGATCTATTGCAGATGGATAAATCATGAAGTCCTCTTGTAATGGTGCCACATGTCCATTTCAAAATAAGTAGAGAAAGTACTGCAGGACCAGTAGAGGATCAATTGAATCGCACAATGCAAGTTTCAAAAGCAGGTCTTCTACGTGATGGAGAATATGTATGGGTTCCTTCGGTTCCTTTTCAAAGTCTTTGAAATTACCATCTAATTTTAAAAATCAAACCAGCGGCTTATCATCTCATATCCTTAAAAAGTTGTTGATTTTAAATCAATGCTGATTTAGAAAATTACAGATTTACTTTTTTCTGCAGAAATTGAGTTATGCAGACATGCACAAAATGATTGTCGTGGTGTGAATGGAAAACAAAAGTCAAGGCAACAACAACAAAGAAGAAGAAAATGAAAAAAAAAAATACATCTAACATTAAGCATCTATAACCTAAAATGAAGCTCATCAAGACAAACCAGAAGAAAATCCTATAATGGTAGAAGGTTAAAAATGCTTACCTGTACTAAATTTATGATATGGGTGACCCTTTGCACATAAATGCTTTTGAAGCTGAAGAGAACAATCAATTTGTAAACGGATTAGTTACTCCTTATAAGGCAATAAACAAATGGGAGAGAGGGCTTCAATTGGGTAATAAGCACAAAAATAAAAGAAAATGAATAAAGAAAACTAGGAAAGAAAACAGAAAAACTCATGTACATGAAGCAACACATGTTTCATGTTCATGAATGTATAGGTATTTTAACTATTACAAAGAAATAAAACATGACCAAAAGAGATGAACATCTATAAAATTAAAAGGGGCGGCAACGGTCCAATAGCCCATTAAACAAGAAAACAACATTAATTGGGAAAAACAAATAGAGTACACTAGAAAAAAGAATTGAGTGAAAAGTGAACAGAAAGTAAGTTCTCATACATTGCTTTGTGTTTATTCAGTTTAACAATTAATGGATAAACTTCGTACAAGTACTAGGTATTTTAATAACAATAGCACTCGTTAGAAATTATTTAAGGGAACTTGCACTTAAAGTTCTGCCTTGGTAGACCTCCTGACTGACCAAGTTGTCCCACTGGGTCATGTTGGAATAGCTGTTAGTGGGTTATCACTTATCAGGCCAAGTCCAACTTGTCATTTCTAGCTTATTGAACAAAAATGGTAATATTGCTCCCCCATTGATTAGAATTTTCGATATTTGAGAAGCATCACGATCATCATACAATAACCCTTCAATGTATTCAAAAAAACAATTTGAACACCTATTGATTCTAGCAAGCCATCATCATCATCTCAAACCCATGAACTGATGATAGTCCAACAACAATCGTCAACTACTTTTATAAACAGATCATCAAATAATGAATGTTGAACCAAGAATAATGGTATAAATCTAAATTTATCCAAAAGTTTTTTCAAAACTGTAATATTGGGATGTGGGTGTGTACGCGCATGCTGTCTCCAACAAGCAACACAAAGTAAAATGAATGATACCTGACTCATTCTCCAAGCATCAGACAAGATGTTTTTTTGATTCTCTGGATAAGTGAGAAAGAAGGGGAAAAAAAAAAGAAGAAGAAGAGACTCAGACTAGTTGCTTGACAGTTGATAAAATTTCTAGAAGTTTCACATCATAGTTTCCAAATAGCATATTACCCGAATCAACTGCTTTTATTTCCCTTAAGGTACCATCAGGAGACATCAATGGCTTGATAAAGAACTGTGCAAATCTGGGTGCCAGATCGCAAACTCACAAATCACTACCGTATCAGAAAAATGAATGAAAAAGAAATGAACAGAAAATTTAGTAGAACATCTATGTACCTGTCCAGGGCCTCTTCGAAACAGCCATTGTTTACATCAAAAAAGAAATTTGTGTGTTCAGAAGATGTAAAGGCATTTGTCGTACCACCATGCTGGGCATCATTGAAGTCACCACATAAGCAAAAAAGATGATTAGCAATGAGATAGCAATCTCATAAGGATTACATGGTTGAATGGAACAATACAGGCAGAAAAGAACTCTAAAATTTACCTACAAAGCATTTTCAATTTGATGATAATTAAGTAAAAAACACGAGCCCAGTGACGAAAAATTCTGACTAAGGCTTCATGGAGACATATATTACCCATCCACTTCCATCACAATTCCAAGCATGATTCCATCCAAAAGAGAATGTTACAGTGATAAGTGTGATATCAATTATCAAGACCAATTACCTATTACAGGGAGGTTCCTGAGTCCTGACAGCTATGTGAGGCTTCAAAGGGAATACGAGGGTTTTTTTTTTTTATAACAGGAATATGAGGTAATTGCCAACATGTTGATCCTCTTGGTGATGAAACACAATGACAATTGACCATGAGAAAGAAGACTGGCTACAAATCAAACATAAGAATATAGACAAGGAAACTGGGATGTCTAAATTAAACATGTAGCAGAATAACCCTCTGATGCACTTATGGAAGGACTCCCAAAGCAGGGCCCATACACCAGTTGTACTATAACCCATATTCCAGTCCATCTCCTCTCCACTTATTTCTTTTGATGGTTTTTTATAAGACTCAAAATAGGAGTCCTACTATAAAAAGCCTCTGGCTTGTCTTTAGTGCTTAGGATCTTGTTTCCTATTATTATTTAATAGTCTACATTAGTCAGGTTTTAGTTATTTTCCTAATAAATATGATGTAATGTCATGATCAAATATTCATGACTTGGAATAAAAAGTTTCTCTTTGGGGTTTTCTGCAGAAACTGAAAGTGTTTTGTTTGAAACTCTCATTGTGCAAGATTTGCAAAAATCTGTGCACTCTTCCATTTTGTATGGTTCTGCTTCTGTTGGATTTTACCACAGTTTGGTGATCGGATCTCCTTAAATGCTTAAGTATCAATTATTGCCACTTGAAATCAGTTGAACAGATTGGTCGCCCAAAACCTGAGTTTTAAGACTGTTTCAGTCCCCACTTGGTAGTGACCAAGCTGAATCGTGAAACTTGATGTTGAAATTGAATTGGATGTGACTCGGACGGTCACATAGAAATAAATAATGAAAATTAGGTATCACCAACTCTGCTAGTCAACCAAGTGTAACAGGAATGGAGAACTCTTAACATGATGCCTGGATACTTCAAAATAATCAGCGTTTTGTTATCTCATCTTTTTTTATACTTCATTTTTATGCGTAAAATACATGTCATCGCCCCACCCATGGCATGTCCTTATCACATCCATTCCATATTAGGGCATCATAGATATCTGAGGAGGGTGCAAGTGAAAATAACTACAAGACCTGAGCTCTCCACTAAGGTATACGAGTCATACCTCTGCTATGTACTTTGAATAGCCGTCTTCCAATGGATACTTCTCACTAGCATAAAACAGCATATGCTCTGCAGGCAAGCATCACAAAATATTTGATGATCAAATCCAATATTTAAATCTACAAATAAGTACATTAATAAGGTAGAGTGAAATGGCTGACATGTGATGCACAATTTTTACTCAAGATTAGAACTAGTTCTTTAAATTTAAATAACGATGCAGAGCCAAAACTATGTCAAGGCTACATTTGGCTCATTGCAGTTCTAGCCATTTAAAAGGCAATAAAAGAAAATTTTCTGATTACCAGATTTCAGATTCCATTATATAAGAAAGATGGGAAGGGTCCAAGCAGAGCCTAAGATCATCATGCATGGACTGCACATCATTCTGCCCCTCCTAATCTCCCCACCCCAAAAAGAGCATCTGAGATTGAGAAGTAGCATGCATATCTGGACCACAAATCGAAGGATGTCCAAGTCCAATGTTTTGACAAAACAGAGAGCCATATATTCTCTGCACACTTGAGGTGGCTTGAAAATCGGAAATTATTTTCTTTTTCTTGCTGTCCAAAAACAAAATATTAGAGCTGAAATTGTTTTTCATTTGTGGGTGGGGAGGAGAAGGAGAGAGAGAATCCCAGCATATGTATTTTCATGCCGTCAAAACAATACTCATCTTTCCGACCAAAACATTCAAAACCATAATGCGTGGGGTATATCCTAATGACAACTTAAACACAAGCATTGAAGAATAGACCTGTCCTGTTCCCTCATGGAAAGAAAATCAACATGCTTAGAGAATATCTAAAGGCCTGCGTGGCAGAAGCATTCGTTAGTTCCAGATTGAAATTTTTTTTTTTTTTGCCAATTGGTAACATGGCTTGAACCCACAAGCTCATGTTTCGCTCCAAAAACAATATGCTTTTCATATTGAGATTTATTCCTTTTTCGGATAAAAAGATCAGGAGATTTTATAAAATCAAATGCTTAAATACAACAATGAAATAAATTTCTTTAGTGTTCTGTTTCTTCTGTCATTTTATTTCTTCTCTAATTGGAGCCCATCTTTGTAAATTTTTGAGGACTAATTGGCTGTCTTGGATTTATATGAATTCTATTAACTACTGATCAATTTAATGAAGAAACAATAGACAAAAGGGAGGGTCTTATATCACAAATAGGATTGCCACAGGGTGGGAAAAGTGGAAAAAACTGTGGAAGTTGTACAATCGTCAAGTGTCCCTTAGAGTAAAAAGCAATTAATAAGATTGCAATTAGACTTGCTTTTTTCTATGAGCAGCATGTGGGCAATGAAGAAATGAGAAGAAGTTAAGTCCATGGTGTTCAGACACAGATTCATAGATGGATGTGTAGAGTCACAAGAAAAGTCAAAATAAAGAATTAGAAGAAAATATCAACGATCACCATTTGAGATGGCATAACAACCTAGAATACATTGTGCGGTTAAAAATTAGGATTAAAGGTGAATACCCAAAAATGAACATCAAATAACATTTTCTTGTTAAGGAAAATAGAATCAAAAGATGTCATTTGATGCTCGCTTTTGGAAATTCACCTTTGATCTTCATTTTTAACCAACCTATATATTCAATTCCTATGTATTATATTGCAAACAAACATGGCCTAAATATAGATGGAATGAGGCTACGAGTGGATTTAGAACAACTTATTGAGAGCTTGATCAGCAAGCTTACTTGCCTAGATAGCTAGTAGGATTTACTTCTACATAAGTTTCATGTTCTTCCTTTTAAGTGGTCCCACTTTTACAGGAAGTTGATGTGGTCTGTGATTTCAAGAACTAGGGAATCAATCATCAGATAACTGCCATTGCCATAACACTCACCGAGAAAGTGCGCAAGACCTTCTAGACCATCCGGATCGCTGAAATTACCAACACGTACATCCATTGATGCGGCCGCCTGGAGATGATAGAATGTCATTAGAATATATTCAAAATCTAGGGCATAAAGTGTTCAGAGAAGAAAAAAAAAACCTTTGAATAAAGAGAATACAGAAAGAATCACATATCAAACACATGGAGAACAAAGAGTATCAGGAGAAGATTCTGTTTAGATTAGAGAAGAGGAAGAGAAAGTATGTACGGATTTACTGACTTTGTCGGTGTCCGGATCGCTTATGATGAGAACTTCAAGGGCATTGGGGAGGACGATCCGACGGTATCCTCTATTGTCCTTGAGAGGCTTGAAGATCTCGACGTCTTCTTTTCGGGCCACCATGGTTCTACTGCAGGCAGGCGGGCAAAAGAAAAGACTCTGGTCTTCTTTGGTTACTCTGTTGCTGCTCTTCTTTTCCATTTGAGAAATGTGTTTTCCTGTTCTCACTTGTCCCTCTTCTCTTGACTTAGGAGTCGTCAGATGTCTCAGCTCTGAAGTTTATAGTGCTGGCCCCGACAACATTACACGAAAGTTTGGGGAAAAAGCCACCCCGCCTGTCAAGCTCGACCGGAAATTTTGTTTTGAAAAATGCGGGCTGCTGGCCAACGGCCACCGGCCACTAGGAACAGTTGATTAGTCACCCATTATAATATATTAAGCTAGGAGCTTTTACATCCAATTTTGACCGTCGGTTATAATTTTGACCGGAAGTTACATCAACTACCTTTTTTTATCTCTTTATCATAACCACTCACAACCGCTCTCCACTTTTTTTTCTGTTATTTTATTTCTCAAATACTTTGTTTCAATCGTAACTCTATCATTCCTTTTCTACTCTAATTGTCATTTTTTCATTCTATGATATACCAATTCTTCGATTATATATGTACATACTCAATTTTTTTTTGCTTCTTCTGCTTTCTTTCTAAAAAAATTATGAAATTTTTATACATAAATGTTTAAATTACAATATTTGCCATATCCGTGCTGAGCACGGGTAATTTTGCTAGTCTACACATTATAATAGATTAAGTTGGGAGGTTTTTTTATTCAATTTTTACCTGGCAGATTTAATTTTGACCGACGGTTATGTAACTACTCATGCAATTGCCCACTCATTTTTTTATCAAACCACTCTTGTTTGAGTTGTTCCTGTGTAACTATACCATTTTTCTCTAATTTTTCTATTTATATTTTATCCACCTTGTCCTGATATTTTTAATATCTAATTCTTTATTTTGAAGTGCAGGGAGATACCGTGCTCAGCACGGGTTATTGGGCTAGTTTTATTTTGATCTCAGCATTTTTCAGCCATTGTATTTAACTATACATCTTTTTGGCTTAATAATCTCCTCATTGGTCGAGTGGGTCCTGTAGACTCCATGTGGATCAATAATGTGATCCCTTGTTTCGTCCGATCCACATTCACCATTTATACAAAATTTTATGATAGATAATCCATCGTCTAAATTATTTCCTTAAAATTAAAATGTTAAAAATAAACACCTATTTATGGGTCCCATAAGAAGGATAAAGCATGTAGGTAATATATATAATATAGTTTATCATTTCAAAAGTATGGACTTTAACCATATTAATATAGGAGCTATGAGGATTCTTATATGCAACAATTATAAATTATCCTAATACTCCCTTATAGATGTAATTGGATAGATCTCGCTCATTTCACCTGTAGGAATTATGGAGAATAAAGTTGAATAAACTTGTTTAGCTTATATTCAAGATCATGCTAAGCCTGGCCTGGCCCTGGCTCTCACAAGGCAGGATTTGACATTGGCCTATTCAATTTAGGACTAGGATTGGACAATTCCCGGCAAGCCCGCACAATATTTGAAATGAGATTGGACAGCCCAAGCCCATGCCTGGCCCGGCCCATTGACAGGCCTGGAAACAATATCACCTTATTTCTACGAATCAGGAGATCAGACTCATAATGGTCGTGCTGTTGTGCGTAAAATCGATTATTTACTTTGTCAAGGAGATTCAAGGCTTTCGTCTTGAAGTGGTCCACCGTTGAGGCGAGGGTCCACGCACGAATCAATAATACACATTGCATTGCGTCTTTTGAAGGGCTGCAAGTGCTGTTAAACATTTCTCTTTGGAAATAAATGAGTGAATACACAAACATTGAACTAGTAAGTTTTTTTAACCGTTGATTTTGAGGGGGACACGTTCCTCCATTACTCAAGTCGTCTTGATTTTGAGATTTAGTGGATTCCATCTCCTTGGCCTTGTTTTTTCATTAATAGTGTCCTTTCATTCTTTTTTTTTTTTTTTTTGTGTGCGTGTGTGTTGGGTGTCGTAGTGATGGACACTTTGGTCATGTTTGGCAACCAAATCTCTAAGAAAAAGATTTTCGGTTTTCCTCATATTGTGGTAAATCCATCAATATGACAAAATTGCTCATTCCATCTCCTGACCTTGTTTTTTCATCAATATTGTCCTCTCATTTTCTTTTTTTTTTTTCTTTTTGGTGGTGGGTGTCAAAATACGTAAGATATGTTTCTTTACTAAAATTCCTTAAATAAAAATTTTGGATGTGGGGGTTTTTAGGACATAATGTGACATCTTGTCCCTTCCTATTTACAAATGCCAGGCATTTACAAATTTCAATCATTTGAATGGTCTAAAATGACATTCGGAAATTTAGAAGTTTTAAACCCTTTGCATTTTTATAGAATTACTAGATGCTCAAGTCCACGGGAGCATTCAGAAATTCCCCAAACATTTTTTTTTTAATTTTAACAAATAAATGAGCCCTATTTCCCTCGTGGAAGTGGAAGGGTGAAGCAAATTAATAATCGATTTTTATGTTTATTTTCTTTTATTTTATTGAGTGAATATATCATCATTAAGCAAAACAACAAAATAAAAAACAGGAATATTCCCGTTTAGGGCTTTTTGATAGATATTCAAGTTTGAGTCTTCTTGGTCTTCACCAAGTCCAAGGGGACCTTCTTTTTTTTTTTTTTTGTAAAATCCTCAAATAAGTGTCGTGGAATGGATTTTCTCTTCCAAATTTAATTGGCTGCGAGAGCTTTGCGGAGCCCACTCGTTATCCCATTCTCCAATTAATTCCTTGTAAAACACCACCAAAAGCAGTTTGGCACTCATCATAAATGCCCACGTCGAGGGATTGGATTCACTTTTTTTCTTTTTTTTTTTCTCTTGCTCCTTAAAAAGTGTTAATTTTGGAAAACACATTTAGATTTAGATCATCTTATATACTTTGGATCAGAGACTTGGTAGGCTCTCCATGGAAGATAACCTTTCTCATCCGCCACCCCACCTCCACGTAGGCCTTGATGGGCTCTCTCCCATAAAAAGAAAAAGAAAAAAAAGAAGGAGAGAGAGAGTCTTTAGCAGACGCCTATTATTACAAAGGGTCAAAATAACAATATCGATGCTTCACATTTATCAACTCAAATCAGGCAGCCAACAAAGCTAAGAGAACATATAAAGCAAAATAGACTCCACCATATACGAAGGGTCTGTTTCTTTACTGGAATTTATGACTAAAATTTGGGAGGCTGAGGTTTTTTTGAACATAATATGACATGATGTGACATCTTGTCCCCTGGCATTTGAAATGCTGTGTTTATTTCATTAGTATTTCAAATTCCAACCACCTAAAAGACTTTTTGGAATTCTATGAATTCCACTCTCTATATCATTTGTTGGAATTTCAAATCCTCCATCAAAAGAGGAATTTGGAATTCCACTTAAGATGACAACTTTTGGAGAATTTAAAATTCTCCCATATATGAATTCTTTGAATTCTGATAAAGAAACGGGCCCAGAGAGTGGTGTGGGTCTTTAATATTTGATCCCAATTCGATGAGATAGGCCCTTGTTGGTGTTGGTGGTGGTGGTGGTGGTGGTGGTGATAACATTGATGTCGATCAAGACATGCTGTTTAGCACTTGTCAATTTTAATGTATTCTAAACTGACTTCAACTACTTGCATGTTCACTCCATTGTATTCTAAACTGACTTCAACTACTTGCATGTTCACTCCATTAAAAAAGTTCTAACTGCATGTTCTAACCACTTACATAGGCAGGTTTACTATTACTTTGACCCTTCGCTCATGATCATGTCGTAACATGCAAATTGAATGAATCTTGCAAGCTATTTGATCTAACCTAAGAGACGCTCACCTTTTTGTAACTTTGAATATCATGAGGTTGGGGGTACTGGAAAGCATGTGCAAAACGGTCGTTTTTTTTTCTTTTTCATGTTTGTTTTGTTCTTTAATCCGAGACCTGATTCTTATACGAGAAGCTATAAGCCTTGTCACCAACCATTGCTTTTGAAGCCTTTTGCAGGTAAAGTAGGTGATCAATTGGCCTTTTTCTTTTGCAGGAAAAGTAGGTGATCATTTGGCCTTTTTACTCTATCTTTAAAAAAGAAAAGAAAAAAAGGAAATGGCAAAGGCAGCTTGTCATTAGCTTTTGAGTCATCTCGCATGAAAAAAGAAAGGAAGAAATCTACTGGTTATAGAACTACTGCATTGGCTTTTTTTAGAAAGGAAACGTGGATTTTATGCTGTGGAGTGGATTTGGGATTGAAAAATGTCCTTGTCGCCAACAGGCAGATGAGGGTAGTGTTTTTATTTATTTATTTTTAGAGGAGGGTGGTGTTAGTAGCAGGATGATGATTGTGTTGTTGACAGGATATTTTAAAATCTTTGTTTTATATTTGTTAATAACTGCAACATATTGGAGGAAGAAAAATATATTTTAGAAAATAATAACAAGTACAAACTATATATATATAGGGAGATGCTCCTATAAGAGCATCTCTCACCTTATTATGAGAGATAAAAGTGGGAGCCCTCACATTTAAGTTGTTGGCGTTGGATATGGATGTGAGGACCCCCACATTATCTCTCATAATAAGGTGAGAAAATCTCACAGGTGCATCTCTCGTATATATATATATATATATAAGTTTTTTGTGGAATAAATATGTAAAACAAGATAATGTGATTGTTAGGGGGAAAAAAGCATATATAAAAATATTTGGCCACAATTAAGTTATATTACCAGATAAAATGAAAATACAACGAAGACCTTAATGTTTTTAATTATAGTTTTGGACATCTTAGTGTATCGACTTAAGTATAAGATCACTTAATTGTATTATTATTTTTTTATAGCGAAGGGTGTCTCAACCCTTTCAACTAGACTAATCGCTACGGGCGCGGGGAGAGAGTTAAATTCCCTGTGGCTCCCTGTCCCCCAGTGTGGTAGAGCATTTTCGAACCATCAACCTCCAGGAGCAAACTATGGTTCTACACCAACTAAGCTACCCCTCAGGGTTAAGCATTGGCTAATCTATGAGTCTTGAACAAAAAAATTTGTTTGTCTTGGCCTATTTTGGAAAAAAAAATAGAATTTAAAGATACTCAAATGAGACCATATCCGATTGAAAAAAAAAAGAGAGAGAAATATTCAAATGAGAAAAGTTTATAAATCTTCGTTTTTAGCTCTTTTAAAAGATTCTTTTTTGAAAACTTTTCTAAAGGTTTTTCAGATTCAATAAAATAAAAAGTAAAGGTCAGAGAATGAATTTCCTAGGTCCACCCCTAGCTCCATGTAAATATGTGATGAAACAGAGATAACCTTCTCATACGCGCATTTACTGAAAGTGCCATTTCCTAACATGCATGATTAAAGTTGACAACTCATAAGGAGACAGCAAAGCACTAACTTTGCCTGATAATACTCCATTCATTAAAACTCACACTTATAAAATTCTAAAAGGACAAAGTGACTTTTCACTTCGGATAGACAGGAGCCAACAAGCCGCTTATTCTTGCAAATTAGAGCTTTTCCTTTTCATTATAGAGGATAATAGGCAAAACGGTTAGTGTATGTTTGGGAGGTTTAATTTTTTCCTCTATTTTTCTATTTCTCTAAAATGAATAGATATTTGAAAAAATAGAGTATTTGGTACCACCTTTCAGCCACTACATAATTTAGAGAAGTAGAGGCAATGGCTCTACTTTCCACAGCCCCTTGACGAGGTAGTTGAGAAATAGAGGGAAAAAAGAAGAGGCGGAGCTACAGTGTTTATGCATAATCACGCCCAATCCCTTTTTTCAATTTTTCTCCAAATCTGAGAGGCCCAATCAAGATCCAAATTGTCGAAAATGTTCACAAGGTCAAACACGGCTATGTAACCAAATTTCAGCCATTGAATCATCGTCAATCTCGAGATATGTGCCACAAAACGTGAACCATTGGATATAATTTACTATGATCTGTGGGCCCCAAACACAAGATCAAAACCGTTGGATATGTTTGGGAGGTTGAAAACGGCTATGTAGTCAATTTTGATTGATCACATACTAAATTTGAATCTCGAGATATGTGCAAAACAAAAATACCCATTGATGTATTATGCTTAATATTGCATTTGTCCATGAGCAATAAACTGTTTTAATTTTTTATTATTTAGAGGCGTGTAAAATAATATCTAAACCGTGAGTAATATTCACAATATCAAACATAACTATGAGACCAAACTTTACCTGTTGGATCATCACGAATCTCTAGATATGTGCAAAAAAATGAGCCATTAAGTATAATTTTGTGGATTATGTGGGCCCCAAACACTAGATCCAAACCGCAACATCTCTTCGGAAGCCTGAGCACGTCTCTGTGGTCGATTTTCATGGCCTAACACCTTGTGAATGTTAAGAAATATGTGGAAAAACTCTCAACCAACGATATAAAAATGTCTATTTAGCATAGACCCTTGCATTACCAAACTCCTCCTTTTATTTTAGCCTCTTTTTTCTATGGCTCTTTTTTGTATGGAATGGTCCTTAAGAAATAGACTAGTGGTCTCAAACATGGCCTTAGGAAAGGGAGAGAGTCAGTTTTATTATTTTAGTTATACCAATGTTAACATTTTATTATTTTAGTTCTACTAATATTAACACCTCCTTTTATTTTAGCCTCTTTTTTTTATGCCTCTTTCTTGTATGGATTGGTCTTTAAGAAATAGACCAGTGGTCCCGAACATGGCCTTAGAAAAGGGAGAGTCACCTATATTATTTTAGTTCTACCAATGTTGACAATATAAAGTTTTAACCAAAAGTAAAGCATGTCCCTGGTTACTTTGAAGAAATGTTACTATTCTAACCTAACGTGATACATTTGCATTAGTTTCATTTGGTGAAAGAAGCTTGATGACGCTGTGGTGTTTAAAAAATATTCTTTATAACAATTGTGAGGATTGATTATGGTGCATGCACCATGAGTGCCCTCGTGCAATGAGAAGTTAAGAATTCATTCTTTTCTTTTTTTTTTCCTACAGCCCACTTTTAATCACTTGGCACAACACTTTTTCTTCATGGCAAATAAAAAATAAAAAAAATGAAAGAGTCTCATGATATAGAGTAATTGATTTCCTACATGAGGCTAGGATTAGGAATGCAAAACCTCTTTATCCAAGGGTGGACCCAGAAAATTCAACTTGAGGGGGCTCTATGTAAAAAAGATACTGGGGAAAGGGGCAAATTTAAAAGAAAAATGTATAATAATTTTCAGAATCTGGTGGGGTGTTTTTAAAAAAATTTCAACCTTTTCCAGTTTGGTGGGGGCTGATTATACTTGGGTCCGCCCACTTCTCTTTCCATGTGAATAAAAATAAACGAAGAGCAAAAACCTATCAGTGCACCTTGCTTGCAATGAATGTTAAGCATTAGTGTATTACGCTACAAGCAGTTAGAATCTATACCCTTGTTATAAAAGAGAAGAGAAGTTGCATACCTTTTTTACTACACCTTTGCACCCCCCCCCCCCCCCCCCCCCCCCACAAATATAATATAATAATATATTTTTATTATATGATAATAATAATCATATAAAATCCACGCCCTTATTATAAAAGAGAAAAAAGTGTCATGCTTTTTCTCTACACATCTATGGGCCTCACTTAGTATTATTATATTATATTTCATATCTATATATAAATAAAGAGAACTACACGTCTGTGGGCCCCACTTAGTAGAAGAACTTGTCATGCTTTTTCTCTACATCTAGACATCTGTGGGCCCTACTTAGTATTATTATATTATATATATAATACAAGAGAACTACACATCTTTGGGCTCCACTTCGTATTATTATATTATATATATATGTATAAAATAAAAGAGAACTACACATCTGTGGGCCCGACTTCGTAGAAGAACTTGTTAAGCTTTTTCTCTACATCTACACATCTATGAGCCCCACTTAATATTATTATATTATATGACTTAGTAGAAGAACTTTTAATGCTTTTTCTCTACACATCCGTGTGCCCCACTTAGTATTATTATAATATCTATATGCCCCACTTAGTATTATTATATTAGATATATATATATAATAAAACGAGAACTACACATCTATAGGCCCCACTTAGTAGAAGAATTTGTCATGCTTTTACTCCACATCTACACATCTGTAGGCCCCACTTAGTATTATTATATTATATATATATATAAAATAAAAGAGAACTACACATTTGTGAGCCCCACTTAGTATAAGAACTTGTCATACTTTTTCTCTACACATATGTGGGCCCCACTTAGTATTATTATATTATATTATATATATAATCAAAGAGAATTGCACATCTATAGGTCCACTTAGTATTATGGAAAAGGGTTGTGTTTAAATAATTTGTTCATTCGCTGCAAGAACTCAAATGAAAATTTTCAATTGAGATTTTCATGTGTGGAAAATTCCAACTTCGATCCCAATGCCTATAAATACACGATTTGCTTGTCAGAGGAAGCGATGAGAATGCCAAAGATTGCTTAAAATCCTTGTGATTTGTTGTTGATTCGTTTAAAGCTATGAGTTGGGTACTGTTTTGGTTGGTTAGTATTTTGTTTTATTGAATTTGGTATGTATTTGGCGCTAGGTTTTAGACATGTTTTAATGGGAAATAGGTCAGACTATCGATCTATATTGAAATTGGTGAGTGTTTTGCCTAATCATATATGGCCAGAAAAGGTTGGTTTTCAACTTTTTTTTATAATTAGTTTCCTTCCATATATCTTGTTATTCCATCTTCTTCTTACTTTTTTCTATTGAAGCTTTTACTAAATTTGATAAGAACAATAAGTGATTGTAAATTATTTAATTTGTTACATGGACATTCTCCATTGGGATAGTTAATGTTGAATTTTTCAATGACTTTATTTTTTTAGATTATCATTCTGAGAGAGTATGTTCCTTGCACGTGCAGGGCTCAACTAGTTAAAGCTAAGAAAAGAAAACTTTTTTTGATGGCACTCGTGCCTAGTGCCACTCAACCAACTCCCATGTGGGAAAAAAGAAGCAGCTGGGTACGGTCCTAGTAATTTTTTTTAAAGAAAATACTCAATCGACCTTTCAATATGAAAAAGGAAACCCCTAAAGAAATAAAATTTATATATCAATGCAGAAATTAAGAAATAAAAGTAAATATAGAAAATAATATCACATGCGATATTTAATAATTTCTAAATGAGAAATGTAAAAGACTAGCATATTTATGATGATTACATCATATCAAATCACTGAAGTAGTTCATCTTACCAGAAAAAAAAATCTATTTGAATCACATTAAGTCAGTGAAGTCCCTTTCTGTATTGTAATATTGTGACAAAGTACGAAACTTTTTAGAGTTTAATTTTTTATATATCCCCTAAGGTTTGTAGGATTTGCAAATAGGGCCATGAGGTTTTAGTATTTATAAATAGTCTTTTGCCTTTTCTTTTTAATACCCTTCATGTCCCCAAAATCAATATTCCTACACAAGAATGGGCAGTTAACATGAGATTTGTGTTGGATTTTTAAATAAATGATAGCTTTGCCCTTGCATCCATTAAACAAAAATAAGTATATTAATATTTACAAAAAAATACCACTATTTTATCTCACGTTCCAATGTTTTCTCTCAATAACTCTCTCATGCACCGGGGGTAGACCCGAGTACAAGGGCCTGGGGAATGAAGTGTCTACCTATATTTGAAAAAGTTTAAAGCCCCTAAACTCCCAACGCCCCGAAAATTGTAAAAATTAATATATATATTTTTTCCATTGGCTACCCCTTCCCCCAATATTTCTTTTGCACAAAGCCAAACATTAGTCCCCTCACAAATTCTAAAAAATAATTTATTTATTTTTACATTTGTCCATTCCCCCAATATTTCTTCAACAACCACCTACACCTAAAGCATAATCATGTATTTTGAAACTTTCATCAATCAAATGGTGGGTCATATATGGATTTGATAAATCATAATCGATTATAAGTACAAGCGTTGATTGTCACCAAGATCAATTCGGATTTAATGAAATGAGCCCGGTGTTGATAAAAAAAAGAAATGATTTTATATTAGGTTATTCTCTCCCACTAAGTACAATTGTTAATGTTATATGCTTTATCAAAAAAATTTGAGTCCAAGCTTTTGAAAATATGCATATAAGGATAAAAGAGAGAGAGAAAAGTGTCATTTCGCTCTAACAACCTATAGTCATTGGAAGACTATTGATTTTGGGGACTCGAAAGTTATTAAAATGAAAATATATATAGGAGCCTATTTGCAAATACTAAATCCTCCGGGGCCTATTTATAAATCTTACAAACCTTAGGGGGGGTATATACAAAAGATCAACTTTTTATTAAAGAAAAATAAAAGCATCAAATTAGGCCACAACCAACTCTTCAACATTGTTTTAGCATATTATAATTCAACATATATAAATATATAAAGAGCAAGGCTCTCCTAAGCTCAAGCTTAGGATAAAATTTCGTAAGCTCATGCTTGTGAGGCCTACCTTCGGTCCATCCAAATGGACCAAACACATGACTTCCCTAAATTGCACATGTTCACCAACTTTCGGTCAGATCCGAATTTACTAGACCGCTGGATCGACTATGTATCGATCCGAATGGACTATTGACCATTAAACTTTTGGGCTCATATAGAGATAATAAAAATGATGGTTGGGGCTGATTTTTTGCAGATAGGAAGATCCGAGGGAGTCCTTGAAATCCCACCCATCCCCATCCTTAGGTGGGCCCCACCACACACTTGAGCTTACCTTATCATAAGCCTGAGCTTAGGAGAGCTGGCCCCATATATAAAATAAGAAAACTTGTGGTGGAAAGAGAAGCTCCATACATTGCAACATGGAGGATGTTTACAACCTTTTTTTAATATAAATGTGTGGACACTTGTTGTGGAAGGTGTTAGATTGTATGGACTCAATCCATCAGTTGATGTAATAAATTGATTAATTTCTTTATTTATCAATAAAATCATGCTTTAATTTCATAAGATGAATGTTATTTTATTACTTTATGCACATGACCAATACATATGACATAATGGTTCATAAGTTGAACCGGGTCCCATTAGTATATTAGATGTAATATATGTGAATGGATGAGATCCACACAACGGGAGATATATGTCACAAATCTTATACTTAAAATATCTTCACAACTAGTGATGAGACTGGGCATCTCATTTGATAAGGTTGCAATACTTTGATCACTATGAGATAGTGTGATTTGTCTCGATCATCAGAATGGAAGATTCTGGATCAATGTGCTGGTACATTGGATGTATTTAAGGACCATGAGAAGCACCTTATGGAATTTCGTCTCAATAGTAAGGTATGCTCTCATAATTCCCTTGCAATAGGCTCTCAATCATGAGACATTGATGAACTCAAGTTTCTATCTATTCATTTGCTTTGAGTCACCAATGAGTGAGGTCAACTATAGGTCAACACCTCGGTGTCTTGGGTATATGGTAGTAGGACTGTGGGAACATTGAATGATCAAGATGAAATCTATCTCTATTATCCCCTTGTGCCAATAGATGAATTTGTCATTAGTAAGTGTGCACCCATCTCGATTAAGAGGTAATTGGATGGTACTGATGATCATAGTGATTAATCGGGGCTCAAGGATAATAAGATGTGGAACTAAGATTGGAAGAGACAGATTTATTCCAATTGATCAATGGATATTGATAGAGGGGTCTACTTGTGGTAATAGGGAAGTTTAGGGTCTTCATTGTAATTTATTCCTAAGACTGGAGTGCAATTGCATTTATATAGTGGTGTTATTTGCAATTAACTGTGGGCCCGGATTGCACATGAGATGTGAGGTCGCGTGTCCAAGTTGGAGCCAGCTTTCTGTAGAATCCCTAGTGGTCCCCACGCTAGCCCAAGTTATTAGAAAGATACTAATCCTACTTAAACTCTAATAGGAAGGAATTAGAAAGTTACTATTTCTATTTGAAGTATGACTTCTAATAGTGGTAATAGTATACTTACTAATTGTTGTGGAAGTAAGACTTCTATTTCAATTAAGAAAAGATGAGACTTGAGAGGCTATAAAAGGTGATTTAACCCTTATGGACGTCAATCAATATAGGAGTAAAAAACGTCCAGCTTTTTGTGCAATAGTTGCACTGCTTTCTTCTCTCTTCCTCTTCTAGTTCCTTAGGGTTTCGAGTTGGGTTTTCTCTTGAAGATTCCACCGATCTTCTTGAGAAGAGAGATCTAATTTGGGTCATAGCGTGGAAGGCTAAGAGGTGGTGGAGATTCTGATCTTAGTTTGTAGAAATGTTCTACATCAACGAAAGTCATCAACTTCTCCATTAGAGCGCAACCGAGCTCCAAAGGTATAATCTGCTTCCTTGTATGTGGTAGATTTTAATGGATGCTTGTTCGCTTCTGTTATATCTTTTAGATAGTTTTACTTACTGTACATGATCATGAGATTGAGGGTTATGCATCCTGAATTGGATTTTTGGCCTTATGGATACTTGATCTCTGAGTCAAGTTGGTCAAAAGTTTTGAAAATCTATCCACGAGGCCCACCTACTTCCAACAGAAGGCTGCATATGATAAATTCGGTATGATGATGAATCGATTTGTTGAGTAAAATGAAATAAAATAAAATATCATCATCATCATCATCATCGCAAACCCTTATTCCATTATTCTTGTTCAGCTTAAAATTTTCTTAGTGAATTTTTAATGCTTCTCTATTAGCATTCCTCCCTTTTAATTATATTAGTTTAATAATATTTGATTTTTGTAATTTTATTATCTACTTGATTTGACTTTACCTGACAAGTAAAATTACCAAACAGACCCGAGTCAATTGTGAAAATCAACTGAATTTGTTCTCAATACATGCATAAAACAAATCTTGTAATGGCATATGGAACGCCCAACCATATTAAATTAAAAAAGATGGACCTATATGCCCTACGTCCTCTTACTATACAAGAGGCTAAAATGGGCCAGGTCAAAAGCTAGCCTAAGTTTAGACTCCGTCACCTTGAAAAATATTATTTTGAGGAATTTACGGCGTAGGTCCTCGTAGGACCCTATACCACTCTTGAGGTCCTGGACACATCGTATCGTATTTATGGATAAAGTCCTCAAGGAGCGTTTTTGTATATTTTTTTTTTTTGTCGTCTAGCGAATGGTCGATATCGACCATTCTGCGGGAACCCAAATAAAAACTGGGTTTTTCAGGAGGGAGAAGAGGGGAGGGGAGGAGGAGGAAGAAGAGGGGATGGGTCATTTCACTGTCCCTTCTTCCTCATCGCCACTGTTGAGGACTATCTCTCTTTTTCAAGATTCCTTATCTCACATTCTTCAATATCTACATCATTTTCCTCATCATCATTTTCTTCTTCTTCTTCATCATTGTCGTCATCGTCTTCACCTTCTTCACAGCTCGAATAAGAAGAATCACTGCAATCATTAGTGTCAGCACCGCCGCCATCACTCTCATTCTCATGAACTACTATCTCGGCACTTTGTGCATAACTTTTACTGGTGACATTACTCTCCATATTCACCATTATATTAGCAACATTAACTTCACTCCCTCCATTGCCGTTCTTTCTTGAAATCGCGATTTGCTCATTCTTCATCATCAAACAGCCATCTCCTCCACCAGAAGGAACATCATAATCTACAGAAGTTCCATCGCAAGCCGTAACTAAGCTAACATTCTCCATCTCCTGTTCTATAGAGACACCCAAAACCCTAAATTACACCTCTTTACAATCAGTTCCGTTCTGCGCACCAATTTCATATGAGAACCCTTGCTCCACAAGTTTCAAATCAGACCGATTCGAACCCAACACGTTTTTTCCACAATTTTCCTAATGAGTTTCTCCTAAAATCCCACAAATCCCAACTTAGGCTATTTTCTAATCAGAATTAGAACCAAACACATCAGAGTATGTAATCTCAATGCTAATATCTTGATGGGTTTGTTGAGAAAATCCACATTCGACCCCATTTGAAACAGACCCACCTGGGTATGGATTTTCATTTTGAACAGATGCACCTAGCCATGGATCAGCATTTAGCACCAGCAACCAAGGGACAAAACCCATATTTGTCTTTTCTCTTGTTATTTCATAATATAGTCGATATCGACAATTTTGTTGTATTCAGCGAATAAGACAATTACATGTTGAAGAAAATTTGACTGATAGAATGGTCGATATCGACCATGCAAGGAAAAAATGCCTTTCAGTTATATGGTCGACGTCGACCATGTAGGGGAAAATGCCTTAGTTATATGGTTGATATCGACCATACAGAGAAAAATGCCTTTCAGTTACATGGTCGATATCAACTATTACTGTCACCATAACTGGGATGTAGGGAAAACTATCTTTCAGTTATATGGTCGATATTGACTATTTTTGTTTACCAGAACCTTGGTTAACTCTGAAGCTGGTGTAATATTTGCGACACATGTTGGTTTGCCCTTTTATGTAAATTTACATGTAATCTGGATCACAAGAACCTAGGTGAAACCGTCATTTACATTAACATTTTACAGATATTCTTAAGAACAAATAATGAGTAACAGAAGCTGTAAAAACCACCATTGCAGTGCCACTAATGTAGATCCACATCCAAATCAAATGGGACTATGACAGGACGATCATACAAAATGCCGTGCTATATTTATAATATTTCCAAGACCCATTTACATAACAGGACGACCAAACAAAATGCCCATATCGATATTTTCACTTACAATAGGACTATATGCATCATCTAATACCCAAAAAATTCTCTCACAACTGTTCTTACTTAGATAAAGCAGTTTAAGGTGGTAGATAATGTGTGTACTTTTGTCTTAATGGAGTGCAACCACCATGGAGATGTCGTTTTATGGTGATTTCTAGAAGAAAAAAACTCCAAAGCAATGTTGAAGACGACCCAAATGGAGAAATGCGAAAAGTGGAATCGGGACAAGATATAATACATTCTCACGTAATGGTCGATATCGACCATATTAATGATCGATATCGACCATATCACAAAACGACAAAAAACAAGGAAAAAAAGCCCATACGAGGATCCCTCCCGTATCGAACATGGAATTAGGTCCTGCTTGAACGTATGCAGTCCTACATAGATTTTACCCGTAAATTCCTCTATTATCTTTCTTGGTGATGTGACTGCGCACTAGAACGTATGTTATGGGTGAAGGCTATTAATACGGCCCACAATTAGGTAGGCTCAAGTTGGCGTCATATGAAGATAAGGGGCATCTTCCATGAAGTTATCGTGTTATTTGTAAATTGCTATTGATAATAAGAACAGAAGAAAGGAGACTAGTTCATTTAACTTGATCACCGATGCCTTAGACATTGTGTGAAGGGTTAATTTCCCCATTGGGCCGAGATCAGCTATGGCTTATGGATAAGAAAAAAAAAAAAAAACCACAACCATTCTTCGTAGAGGCCATTAACCTACCAAATAAAAGAGGGTTTCATTATTAACCATTAAAAAAAGGACCCACTAAATGCTTTTGGGTTCCATTTTTTTTTCTTTTCTTTCTTTCTTTCTATTAAAGGCAAATTCAGTGCACCTTAATTCCTATAGATGATTAATCTACAAAGTTGTCAAATTGTTCTATTAAAGTAAAATCAGTTAATTAGTGTTCAATTCATGTAGATGATTATTTTTTTTTTATTTTTTATAATGAAGGTTGTCCTTGTCCTTTGGGCCAGAATAATCCTAGGAACACAGGGGAAACTAAGTAAATTTTCTGTGGCCTCAGTGTAGTAGTGTGGTTTTGAACTCTTAATCTCCGGATGCAAAGTCATTATGTCGGGTAAAATTATAATTTTAAATCCATTTGTAAGCAACCAAGATGCTAGCACGGACTTGAATTACGTGAGAGAATCCACACGTCCCTCTTTCACGATTAGACTTTGTGTGCTCTCTTTCAGTCCCTCTAGAAGTTTTAACCACATGTAGCTCGTTCGATGACTAGACTCTGCGCTGACTTGGCTTTGTGCTTTCTTCCAAGTTCCAATACATTGTGATTTGATCCCTTCTACACGATAGTTGGAATGATATCAGAATTTGACATTTCAATGTTCCTTTAGTATTTAATTTTTAATTTCACGACTTAAATTTTATAAATGTCACTAAAATAGTTTGACTTTAGTATATATATATATATATATATATTTACCTTTTTGCACACGATCCCATAATATCATAGTGGGATCCAAATGTTAAAAGTTGAAAAGCCATCTAAATCCCATGATATTATAGAATCTAGGGTAAAAAAGTAAAAAAAAAAAGTGTACCAAAGTCAAACGATTCGGGTGACATTTAGGGGCTTTTAGCCATGAAATTAAAAATTAAATGTTTAAGCAGCATTGAAATGTCAAATCCCCGTGATATTAACTAATGTAGGAGTCCCTAACATCACCAAGTCACGCAATGTCGAGTGTGTGACCTGACCAAGTCCCTGTACTCTGGATTCATCATCTTACCAGTGAAATTGGTTATGAGGTCACAAGTGTAGGCAATTGGTTGGTGGGTTGAGCTTATCGTCAGTCCATATTAACTCTTATTCTGTCAAGTTGGGAGCAGGTGTGAGCCGTATTCACTCTTATTGTCTCATCCCGCTTTTATGAATCTTTAAAATAATAATAATAATAATAAATTCTAGGCATGTTGGTGTAACACTTTTTTATAGAAAATTTATTTTTCAGCCGTTTGGTGCGAAATAATTTAATGGAAATGCTTTTCTGCTTCGTCAGCATTTTCTTTGATAATGGTGCAAATGAGTTTCATATGGGGGTATTGGAAATGGATTTCCTCAAAAAACTTCTCCCCCTTTCAGCCCAAAACCCTACAACTCTTTTATTTTTTATTATTTAATGTTGAACAAATAATATACATGTTATGTTATTGTTCTTCAAAAAATTGTTTCACCAAATAAGAAAATTTGATTTTCTATAAGAATCCACAGCCGCACCAAACAACATGAGCACCAATTCAATGAGGGGAAAAATTTGCACCAAACATGAATTTTCAAATTCTATAGAAATCTTTTTCTAAGGTTTCCATTTCGATGAAATTTGCTGACGTGGCAATTTTCTATTTCCACGGAAAGGATGTGTACACAAAAGTGCCCTTAAACAAAAGCTATGGTAGCACTACCACATCACTTGGAGTATGTCTGACTGAAAATTGGTTTGGTTTTGCGGTCATTCTCTTTTTGGCGGGTAAAAAAAAAATCCTCACATCTCTCTATCAAAAATGCTTCTCTGTAGAATTGTTAAACGTATGATGAAAATTTTACTATAGAAAAGCATCTCACTTTTCCTCATCTTTGCCACAGAACATGGCTGCACAAAATGCTCCCATAATGTATTAGGGTGCACCAGTTCAAGTAGCTGATAAAGCAGCAGCGAAAAAAAAGTACTTAGAACAAATGTAGTGGATTCAACTTGAATATACCTGTTGTATGGCGGGTTTGTCATCACAATTTGTCAAGAACCCAAGGAACTTATCAGGAGATTGAAGAGGTGGTTTATTCATTACGTGGGCTTAGCTGACTAGCCTTAGGAATTTCTAACAACTCCCCCAAGATTCCGCTTTGGCAGACACACTGTAGAAACGTAAATTATGAAATTATATAGAGATTTATAGAGAAATCTAAAACAATGTAGGTAAGTATTGGATTAAAGGCAAATTAGTGTGATAGTTTTACAGGTTAAGTTGCCTACCACTACACATGTTGTCCCTCGTGGAAGACCAAACTTCGTATTTTTAAGACGTGTTTGATGTGTGGTGAAGTAAGATGAGGTGAGGTAAAGCCTCTATTATCCAGACAAAAAAAGACAATGAGTTATATCAAAAGTACACAATTTCAAAATTTCCTCTATCTTTTTCAAAAAAAGTCAAAAAAGCAACCTCCTTATTCCACTAAAAGACAAAAAAACTTCACTTTTCTATTCAAAAAGTCAAAAAGATTTCATACCAAACAACTAAAAACAAAACACCATCATAACTTTTTATATTTTATTCTCTCTTGATTTGATGTTTCACCTCACCATACTTCAATTCACCATACATCCAAACAGGCCCTTAGTGTTCATTCTTTCAACACGATGGTCCCAAGAAACCAATGTTCCCAGGAGTGTCTAGTCTGTAACATCACCAAGTCAACCAATGTCGAGTGTGCGACATGACCAAGTCATTCTGCTCTTCATCCATCATCCGATCAATGAAATCAATGAGATTGGATATCAGGGCAGAGTTTAGGGTTGGCAACGGGCTGGGTTGATCTTTGTGATCTGGCCATGCAAGTGTGTTTAACTTGTGACCTTGAACCGGGTGTGAAATTCTAAATCTTGACTCAGGCCCAATTTGAAGTTGATTCCTATTTAGGTTTCCCTGCCGTGTCCTATCCCATTGATTCATCTTTACATATATTTGTAGTACCACATCATATAGGATACGTGTTTATAGGGTTCACAAAAAAACATCGATTTTGCAGTCATTAATGACTTTCTGCAAAGTTACTTTTGCTATCTGTACATTGGAAATGCTTCTCCGTGAAATAGCTGAAAATCAAACTCATTGTTGCTTTCTATGAGAGAAAGGGGCTGCACTTATTGATCAAAAAAGCTTTAGGAAAACTTTAAATAAGTTTTTGCTTTATTTCAAAATGGACACAAGTTTTAAAACTTTTCAAATTAGTTCCTAAGTTCTCTATAAAGTTTTCAATTAAAGATATTCATCCATTTAAAGCTATTTTTCGGCAATTTTTTCCTTCAATTTTTTTAAACTACCAAAATTATCTTTCAGTGAAATAAAACCCCTTTTCACTTCCTTTATATTTTCCTTATTTTTTTTCACTGACATCTTTATAGTAACGAGAAGAACTAGCATTTCTACATAGATCGGCTAAATGTAGTGGCTGCCAGAACCATGTCATGGCTTTAGATGAAAGTATTCTGGGTATTTTTAAAAAATTGAAAGAAAATGCCATAAAAAATACCTTTAAATGACCAGATGGCCTTTATTGAAGTTTTATTGAAAAACTTAGGGACTAATTTGAAAAGTTTTGAAACTCGTGTCCTTCTTTAAAATAAGGCATAAATCCAAGGCCTTATTTGAAGATTTTCCAAAAGCTTTATTACAAAAAAGAGCACCCCACTTGTTCCTATCTTTTGTCAGTATCATGGACCAGCTGCGGGGCGGGTTTGTCCACACAATTCATAAATCTGTGATGGGTCAACAGAAAGCCAGAAATGTTAGATTGAGTTCATCAATTTAGACTGGCTCGTTACTATCCCCATGGGGGCATAAGAAAAATAATAGTTTTTTTTTCTTTTTGCTCAAGTACTAAGCAATATCTAAGTCAAAAAGCTTCTCCTCCTGTCCCCTACTGCCATGCTTGAATTGTTTGGAAAGGAGAGAACCAAGGGATTGGGATTTCTTTCCAATGAAGGCATCCCCCATTTGCTCGAAAGAGAGATGGATACACCAAGTGAATGTAGGCGGCCGGCAAATGTATCAAACTGCAAAATCTAATTGCCTTTCGTATTTTCGCAAGAGAAATTAGGACTTGACCTATATCTTCTATAGGTAGCTTTTAAAATTGGAGTTTTGATCTTATAACTTCATAATAAGAAATGAATAGTCAAGATAAAAACTTTTCTTTTAGCTGATCATCCATTAATTTTATGCATTAGATTGAGATACTAGCAATAGCAGCATTTCATATATATGAGACTTTTCGATGGCAAATGAATATGGCCATATTGATGTGCTTGATTTACACAAAAATCTACTATATCTATTATCTTTGTAGGGCCTATTTGGATAAATGAAGAGTGGAGTAAAATAAAATAAATCTTACATGAGGAGTTGAGTGGAGGAGAAATAGGTTGAGTTTAAAGTAGAGTACTTCACTTCACTTTATTTGGATGCTTATTATGAAGTTAATGTTAGGAGTAGAATCCACTTTTATTTAAAGAAATGGAAGTATTTAGGATTGAAGTCAAATGGAGTATATTGTGACTGACAACATTACTTTATCTATTAGGCCAGATCCAAATATGATAGAATTGAAATTTTAGACTGTTATAGCCCATTTAACTTCACTCTACTCTATTTTTTGTCTTTCCAAACAGGGGCCAACAGAGCCCATGTAACAAAGGTCGTAGGGGATCAACTACCTGCTTAACACAGAAAATCAATTACCTGCTTGACACAGAAAATAAACATCTTCTTTTCGCTTAGGTTCTAGCCCTGATTAGTACAATTAGTAATTAGCTATAAATACTTTGAAAAGGCAAAGGGTGGGAGTTTAGATTTCAAATTGGTGCAGCACCAATAGAGGCTAAGGAGGAAAAGAACAAGAAGAAGGTTGCAGCAGTCACTTCGTAGATGATTATTACAGATTAAGAATCCGTTTTAATGCATCGGTCGCTTCTTTTCCTCAATACATCCAACAATCAAGTTACTTTTGAGAGTCATTGCTCTTATCACACCCTATACTATGAGTGCTACAACCAAAAATTGATTCCTTGATTGTTTTCTGTAGAGGAGAGGTGCCGCACCACCAAATTACTGGTGGATTGTTAGTTTTTTTTCCCCCCGCTTTTCAAGACAATGCTTACCCATTATGAGTTTTCATGAAATTTTATAATATGGTCTGCACTCTTTTTTGACTCACTTTGACTTGTCAAAAGTCACTCAAGTCCGTAAGCCACTGAGTTGACTCATCAATAGTACTAGCATGAAGTCTTCTGTGCATCGCACAAGTTAAGTCCAAAATAATATATTAAAAAACTAATATCCTATTCTTATAAATCTATTTATAACTAACTAATTAAAAAACTCAAATCAACCAAAAATCATGAAAACCAAACCTTTCATCACTTGATCCACGTCAGCATGCACAAAATAAAGGATTCATATGCATTAATCATGCTCATTTTGAACCTAAATAAAAAATTTAAAAATAACCTTAATTTATAGAGTGGAAGGCATTCCTTTGAATTGGATTACATCCACACAAATGGACCCAAAAGACATTTTATTGAAAATACACATATTTAGCCCAAGAGATACTTTTTATTGAAAAGGCACATTATGTATTTTTGAAAGGACACATCCATAAATGGGCCCCAATAAATTGATGTGGCTTCTCCAAAGGTCATAATTGAGGGTTTTTGAGGTTTTTTTTTTTTAACCAACATTCAGCTTTAAAGAGAAAGAATATGATGCAGCGACGGTATTTCTCAAAACACCGATTGCCAACCCTTTCATCAAATTGAGATATTTAATATGACTTTCTCATCACACGCCTTCGTTTAACCAATTTCAAAATTTTGAAGCTTGCCATCTCTATATAACCCACTTAAAATCACCACTTCCTTTATTATCTCTAGGAGAAATTTCAATCCACTAAGAGTTGGGCCCACCATTGAATTGACAAGCTGATAATGCATCTACGTGTGAGAAATAATGAAAGCAAGAAAGGAGTCAACTAAAATGCGGGCCTCATGAAAATTTTGAAGGTAGAGGTAATGTTGAATACGGCCAATGATGTAAGTCAATATCTCAAAAGACATTGCTAACATCATTGATGTCTAATGATTCAAAATGTAATTAATTAGAGTTCACAAGAATTCAGCCCATTTTAAAAAGATTTGTTCCAACTTCTAATGCTAAAATGGGCCCCCACTTAGAGGAGTTTACATTGGCTTCAAATAAATCATGGGGTAAGCTCAGTTGACTCTCAAACCATAACTATTTCAATAGATGAGGCCAAAATTAGATAGCTATGGGATGATGATTTAATAACTGGGTTGAGATTAATAAGCAAAGGCCTGTGACGAAAAAGCCAATTTAAATCAAGATAAATGAGCTGGCAATCCGTTATTTGAAAAATACCGTTGCATCATATAGCTGCGCCGGAGACGGCCCCTCTATAGAGATTTCAATTAGTTCCTTGAAATTCCTCTATAAAACTTTAGATAGAACGTTTTCTTTGTCTCATACGTTACATCTTTGCTGATTCAATTTTTTTTTTTTTTTTTTTCAGAAGAAAGATGCCGGCTTTTGCACTGTCTAGCAAAGCTGGAGATGGTCAGCACCAGTTCCAAGGAAAGAATACTCCTTATGTTTGGATTTGTGGGATTGTTGCCTCCACAGGAGGCCTCATGTTTGGTTATGATATTGGGATTTCAGGTATTAACAACGGCACCTCTCTCTAGATAAACCCCACTTCGTCATTCTCCTTTATATATACTCTCTCTGTATACACACATATTATATTATATCATTTTGGAGTTCTCAGAATAACTTTGTTTTCCAATGTCTCCTTTTCAGTTTTAATACTTGGGTCTAGTCACCCTTATTCAATCTGTTCACGCACATCAACCCCTTGGAGCTGGCATTGATTTAGATTTCACACCTTTTCTACCATCATCCACTATTATTGCATTTAGCTATTAAACTTTGAGGATTTAAAACTAAGAATTTGGATAATTTGATCAACATATTTTCCTCATTTATGTTTAAACTTTTTAATCGGCGTGACTTTTTTTTATTGTCGTGCATCCATGTAGCCACTACTCAAAGCACCATGTAGCTCCTCTCTTTCCTCTCATTATATATATATATATATATATATATATATATATATATAATATGCACATGTATGTATGTCTATTTTTATTACTTTTTAAACTTCTATTAGATATTTAAGGCGACAATTGGTAATTTTAGCATATATTTTGATGAGGATGTAAGAACCCAATATACAAGTAATACTTAGACATGTCTCAGGTCACTAGAGGAACTCAAGTGACGTTTATTTGAGCAAAACTGGCTAATCTTTTAGTTAGAATGATGCCCACCATTAAGTGGCACTGTGGAAATCTGTAAACTGAATTTCACTAATTGCAATTACTTTTTCTCTAGAATTGGCACCTTTGCCATTGATGATGAAAACAATCCCAATCCTTAATATAGAGCCTATAAGCTACCTTATGATTCACATGAATGTAGGATAGTATTGGGAATATTGCCGCTTTTTTTTTTTTTTTTGGCTTGTAACATCTCTTTCAATTCTTCTTTTGTATTTATAAATTCAAGTTCCTTTTACAGATCTCTCATATATCATTAATTGCTGGGTCTGCTAACCCAAAGTACAGGGTTTAAAACTTATTATATCTTAGAATTTAAAATCTAGGATTATTCACATCCTAGATGTTCCCTATTAAAAAAAATTACTATAGTCTCTCTTTTGGTGGAGATCATACCTTTAGACCTGTGGAAGTATGGATCTAATTAGGGTCAGATGATGGTTCAGATCTAGTAGAAGAAAGAGAGAGAGAGAAAAAAAGCCTTTCCATGATAGTTTTTCTTATTTGGTGCAAGATATTTGTTAGATTTTCTTATTTGGCACCAGATGTACGTTAGAGTAGATAAGATCTTAATTTGAATTTGGAAAGCAGAGATACAAAGGGTGTGATCGAATTTCACAATAAAAGGGAGTGATCAAATTTCAAAATAATTCTTATCCCTATTAGTAAGTGGGGATTAACTCATCCCTTATCAAAGCTTCTCTTGTAGGGCCCCATCACATATGACAATAGCTGATCGAGGCCCACTTTGCCTATCCTGTGATCAATATATTCCTTACTAGAACAGACTCATACGTAGTGGTTTCGACTGGGATGGGTAGGGCCGGGTTGACCTATATTGTCTAGATGCTGAAGGTCAACCCTATCTGAATTGTAGATGTTTAGCCCAAGCCGAAGCCCAATATATTTCAAGTGTTGAGGTTATATTTGAGTTTAGTTTCGGTGAAAAAACTCATAATACAAAAAAGATTAAGCCATCATATAGTTAAAAACAGTTTAGATATACGGGTCAACCTTAATCCGATCCCATTTAAATGGATTGTCCGGTATATTTGGGTCAAATCTAACCCGACCCATTTTACTGAAAGTCAGATTTATTTTAGCAACCAAGTCAGATACGAGTTAGACATGGGTTGGTTTTGCTGGTTGGGACACGCTCATACACATAATCTCCGAAATTTGATATTATATCTTAGCTCTATAGGCCATTGGATTGGTCATTCAAGTTGAGTCTGGATCTGATGAAGTTTTACCGTACGGTGTTTTGAGTGGACCAACCACGGTCCACCATCTTATCATGGGATAGCTTGCCACGCACATGGACAGACCGTCCCATGATGACATGACAGATTGTGATTGGTCCCCTCGGGATCACCATGGGGAATCCCCTCCGATCCCAATTCATTCAAGTTTGGCACCCATTCAAGCTAGCTGTAGCCAACTTTTGGCTCTCAAAACAGTACCTTCCTTTTTAACCAGTTGTACTTCCAAAACGCACCTCCCACACAGTACGTCAATTGAGAGAACGTTTTCTTTTAAGAGTTGTCTCATAAGTTACATCTTTTCAGATTCAGAGATTTTTTTTTAGAAGAAAGATGCCGGCTTTTGCACTTACTAGCAAAGCTGGAGATGGGCAGCACCAGTTCCAAGGAAAGAATACTCCTTATGTTTGGATTTGTGGGATTGTTGCCTCCACGGGAGGCCTCATGTTTGGTTATGATATTGGGATTTCAGGTATTAACAAGGGCACCTCTCTTCAGATAAACCCCACTTCTCCATTCTCCTTTGTATATACTCTCTCTGTATACACACACATATTATATTATATCATTTTGGAGTTCTCAGAGTAACCTTGTTTTCCAATGTCTCCTTCTCAGTTTTAATACTTGGGTCTAGTCATCCTAGTTCAATCTGTTCACACACATCAACCCCTCCGAGTTGGCATTGATTTAGATTTCACACCTTTTCTACCATCATCCACTATTATTGCATTTAGCTATTAAACTTTGAGGATTTAAAACTAAGAATTTGGATAATTTGATCAACATATTTTCCTCATTTATGTTTAAACTTTTTATTCGCCATGACTTTTTTTCTTTTTTTTTTTATTACTTTTTAAACTTCTATTAGATATTTGAGGCGACAATTGGTAATTTTAGCGTATATTTTGATGAGGATGTAAGAACCCAATATACAAGTAATACTTAGACATGTCTCAGGTCACTAGAGGAACTCAAGGGACGTTTATTTGAGCAAAACTGGCTAATCTTTTAGTTAGAATGATGCCCACCATTAAGTGGCACTGTGGAAATCTGTAAACTGAATTTCACTAATTGCAATTACTTTTTCTCTAGAATTGGCACCTTTGCCATTGATGATGAAAACAATCCCAATCCTTAATATAGAGCCTATAAGCTACCTTATGATTCACATGAATGTAGGATATTATTGGGAATATTGTCCACTTTTTTTTTGGCTTGTAACATTTCTTTCAATTCTTCTTTTGTATTTAAAAAATTCAAGTTCCTTTTACAGATCACTTATATATCATTAATTGCTGGGTCTGCTTACCAAAAATACAGGGTTTAAAACTTATTATATCTTAGAATTTAAAATCTAGGATTATTCACATCCTAGATGTTCCCTATTAAAAAAATTACTATAGTCTCTCTTTTGGTGGAGATCATAGCTTTAGACATGTGGCAGTATGGATCTAATTAGGGTAAGATGATGGTTCAGATCTAGTAGAAGAAAGAGAGAGGAAAAAAAGCCTTTCCAAGACAGTTTTTCTTATTTGGTGCAAGATATTTGTTAGATTTTCTTATTTGGCACCAGATGTACGTTAGAGTAGATAAGATCTTAATTTGAATTTGGAAAGTAGAGATACGAAGGGTACGATCGAATTTCACAATAAAAGGGAGTGATCAAATTTCAAAATAATTCTTATCCCTATTAGTAAGTGGGGATTAACTCATCCCTTATCAAGGCTTCTCTTGTAAGGCCCCATCACATATGCCAATCGGTGATCGAGGCCCACATTGCCTACCCTGTGATCAACAAATTCCTTACTAGAACAGACTCATACGTAGTGGTTTCGACTGGTATGGGTCGGGCCGGGTTGCCCTATATTGTCTAGAGGCTGAAGGTCAACCCTATCTGAATTGTAGATGTTTAGCCCAAGCCGAAGCCCAATATATTTCAACTGTTCAGGTTATATTTGAGTTTAGTTTAGGCAAAAAAACTCATAATACAAAAAAGACTAAGCCATCATATAGTTAAAAGCAGTTTAGATATACGGGTCAACCTTAATCCGATCCGTTTAAATGGATTGTCCGGTATATTTGGGTCAAATCTAACCCGACCCATTTTACTGCAAGTCAGATTTATTTTACCAACCAAGTCAAATACAGGTTAGACATGGGTTGGTTTTGCTGGTCGGGACACACTTATACACATAATCTCCCAAATTTGATACTATATCTTAGTTTTATAGGCGGTTGGATTGGTCATTCAAGTTGAGTTTGGATCCGATGAGGTTTTACCCTACGGTGCTTTGAGTGGACCAACCACGGTCCACCATCTTATCGCGGGATAGCTTGCCACGCACGTGGCAATGTTCAGATATGACCGTCCCATGATGACATGACAGACCATGGTTGGTTCCCTCGGGATCACGGTCGGAAATTCCCTGAGATCCCGATTCATTCAAATTTGGCACCCATACAAGCTGGCTGTAGCCAACTTTTGGCCCTCAAGACAGTACCTTCCTTTTTAACCAGTCGTACTTCCAAAACGCACCTCCCCCACAGTGCGTCAATTGACATGCTTCAAGATGGTGGCTCCACAACCCATGCCATTGCATGCCCTGGGACAGGCCAGCTGTTCCTATAATGTCCACTCTATATACAGGCATTTCTTAATAATCTAGGTGCGTGAAGATGGTAGTTCGATCTGGTTTGTACATGCAACACTGAAAACAACCCCACAAATAGGAGAATAAAATTGAAAACAGTCCAATATCTAACATGTTTGATTTTAGTTTTTGGAGTGAATGGGGATTAAACGAAAAGTAGCACGCACAGTGCGGGCCCCAGATAAATGAGATTAGGCTTTGATCATTATGAGGTCGACGGTGATCATTTTATCCATGGAAGTGCTCAATAATAAGATGTTTCTCTCATTCATTAGGATTTAGGACTGACCTATAGAAACAAAACCTGAAAAGTTGCTATTATTTATTTTTATTTATATTGTGATGTATGTTCATGAAGCTTTTCTCTCAGAGATTGGCATCCATCCTCTTTACCAAATGAACTTGATGAGTCTCATCCTTCCTTTAGTGATCATCATCACCTATCTACATTCAATCCACCAGCTATCTTGGATGGAGGTTAAGATCCAATGATTTGCCTTCATTTGTTCAAATGGAACTCACAATGCATTTTACATATAGTTAGACTCCCATGCAGAACACGTGCCTCATTCATTGCCTCATGTATGCAACAAATTTTAATGTGATTGCACTCTTTCTAATACAACAGGAGGGGTGACTGCCATGGATGATTTCTTAGAGAAATTCTTCCCTACTGTTTACGTCAAGAAACATCGAGCCAAGGAAAACAACTACTGCAAATATGATAACCAAGGACTTCAGCTCTTCACTTCTTCCTTGTACCTTGCTGCCATGGTATTTAGCCTCGTCGCATCAAAGGTGTGTACGAAATACGGCCGGAAGCGGACCATGCTAGCTGCGTCGATATTCTTCTTAATCGGAGTTGTCTTAGATGCAGCTGCGATGAATCTCGTAATGTTGATCATAGGAAGGATTTGCCTCGGTGCCGGAGTTGGGTTTGCTAATCAAGTATATTTTCAAACTTAAAATTTTAGTTGCAGTTTCCAACCAGAGTTTATACTCTTTTCACTTCTTGGTTATTTTCTTAGCTTGACATTTTCATCAGTTGGGGCTCTTGTCTTCCTCATAAAGAGGAACATGTAATATATCAGCTGGTATATACATCCAATAAGCAAGCCTCGCCTGATGAAAGTTTGTCATCATCATTGTCTTATCCCATCAATTTGGACTTGACTTAAAATGATCAATTTAACTATGAAAGCAATGCCAGTATAACCTTACTTTCAAACCAAAAAGTGCAACAACGTGAGGCACACATGGTTGAAAAGATCCCTGGCAGTCCACATTCTACGCACACTTATAGTGTCAATGAATATTGGACTAGCCATTTTTTTAAAGGCCAAGTTGTAGTTGATCTCACAACACAGCAAGCCAACACCATACCAATTATTTACCCTAAACAGAAGAATCTGAAAAAAATATGCAGGCTGCTCCCCTGTTCTTGTCTGAAATCGCCCCTGCTCAGTCCCGTGGTGCACTCAACATTGTATTCCAACTCATGGTAACAGTTGGGATTCTATGTGCCAACTTGGTTAACTACGTGATGTCAAACAAACATCCTTGGGGATGGAGGGCGTCCTTAGGTATTGCGGGCGTGCCAGCAGTCATCCTATGCGTTGGATCCTTTCTAATCACTGAAACGCCCACCAGCCTCATCGAGCGCGAAATGTATGAACAGGGTAAGGCAATCCTGAAGAAGATCAGAGGCATAGAAGAAGTTGATGCAGAATACAATGAGATGGTGGAAGCAAGCGAGAGAGCTCGAAGAGTGAAGGACCCTTTTAGAAATCTTACCAAGAGATCCAATAGGCCTCCGCTGGTCATCGCCATTATGCTTCAAGTCTTCCAGCAGTTTACAGGGATCAATGCTATAATGTTCTATGCTCCAGTCCTCTTCCAAACTATTGGGTACAAGAACGATGCCTCTTTGTTGTCAGCAGTTATAACTGGATCGGTGAATGTTGTATGCACCTTGGTTTCAAATGCTTTAGTTGATCGCGCTGGAAGGAAGGTATTGCTTCTTGAGGCTTGTGTCCTTATGTTAATCACCCAGGTAAGGAGCTCCCCAATCTCTATGCATCTCTACATCACATGTACATGAAAAAAGAAAATGCTCACAGTAGCATAGTTTACATTGACTAATTTTAACATGGACGATTAAAATCAATTGATCTAAACCATCCATCAACCAAGACCACAATTCATGGGACATTGAAAAGATATCACACTAATTGGGTCACTCTCTAGCCTTGTGAGCTTAACTGTGCAGTCCACAAATGGAGTCGCTTCATGGTCATATTACTGATGAGTGTCTATTGAATGGATGGCTTGGTTTGATAACTGAACTTATGGTGCATTATACAAAATATTTTTTTATAGATATGTTACTTGCTGATCACCAACAAGATTATGGAAACATCGCATGGACTAATATGGTGTCACACATTTTGCAGAGTGCAATTGGAGGACTTCTATCAGTGCATCTGAAATCTACAAACTCTCTTGGGAAGGGGGTGTCATTATGGGTTGTGATACTTGTTTGTATCTATGTTGCAAACTTTGCATGGTCATGGGGACCCCTAGGCTGGTTGATCCCCAGTGAGATATTCCCTTTGGAGTCAAGGTCCCCTGGCTTCGCCTTTGCGGTTGTGTCTAACATGTTCTTTACCTTCCTCATTGCGCAAGCCTTCCTGTCAATGATGTGTCATATGCGTGCTGGGATCTTCTTCTTCTTTGCAGCCTGGATAGTAGTCATGGGCTTGTTCGCCATCTTTTTGTTGCCAGAAACAAAGGGCATTCCGATTGATGAGATGGCTGAAAGGGCATGGAAGAAACACTGGTACTGGAAGAGGTACATGGGAGATGTAGATAGTGATGATGCTACACCCAAAAAAATTGAACACTAGAGGGTTCACACAAATTTATGGGTATGAGAAATTAAACTCGGAAAATGGTAAGAGGTACATCTAGGATATTTTCATTATTCAGATTTTAATTTCTGAATGACAATAAGAGAGGCAAATATGAACTGCTTGAAACAGAGATGATTCAAATAGATCTGTTGGAAATAGAGTTGTTTGACATAGATGTTTTAACAAATAGACTAGACCGTTTGTAAGACATGTTACTATATTTGATTCGAATAGATCTAGTTGAAAAATGTTGTTTGCTTGCTTGTACAATTTTTCACATTTTATAGATCTACTTTCCACCAAACACAGAAAACAACTCCTCATGGATATAGTAAAAAATTAGCTTCAGGGGATGATATATTATAGCTTTACCAAACAATCTAAAATCACTAAAAAAATCTATTTTGATAAGTTTTAAGACATATGACCTATTTTAACTTTTTTTGGGCATACTTAATTTTGTAGTTGAGAACTCCAAAGTCTTTCTGTTTCAAAGGTTAGGGAATAAAGTAAAAAAAATTCCATGAGAAATCACTCTGTTAAGTAAAATTCCAAATGTCTGTTTAGTAATGTCATCCCGAATGGCATTAAATCTCCATTTGATGGGAGTTTGCAATAAATTCTAAAAAATCTAGAATTTGCATTGCCCTTTGAGATGAGGATTTCAACAATTCCAATTACAGACTTCGTGATGATTTTTTTTATGAGAATATCTGTAGGAATTCTCTTAGTTCTTGCGATCAAACAGACTCTTAGGCTGGTGTGTAATTTATGCCACATAAATAGTAAGCATGTACACCATATACTGCTCCATGGATTCTCTCAATCCAACCAGAAACAAAATTCTGGATTGAAAGTGATTTTAAGCCTGGCAATCCAAATTTCAATGTGTTTTTTTTTTCAACTGTTTATTTGTCTAAAGGTCTCTGATTTCAAGATATTCAAATAATTCCTGATAGGAATTCCAAGTTCTTTGGATTTCAAATTCCAAATATCAAATGTGAAAAGGTCATTTCACTCTAGCTATGGGTTTTACTTTAAGATTTTATTTTCTGCCTCAAATGCAGAACTCAGCTGAGAACTTAGAGGAATTCCCAGATAGCTCAATTTCCTGTAATCAACGTTCTAGGCCCTAAGATCAATGCGACATGATGCCAATACATGTTTCATACATCTTCTTACAACTTAGAAATGCTGTGCTCATCACTTCATAATATGAAACTGCGATTAAATGAAACCGAATCATCAAAATTCAGGTGAGAACTAAAGCTTTTAAGAGTTCCATCTGACAATTAAACCCTATCCACCACATACAATATAATGGAAAGCAAGCAAAACAGAGACTATCATCACCATCTCACATTAAAAGGACACCAGCCACTGCAAAAGTAGCAAATCCAAGAAAGCTCAGCCCCTTGGAAGAAGCATGGTTCTTGCTAGAACCCCCTGGTCCACCTGCAGGAACTGACAGCGAAGAAGACGGTGAAGATGGGGATGCAGTTGGTGATGATGAGGGAGAGGAAACAGGGGACAAAGTCTGGTTGACAACCCTTATGTCTACCTTCTGGCCAAGCCCGCAGTGACCAGGAATGCCACATAAGAAGAAATAGTGGCCCTTTCTCTTTATGGTAATGGTGTCATTTCCACTAGTATGAGTACTAATGGGTGATGTTCCATTGCAAGATCTGTACTCATCTCTGGTGACCTGAAGAACATTGTGAAATTGCTTGTTGTACTCAAAAACTGCACAACTCAAGCCAACAATGAAGACAAATCAATGCAATTCAAACACAAACTTATCATCTATTTCATTGTTCTACATATGTTTCAGCTAGTGACTATTGTGAATGTGTTTTCCTGTGTTTGGTGATGGTACAGTTGTGCAGTTCTCACACAAGTGAGTCCTCCGTCTCACATGCACAAATACAAGGAAGAAACTATTGTTTTTCCCAAGCCCAACTCTAACGGCACGTTTGTGTAGAGGCAACTTTCATGGAAAGATGAAATTGCCACATCAGCAAATTCTATAATTTTTAAATTCCTAAGAAATGGTTTTCTGAAGAAATTAGAAATTCATGTTTGGTGCAAAAAGGTTTTCCTCGATAAATTAGTGCTACTGTTGTTTGGTGCAGCTATGGATTTCTTTAGTGAAAACCACTTTTTAGTGAAAACTATTGGGTGGGTGGGTTGGTATGTGTGTAGGGTGGGTGGGGTTGGGAGGGGAGGATGAAGAAAGAGGGTGGCCGGGTGGAGTGAGGGTAAGAGAGAGGAAATTGGGGGGTTAGTTTTCCGTGAAAATGGACTTCCCATATCCTCCGATAGGAAGTCTATTTCCATGCCTAGGAAGGAAAAATCTGACATAGCGAAAAAGCATTTCTGCGGAAAACTGTCCCACCAAACACATGAAAAGAAGTTTTCTGCAGAAAACTACAACATTTTCCATGGAAATGGGCTACACAAACGTGCCCTAAATGAAAATTCCATGTTTAAAGCACCTTTAAAAACCTCAATTTCTACATCTGCTATCTACACCTTCACCTGTTGCCCATGCACTTACCTGCAAATGAATAACCCTAGTAACAACCCTGATTTGAGTCTGGACCTGGTTGGACATAAACCTGATTGTCAGCGTCCTAAAGAGAGTCCATGCCAGGGTTTATTGATATTATCATTATAGATGGAAAAGGTTTTGTCAGTGGCAACAGAACAAAGAGAACCAGTACCACAGTGAAAAAAAAAAAAGGAGCACTGATTAAGGAAACATTATATCAATGTGGTGCAAACCAGATTGCTTCAATCTGGTTGCAACAAACCCAACCTATTCACAGGTTTAGGAGTCCTTTTTTTTTTTTTTTTTCATCTTCTTCTTTCCTTTTTCATTGCTTAAATAGGTTCTAGAAGACAAACCTAAAAGTCATCTTAGCAATTGAGAAAGGCTTGAGACTGATCTGGGCCATTGACACAATGATGGGAAAAGTCTAAACTGCTCGCAGTAAATGGACTACAAGCCATAATGGAAGATGAAAATCAAAAGAAGTAAAGACACAGAAATGGACCAAGCCCATACGGCCAAATGACTGACTGTGGTCCGCATGACAATGGGACAGAACAAAGAGCACGGTGATAATTGTCATGTCACCACTCACCACCTCCCACCACTGTATCCTCCTCTTCTCCATTGTCACTATCATTATCATTAAAGGCTTATTGCAAGGTTTGTACTCTACCTTCCTGCGTGTGCTTATCCCCATGTTCTCCAACATTGATAAGAGTTTTCAGAGTGGCCACCCAAGGTATATTTTCATATTTTCTCGTTCCACCACTGCTTACAAAAATCAAGATTACTGTATTCCGAAAGTTTATTGGTTTTGCATTAGGACTGTCATTAAACTTAATTTGGATGACCAAATGGTTTTAATAGACATCTCTTGATTTGTACATTATTTACCAGCGAGAGGAATCATCTCAGAGAACATCCCAGAGTCCCATCGAAATTACAAATGCTGCCTAGTGCCTGATAAGATGCAACACAAACAGGCACATCCGTGGGGTAGGGGGGAGAGAGAGAGAGAGAGAGAGAGATGGTTTAAAGAGAATTTTTGAAATTGCTAGTCTAATGGGGATATCTAGGACCATAAAGAGAACCAACACGTGAAAACACATCAATGCGCCTTATTGGAGCTCTTGTACCACCTAGTGTAATAAAATCTTTTGATCCCGAAGAGAGTACTACTACTACAGCATGTATGAGGCCAGCATGCATGCCATACATGTGAAAAGTAGTTTCAATTACGTCCCTCAGCTGTGGCCTATAGCTCGGTCAGGAACAATAGTGTGTGGGTAAGTCAGTATAGCAAAAACAAAATAAAAAAAAAAAAAAAAGCTTCAGTTTAGTAGATCCAGTGGGGGACCCACTGCAAGATTGCAAGTGATATGCCTTCCAATTATTGGCTTCTAAGTGGATTATGATAAAGATAAGTCAAATCCTTGGCACACAGGACAAATTTTTAATAATGACAAACTCTCAAATTTCAGCCTTCCATATGATAAAGTGGCGACCTCAGAAAAACTCATGCATTCAGGGCCAATTTTTAATAATGACAAACTCTTACCTTTCAACCTCCGATATGATAAGATGATGACCTTAGAAAAAATCACCCAAATAAGAGTGCTACTCCCATTGAATTAAACCACAACTGTAATCATTATAACTTTGGTCCATTAGCCATCAACGGGTAAGATCTACATTGGATGGGGGGCAATTGGATTTTTATAAGGTTCGACCACTTCATTGCTGGGCCCATTCTATTGATTTGATCACCCTTATCCTACAAATGATGAGGCTAAGTGTATTTAATCACCCTTGTAATCTAATCCTACCTTTATAATCTGGCCAGTATCATCTACTGGAGTTTTCCACTAAACAAATTTTATATCTGATCTAAAGTGATAATGTCAGCCATTGACATTTATTATATATAAATATGGTAAAATGAGTCTGGATCTTCTTGGGTTCCCACTCACGAGGAGTTCAAGAGGCTCCTCAGTGAAGCCTATGCATAAAAATTCAAACGGTTGAAAGTAAATCATTGATGTTATATGGATCTTTGGAAAAATTCCACTCCAGGCCTGATCAATCTGGCGGGAGTCTGTCTCCTTCTTCTTCTTCTTTTTTAACTAGCGAACCTGGTTCGACCCTTGAGAGACCCAATTAATGTGGGAGTCAATTTCAGCACACATCAGGGAGAAGACTACCAACAAATGCATAAAACAGGACCAGTTGCGAGCGCGCACACAAGAAAAAAAAAAAAAAAAGCCAAGAATTAAACACAAGACAGTTGGGTGAGCACGGACTGTCCAGTTTTATTATCAAATGGAACCCAGTGTCAATTGTATTGGAGTAAACTGCATAAACTTTATTTCTCCATTTTCAATCTACCTGAGCTAAATTTTTAGATTAGTTGCGAGGTTTATATATACTCCTGAATGAAAAGCCTCAATGGATCACATTAGAGAGAACAACGTCTTATGAGATGTTGATTGCTCAACCCACCATATTGTTTCACCTGTGAACCTATAACGGTAGAGATAGTGCCAAATGTCATAGCCAATTCCATTGGCACTACTGAAAAAGTACCCGAACATGCTATATTCAATTCAAATCTCCAATCGAGGACCACGTAGATGATAGCGTGAATCATAATGCTTATTCACATCACAACTGTCATGCACCAACCGATAGAAGCTCAGACAGCACCAGATTTACCAAATAAGATATGAATAGTTTTCTTGTCTTTTTTGGTGGTTGAAGCTATATGAACTCTCATTTAAAGGAAAATAAATAACTTACCAAAAAAAAAAAAAAACCAATAAAAAGGGACTAATTGGTCATTTCTATTCCTATATGCCCTTCAATATTCCACATTATTTGCAAAACAACCCCTGCTCAGGGTTATCTTAAAAATCCCTTCAACAATAAACCAATTCATAAACACATATTTGAATTTAATCTTAGTCTGATATGCTATGTATGCTTAATGTTTGTATTAAAAGTTCTAAACCACCTCAGTTATAATTAGATTTGAGCAATGTGGGAGAAACCAACTTGTAAAATAATAGAACTTCTAAGGGAAGAAAATAAGTAATTCTAATAAAAAAACCAAATCTTTACAACAATTGTTCTTTAGAAAGAAAAACTCAAAATTCTTACCTTTTATATAAATTGAAACTCAAAAATATAATCAATCATTCAAATCTTCCGAAAGAGAATAGAATTTCCAAAAAATATCCAAAATACTCAATCTTCTTAAAAGAATTACACCTTCAGAAAACTTAAATGCCCAGAAGATAATCTTAAAAAACTGAACTTTTCAAAAAATTTACCGTCTAAGAAGTACATACAATACATTAAAACTGGTAAAATAATCATTCTAAAAATTAAAATTCACTGCTATTATCATTCAAAGGATAATGAAAGTCATAGAGGAAAAGAAAATGACCATACTATGGTAATTCCCTTTATGAAAACTTGAAACACAAAGGAATAGATAATAACAAGATGAAAGAGAGAAGAGAAGATTAAAACCCAAAACACCAGTTTAGCATAATGTAAGATACATAGAAGAAAGAAGAGTGGATACCTATGGTGTCCCCCACATGAAAGGTTTTTGAAGCAGCCCAAGATGCATAACTCACATTTCCTATAGTCCAGCCTTCCGAATCTCCTACCTTGTACATCTTGCCCATTGAGACAGCCATGACAGCTGCAAATGTGAGAAAGAAAACCATAGCCTTTCCTACAGTCGCCATGGAAGCAGAGAGAGAAAGTGAGGCTTTGCAGGACTAAAGGTGGTATATTATGAGTTTATATAGTATCCGTATGCTGCTGTTTACCAATCTTGATGGGCAACTCGATCTTCAAGAGTACATAAAAAACGACTGTTTGTTTGAAAGGAGTAGACAAGAATTCACGGTTATGCGAGCTGTGTTCCCAAGGATCATTAATAAAAGTGGTAACGAGTGAAGTATAGACAAGTATCAATGTATATAGATGGCCTTATTGGTATGGTAATATAATAGGATGATGTTGTATTGATGTTGGTCTTATCATGAGGTGGCCCTCTGTCGACTTATCTCGTCCATTGGATCTAGGATCAATAGGATTCTTCAATGATAAAAACTAGCGTGTTGATGTTAAAGAACTCATTTGGATAGGAAAAATCTCATCCATGTTATTAATTAATCTCATACAAAACACAAATATACATTTGACAAATTTCAAAAAAGAGGAATAGAGAGAAAATAATTGTGGTTTATCCAGGTCATTCGAATATTTGATCAAAGATCCAGATCGTCCATATCTCGTTTCTCTTATTAATGCTAGATATGTCTTAAGTTATATAAATTAATATTGTGTGATTAACATTTTAATCCTTGATTCTGCAACTCTAGATAGATCCAAGATCAAATGGTTTTTATTTGTTTTCTAACAGATGATTGGGATTCATTTTTTTTTTTTTTTTTTATATCTTTGGTTGATTTAATTACCATTAAAGGGAGATGATTGTCATTTTTTAATATTTACCTTAATGTATTCTTCATTTTGAACTACTTATAGAAATACAAAATATAAAAAATTTCATGATTTCAGTTACCCTAAAACAAGTAGGCCCATACATTTGAGAGGAAAGTGGGATGATCAGAGACCGTTCTAGTGGGCCTTGACATTGATGAACAATGTTTCTAAAATCTAACCATTCAACTACGGATCAACGGTTATGACGATCTACACATGCCTGGGGCCCACCATAGCTTTTCAGTTTTAGTCCACTGAATCTTTATTTTGTTAAATGTCTACCTTAGAAAAGATTCCAATTAAGGAGATAATGAACACAGTCCAAACTAAATGAAAAGGGGTGATTTTTAGCTGCGTCATTTTTTCCACAGCTAAAAGTCACTTTTTTATAGTTTTGAGCTCGACGCATTGAGTCCAAGCCAAAGTTCTTCTACAATTAAGGTGGGAGTTAGAGTCTGAAGGACCAAATTCGACGTGAATGAATTCGAGAGCTTAGATACAACTCATATTGGTTTGACCCTTAGTGCCTAGAACCTTCTTTCAGCCCTTTCGATCCAGTTCCGAAAACACGAATCGGCGCTTTCGAAGCAGATCTGTCTTCGGAGCGCAGTTCGACCAAATAAAGAGCGAACCGTGTAGAATTTTGGTTTTTGTGTATTTTCTTTTTCTGTAAGCTTGATATTTATCTGTTGAATGAAAAAAATTCTTTTGACTTATTAATTATTGTCAATTTTATGTGATCAAATTACAAAGTTAATTTTTTTCTCTATTTTTGATACTTGACTATAAGGATAAGATATATTTGTGCCCATTAGTTAAGCGCTCTGGAGGCGCTCCGGATAAATAATTATTTTAAAACTTAGCGTTTTGCCGCTCTCGCTCCCACCCCCGCTCCCGCTCTTCGCTTTGGGCACTTAGGTCTGACCCATTGGACAATTTGAAGGCCGAATCTGCCCATTTAAGTCCGGTCTGTTTACCACATTCCTACCATCGGCAAGTTTCAGGCAAAAATCTCTTCTAATACAATACATGAAAAGGTAATAAAAATGGATGTTTGTAGTTCATGAATCTTTATATATTATAGATAGGGCCAAATGAGAATTTGAGGGCCCAGAAACCATAAATCCAGACACAGCCCATTAAAAGATTTTGGATCCTGATCATGGACCCGGATCCAGCCATTGACAATTTTAATCGGTGGCAGGATAAAAATTACATTAAACTCGTTTTTCTTCCAGTTTTTCCTTTTGGAACTTGTGTCTAGAAGTTAAAACTGCTGTTGCCTGGTTCTTCAGTGGATGGAAAGCTGCTCAAAGTTGCCCAAGTATCCCATTGACTCAATGGATGGGGAATTCATACAATCAGGGAAAATATGCAACCATGTTGGTTCAAACAACGAATATCTCCTACGGATCCTTTACTTCATGTCAGATGTCATGTGCCCCACCAATGAATGAATGATCCTTGGTCCAACCATTAGAATATTTTACTCCAGAGTGACCATAAATGTTTGGATTTCACATAAATTTTTTTTTTTTTTTTTTTGCTAGCAGAGGATTTATAATCTTTTGGATTGGACTATTCCCTCCGGGCCTAAAGAAAACTAGGGTAAAACTCCTGTGGCTCTTAGGTGGTAGCACACGCGGATTCAATCTTCAGTTCCTAAATAAGGTGGAATTGAGAGATCGATACCATACCTCTACTCCAAAAGAGAGAGGAACCGTGGTCCTGACCATTCATTCAATCCCTTGGAGTGAATAGAAATAAAAAGAGAAAACGGATGGTTAAATTTTGACACATGAGTGGTCCCAGCCGATGAACAAATACGGTGAAACAGGCTTTATTGTGGGACATCTGATCGGCTACAATTTGGGAGGACCCCATGAACTCACTTTAAGTTATCTAGGCATGAAAATCATTATGAATCGTCTGATTATGTAGAGATGTGTCCAATAAAAAGAAAACTTTGCATATCGCAAGTGCTCGTGTGATCATGAGAACACGTGCATGGTGCGTTTGAACTCAGAAACTTGAACTAGAAGGTTTGGGTTGGTGGGTCTTGGCTTTAAGACAAAGGCAAGGGTCTGATCAGTGATGTTTCTATACGATTGACATGACCAAGGTGGTGGGATATGTCAACCATATCCTCTATTGCTCTCACGGGTTAGTCATGAGAGCCTTTTCGGTACTCCTCGGAACCACTAAAAAAAATGGTCCATGACCGTGGATCAACAATTATTTCTTTTATGAAAAGTTGATAGCATTTTATTAAAAGGTAGAACTTACATCCACATTAAGTTAATCCATAATGAAGCTGGGAGGATCTTCAATCCAATATACTGGACTATCCCCTTCAGCCACACTTCTATTAAGTAGATGAGCAACTATGTTCTCTTCCCTCTTAGTATGTGAGATCTTTGCATTTTGAAAAGATCGGATCAACATTGGAGCTGTCTTGGGGCTTTACTAATGGAGTTGAGTGGAGTAAAGATTATTTTGAAGAAAGAATAAAATATAAGTGCGTTATGATAATATTTTATTTTTAGTTGTTTCTGGTGGAATCTTTTTTATTTTTTGTATTGAAAATGTAGAGTTTTTTTGTCTTTTAATGAAGAAAAGGGGTTGCTTTTTGACTTTTATTGAAAAATATGGAGGGAGATTAGAATTAAAGTGCTCTTGACGTGAATTTTAAAGAAAGTGGACTTTATTTTACTTGACTCTATTAATAGAGTTGTCAAACAAGTCCAAAGTCAATTTCTTAAATAGTTAAAAATGGCTAATTTATCTATTGTAAACCGAACATTTTAGTTCCAACAAATAAAAAAAGGACATACACCAGATAAAAAGTTCTTCCTAACTTTATTTTCTAGTTAATAGTATATTAACAAAAGATAGAACAAAGGTATAAATTAACATGACGGTGGTGGTGGTCATCTACCTCTGTCCTAGAGTGGGGCCGGCTTCTATTATCTATGCATGATTTGTGTCGTAGTCATTCGACGGAGTATGAGATCTCTAGGTAGTCTGCTGAGTACTGAACTTACCGGAAATGAATATTTTTTCTGGGTCCTGTTAGTGGGTGGTTGTGAGTTGTGACATCAGGTAAAACAAACTAGCCTTTGAAGGTACGTACTTCTGTTCATTTTGAACACTGACTCGTAAAAGAAGAGAAGATGGACGGTGTTGAGGTGAGGAGGAAGCTAATATAATGTCATGTCTGCAGATAGAGCATCCGTGACTTCCAAGGATGCAACAATGGGTCAAAGACTAGAAGTTGCACCATCCGTGATATATTGAATATTGAATACTGAATATTGTTGGGGACTTTTTCGTACTGCACTTTGTTGATGTCAACGTCCACCCTCATTTTGGTAACCACCCTCATTTTGGTAATAACTCTGTTCGAGCCATCGCTCTCACTTTAAAGCTATTGTTGTACCGTTTTCTATCACTGATTGATTTTGGGATAAGTGGTCGTTCAATAAAATGTAAGATTACACACCTAACAAGTATATCTTTCATGGGTCAATAATAGACTCCGGATCTTATTTAGAGTTTCGCTCATGTGAGTTACGGGTGTTCATTTTGAACTTTTTAAAAGAAGGATGAAGTTAAATGGAGACTGGCCCGTGGGGCATAGAATGGAAGACTCAAAAATCATGAAAAGCATTTTGAGAACGTCATAAAGAATTATAGAAAGAGAAAAACCATGACCCCTCCACCCCAACAAGAGGATGGTCTTCTTAAGAGCAACAAAAAAACTTAAAAGTTCTTGGAACCCCTCCAATTGAAGAATTCATTTGAGAAGTTGGACATATGTCAAGGAATAAAGAAAATCTGTGAACAGAAGGAAATAAAGAATGACGGGAAAGGAAGAGAAAACTGAAAGGATTCTCTGATTCAAAACAGCGGAATTTTGAGGACCAGATCAAACAAAATCCTGAAATTGGAAAACTCAAAGCTCACGGCCAACGAACCCCACCAATGATTGTCAGATACCTCAATGATTAGGTGAAGTTTGCTAAATCAAAGTACCAAGAACTAAAAATGGATGAAGCCAACATCCCTGGTTGTAGTAAATGATGAAAAGATCTCACGAATCATTGTCAAATAAGAGCCAAGAACCCCAACCCCAATTCATAATCAGTAAAGATTTGATGAGTATAAGACTTGATACTAAATAATGGGGGAATTTCTAAAAAAAATTTATAATGGGAGAATAAGAGCATAAAAACAGCTCCATTGATCAAAAGTGGGAAGGAGTGAGACCCAAAGCTTAGGAGAAATCCCCCCTACACTGACATACAAGTACAGTGGGAAGTCGCACTGTTCAATTGAACCATGGGAAGGATAAAAATGGTATATGAGAAATTGGGAGAGAAAAATAAAAAAATATAGAGATATCAAAGGATCTCTCTTCTGTCCATGATACAAAATCCAAATATTGAGTAGGTGGGACTCATCTTAGAGGGCTGATGCCATGGATGGGAGTACGGCCTACTGATACACATAGCTGGGCCGTTTGAGGGTGGAGGAAAAATAAGGTTTTTAACCTCTTAGACTAGACTAATTCCTTCCGATTCATAAAAAAGCTGGGAAAACTCGTCCGCGGCCAGGTAATATCACTAATGGACTCACAGAGGTGGTGAATCGACTTTGTTCAGGAGGACAAGCTACAAGAATCGAGGATAGAAAATTAAAAGAAACGTGGAAGATAGAGGTACTAATGAGAGGTGAGATATGATGGGTAATGTCGTAATGATGACTTGAGACACTGCGGCACATGGCATTAATTTAGCCTGGGCAAAACAACGAAAGGGAGCTGGGTTACTAAGTGCGATTTTGAATTTTCAGAGTGGCACCACAGGCTATGACTCTCACGTCTGTAATTCTAACGGATATAGAATTTTGGAGATCGGATTCCCTTGAATATGAATTTTTAGGGTTGTCAATCCAGTGTTTTGTTAAGGTACCGTGCCAGGCCCGTCAAATCCCATAAAATTGAGAGCATTTCTTGTTATCACGAAACCCAAATGGTGGAGGGAGGCCCATTTTGAAAATGGCACGGCCCATTTTCATATTAAGAGGTTGAAAAATGTGGTTCGACCCATCAACCGACTTGTATATGACGCACATAATCCGACCACGGGCCAGTCACGGGTTAGGTTTTTTTAACCTGCAGAAAAAAGGATCGGATTAGGATTGTCCCGCCTAACCCACAAGACCCATATATAGTCTTTTATATTTATACTTATTTTCATAAATAATTATTAGAGATACTATAAGAGATAAAAAGAAAATTCTGAGTCCATGGTTTGTGAGATAAAGCTTTACGATCTTATGTAGATGCGATTTCTCCTTTCTTCTTTCCTCCTTTTTTTTTTTTTTTCATTTTCATGTATACAAGTTATATGGATCAAGTTGGGTCAACCCGACCCACATCTGATGCGGGTTAGACGGATCAGCCCGACCCGAGACCTAATGGGTGCAGGTTGTAGGTTTGCAATCCGTTTTGGAAATGGGTCGGGCTCGAGTTGGGGCCCAAAGCATGTGCCCCACATCTGGCCGGATCCAAATTAGCCCGACCCGACCCTTTTGCTGGACCTAATTAATACATGTATATATATGTATCTTTGTATTAGGAAGATGCATTGGAACGTGAATCGTCAGTCAATTTCCTCGGTTCCTTTCTTAGCTTATATGGCTGTATGGTTTAATCGTAGGTTTCTTTGCTGTTTGTATAATGTGAACTGAGGTGGCATTACTTAATTGAATGAGTGAAAAGGGGCGTTTTAGCCCCTTTGCAAATTGGGTAATTTGTAGAATTTCCACATATAAATAATATATATATATTTATGTGTGAAAATTATCATATGCGCCCGGTGCACGTGATGTGCACTACGGCCCACCTATTGGTCCAACCGAGTGGACCCAGATTCCTCTAGAGTACGCTTGAACCATGGTTTTTGATAGATCCGAATGGACCGGGCTGTTAGCATTTGAATGGACGGAACTTGTGGCCATTGGATTATAAGGTTAGGATAATTGGATTGGGTTTTTTGTTTTTGCAGAGAAGAGGGGCGCAGACAGACTTCATATTTTCCAAGTCTCATCCCAAGGTTGGTCAGGATGTGGGCCTTATGGAGTTACGGTGCCCAAGTTATGACCCATCCGAGTGGACCATAAAATAGGGATCCCCTTGATAGCCACCGATTATGTGGCACCCATCTGAATGGATTGGATCACTGGATCACTTCCACTCATTTTAGATGGTGAGAATTGGTTGGCCATTAACCATTGAAATTTGAAAAAAAAAATAAAAAAAACCAAGCTTAATGCTACTATAGTAGCACTTTTAACACACCAGTAGAACGACAACTATGAGAACTTTCTTCAAGCTCAATCTATACAATTTACAGACATCATGTTTTGGTAGGATACCAACTATTCTAAAATTTACTATTACAATTGCCAAAGTTTTTATTTCCAGTAAGCTTTACTCCTTGTTGTGTTCTCAAACATGCATATGGTTCCATTTCATAAATACACCATTGTTGAAGCCAAACCTGCAACAATTCTCCTTTAATATTATTTTACAAATTTACATTTTTTGGGAACAATAATCAATCACCTTGAGGGAATAGTCCTATCGGATAAAAATACCACCGAAATATCTATGTCCTAAGAAACAACTAAAACAAAAATACACTATCATTTCCAAAAGATGTCTTACACTCTTACTAAAACTAATAAACTATAAGAAAATTTCAAAATAGAGCTGAAGTTTTACACATATTTTACATCAGGACAAAAAGATATATTTCAAAACAAGTCTTCAGTTTTCCAATTTCATTTCCGGCGAAATTTTAGGTTTTCGGCAAGATTTGGAGGTTTTCAGCGAGTCTCTTCCTGCTTCTTTCTTTTGCTGTAGCCAATAGGGCCAGTCGAAGATGGCAGGGTTGGTGGTGAATCGGGCCTGTTGGAGATGGCAGATGGCCAAGTCTGACTGAATCTCAACCTGCATAGGATTGGGTTGGGTTGTGTACTTTGAAGAAGACCCAGACCTGATTGACAAATTTAGCACATAAGGTTTTTACGTCTACAAATGGGCTGGGCCTCAACCTAATTTCCTGGACGGTGAGCCGGATGTTGTCCTGGAGATAAGGTTGACAGCTGAATGGCACAGGACTGGACAAGATTTAGTCCAGCCCGACCCAGTTCGAGATTTAGTCCAGCCTGACCCAGCCCATGAACACCCCCCTTTGTTTGATTTCTGGGTTGGGTTGGGAACTGATGCAGACAATTTCGGCCAAATTAATACATGTGCTGGACTTGGGTTGACGCTGCACGGCCCGACCTAACCTGGCAAATTGAAGTTTGGCTCACCAATCAACCCTAACACGACATGGTCATGTTCCCACTTAGGGATGTAAATGGGTATCCGATTCTTCGATTAACCAGAGGTTCTGACCAGTTAAAAACAGGGTTTTGGTCCTTATTTAGGCTCCGATAAGTAAATGGATCAGGTTCCAGTTCACCGTGGTTTAGACCAGTAGACCTGAGATCCGATATATTACCTCAATTTTTAAAAATCTCTCATAAAAATTATATTTTTTAAAATATCATCCTCTACCTAAACCGGGACCCGGATCCAGACCCATCCCATATATGGTTCCTGTTCCGGATCCGGTTCCACATTCTCCTAACGGTTCCGGTTTCGGGTCTACCATAGACCCAGACCGGAACCGACCCATTTACAACCCTATTCCCACTCTTACCCTCTGTTTGGGAAGGAGGGAAAGAGGGGGGAAGGAAAAAAAGGAGGGGAAAGTGGGGGGGAAATCTTTTTGGGGGGTGTTTGGGAAGAGAGGGAGGAAAAGGGGGGGGAGGAAAGTGGGGGGAAAATTTTTGTCTTCTTGTGGCAAAAATTTTCCCCCCAAAAATGGGGGGAAAATGAGGGAGGGGAAGGAAAATGAGGGAAAAAGTCCTTTTTGCCCTTTTTGTCCTTTGTTGTCCTTTAAAAACTTTTATAAAAGTAAGGGCAAAATGGTAATTTTTCATATATTTCACAAACAAACAAAACCCTACTTTTTCACTTTTCTTCCTCCTACTTTTTTACTTCCCAAACAAGAGGAGGTAAAATTAAGTTTCCCTCCCCTCCCCTCCCCTTCATTTTCCTTCCCCTCAAATTTCCCCTCCCCTCCCCTCCCCTCCCCCCTTCCCAAACACAGCATTAGGATTCGGGTTAACTCCCGGGTAGATGTCATGTTAGTCATTTTCAACCTGATTAAATAACCGGTCCATGACCCGACCCATCACCACCTAGCGGGAAGGATAATACTTCCTCTGTATTCTTCTTATCCTCAATTTCTCTCTGGTCTGCTTGTCGTAAAACTCGAAGGTGAAGATGGCGATGATGCCCTTTTCTTCTACAGCCGTTGGATCAAGTGCTCCCAAAGCTCTCCTTCTTTCCAGAACAACAGGTATCATCTCGTCTCCTTCTTCTTTTCTTCTTTCACATGAACACCGTTTCCTACTTGTGGATATCGTTTAGATTCTTTATTTTCTAGGGTTTCTCTGGATTCCAGTACATGTTCTATTTCCACGACGACTTCTCTTTCCGTAGAAAATGTTAACATTAAAATTTTCATTTTCCACAGTTTCAGTTTCTAATGTTTTGTTTCGCGGTGACAACAGTAGAAATGAAAGTGAATAGGAGCATTACTAACAATCGGATCCTACCTTTAACAGTGGACAACAGTAGAATTGTAACTCTTTTGGGATTCGTGAGTTTCATGATTGAAACAATGTTGTATAGTTCTTACAGGTAATGGAAAATACCTAATGGGGTTTTGGTGAATTGTGTTGTTGGAGCTTTCAAATGTAACAATATTTCATATCAAAAGTCCCTAATCTTGCTGAGGTGGTCTATGATGACAATAAAAAGGACACTTCATTCCGGAGCATTGACACAGCAATCCTCTCCCCTTCCCTTCCCACATTTACCATAAAAGCGCCAAAGAGGTCATTGTCCCTAAGTCTAATCATCCATCAGAAATCACTTTGACTGCAATGCAGTTTTCTTACCTCTTCTCTCCAAATTTCATTGCAAATTACTGATATTGGTTTGGGATGTCTCACGTTATGTGATTTCTTATTTCTACTGCCCTAGATGGCGATTTGCAGTGCATCCAAACACATGCTTATTATATGTTTGCCTCCAACACTATATTTTACTTCAGTTTGAATGTTGTCAGCTTCTTCTTTTTTTTGTGTCTCCTCTGGATCATATGCTTCTTTTTTTTTTTTGGGTAGTATGGATCCTTTTCATTGCGAAAATAAATATTTCTTTTCTTCAGATCTCTACTTCCATGGAAACAGTTATGAGAGATGTCTTTCCACTAGAGCGAGTGTCTCCTTGTGGAGCTCTTCTGCACATTATGTTACATTACAGGTTGGCACCAGTAAAAATTTTGGAAAGTTCATTGCTTCAAGACACTTGGTAAAGAAGAGGCAAGTGAATGCAAACCTCCACTAATACTTATTCAGGAAATCCTATCCCAATTTTCACTTAATTTTCATTTGGTATTAGCATTGCTTCCTTTCAACTGACAACATCAGCTAATTAGTTGGATTTTCTTGAATCTCACTTCTTGTGTTATTCATTTTGTTGCTTCTTTTTCAGAATAGGAGTTTGGAGGTGTGCAACTATGGAAGAAATAGAGGCTGAAAAGTCTTCAATCGAGAAAGATGCGGTGAGTGTGTTTCTGTTAATTATAAAAGGCGTTCCAACTCCCAACTCGAGTTATGGCTTTGCTGAAGCTGTTATTTTAAGTGTTATCAATCAATCCAGTGATACTTTTTAAATAATGATATATTTTATTTCAGTTATTTCCTAAAACTGATTGAAACTTTTGCTGTTTGGTGCCTTCCATTGAACATTCATTGTCTTTGTTTCCTAGAAACAAAGGATGCAAAAGACTATTGAATCTATTCAAGCAAGTTTTAATGCAGTAAGGACTGGAAGGGCGAATCCTGCAATGCTTGACCGTGTTGAGGTAGGAAGCTATATTCTTTACTACTTTCTGAGATAATAGTTTACAATCATATACTGACTTCATTTAAATACCACTGACATGTCTATGGTTTCTAGCCATCTATGTACTTAAAGACGCACCATTCAAAACCCACCTTCTCTCCTCTCTGTGAGACCGTTCCAACTCTCTGCTCCTTCAGTGCCAGCTTCCAAGGCCATCTCTACTTTGTCACTAACCATCTTAAGGTTTTGTTGCTGGGCCCTAGTTGACAAAGGAAGACCATCTAAGCATGATATTGGCTGGAGAGCAAATCCCTACTTGAAAACCCCATAGCCATTTTATCCCTGCCCGACAAACACGAAAATGGACATATGGATGGAGACTTGAGTGTTTTAGATGCGAGTGGACCAGAAGTTTCCTTTTTTCTTATTATATTTAACTGGGAAAGTGGGTGAGGTCAGTAGAAAAATACAAGTAGCGCTCATCTAATTGTAATATATGCCTGACTTACCAAACCAGGCCCTACTTAGGTAAATGAGGGCTGAGCCCGAGCCTGAGCCCAACGTCGGCATACTAAATCTGAATTCAGTTTTGGTTCAGGTTGGGCTGTGCAAACTTGGGCTTGGCTTGGCCCAAGTTGCACTCCTCGGATCCATTACAGCCAATGCAGATACACATTTTGGATTTCATTTTTTCATTCTACTAATGCTGACCTGTTCCAATGTGAATGCTTCCTTTCACAATTTTTGAAGTAGAAATAATAGTAGGTTGTGGAATTTGGGTAGTGTTTAGTTTAGTCCTCATTGTTTAAGTAATTCAAGGGATGATGTTGTAGTCATGACATCAATTTGTATTTTAATGTTAGCTTCTTGGAGTGTTTTACAGAAGTGTTTCTTTATGAAAGATATATTTCTAATGCAGTTTAATTCAATTTTATGCTTTTCCATTTCAGATTTTTATGAGTTATTGTTAGATTTTTTTTTACCCTCCATCTTGGCATTTGCACTTTTGCTCATTAGAGCTTAAATTCTGGCAACATAAGACATTGTCCATACATTCTAACATTATGCGGTAGTGAACAGTTGTGGACATTGAAACCACCTTAGCCTTTTCTTTTACTTCCCGAGTTATAATATTTCATGAATGTGCTATTTCTGTTGAATAAAAGGTGTTTCACTAACTGGCTTGGCAACAAAATTCCAGGTTGAATACTATGGAAGTCCGGTCAGCTTGAAAAGTATTGCGCAGATTAGCACGCCAAATTCAAGCTCTTTCCTCATCCAGCCATATGACAAATCTATGTAATATACTACTTACGATTTAATAGTTAGTTTGTAATGGCTTTCAATGGTTTCTGACTCTTCTAAAATTTACAGCTTAAAAGTTATTGAAAAGGCCATAGTAAGCTCCGATCTTGATTTAACTCCAAACAATGATGGAGAAGTAATTCGGCTGAGTATCCCTCAGTTGACATCTGACAGGAGGAAGGTATTTTCTTTGCATTTGATATCTCATACAAACTATATTCTGATAAGTGGAAGGCAGTCTGAAATTTCTAGCTTCATTGGCTATAGCTATACACATACATGTGTATTAATAATCATGGAAATCATTTGGCTTTTCTTTTTATTTTTATTTTATCAATAGCAGCAGACTTATCATTAAAAACAATAGTGCAAGGACTCTATGACAGTACAATAGATATTCACAATTCACACATACCGGAAGATAAAAGTGAAGAAAATGGAGGACAAAAAAAGGTTGCGTCATAGGCCTTCCATACAACACACTATCATGTGTTACGGTCATTATCATTAATCATTATGTTTGTTTTTTAAACCATAGTTAACACTGAACAGAAGTATGACCTGCAATAAGGACATCAACATGAAATGGAAAATTGGAATCCTTCGTCACCAGTTTTTCCAGCACAGAAAACATGTCTATTAAACATCAATACACTTATTTGATCAGTGTGTATCTCTGTATAATTAAAATGCTAGGAACTATTATGTTTTTGGTTATCATGGGAATTAATAAAGAGATGATTAAGCTACTGTTCTCTTGCAAAGTTTTTGAAGATCATGTGATTTTCACATACCTTTACTAATATTCCCATAATCTTAGAACATTTGCTAAAATATCGTTCTCAGGAAATTATCATTCCGGCAATAATGTCGGAATATTTTAAAAATTTTAGTTTTCTCAAGATTTTATGGGAAAATGTTTCAGAAATATATTTTTTTATTTTTTTAAATAATTGCTAAATATAAAATGATATTAGAAAAGTATAGATTTTTCCAATTTTCATCGTTTTTGACAGTTTTCTCATGATATTTTCATTAATGAGAACTGAGAAGTATTTTTAAAATACGTGGTATTATCTAGAAAATATCATTTCAGGTCTATTGTCGCAATATTTTCAAAACACTGCTGCTGATATTTGTGACAGAGGTTAGGAGTTTTGATCCAGTTCCCATGTTTAGGGATGAAAATAGGTCCCCGAGTGCCGAAAGGAGTTTTGATCCAGTTCCCATGTTTAGGGATGAAAATAGGTCCCCAAGTGCCGAAAGGGCCCATATATAAAAAACTGGGTATGGGTCCAATATTTGGACTGGGTTTTAGTTTAGGTTTGGGGTTAGGTCCATGGCATGACCCAAATAAAATTTGGATGCTGGATTGAGCCCATTGATTTTTCATACACACGAGAACCTGAATAGTGAATACCCAATGCCACAAGTCTACAACTTGTGGTGCCCCACCAATCATGGATGAGGTGGGGGATTGAAAGATCCAAATGGGACCCAGCCCATATATAAAATCTCAAGTAAATCCCATCATCCTAACCATTTGATCTATGGCCCTCAAGTTTAATGGTGTTTAAATGTAACATTTTATTTGATTTCAATCCAGTAGTCCAGTCCATTCGGTTTGGTGTAAAACCCATGGGATCCATGACATATAAGAAGATAGACAAATAAAGAGATCAGCAGGGGCAGGGGGGGTTTAGGGGGCACCATGCGAGACATTTGCACAGGAGCAAGATGTAGTAGGTATAATAAGTTGTATGCAACTTTATTATTTTAATTTTTATAATTTTGCTTGTATCTAGGGGTGTAAATTGGGCTGGGCCACCCAGGCTCAGCCAGCCCATCCCCAAGCGTGAAACCCACCTCCCCCTCCCCCTCCCTCCACAGCAGCCAAAAAAGGTCAAATAAGGGGTATTTTGTGTCATTTCACCACTTAGTAGATTTATAAATACCCCCTTTCTCCTCATTTCTCAACACTCATCTACACTCTCTAAGCTCTCTTTCTCTTTCTATAGCTCTCTAAGCTCTCTCTTAGTTCTCCGACTCCAAGGCCCAAGTTGAAAACCCTAAAAGTCCATAGAGTCCCTTTCAATTTATATTAAAAAGATTTTTTAAAAATTAGGAGGGGCATGTGGACTGGCCAACTAGTGGCATGGCCTTTTTTACACCCCTACCTGTATCCTATTTGTTTGAGTCTGGGTTTGGCTTTGGACCCAATTTTAAATTCGGGTACGGGTCCTGTAACTTGACCCAATTTGAGTCCAGGTCCATATCATTAGTTCAGGTATAGACCAAGATACGATATAAACCGGAACTTAACCAACCCATTTTTTCTGCTATCCACTTCATCTCCAAGATACATTATAAACAGGAACTTAACCGACCCATTTTTTCTGCTATCCACTTCATCTCCAAGATACATTATAGACCCACGCCTAACCTACCTGTTTTTTTCTTATCCATGTCATCTCCGTTGTTAATGAGTCACTTAATCCGTTACCTCATTTCTCTAATAAAATACTATTTCATCTGTTGATCATGATTTGCATGGTCTCAATAAAATAAATTGCTACTTTGACATTTTTGGTATTTTATTTGCCAAAATATTTTGTGGTTGTCATTGTGTAAATAAATATAAACCTGTCATGGTTTGCTTTTTTTGTTTTCTTTCTTTTACTGAATGGCCATTTGCTTTGGCCGTGCTATTTTAGCTATTAAAGTCTTAGTAATTAATATGCTCCAACCAACTTAAGTGGCAGGATTGGACCCTTTTAAAATGTTGAAATGCATGGCAGGTTTCTTAAAAGCATGTAGGAAAAAGCAATGAATTTTCTGACTCTCTTTTATTTCAAATGCAGGAGCTATCAAAAATTGTCGCCAAACAGGCCGAGGAAGGGAAGGTATGCTTGTTGTTTTGGGGGCTTAGAGAGATGCCTCATTATGGTTTTATATATACTATGTATATGTTGTGCGTGCGTGCCAAATTTTCTGGTTAGAATTGGTTGCACACAAGTACATGCATGTATGGCCTATCCATTATAATCCAATCACCTCATATTTCACTCATCCAAAGTTGTCACTCATGACTGATATTTGCTGTTTAATTTTAGCAACAATAAACCATCCATTTTGTCTAAGGTTGAAATTGTTAATGTAGGATTCATAAATCAAGGGTCAAAATAGTGTAAAGAGGACCACTTTTGGCCCACTATGAGTTGACAATCCCCTTCTATTTCCTATGATTGGGATAGCATCAGAGTGGGCCCCACAGAGGGGGTTCAGAACTTGCAATTTTGAGACTGGCTGGAACTAGAAAACTACACATATGCACACTCGGAGAGCAATCCAATGAGAAACTTTTGCAAACTTTTTATAAGCGCATCACTAGATTTGCAAAGTATTTGCTAAGAACCTTTTTTTTTTCTTTTGCCTTGGTAAATACTCACATACCCACACACTCACTCACTCAAGTCCCTCACCACCAGCTCTACACCTAGGGATTGATCCCTGGTTGTTTCTGTGGAAGGGAGGTGTCTCACTACTAAGCTTCCAGTGGATCGGCAAGTATGTGTTAAGAACTTAAGATTCCATCATGGATTATAGATCCAAGAATTGCTTTGGTTGATTTAAGAGTCCAAAAGATAGTTTAGCTTATCCTTCGTCATTTTAAGGGTGAGATAACAAGGCTGGCAATTAGCCGGCAGGCCAGTTGGCCGTTTAAGCTTGGACCTGTATAGTCTGATCTTGGACAGGTTCTTTAGGCTCGTGTGCTGGGGCCAGGCCTAAGAAGTAACATTGTTTAATATAAGGGCCGGGCCTGGGCTTCAACATCAAAACCTGGGCCTTTCCTTTTTATTGTTTACTGTATATATAATTATGGTATATTGTTTGTTCAGTTAGTAAATTACAATATTTAACCATATTTAATATCATATGTTATTCGCAGATAGATTAACCAACCCACCCAAGCATATTACATTCAGATTTTCTAAATTAACTGACTCTAATTTTTATTGGTTATGTGGCTTATCAGTTATCACATTTAGCATTATATATAAGGCCGTCCCTCACCTAAGATCATCAGCTCAGGTGTGCAAACACCTTGTGTGGCCCACCTTATGATCCATCCAAGTGGATCATAAAACAAGGACCCCTCAATAGTCACCGGTCCTAGGGTTTGGCACCCATCTAAATGGTCAGGACCATTGGATCGACTTTGCACTTATTTTGTATGGTGGAAACTTGTGGGCTGTTGATCAAGTGGTTAGGATCATCATCTGATCCTCTGTCCCATCCCCAGGTGAGCCCCACAAGTGTTTGCACATGTGTGAGCTAATGAGCCGAGGTGAGGGGGGCTGTATATATAATGATGTAAACCAAAACTCTGCCAGGTTGTTGGGAGGGATCCAGTTTTACATTTAAAAATGAAACTCTCTCTCTTCTCATATAGAGGTGTGAAAGTGGGCTGTTAACCTAGTGGCCTTAACCTTAAATAAGCTCAATCCCTCATTTGAGAGGATTTCTATATATTTATGTGTTTAACTGTGTCTACATCATTTTTCTATTCTACTTTTTTGACAATGCCAAAATCTTCCTGTATTTGAATCACGTTGGTGAATTTGAATTCTGTCTTTTAGATATTATCATGCTTAAAAGTGAAAAGAACATAGAATATATTATTTAAAAAATGAATCATCCCTCATTTGAAGATTCCTATATATGTGTAGCTGTGTATATATTTTTATCTATTTTGGTTTTCTGAAATTTGCCAAATTTTCCTGTGCTGTACATTACATGGGTGCAAACTGCTATTTAAAGATTTCAAGGTGATGAAACTGCCCTAATATTGTATTCATTAATGCTGATGTTTAGGGCAGAGTTGAGATGATCTGCCTGTCTGTCCTGTTGGAACTTGTTACAATCGATGAATGATAGTGAGATGCTTTTAGGAAACGGGTTGAGATTCAGGGATTTGTTTTACGATAAGCAATTGTTGGATGAAAACCACTGTAATTTGGACATTCTTAATTATCTGATAAATGGAAATAAAAAAGATATGGTCCATCCAGTGTTATGGGAGCTAGTCTTCATCAATTTTGGTTATCAATTATAGATGTAAATGCTACTGTTAAATTAGGTATCTACATTATGTCTTCCACGATATTTGACAACTTATCTTCCACATGGGATACTTCACACTTTTCTGGTCTGTCTAAATCATGGAACTCGTTGTGGAAGAGTAAACCAAACCAAATCAAACCAAGCCTTTTCCCACTAGGTGGGGTCGGCTATATGGATTTGACGACGCCAATCAAATCTGTTTAGGGCCATGTCCTCCGTTAGATCCATGTAGGCAAGGTCATGTTTAATAGTTTCTTTCCAACTTCTCTTGGGTCTCCCTCTCCCTCTCCTACTCCTGGCAATCTCTATGCCTTCACACCTTTTAACAGGTGCTTCCATTGGACGCCTTCTAACATGGCCAAACCATCTTAGTCGATTTTCTCTCATTTTATCTCCAATCGGTGCTATTCCTACTTTGCCCCTAATCTCCTCATTCCTAATCCTATCTCTCCTTGTGATCCCGCACATCCATCTTAGCATTCTCATCTCCGCAACTTCCATCTTCTTAACATGATTATGCTTTACTGCCCAACACTCTGATCCATATAACAATGCTGGTCTTACCGCCACCTTATATGATGCACATTCTATGATTCTATGATGCAATTTGTGCCCATTGAATGGACATATAACAAGTGGTCAGTGGTTTGCTTCAGTGGGAAGAACATATCTCCCAATAACCTCATAATTTGGGTGCTGGACTGATGTCCATGTGGGCCATGTTTGTGGTGGATGAATTTCTTCGTAGTTGTGAGATGCTGGGGATGCGCGCCATATTCTAGTCCCATTAAGATACTCCTTATTTAGACAATGGTAATGTTCATGTCCCCTTTTGTAGAACATTTGGATATGTACATTCACTCAATAAGTTAGTTTACTTGCATCCCCAGTTTACATATTGGAGCTTCTACTTATCACTTCCTCATTTTATATGAGGGAGATATTTTGTTGGTCCATGAAAATGCTGGTGAAAGCATATCCCCATTGCCCTACCCACAATACTTACTAATGCAATATAGAGATGGCTTTACTGTTCGGTGGACAGGTGCTTCCTTGAGTTTCAAGTTATGCAGACAGCAGCATGTTAGATTGTGGTTGATTTTATTTTATTTCAATAAAATTCTCTCCAAACTGTATCTTTGGAGTGATATGTATATTACTACTTTTTATATTCTAATTATCTGAGTGTTATATTACCCATCAAAGTTTGTATGTTGACAGTACTATTTTCAGGTTGCTATAAGAAATATAAGGAGAGATGCAATAAAAGCTTATGAGAAACTAGAGAAGGTTTGCATCTATATTTGTCTTTGCACTCTAGTAATTAGAACTGGTTTCTTGTTTCTCAACTTAAACATCTCCTAGCCATATATTTTGTAGGAGAAAAAGCTGTCTGAAGATAATGTAAAGGATTTGTCGAGTGATTTGCAGGTATCCGATTGAGCTAGCACATTCATCTGGAAAACTCATGTCATAGTTGTTGGAGCCTACATTTCCCTTCTTTATGCTGTCCCAGTTCTCTGGTCTCCCTTTTTAAACGTGATTTCTATGCACTTGATATTGTTGGTTGCCCTTATGCAGAAGCTGACAGATGGGTATATGAAGAAGATTGAATCTATCCAAAAACAGAAAGAGAAGGTATTTTCTCTGTTTACTTTTACTTGGTGTGCCACTTTCCCTAGTGGGCAAGCCTTTTCTTCCATTGTCAGGGATCAAACCCTAGTCGACCCACTGACGAGGCAATGCCTTTTCACTGATCCAACTGTGGGTTGGTGGAAACATATTTTAGTACTTTACATGGATACTCCATTTAACCTCCTACTCTTTAATGAGAATGGGATTTTTATAATGTTAGCTTGCATGATCTCTTGCATTCATACTCCTTAGGTGAAAGACCATAAGAATCCTTTTCCCATGTCTTAAACAAATCTTGGGACACTTGAGCATGCATATGTGATTTATAATGCATGTGGTTGTAAACTAAACTGCAATTCTATCTGCAGTTTCAAGTATTTTGGTTGAAACCAGTTTCCATTTTCATACTCACATGAACAAGATGTGTGTAAATATATACTGCACCCATGTATCTCTCTTTAACCCATTGGTTGTGTTCCCTCTTTTCATTCTTGTGTTTGATTTTCAGGAGTTGCTAAAAGTATAGATCTCAAAATGATGCAGACATGTATCACTCTTGTGACCGGTTTTTGCTGCTGGTCATCAACATGAGTTTACGCCTCCTGAAACATGCCCTCACTGGTGCCTAGGACCATTTTTTTTTAATCTTTTGCAGTCAATGCATCTGTTACATATAGACATTGCACAAGTGCTGTTTGTTTGACATTCTCATTTCATTCCTTTTTCTAGCAAGTGACAATGGTGAGTTGAGGTTATGTAACTTCTAAGATCTTCCAGCTTTTTCCCCTTTGTTTCTTTATCAAATGTATAGAGGCAAAAAATGGTTAAGCTCAAGCTTTTACAGGATATAAACATTTGCAGCTACATGTAGAAATGCAGTTCAACTGTAGCTGAATTGGGTGATGACCTGTTGGGAGGTATTTGTAGTTATCCAGTCATAGCTGCATGTGGGACCCATCCTGTGAGCAACTGTGTAAGATCCTGTGGCACAAAACATCCTTAAATGAATTACTGGACGATAGGGTATCGAACTTTGGAAAATTGTGGCAGTTTCCCTTTTGTCTCTAATTCCATGCATGAGATTCCATCTTTTGATGACCTTGAAGGTTGATATGATTGCCAGCCCCACTTCAGGAGGATACTTTAGCAACCATCCGAGCTTGGAAGATGATTCCGACCTCTTTTTCGCCCTGAATTGTTTCTGGTGCTGCGGAAGCCCATCTTGGGCTGCAGTTTTCTTTCATTACTGTCAACTATACGCATGGAGTCTTCCAACGCAGTAGATAGTTTCTCATAGATACAATATTATGTATCACAGAATAATGGGGCTTCATGCGCAGAAACCAGGAATAAAGGTATTAGTTAGGATGCAGCTTAAACCTTGTTCTATAGCCCAATATGAACATATTTAGGTGACTATCTATGCTGATGTTGAATGGGTTTAGTTTGGGACGTGTTTAGAACCATCGGGTAGTCATCTATCGCGACAATGGATCAACCCGATTTCCAAGCTAGAAGAAACTCAAAAAAATTCAAACGTTCAAATAAAGAAAGTAGAACTCCAACCATTCTCCTTGTGGAAACCGCTTGACACCGGGATCAGCCAGTTGCCCTTGGCTTTGGCAATAGATCCAAGTAGAGGCTACAAAGCCACCCTATTAAGATGGATGCTTGTGGCAACACAAGCTTTGCCAATCTATGTTTCTCCCCGAATCTTGAACCCCCTTCCAAGTACAAAACCCCAGATTTCGTCAAGTACAATGGCACCGGGTGCCCTATGACTCATCTTAGAATATACTGCTAGGAAATGAGACTCCGGGGACAGAACGATAAATTTCTGCAGTGAAGACTTGGTGTGAAGCCTTGGAGACGACATACTCGTGGGGCTAGGGTGAGCTGAGGGAGGACAGCGTAAGCGAGCGAATGGGTGTAAGCCCAGTTAAACATGACTCTAGGCGAGGCGGGCCACCCACCTTCAAATGGTGTTGGTCTTACGGACAGTGAACGGATTCGCCTCTAGCCTCTGGGCACGTCCACTCCGGAAGATTATGCTTTTTTGCCAGTTCCATTTTTGTCTACAAAAAGTCTACTTGTCCCGGGACATGACACCCGGGACAGTCGGGCCAGTCCCGGGACATGACACCCGGGACAAGTAGCATGGCTCTTTTGTCTATATTCCTCGTATCAGTTTTCATTATTTTGATTGTCGCGGCTGTCTTGTCATTTGCCCGAGCATATACTTATGTTGTATTGTCGGCAAATTGCTAGAGAGTAATTGGCTGCACTCCACGGCCGGGGGAGAATGCCGCTGATGAGACCTTCTCGCCTCGCTCTCTCCATGGATCGATCTACCTAGCACCTCAGCAGACAATAGGAAGAGGTAAGGGGAAAGGGGGCTTTCATACTAAATATTAATATTAAATAACTATTTTATTTGAATGCTATTTAACTCTGCATCAAGGGGGCTTTCATGCTAGTTTATGAAAAAAAACCCCCACAATCCAACGGGGGCAGCACGAGCGCACAAGTTTTGCACACAGGGTAAAGGCAAGTTCTCTCCACTTAAGGGCCAGTTTGGCAACTCTACTAATATAGTCAAGTCTACTAAATGATTCCAGAGAAAGTTAGAAATGCAGTTCAAACCCTCGATCTTTTATTGAAAAAGCTATGCTTGGATGTAGTGGTTGAATCTAAGATTTGAATAACCCCGGCCTTTTTTTAAAACGTAATAAAGACTGGAGGATTAACTTTCCATGGTCCTCACCCCCTTTCTTCTATCTATTATTAATGAAGAAATCAAAGTCTAAACATTGAAGGAATGTCTTCACGCTCGAGCACAATTATTATTATACTTCAAGGAAGCTAGCCGTTTCTTTTCTATTGATTTCCATGGATTAAGAATCCTCTATTTAGGTTTACTTGTTGAAAATGCACCCCTAGATTTCGAAAGAGGAGAAAAACATGTACCACTTGAGCTAACATATGATTCTAAATGCTTTTTCCTTGGTTTTTTAAATGCCAAACAGTGGGTACTTTTTTTTTTTTTTTTATGCTCGATTTGGGTAAGTGCAAATTAAGGGTAAATGAGAAGTTTTAGGTTGATCATAGACGTCCTGTTCCTTGAACTAGAAATGGATTCAAATTTTATAGGCAAATCCAAACTTAGCTTTTTCCTTCTTTCATGGGCGACGATGGATTGGCGTGTACTAAAATTAATTTCAAAGATTGGAGAGTCCATTAACACTATCATAATCATTCATTAAATGAAATTGTCTCCATTTAAAGTCATTAATGCTATAAACGGGTTGAACCCGTAGTTTATCTAGGTCTAAATCCTATGAACGTGTGATTGAAATAAATTATATATACTCATCTTCGCCGTCTTTATCATCATCATTGTCTTATCTCATCAATATGAGGCCGGTTGAATGCGACTTGAATTGTACAGAATTCAAGACAAGGTGAAGAATGTTGGGTTTTGTCTTGTATTTCTGGTATAAAGTGTTGAAGAATGAAGGCCGCACTGTCGGTGGAGGGATGTACCAGTCAACAAGGTACGGGAAGATATTGCCGGTTATATTCTGGTATCCTGGTGGCTCTAGTTCTACGTAATACAAACCAAAGTGGAGATTGTTAGGTTATGTCTTATATTTCGGGTTTACTGGAGGGGTCCATTGAACATGGTTCAAAGTCAAAGGCATTTTGGTCATTGTACTTGATCATTCTTGGGGACTGAGAAAGCGGAGATTATATATAGCATGTAATATGCAACTCTAGCTTATGAAGAGAGTCAAGATGTGAGCATATGCTCTCTTACCGTGGAGGTAAGCGGTTTTGTTGAACCATGTAAAATCTCATATTTCTCGTGTGGCATGATTGATTAATCGCTGATTTCGCGCTTCCGCACGCACGCTTACAATAGTAATTTTGTACAAAAATAAAAGTAAAAAACCAAGAGCCACATCCAACATCAGCTTAATGAATTTTATTAATTGAGTAATATAATATATAAACGAGGCATGTGAAAATAATGTATGTGGTTACATTATATATGAACATATATCTATAATTAACACTACAAGGAAATATACTAATTTGGGCGTTCCCAAGATTAGATTTGGATAACTACTCAATTATTAATTAGACCCAAAAATAAACTCCATTTATAGAGAAATCAAGATAATCATGATTTTGACCCTGAAATCTCTCTAAATCTTAGCCCCAAAAATCTCTCTCTCTCTCTCTCTCTATATATATATATATATATATATAAGGAGATGCTCCTATGAGAGATATCTCCCACCATATATGAGAGATAGGGGTGGGGCCCCTCACATTTAAGTTGATGGCATTGGATATGGATGTGAGGGCCTCCACCCAATCTTTCATAGGAGCATCTCCCATATATATATATATATATATGGGAAATTATCAAAAACTCCCCTATCTCAAAAGGGGAGTTTCTGCCCCTATCTATTAGCTAATGATTTAAGAGAATCTATAAAATATCCACAGTTTTAGGAGAAAGAATGGATAAGTGTATCATTGCTGACACGTGTTACACTTTCATTGGCTAAAAGATGGGCCTTTTTTTTTTTTTTTGTGTGAAAAATGTCCAGCGAGTTTTGTAGCGTTACTATATATATATATATATACACACACACACACACACACATACACAATATACATGTCTCAATGCATGGGAAAGCATAAAGGTATATAAGGTTCTCCAAAAGCTATTGACCATTTTTAATATTTATATGTAATTGTTTTAAATGGAGTTCATTTTTTTACTTGATATTTACTTTCATATTTAAATAGATTTTTTCCTTTGATGAATTTGTTCCAAGACGCGGGTCCTGAAGCGCTAGTATTTTTGAATAGTTACCCTCTCTCTTTTTAATCTAATATGGTTTGTAACATAAATTAAATTGATGGGGATTTGATTAAATGGATCAAATTTAAGAAAGAGGCTGTTGAGATCTTTTATGCTAAATATTAGGATGTTTAAATGTAAAAATCACATGCTTTGATCTATTTTGATGTGAAAGAGAGAAAGGAAGAGACGAGTTGCATAGATTTTAAGGAGAGAAAAATTGAAAGATTTTCCGATAACTTGATATAAGGTAGAATCTCTCCTAATATTTGATGCGATTCTTTAAAAAGAAACTTCCCTTTAGATGTGACTCTCCAAATTGGTTAAACTAATCTTAATTGATCAAATTAATTACAAAATTGAAAGCCAATTTCTCAATCAATAGTAAAATTGGGGTTCAATTTTAAAACTGAATCCTATCCCTATAGTATATAATAATTCCAGATGAATCAAGGGCGGCGATCTCACTAATGTGGGTAATAATTTATTATTTGAACACTACAATCGGTGCTAACTAGGGCTAACAGGTGAGCCCCACACACGTATTTAACATGTGCTGCACCGTACTACCATGCTGTATGATAGTTCTGCCAAGTCATCGCTTACCGAATTCACCGCATATCTTTCCATATTCTAAAATGACAACCGTAATAATTAGGATAATCATGCACGGATACCATAAAACGCTTGTTACTTTCTATAGAGAATTCAATTAGCTCCTTGAAATACCCTCTATAAAAACTCTGAGAGAACGTTTGCTTTGTCTCCTACGCTACCAAATCTTCTTTCCAGGGTTTCTTTTGGAGAAGAAAGATTCCGGTCGGGTTCTGCAATGTCTAGCAAAGGTGGAGACGGGCAGCCCCAGTTTCAACGAAAGATTACTCTCCATGTTGTGCTTTGTGGGATTGTTGCCTCCTTTGGAGGACTCATGATTGGATATAATATTGGGATTTCAGGTATTAACAACAGCACCTTAATTTCCCTCTATCTATCTACATGTATAATATAATTATATGTATTAATCTCCGGATAATCCCACTTCTCCATTCTCCTTTTGAGTTTTTATATACTCTCTTAATATACACATACAGATTATATTGTATCATGGAGTTCTCCCAATGACCTGCTTTTCGAATGTCTCCTTTTGAGTTTTAATACTTAATTGGGGCCTAGTCATCTTAATTTAATATATTCACACACACACACACACGAATCCCCTTGACTTGGCTTTGATTTAGATTTTACACTTTTTCTTCCATCATTCACTGTTGTTGCATTTAGCTATTAAAATCTGAGTATTTAAAACTAAGAATTTGGATAATTTGATCGGCATGACTTCTTTTTTTAGTTTAAACTTTTTAATTGCCATATTTTCTTTTATTGTCATGCATTCATGTAGGCACTACTCAAAGCACCATGTAGCACCCTCTCTCCCTCCCTCTCCCTCTCTCTCTCTCTCTCTCTCTCTCTCGTATATATAATATACATACGTATGTACATATATCTATTTTTATTACTTTTTTCAGGATACAATTGATAATTTTAGTGTATATTTTGAAGAGGGTGTGTACAAACCCAATAGTGTATATTAATTACTTGATAAAGTAATACTTGGACATGTCTCAGGTCACTAGAGGAACTCAACCAAACTTTGAGTGAGCAAACTGGGCTAATCTTTTAGTTAGCATTATGCCCACCCATTAAGTGGCACTTTAGAAAGCTCTCTAAACTGACTTCAACAATAGCAACTCGATTTTTCTCTAGAATTGGCACTTTTGCCATTGTTGAAAAATCCCTAATATAGAGCCTATCCGGCTATCCTGCTACCTTATGCTTCGCAATACTTCAAACTCTCACAACAGATGCAGTCTCTCTGATATGTGAAATGTGAATGTAGGCTAGTCACTTGCATAGTTTTATCCGGATTTCGGACACCATCGATACTTGCTTGGAATATTGTCCATTTTCTTCTTGTTCTTTCAATTCTCTTCTTGTTCTTTCAATTCTTTCTTTGTGTTTATAAATTCAAGTTCCCTTTCCAGGTAACCTCTATATCAAGTATATACTGGACTACAACAAAATCAAGGATTTAAGGGTGTGTTTGGTTGGGCTTTTTAAAACCTTAAAAGTCCTCCTCTAAAACACGACTCTTACATGATAGTTTTCAAAATAACTATTTAGTGGAATGAATTTTACATTTCCTTTTTTGCTTATTTGGTTGAAAATATAAAAAAATAGTTTTAATAGATTTTAGCACATAACAATTAACTAATGGGTAATATTAGGTGGGAACTGTTCTCACATATTATGTGAGAACTTTTTTGTGGGCCCCGTTTGGGGATGGAGCCAGGGGATGGAAAGATCTATGTGAGGCTACCCCAAGTATTAAGTTTGACTCCAAACACATGCCCCTAACCCCTCATCCATGGCCCACCTATCATGGGTTCCCTATTGGTTGCTAGGTTTGGATGGGTTGTTAGTTGAGCTCCACAAAAAAAGTTCTCATATAATAGTTCTCACTTGAATATTTTACTTAACTAATAATATAACTTTTATAATAAAAATAATTACAAAACATATAAGACTCGTATAAGTAAACAACATGGAAAATTTATAAAAAATTCGAGACTTTTGAGGCATGGCCCATTCACCGTGCCCATCTATGATCGTTTACTCCAGGTGAAAGGGCTCCCACGAACCCCAGGTCCGAAAGGCCCCGAAGGATGCCTGTCCTGGGTCACGTCGCCCACCTAGTTTCTCATGTGGTCCGAGAATGCTATTAAAATCACCCATCAGTAACCATGCATCCTGTCCCGTTACATGAGTGGAGCCGAAATGGCTAAGAGAGTCCCACAGCCGACGACGCTGAACTCGCTCCGGAGAAGCGTATATAGCTGAGAAGTAAAAAGGTGGAGTCGTTGCAGTTAGCGGGGTGATCCGGAAAGTCAGGTGTTGGTCCATTGTGACCAGAGGGTGAATGTCCGCCGTACGGTTGTTCCAAAACACCCAAATTCCCCCGGAAAACCCATTTCCGAAGAACAGTTCACAGGAAGATAATAAACAGTTGAGCTTAGAGATAACAGTTACATCCCTATCCCTCTGTACCTTAGTTTCCACCAAAATGAGAATCTGAACATTGTGAAGTGTTACCAAATCTTTAACATGTGCCAGGGCTTGGGTCCTAGCTGCCCCTCTAACATTCTGGCTTAAAATGTTCATCATCATCATTTGAGAGAAATAATTCCATACCGGAGTCCGGGAAAAGTGTCTGATGCAGATGAGCAATGGAGGAGATTCGTAGGCCCTTCACCACGATCGAAACCTGAGACTTGGGACGCGGAACTTTGAAGCTATTAGTAATCACTGGGTGAAGCCGAAGTCCGGTATTTCCAGATAACCCAGTCGCGGCCATTCCGCTTCCGCAGCCGGAAGAGACAGATAGTCTCCGCCTGAACTTATCTCTGTATTTGGGGTGTATAGTGGAGATTGACAGTCCGGAGTCAGTGGTGCGACCGCCCAGTAGATCGTCAGCATTGCTTCCTGGGTTGTCCAGAATCCAGTGGTAAGGGGCAGTGGGGTTGGAGTAGTGGATGTCGCCACGGTGTGTGTCACGTCCCCCAAAATAAGAAATGGGAAAAAATGTGAAAAACTAAATCCAAATTCAAATTCTTGTGTTTAATACAACACAAGCTTCCAAAAGTGGACCCACATAAAATTTCAACATGTGGTGAGTCAAAATAAATTTCATTAAATGCAACGGAAGCTTTATTCAATTGGTATTGAATATCCATAAATGAAACCCAACATAAAAATCAAATAAACATTAATAATTAAAGTTGCAGAATGAATTCAATAATTTCTAAAGGGTCTCAATACTAAAAGAAAGTTTATCCAAAGAGAATTTCTAAGATGACGTTCTTTCGTTTGCTGGCTCAGACGGCTCCAAAGCCATCTCCAGCATCCCACTCGGGTTCGTCAGTTGGCTCAAATGTTTGAAACGCTTGATCATCCTTCGTCTTCTGGGTAAAGTAGGGCTCGGTACCTATGCACCAATTATTACAAAGTAAATAGCAAGAACATAATTATAATTCGAAATTTAATACGATAACGAGAAAAATCTAAACAAGTGAGATCGAAATAAAACAAAGACAATGATAATAACGAGAAAGAACGTAAAACAAAAATCTAAACGATACAAATGGAGCAATATAATTCACACGAAGACAAGTGTCCCCGTTGTGGGTGGTCAGCCTTAAATAAATCGGCAAAGCCCGTCCATAACGTCAGTGGTCATAAACCGATTAAATAAAAAATCAGGATAACCTGTTCACATTCATAGCGGATTATAGGTGATCCGGTCACATCGGTGATCAACAGTCCATATATCGATCTGCAGTCGTCCATAAATGACCCACATAAACATATAAACATATATTCATAATAGACCTGATTATTATTGCTTCGACACAAAAATCTTAAGTCAAATAAATTACTGGCCGTTCCACATTCAATGTCATATCCAAATAGTCATTTACATATGTAAACTCAAATGTCAAAGAATAGTTACAATCCAATCCTAAGGTCAAACATAAGGTCTCGTACTCAACAGCCACAGAAATCTCTAATAGATAAAAGATCAACGCATCCCTTCTCATCAATGGTGTATAGACCCAATTAAGGGTTTTTCAAATAGAGATGGGTTGAACTCGGATCCACTAGGATTTTCCCGAGGTTATACGAAGTACTAAACCTTATGTTAATAATATACCGTGTGCCCGGACGGTATTTACTTGGTCCAAAGATCTAATAATAAAGTACTAAAATATAATTTTAACACATTAAAAACTAAGGATATCATTTAATATTAATGCACAGATACTAATAATATTAGTTTATAGTTTTACAGAACCTAAGAATTTTATTTATAATATTTTCTAAATTCAATTATTTATAAGATGGGCCCCAGTGTTAATAGTCCTAATGTAAAAGAACTCATCTGTTTGTTTCTTATAATATAATGGCCAAATGTCATGTTCTGTGACTCACTTATTTCCCACACGTCACATTCATGTCACTTATCCTCACACAGCACCAATCTCTCTCTCTCTCTCTCTCTCTCTTATCCCCACAAATCCCACACTACTCCATGTACCTCAAGACCACTCAACCCATGATCACCTTCTTCTTCAACGCAGGCCCTGTAGCAATGCGTTTTTCACAACGAGAGTTCCTCGCCTGGGCTTATAGTGTGGGCTCCACTGATCAGGTGTCCATGATCAGCCCACATCAGTGTGGTCGCCCAAACCCTCTCTTCAAGATATAGGGACCCGATCAAGATTTAATGGCCCACATGGGTCCCACAGTCCCAAGAACAAAAACAACCCAAAACCCACTTCACTATCATCAACCATCTGTTCAAACCAATCCTAAGCTACAGGTCATTATTTTATTTCCTATACAAACAAGTTAAAGCCACTCACACATAACCCATTATTTCGAATTCCAAAAACTAATGGGTTTCATGGGAATGTCCTAACAGGTGCAAAAGTGGTCACATGGGAATTCCTTTTCCAAAATAACTCCAGGACAAACCTCACGCACAGAACCCTGTTTCTACAATGATAATTTATCACATGTTGAAACAATGACAGCTGGGTTCTGTCATGTGTGGACACCCTTTCTCCAATTTCCAAAACCGCCCACACAGAATCCCTCTTCACAGAACTCGGTCCACAGGGAGGTGGCTTCACACCCGGTGCATCATGACCGTCTGAAAAGTGGACCCCACCGATTACAATCCGAAGATCGCCTTCACAAACATGGTCGCCCGACCAAGTACTGATAACTCACGTCCCAAAATTGATAATCAAAAGATGGTGGCCACATATGTGTGAGGTTTCATCACAAAAAGAGAAAATCAAACATCTAAAGCATAACAGGGGTTTCTACATGCATCCACACACAAATCAAAGAGGAACACATGCATTAAATTTACAAATTATAATTAGGTACTTGCCTTTTATCGGGGTTGAAAAAGAATGCGACAGATCCTAACCAATACCCAATCCGAGATTACCACGGCGCTAGATCACAATTCCAACACCAATCTGAGATATGAGAAAGAAATACCCAGGTGATCAGATCTATGGTTCTCTCAACCAGATCTACCATTGGAAAGAAAAGAAGATAAAACCCAACAATATAGATCTACTCCTAATGATTTGAGGAGAGGGTTACATGAGATAAAAAAGTTGAACTAATACTGGTGGTGTCCTCTGATCTTGGTTCTGATGGCTGGATCCTAAAGCTGGAATAGTTTGGGAAGCTGAAGAAGGAAAAAGACCGGGAGAAGTTGCACACGAAAGAGGGGAGATGAGAATCTCCAGTTCTTTAAAATAAAGATTAAGTTAAAAAGGGGATCTCTTATGGGCTTAAGTTATTGGGTCAAACTACGGGTCAGGTCATCTACCCATTAACACAACTCACCGATCCAAACATCTAATCGTGTAGCCCAATTAATCCTACCCACTTAAATAACTAGAATACATTTAATTAAAATAATAATAATAATATTTTAATTAAAATAATAATAATAATATTTTAATTAAAATATAATAAAATATTATAGCGGGGCGGAATCTTACGGTGTGGAAACTGGTCTGTGGGGGGGTCCAAGTGGGAAGTGGAAAATGGTAAGGGGATTGGGATCCACTGGAGATATGGCCAGATGTAAGGAATCGGGTGAAGCCCCGGACTCATCTCTTTGCCCTAGAGAACGAAGAAGTTGTCCAGGATGTAGGCTGTCGGACTCCAAGGCGTCGTCGTCCCGATTTGCCAGTTGCTTGGGGGAATGGACACGCCCATGGAGGTTAGTGCAGGTAAGGTGGGCGGGCCATTAGATTTTGATAGCAGTGAAATGGTAGTAGCTGAGCTATTCGTGGAAAACTCTGCGTTATCGCTAAGAGGGGTTGGATGATTTTTAAATAGACGGTTTGAGGCGGTGATGATTGGACGTGAGGCGGTGGGCGGGCGTCCTCGTCGAAGAAAGTGTCCAAACTTCTATCCGGGACATTCTGTCTGTCGAGACAGGTACATAAACTTCCATGTGGCGATTTGACGGCCTTCTATAAGGGTGCAGTCCATGTTGATTGGTCTTCCCTGCGGTTCCGAGTGGGCCTGGCGAAGGTTACGCATGCTGTGTTGGCCCTCTCCGGTGGCGTTAAAGTGATGGATTCAAGTTCAAGGCAGCCGATCCTTGCAGTTTATCCAGATCAGCTGTAGCTGAGTGCAAGCTTTCCGTGCTTTGAGAATCACCCTAGTTCTGTGCACCATTAATAGTTCTCGGGGACCGTACCGCCTCTTCTTGTTTTGAAGTTTGAGCACGATTACTGTTTCAAGGGCTGACGTGTTGTGGTACTGCTGCGGCCCCAGAGGAATGTTTTGACCAGTCGTGGCAGGATGCTTGCGCATGGACGTGCATCCGAGTGTACCGAGCCGGGGTAGTGAAACTGTACAGAGGCCCGGGCTCAAGATCCGTTGACCCGTTTAGCTAGTATCGGATCCGATTGATGTGCCCCCCTTATCCGCCGGAGCCGATTACAACGTAGCAGAGCGATTCTCCTGGTGGGTCTGACGTCCTTGTTGTCCCAAATTGGAAAGATTGGGTGGACATCTCCCCGTATTTGCCAGCCGATTGTCATCCGGACGCTTACGACCGTTGCCACGCTGCGCCACCATTGTCCACTGGTTGGGAGCCTCCAGTGAATTGTCCCTCCCACTCCATGGACTGGGGAGGATATTCCCGGCGATTTCCCCTTCTCCAGATACGTCTTGTTACAGAAAGTGCAGTTCTGTTGAAACGAGAATTTACCGCAGGTTTCACACTGTGGTGGGGGATTCTCAGTGGTAAACTTTTGGAGGCGATCGCCCTCCGGTGTTCTGATTGCAAACCCTGTTTGGAGGCTTTTTGCTCAAATCCAGCTTCACCAGGACGCGTGCAAACATTGCTCTGTTGCTCGCCTTACCTTTAGTCTGCGTCACTTCATCTAAGCGTAAGTTCATTTTATTGATTACATGCTTCTCATATTTGGATTTGGGAGAACTTGGCGATGATGGATACATGAGTGTATTTCGACTACATCTTTCTCTGTGTTGGTAAATGGATCTCCCTCGAAATTGTTCAAAGGTTTCAGAGGCATCCGACGAGGGGATCCCCTCTCTCCCTTTTTATTTACGATTGTGGTGGAGGCTCTAAGTTCACTTTTGGTGAAAGCTAGAGAGATGGGAGTGATAAGTGAGTTTGAGGCTAGTAGAAATGGGGGGGTTATCACTCACTTGCAATTTGCAGATGATACGATTCTTTTCAACTCCACTAGAAAGGAGGAAATCATGGCTCTTAAAAGAATTTTGCGGTGTTTTCAGCTGGTTTTGGGTTTGAAGGTTAACATTTCTAAAAGTCGTTTGGTGGGAGTTGGGTGCTCTGAAGAGACTACTCAGTCTTTGGCAGCCATGTTGCATTGCAAATGAGGGAGACTACCCCTGTTATAATTGGGCCTTCTAATATAATTGGGCCTTCTAATTGGGGTGAAGTCAAGATCTAAGTCTTTGTGGGATCCAGTCATTCACAAATTTGAGAAGAAATTGTCTTCTTGGAAGTGACAATATTTATCTTTGAGCGGAAGGATCACTTTGATAAAATCTTGCTTGTCAAACATCCCGGTGTACTATATGTCGCTTTTCAATATGTCAAAGGCGGTGGTGGAAAGACTAAATCGTATTCGCAGGAACTTTCTTTGGGAGGGTAAGAGTAATAAGAAGAATCTGAATTTAATGAAGTGGAGTGAGGTGATTAAACCCAAGTCCAGTGGGGGTTTAGGCCTTGGTAATTTGGAGTATAAAAATGCATCTTTATTAATAAAGTGGTGGTGGAGGTTTGGAGATGAGAGGGAGGCTCTTTGGAGGAAGGTTATTGCTGACAAGTATGGGGTGGACAATTCGGGGTGGTGGCCTAATCCGGGTCATAGGTTTCGTAGATCGAGTTTATGAGGTGCAATTGCTTCAGTTGGGGATTTGTCTTTTGTAAGTGGGAAACTGTTGTCCAAAGGGGTGGTTTTTGTGGGGGGGGGGGGGATGTGGGGGGGTGATCTTTCTTAGGTTTTGGTTAGATGATTGGGTTGGAGTGGGTCCCTTGAGTGAATTGTTTCCTAGGGTCTTTAGATTAGTGTCCAATAAGGAGTCTGTTGCCAGTGATTGTTATGAGGTGAGGGATGGTTGTACTTTATGGGGTGTGACCTTTAGAAGAAGTCTTCGTTTGTCAGAGGATGTCCAGTATGAGGAGTTGTTGAGTCTTCTCTCTAACGTTTTTTTTTTTTGTGTGCAGGGTTTCTAAGGATTTTAGGATTTGGAAGCCATCCATATTCGGAGAATTCTTTGTGAAAGCCTTCTACTCGGTTTTGGAGGGGAACCATCTCCCTAGAGCTCCTTCTTCCCTTGTTTGGATGGGTTTGGTTCCTCCCCGAGTGGAGGCTTTTTGTTGGTTAGCAGTGGCATCTAAGATCTCAACGGCAGATAACTTGAGGAGAAGATGATTGACATCATCCACCATCAATGACACTTGTGTGATGTGTGATAAGGAGTTGGAGTCAGTGAACCATCTTCTTCTTCATTGTGAGTTTACTTCCAATGTTTGGGGCCATTTTATTGGTAGGTGTGGTGTTGATTGGTGCTGTCTTGAGAAGATTGTTGATGCGGCAGAGTCCTGGTTGGGAGGATGTCTTGTTGGATGCGGTTGTATTCTTTGGAGGATAACTCCATTTGCTATTTTGTGGTCCATTTGGAAGGAAAGAAATGATAGAATTTTTAGGGGGTCCTCCTCAACTTCTGTGGAGTTGATTTCTAAGATCACTTTAACGATCACGAAGTGGGCTTTGTGTAGAAATGAATTATCTAATTTTTCTCTTCATGACATTATTATTAATTGGGAATCATGTTTGGGGTGTGGTCCAATCAAAGTAAGAAAATCTATTCTTTGGTCTCCTCCTATTGGTTCGTTTAAGTTCAATGTTGATGGTGCCGTTAGAGGGAAGCCTGGACCAGCTGGTATTGGAGGGTTGCTTCGAAATTGCAATGGGGATGTTTTATTTATATTCTCCAAATATGTGGGGGTTTGTGACTCTAATGAAGTTGAGGTTTTAGCTATTCTGGAATCTCTTCGGTGTGTTTCGAGGTACTACCATGGCAATCTTATTGTGGAGAGTGATTCTTCTAATGCAGTGAGCTGGGTTTCGAATCAGAAGGCTTATTCATTGAAGTTTCAGTTCTTCTTCAATGAAATCTAGGTATTATCCAATAGAGAGTTTCCCCTTGAGAGGGTTTTATTATGTAGTTGTGGTGTGAGGGGGTACATTTCTTTTGTACCTCTGTGTTTCTTTCTCCCTTTTTTCTTTTCTTTTTGTACTCTTTGTTTGTATTCTATTCTTTTTTAGTATAAGTTACTGTTACCGATTAGAAAAAGAAAAAACTTCATCAAAGCGTAAGATGGACCCCAAAGGCGCCAAAATAGTCCGCAGGTGTAGGGCATCCCAGTATTCCAGGGGCAGACTAGGGAGCATAACCCATACTAGCAGTTGAGAGATATAAGCTCTCGTTGGGTCAAAATTAGGCACCCAGTTGGTGACCAACAACTGTTGTCCCGCTACCGTCCAAGGTGAACCTGTCCTGGCTCGCACCATATCTCGCTCAGCCGAAAAAGAGCAGGGGATGAAATTTTTTTGCAATTCTAAGAGACTTAGTTTTCCTCGTGAGCACCAAACCTTCGGTAGTCGTTCTAGGAGAACTTTTGTGGGTACCTTTCGGCCTCGGAATTGGATTATCAATATATTAGCAAGCTCCTGTCTGGTGGTTGCGAATTGCTCCGCTGCAAAGGTGACTATGGGCATCTCTGGGGCTGCTAGCCGTGTAGCGTGCAGATACTGAATATTAGACGTGAATGTTTGAAAGTGCCTCGCAATAGCTGCATGGTAACGGACCGGGTATCCTTATATCTACTTCCATCTCCGAAGCTGAAAGATGGGTGTGGGAAATAGAGGAAGCCATTGAGTGGAAGCTAGTTGTGGCATGGCTAGGGGTGGGGGCGGTCGTGGGATTGCCCTGATGCTGTCGAAGGGTGCCGAGTTCTGGTTCGAGGTCGGGTGGCGGTGGATGTCGGAAAGGTGGGTCGGTGGGCTTCTCAGAGGCAGGTCGCTCCATTTCTGCCGGCTTTTAAAAGTTTGTTGCCAAACTAACTTCGAATGACTTATTGGCTTTTTTTAAGCCAAAAGCCTTATAAGTGCTTTTAAAAAGCTTAACCAAGCACACCCTTGAAGGGTCGGGCTTGGGCTTGTTTTATCCAATGGGCGTATGTCAAATCTCGTCTCGTGCGGACCCAGGCTAGACTAGGGCTTAGCACGATTTTGAATATAAGTTAACATTCTCTAATTTTTTACTTTGTTTTGCTACGATGCTAGTGCACGAAGGTTTTTCCTCAATGCTAGTACTCAACTAAATTGTTGAGCCGGGATAACAACGAACTCCGTAGATATGAATAATGTATTTTATATTTCTCACCGAATAATCTTTGATAGCTAGAAAAGGGCACTATAAATCTAACAATTTAAAAGGTATATATCATCAATAATCAACTGATTGAAAATGAATGAATCTCTATATAAAGAATGAATCAATACAAGGCAAAAAAGCATAAGCAATAAACTGTCCATGTAAATTAATCGTCCATGATGTGAAATTTGTCTATAATAATCAGTACACACTAACAACATTGTTCACATCAGTGAACTAGTTTGTTGGGTATGGATCTCGCCGAGGTGTTCAAACCTCAATGATCAATTGGGGAGTGAGACCCACAACCTGGTCTACCTTCATTTTACTTATGGGCGGGCCGGGCCGGGCCGGGCTTGTGTTACCCATTCTCAATCTTATTTTAACTGGGCTTTAAAATTAGTACTGATATGTACCCTTTTGCAGAATAAAATAAAAGTAAAATAGAGAATTAGAATGAGAAAGAAAGAGTCCACTTCGAGGGGGACATAGACCTCCTAAGGTTCAATTAGAAGAGAACCATAACTCCAAAGACGAGCAAAACCTTAAATTATTCTTTATTCATATATTCAACCATATGGTATCTACAAATATTTATACATATTCCATAATTGTTAAAACTACTCTACTACTAACCCACTACTCCACTACTCCTCTAACCCACTATTTCTTCACTCTTTCACATACATAAAGCATATTTACATACAATCTGAACAACACTATTTTAAATATAATTAAGAACCCTAATAAAATTAATTTCTAAATAAAATATTCTAATAAAATATATAATACTGAAATTAAATAAGAGGTACGTATCATTCCATCCCCCTTTGAAAAACCTTGCCCTCAAGGTCTTAGTCTTACCAATATACCAAAATTCTAAATTTTGTTAGAAAATAACTCTACAAGCATGCAACTTTTTTGATCTTGGTAACTGAAAACACGAGCATGATCAATGTGTATCTCATGTAATAATTGCGACAAACAGGATTGTCGTTTTGGAGGTATGCGATGAGAGTCATAGAATATAACTAGAGAAATTTACTTCCCTTGACCAAAGTTGATTGCGTTAACTGTTGTTGGACCAAATTCCTACATAAAGAGTTATACATCAGCTTCATTCCGTTGGCTTTTTTCTGCATGGCTTTAGGATAGACTCCTAGAATAAGTAGACTATGCTTGTGCTGGACTTGCCTGTTTGACATCTTGAATTTCTTTTTGAAGATTTTTTCTAAGATTGTTAAAGCCTTTTTGCATGCAAGCAATTTCTTGAAGCCTCTTTGAAAATCATCATGCATTAATTGAAAAATCTCCATAGGTGTAGCCATTGTAAGAATCGACCGCTTTGATACCAATTGATACGTACTCTTTTACATAATAAAATAAAAATAAATCAAAAAATTAGAATGACAAAGAAATAGTCCACTTCGAGGGGGACAGAGACCTCCTAAGGTTCAATTCGAAGAGAACCACAACTCCTAAGACAAGAGCAAAGCCTTGAATTGTTCTTCATTCATATATTTAACCATATGGCATCTACAAATATTTATACATATTCCATAACTATTAAAACTACTCTACCACTAATCCACTACTCTACTAAGCCACTAACCCACTATCTCTCGACTCTTCCACATACATAAAGCATATTTTCATACAATTTAGACAACACTATTTTAAATACAATTAAGAACCCTAAAAAATCAATTTTTAAATAAAATATTTTAATAAAATACATAATATTGAAATTAAATAATAGGTATGTATCAGAATCTTTCAAAATGCAGCTCCGCCACAGTGCATCAATTGTCATGCTTCAAGATGGTGGCTCCACAAGCCATGTCATTGCATGCCCTGGGACAGGCCAGCTGTTTATAGTGTCAACTCTAAATACATGCATTTCTTAATAACCTAAGTGCGTGAAGATGGTAGTTTAATATGGTTTGTATCTACAACACTGAAAACAGCCACTCAAATAGGAGCATCAAATTGTAAACAGTCCAATCTAACATGTTAGATTTTAGATTTTGGAGTGCATGGGGATTAAACGAAAAGTAGCACTCATAGTGCAGGTCCCAGGTAAATGAGATTAGGTTATGATCATTATGAGGCCGACGGTACTTAAGATAAAATTGTTGTGAATATTGCTTGATACTCCATAATTGTGGAAGTGCTATCTCTCTCTCTCCCCCTCTCTCTCTTTCTCTATATATATATATATATAAGATATTACAAAGGATAAGAAAAAGTTACAGAAGAATAGAAAATGATAAGAGCCAGCTCTTATTGTTAGCTTGAATTGAGGCAGCTGTTATTGTTAAATGGAATAGAGAGTTGACTCTTTCTCCTGACAGCGGTGATTACACTTCATCAATGGAAGTGCTCAATATATATACTAGATGTCCATCATTCATTAGGACTTATCCACAGAAAGAAAACCTGAAAAGCTGCTACTATGTATTTTTATTTCCATTGTGATGTACGTTTATGAAGCTTTTCCCATAGAGATTGGCCCACTTTTAGCAAATAAAATTGATGAGTCTCATCCTTCCTTTTATACCAAATAAACTTGATGAGTCCCATCCTTCCTTTGGTGATTATCATCACCTATCTACATTCAAGCCACCAGCAATGTTGGATGGGGTTAGATCTGTTACATCCCACATCGCTCATTTGGGTGTTCAAAGTAAATGCTAAATGTGCGAGCTATTTTGGATGGGGTGAGATCTGTTACATCCCACATCGCTCATGTCAATATCCAAAGTAAATGCTAAATGTGCGATGCCTTCCTAACTTGGTGTGACGCAAGCCTTGAGGCAAGAATGGATGCGTTTGGGCCAGGTCTCTGGTCGAGTAGCCCATGCGCCAAAGAGGACAATATTGCACCAGGCCTGAGTTGGGTTGTTACAAGATCCAATAATTTGCCTTCAGTTGTTTAAATGGACTCCCATGCCGAACACGTGCCTCATTCATTTCCTCACGTATGCAACAAATTTTAATATGATTGCACCTTTTCTAATGCTATAGGAGGGGTGACAGCCATGGATGATTTCTTAGAGACATTCTTCCCTACTGTTTATGTCAAGAAACATCAAGCCAAGGAAAATAACTACTGCAAATATGATAACCAAGGACTTCAGCTCTTCACTTCTTCCTTGTACCTTGCTGCCATGATAGTTAGCCTCTTCGCGTCAAAGGTGTGTATTGTTTGGGGCAGGAAGTGGACCATGGTACTTGCATCGATGTTCTTCTTATTGGGAGTCGTCTCAGAAGCAATGGCCGAGGATCTCAAAATGTTGATCGCAGGGAGGATTCTCCTCGGCGCCGGATTTGGGTTTGCTAATCAAGTATATTTTCGAACTTAATTGTAATTGCAGTTTCCAACCAGAGTTTATACCCTGCACTTCTTGGTTATTTTCTTAGCTTGCCATTTTCATCAGCTGGGGCTCTTGTCTCCTGCATAAGGAGGAACATGTAATATATCGGCTGATATATTTAATAAGCAAGCCTCGCTTGATGAAAGCTCATAATCTTATCCCATCAATCTGGACCGACTCAAAATGGTCAATTTAACTATGAAAACAATGCCAGTATAACCTCACTTTCAAACTAAAAAGTGCGACAAAGTGAGGTACACATGGTTGAAAAGATCCCTGACAGTCCACATTCTACTTACAATTATAGTCTCACTGAATATTGGACTAGCCCTTTTTTTTGGAGGCTGTATTATGTAAAGTCCCACGTCCCTTATGAGGCTGCCCAGATACTTGGCTATATGTGCGATGCCGTCTATGCTTAGTATGACATGTTTTGAAGCTTAATGGGATCCGAAAACAAAACCTTGAGGCTTGCGTCATGAATGGTACGTCATTCCGACCTGAGCCAAAGAGGATAATATCATACTGGGTAATTCGGGTCGTTACAGAGGCCAAGTTGCAGTTGCTCTCACAACACACCAAGCCAACACAACACCAATTATTTATACTAAACGGAAGAATCTGAAAAAAAATATGCAGGCTGCTCCCCTGTTCTTGTCTGAAATCGCCCCTGCTCAATCCCGTGGTGCACTCAACATTGTATTCCAATTGATGGTAACAGTCGGGATTCTATGTGCCAACTTTGTTAACTACGCGATGTCAAACAAACATCCTTGGGGTTGGGGATGGAGGGCATCCTTAGGCATTGCGGGCGTGCCAGCAGTCATCCTATATATAGGATCCGCTATAATCACTGAACCGCCCACCAGCCTCATCGAGCGAGGAATGTTTGAAGAGGGTAAGGCAATGCTGAAGAAGATCAGAGGCATAGAAGAAGTTGATGCAGAATACAATGAGATGTTGGAAGCAAGCGAGAGAGCTCGAAAGGTGAAGGACCCTTTTTTTAGAAATCTTATCAGGAGATCCAACAGGCCTCCCTTGGTCATCGCCATTATACTTCAAGTCTTCCAGCAGTTTACAGGGATCAATGCAATAATGTTCTATGCTCCAGTCCTCTTCCAAACCATTGGGTACAAGAACGATGCCTCTTTGTTGTCAGCAGCTATAACTGGATCGGTGAATGTTGTATGCACCTTGGTTTCATATGCTTTAGTTGATCGTGCTGGGAGGAAGGTATTGCTTCTTGAGGCTTGTGTCCTTATGTTAATCACCCAGGTGAGGAGCTCCCCAGTCTCTATGCATCTGCATCACATGTACATTTAAAAAAAAAAAAAAATGCTCACAGTAGCATAGTTTACACCGACTAATTTCACCATGGACGAGTAAAATCAATTGATCTAAACCATCCATCAACCAAGCCCATTATTCATGGGACATTGAAAAGATATCATATTAATTGGGTCACTCTCTAGCCTTGTGAGCATCAATTTAATCTTTTCTAAGCTTAACTGTGAAATCCACAAATGGAGTCGCTTCATATGGCCATATTACTGATGAGTGTCTATTGAATGGATGGTTTGGTTTGATAACTGAACTTATGCTGCGTTATACTAGGTTATTTTTTTTTAGATTTGTTACTTGCTGATCACCAACAAGATTATGGAAACATCGCATGGACTAATTTGGCGTCACACATTTTGCAGAGTGCAATTGGAGGACTTCTAGCAGTGCATCTAAAATCTTCGAACTCTCTTGGGAAGGGGGTGTCATTATGGGTTGTGATACTTGTTTGTATCTATGTCGCAAACTTTGCATGGTCATGGGGACCCCTAGGCTGGTTGATCCCCAGTGAGATATTCCCTTTGGAGTCAAGGTCCCCCGGCTTCGCCTTTGCGTTTGTGTCTAACATGTTCTTTACCTTCCTCATTGCGCAAGCGTTCCTGTCAATGATGTGTCATATGCGTGCTGGGATCTTCTTCTTCTTTGCAGCCTGGATAGTAGTCATGGGCTTGTTCGTCATCTTTTTGTTGCCAGAGACGAAGGGTATTCCGATTAATGAAATAACTGAAAGGGCATGGAAGAAACACTGGTACTGGAAGAGGTACATGGGAGATGAAGATAGTGATGATTCTACACCGTATAAAAAATTGAATCCTAGGGCTCAGACAAATGACTTCTCCTTTGTTTTGTGTTGATTCAAGGTTCTGAATAGATAAACCAATATTTATGGGTCCGAGAAATTAAACTCGGAAAATGGTAGACGTACATCTTGGATATTTTCGTTAGGCAGGTTTTAATTTCTGAATTACAGTAAGAGAGGCAAATCTGATCATCTTGAAACAGAGATGATTCAAATTAGATGTTTTAACAAATAGATCGTTTGGTAAGACATGTTACTATACTTTATTTAATCAAATTTAGTTGAAAAATGTTGTTTACTACCAAATCCGCCCCTAATAGGAGTGGATCGGGGAGGATCAGACACGGTAGATTGAATATTTATTTTTTGTTTAAGAATCTCAATGTGAAATTTATTCAATCTACCGTGTCTGATGCATATCTATATATGCCGCTCAAACTAACCAAATTACCCTTGAATGAAATAAATCCCAGCTTCACTTCCTCTATATTTTCTTCATTTTTTTCACTAGCAGCTTTATAGTGATCGAGGAAAACTAGGTACTTCGACTAAATATAGTGGCTGCCAGAACCATGTGTATGGCTTTAAATGAAGGTACTCTAGGTATTTTTAAAAAATTGACAGAAAATGCCATAAAAATATATTTAAATGACCAGATGTCTTTAATTGAAAACTTCATGGAAAACTTAGGGCCTAATTTAAAAAGTTTTAAAACTTGTGTCCTGTTTTGAAATAAGGCAAAAACTTAAGGACTTATTTGAAAATTTCCCGTTATTTAATTTGCAATGCTAATCCTCCTCGAAAGATAGGTTTGAAAATGATAGGATTCTTTTTTGGAAAGAAAGATTGTTACGATACTTTATAAATTACATTTACTGTTTAGAACTTATCTTTAGTAATAAGCAGTTTTAGCATTTCAAATCTAAGGTGATGAGGGGAGCTTTTTCTTCCGCAACTTTTTTCCTAAAAGGCGGAGAAAGTCGAAGATGACAGTAATTTCAGGTGCATTGGATGAAAATGTCCTATAAAGCCTATCATATTTACCGAAATACCCTCACGGAGCGGATGGAGTCACGGCGTTGTCAATATTAGTGCATGGTAGGCCTGTCAATTTGGCCTTGAGAAAGGGGGTTCGGTCTCAAAAGGCCCTTAAAATCAGGGCTTTTGTTTCTAACGAAAAGCCTTAAGGCCGGGCTTGGACAGTACTAGCCCTGGCCCTGGCCCTCTTACATATATGTAAATATATACTAAAATGCCCTTATCATATTCACTTTGTTGTAATATGGGGAATAAGAAGGCAATTTCATATCCACTTACCCATTAAAAAATGTCCTAAAAATCCATATATATATATATATATATATATATATACACGTGGTTCATTTAATCTATATTTAATTATGTAAGTTATGTATTGTATTTAATACATAATCACTACTGTAAGTGCCTAAAAATCACGGACTTAGTTTAGACGAGCATAAAGCTCTTAAAGATGCTGTTAAGCTGATTTGGGTGGATTGGATGCCCTGAACCTGAAAGGAAGAGAAACAAAGGTCAGAGCCCCTGGCTGCTGTCAGCCGAAGGCACTTTGATGCCTGAGTTAGTGCAGTCACCGAACAAAGGGGAAGTGGGTGAGGAAGAAGAAGTTCAGGCAATGAGGGAAGAGTATTCTATATTGCATAATGCGTACCTCTCATGGAGCTTTCCATGCACATATATATAGACGAGTGTCTTATCAGAAGCTGAGTGTATGTAGGTGAAAAAGCTTGTCCCATCAGCCCATACCTAGGATCCTCAGTAGGGGTAGGTGAGGGTACTGTCCCATTTGATCTCTCCTCAATCTCACACAAAAATGCGGACGTGATCGCCTGATAGGGACGACCCCCTATCGACATTCGGTGGCCACCCTATTTGCTAGTACGTTCTGCAACGTAATTGTCCCGTCATATAATTAGGATTCGACGTTTATTGTTCACCTTGGTTAATAAAGCCGAACTGGAGAAGTCACCGAAGTCGTGGGCGTGAGTTCGGGTAATGCTGCCGAGATGTGCAAGGCCGAACCCAATGGAGCATGCTCGATACTCTTACCGAGGTGGGTTCAGGCTCAGTGCCAGCTGGCGCTGTCGCTGAGCCGAATGAGGCCGGGCTCAAAGCAAACCCAGTTAGTACTTTTACCTAAAGTAGGAGTAATTTCGGGATCACGGAAATACCCCGCACAATTACGTGTTGCATGGTTGCTTCTAATTCCTTTCTTTTAGTTTTATTGTTTCTTATTTAGGCATTTTATATTATTTTCATAAATCATTGTTAGTGTAAAAGGGGGTTGTGTGGGGATATTTCTTCCCCCATACACCCCTGCAAAGTGTATGGCCCAGAATGTCCTGATGGGACTGGGCCCAGGAATCAGGCCCGATGGGACTGCAGGGTGGGCTATGATGGGATCAGACTCTGATAGAGTCTCCCTCTTGTCCCCTCTCTTCCTCTATATGAGCACAGCAACGGCTCCAGAAGCTGGATGGCCAACAAACACCACTCACTGGTATGCCATTTCTTCTCCCACTACATCTCCTACCTCTGTTCTAGTCCTGCACCTGCAGCTAACAAAGGCATCGGAGAGTCCTGCGCTGCCCAAGCCAGGGTCCTCTGACCTTCTTCTTCCTCCCCTTTCAGGCACGAGGCATCGGTTTTTCTATCATCTACAAGGAGCTCCAGCCTCCGTCTTCTTCCAATGGGCCGCAAATTCACCCCCCCCCCCGGGTTTGTGAGTTTTTGTGCGCTTACAATTGGCGCCGTCTGTGGGAATCAGATAAAAAAGTCATCTTCCCAAACACCATGCCTCGAAGAGCCAGAGTGGGACGAGTTGATTTCGTCAGCAGTTCTTTCTCTCTTTCTCTTCTTCAGCTGGAGAAGTCTGTGGTTGTGGAGCCATTTCCATCTCCTTACGGTCCGTGGCTCAGTTCGGCAGGCCCACATCGGTAGAAAACTGCATCCCATCAGAACTCTCCCAGTTCGGCCTGTCTCTGGCTGGCAGACTTCCCATCTCGGCAGCCAGCTCAGCACGACGAGCGCGGTGACCTCGGTGATCCTAGCTCGGCAGAGGGAGCTCGGTAGCACCTCTGCTCAGCTTGCCCAACGCAGCAGGCATCCCTGCAGGCTGCCAGCGTCAGCACGGTAAGCTCGGCAGTACCCCTGCTCGGTCCCGGCTCGTGGAGATCCCCACCTCGGTGATGACCCGAAGTTGCTGATCTGCAGACGCCTCCCATTTCGGCAGACACTGCAAACGCCCGAACATCCAGATCGGCAGCCACATTTCAGCAGTGTCAGTGCAGTTGACCTCCTACCTCGTCTCAGCTCGGCTGAGACTGCATCTCGACTCAGCTCGGCAGACCCACCATTTCTGCCAAAACCTCCCAGCCAGATCGCCAGAGGCTCCCCAGCTCGGACGCTCCATCTCGGCAGCTCAGTCCGATGATCTCTGCAGCACCTATCTCGGCGGCTTGATCTGCAGACGCCTCCCAGCTCCGTCCAGCTCGGTTGGGTCAGCTCGGCAGTGAGCACCATGTCAGCAGGACTTCCGTCTCAGCTGAGGTCATCATTTTGGCAGGACCTTCATTTCGGCGGTCCACCATTTCGATAGAACTCCATTTCAGCTTGGTCGCCCAGCTCGATAGACCACCCAGCTAGCAGACGTCACCATTTCGGTGGACATGCCATCTCGGCAGCGTCTCCAGCTTAGCAGACCATCCAGGCAGATAGCTGCGAGTCGGCACGTCCTCCATCTCGGCTGACGGCTGCAGCTCGGCCATCCTCGTCCATCTCGGCGGACACCGCCAGCTCGGCCGAAGTCCCCAGTTCGGCAGCTTCAGCTAATTGGGCGACCTGCAGCTCGGCGGGTATTTCGAACTCGGCCGATGTCCCCAGTTCGACAGGAGCAACCCCTCTTCTGCTTCTCTGGAGTCTGAAGATTCGTCCTCTACCCTGCCATCTCTCATCCAATATCCCCCACACAATCATCGAGAAGCTCCAATCTTTCAGTACTGGTCATCGCGGGAAGGCCCGATTTCACATTGACCTCTCTAACACTACCAATCTCAAGATCGCCCTGCGTGACGCATCTGCTAATAAAAGGTATGTACTTCTGAGGTACTTCTGAGGTTGATCAAATCTTCTCAAAAAGACCAGGCAAGATGAACAGGAGCTCTGATATGTTTGACGAGAGCAGAACCGCATTGACTCTCACTCATCTGGTGCTGGTGATGGCTCCTTTTTAGATTCCGCCTCCACCCTGCTTCCATTCGCCGACATAGACACCGGAGATAGAAGTTTCAGCCGCCTCGCCAGATTGCAGCACTGCTTCTTGAAGGCGATCCTGAAATCGGAGATTGCAGAGATCTGATTGACGACCTTGATCAGCTCTTACACCATATCTACGGATGGTCCTCCACCGCCGGACTTCTCTTCTTCCGTCGGAGGGACGATCGGCTGGGGCGATGGACTTGCTGCATCATGATTGAATGTCTCCGGACCTTGATCAAGGGATTCTCCCCGGTTTTCATTGGCCCAAGTGGCTTTCTGGAAGGGGATTTGGATGGATAGGTATTGAGTCTTGAGCTTGGAGAATGATGCAATTGGGGGGCATTGGGATTTGTGTCTTGGGTTTTCTAATACCATGGGTGGAGGTCAAAATTAGGGAAGGCTGAGTAGGTTGTACGTCCACAGGATGAAGTGACTTGGATATTTGGTAGTCCTGTTGTCCACCAAGATTGGTAATCCTACTTACCACCTAAAGGTATGGTAATCCTACTTACCACCTAAATTAGTGATCCTACTATCCACTCCCCTGACAGCATTGAGTTCCCATGTTTTACTACACTTGTAACACATGCACCTAAAAAAGCCCACATGGGCCACCACCTTATACCACACGTATATGTAACGTGTCATGGGTATATGAGAGATGTCATTCACATATATCGAAAGGAAAAATCACGCTCGGTGATGGCACCAACGTCGAAAAAAATCAGGCTCGGTGATGCCACTAGCCTCGATAAAAATATTACACTGGCTCCGGTAACAGTACCAGCCAGTTACGTCCCGATTTCGGAAAATCAGGCTCGGTGATGCCACCGGCCTTGATAAAAATATTACACTGGCTCCGGTAAAAGTACCAGCCAGTTCCGTCCCGATTTCGGAAAATCAGGCTCGGTGATGCCACCAGCCTCGATAAAAATATTACACTGGCTCCGGTAACAGTACCAGCCAGTTACGTCCCGATTTCGAAAAATCAGGCTCGGTGATGCCACCAGCCTCGATAAAAATATTACACTGGCTCCGGTAACAATACCAGCCAGTTACGTCCCTTATCTCGGCTACGCGCCAGATTCCGTCTACGCGGCGACAGACTACACTGGCTCCGGTAACAGTACCAGCCAGTTACGTCCCTTATCTCGGCTACGCGCCAGATTCCGCCTACGCGGCGACAGACTACACTGGCTCCGGTAACAGTACCAGCCAGTTACGTCCCTTATCTCGGCTACGCGCCAGATTCCGCCTACGCGGCGACAGACTACACTGGCTCCGGTAACAGTACCAGCCAGTGACGGCTACGCGCCAGTTTCCGCCTACACGGCGAAGGACTGCACCTCTGGTGACGAGCCAGCAGGTCGTGTTGCTCAAACTCGGATACGGATAAACCATCAGGCTATTTATCTTTCAAACTTCTAACGGGTTGCATCACCCTAAAGAAGTTAAAAGCTGGGGGGCTTTGTGTGGGGATATTTCTTCCCCCATACACCCCTGCCAAGTGTATGGCCCAGAATGTCCTGATGGGACTGGGCCCAGGAATCAGGCCCGATGGGACTGCAGGGTGGGCTATGATGGGATCAGACTCTGATAGAGTCTCCTTCTTGTCCCCTCTCTTCCTCTATATGAGCACAGCAACGGCTCCAGAAGCTGGATGGCCAACAAACACCACTCACTGGTATGCCATTTCTTCTCCCACTACATCTCCTACCTCTGTTCTAGTCCTACACCTGCAGCTAACAAAGGCATCGGAGAGCCCTGCGCTGCCCAAGCCAGGGTCCTCTGACCTTCTTCTTCCTCCCCTTTCAGGCACGAGGCATCGGTTTTTCTATCATCTACAAGGAGCTCCAGCCTCCGTCCTCTTCCAGTGGGCCGCAAATTCATCCCCCCGGGTCTGTGAGTTTTTGTGCGCTTACAGGGGTGTACTCATTTCTATTAATAATGATACAATTTTTCCTCTATAGAGTTGCTTGGGATGTCAACCAATTCATAGAGTTAGTTTGTATGTGCATGGAACTTTAAGGATATGGAGTAATCCAAACATCCTTTTAATTAGGAAATTATAAATCTCAATTCTTAAAAGTCTAAACTAATAGCATTTTTTAAGTGCATTTATTGTTGTGACTGAAATCCAAGAATGCGTGTTAGTCAGATCAGTGTTTAATTAAACATAATATTGGGGTACAAACACACGGGTATATTGGGTTGCCTCCCAGCAAGAGCTAAGTTTAATGTCTTCAGCCAGACGCAATTAACATGGTATGAGGCCAGTTTATCCAGGGTCCACAAGTAGGTCCTCCTCAACAACATTCTCAGGATCCACAAACTCAAGGTACTCTTTCAATCTTTGCCCATTCACTTGAAAGGTGCTACCATCTTTGGGATTCAAAAGTTCAACTGCATTTTAGGAATGGACTGTCTGAACGACATAGGGTCCCAACCATCGAGACTTCAGCTTGCCTGGGAACAAGTGCAATCGGGAGTTGTATAGCAAAACCTTCTGGCCAGGATGGAACTCTTTCCTTAGAATTCTCTTATCATGAAACATTTTGGTCCTGGCCTTATAACTCCTAGTGCATTCATATGATTCATTCCTCATTTCCTCCAGTTCAACAAGCTCAGTTTCCGTTGGACCCCGGCCTTTTCTAAGTCAAAGTTTAGGAGCTTGATCGCCCAATATGCTCGATGTTCTAACTCAACCGGCAAGTGACATGCCTTGCTGAAGACCAACCTGTACAGAGACATTCCGATAGGTGTCTTAAAGGCTGTTCGATATTCCCACAATGCATCATGTAAACTATTGAGTTCATAAATTTGCACATTTACGTATCATTTTAGGATGAATTAGCGATTTAATTAGGTGAATTGCATCATTATTCATATAATTTCATCATTTCATGCATTTTCACCTAAGAACCTTCTCATACTTTTCATACATTTTCTGCATTAACTTAGAATGTTTTGCAAATTTTCTCCGAAGAGTCCCAGTTGGAGTAGAACTGTATCCGGGTGGATCCCACTTCAATATGGGCTTTTTAGTATTTGATTTGTTGAATTAGAATGTGTAGAAAATGAGAATTACAGGCTTCTATCATGGAACCCACTTTCAAGCACACATTGTCATCCTGGGCCCTACATTGCTGAATTGAAGTAAATTGAAGAATTCACCATGTAGACCCCACACACAAGCCATATGCAAATTTATCAAAGGAGGGGTCCACTCATCATGTCAGTTGAAGTGTCCTAACTATAGTAGAAGACTTCTCATAGGGCCCACTGTTCAAGCAGATGAACTGTCCCACTTTGCAAGGTCCACAGTAGTTGCAAATTTGAAATTATTAATGGATGATTCAAAGAGTACAATTCTGATTGGAACAAAAGAAGAAGAGTTTGAATCATCCACATCTGATGTCTTTTCAAAAATGTAAGTTGTGCAGAGATAGAATCCATTGCAAATCAAATTTTAGAAGTTAATCCCATTTTTCTCATGATAACTCATCTTCAAATGGTCATAACTTTCAATCTGACCGTCGGATCGATGAAATTTACCTACCGTTGGAAAACTTATTCAGAGTAAATATCCATGGAGTCCAAGAACGTGAAAATCAAAGCTATATTGACAAAATTATGGGCCCGGATATTTTCATGTTCATTTTTAGACGGGATTGCAATTAAATACACACCATTGATAATCAATTGCTACACATCCCTTGTGGAACCCCATCTGAAGATTAGTCAAGCCACTTAGAGGTTTCCAGAAGCTTCCACCTCATTCAAATTCAAAACTGATAAGAGATATACCTTATCAATAAAGAAAAATCAAATCTGCAAAGAAGGTGTCCAGATTCAATGTATCTGATAGATAACCGGAGATATAAAAGGAACCGAAAAGTATTTTACGGGAGTAACTCCCTCCCCTTGGACGTCCAATATTTCTCTCTCTCCTCTTTCTCTTCTTTCACTAATTAATAGAATTTAAGAGTTATTTTTGGGTATTCTGGAGCCGTGTTCCAGAAATTAGAAATTTTAGAAGAGAGATATTTGAGAGACCACTATACAAGGAGATGCTATCAATGAAATTACTTATGGAGTTCTTTTCAATGGTTGGCTAGATTTCTGGATTGGAGCACACAAATGGAGTTCTATTTTCTTTTTTGTCTCTTTTAAATGCATGCTCTATTAGAATAATAAATCTATCTTCATGCCTTAGGCAGCCTCTGTTTTGATTGCAGCCTCTGTTTTGATTTCTAATGAAAATAGTTTGATGATTTATACTTATTTTGATAGATTATGCTTAGGGCTGAGATCCTTTAATAATTTATGCTTAATTTGATGAGTCATACTTATGATTTTTCATTCTTTTATGAGGTGAAGAGGTCTTGGGTTGTGACCTTATTCTTTCTATTAAAAATTGATTTTTGAGAAAGACAAGTCCTACGGATCCAAAACATTGATTTGTTTCTAATCTGAGTTATTTTTTAGACAAATAGTAGAATAATTGCATGGATGGATTAATTATCTTGTTTAATGGGTTTTGGATGCTCTGATTTTTTTTATATATTTGATTACTTTGTGTTTCTGAATTTTTCTATTTTTTTTCTTGGATCTCAATTACTTATTAATCTTTGATTTAAAAAAAATCAGATTTTAAATTTTAACTTAGTAGTGCTCCTTGTGGGATTCGAGCTGTACTTGCCACTGTTTCAAGAGGATAGCTATGCACTTGCAGTATTAAAAGATTGAATTTAAATTCACATCATAAACGGAAAGACCAGTCTTTCCGATTTGGATTGACTGTCTTCTCTAGGATGTTTTTGATTTCACGATTAGAAATTTCTACTTACTCGCTAGTCTGGGGATGGTATGGTGGCGCAACTTTGTGCGTGATGTGGTACTTCCCCATTAAAGCTTCAAATACTCAGTTGCAAAAGTGCTTACCACCATCTCTGATGATTGGGCGGGGTATACCAAAGTGGGCGAAAACTTGGTTTTTCAAAAATTCAATCACAACCTTGTGGTCATTAGTTTTGCAAGGAATGACCTCTACCCATTTAGATACATAATCGATTGCAATAAGAATATACTGATAACCAAAAGAAACGGGAAATAGTCCCATGAAGTTATCATTTAAGCTGGGAATACATGGGAATGTAATCTACCCCATGAGTAGATTAAGAATATGTATTGGGTTGCTCTAATCGATTAAAGAGTGAATGAGAAATTGCCTCCTAAGCACAACTACTTGCCCTGCACCGAACCGAATCGAACTTGTGCTTGGGCTTCACGCGAGTTGGGCCTGGCTAGGCCACTACCCATTTATATATTTTTGGAGAAATTTCTTTTTTCCAAAAGGGGTTTGCCTTGTTGTTAAAAAAGCGACTCACCTACATACTCATAGAACCCATTCAATCATCATCACCACCGAGCCCTTATTCACCTTTTCCTCATTCATACAACACCAGAGGAAAATGGCTAAGAGAGCCACTATTTTTGTCAAGTTTGAGTCAAAATCTAAGTGGGACCCACTTATCGTTTTAGCTGAGATTACATGGGAATGTAATCCACCCTATGAGTAGATTAAGAACATGTATTGGGTTGTTTATAAAACGACTTGATTTCTGCAGTACCTAGCATGAGCATTTTCTCTGTTTCTTTAAAAAAATCTTGATTACGTTGTCATTCCTAGGATAAGTGATATTTTAGTTTATTTGTTGCTTGCTTATCTTCGATAAAAGGGTTTTGACATATTACTCCCACTTAAACCTGATTTTGCCAAAACTTTCTTGTGTCATATTCCATGATATCATGCGAAAATAGTGTAAAATATGCTCTCCTTTTTGCATTTTTTCATCTTTTCTAATCATTGATTTTTGTATAACATGTTCCTTTTCTATCTAGTGTGAGGCCCTCACCTCACATGCTAACTTAATTGAGCTTCCTTGGCATGTTGTGCAAACCCTTTCAATCAAATTGACGTTTCCTTTTTTTTTTTTTTTTTTCTCGTTTCAACGGAAAACCGAATTAGTGTAGTTTGCACTTCTCCTCTAGAAGGTTGCTCTCTCTCTCTCTCTCTCCAGGCAAAATTCATTTTGGTGACGTTTGGCAAACATTTCTGCTAAGGAGGGAAATCCATCTTCCAGTGGATATCTTGCTGTTCTTATATAATGTTATCCAAGTTTGGCAAACACAGGAATATGAGGATTTACCTATACTACATCCGACAGTCAGAAGTTTGTTGCCATTTTCTCAGAATGCATGTAGAGTCAAGCCCTAAAATTTGAGGACCTAGCTTTCTTTAGCCTTCTATAATTGATAGACGGTTTGGATCTTTCAAATGGGACCCACAAAAACAAAAAAAAAAATATTTTTTAGGGTGTGGGATTTTTTGAAAAAAAATCAAAATCTACAAAGAATCAATGGCTGGAAATTGTTCTCATCGTTTTGGACTTTACGGTTCGAATGTTAAAACTAGGACTAGTAAGGTATGTTTCCACACAAAAAAGCGAAACCTTCTTATTACCGCCTCTGCTGTAGTGCAAGGGTATTTTAGTATTTTTTCTGCGAGAGGAAGCCCAACGGTCAATGAGATTTTTGCTATTGGGAGTATCATGTCTGCCATGGTTTGCACGAGGCCAGATATTTCACACACGGTTAATGTAGTTAGCAGATACATGGATAACCCTGGGAAGCCCCATTGGCAGGCAATGAAATGGATACTCCGTTAGTTGAAAGGTACTACTGATGTTGGGATAGTGTTGACAGAAGCAACAACACTTCTGGAAGTATTATTGGATAAGCTGATTCAGATTTTACAGGAGATTTAGACAAAACAAAGGTCATTAACAGGTTATGTCTTCACTTTTGCTAGCAGTGCCATTAGTTGGAAGGCAGCATTGCAATCCAAAGTTGTCTTAACTACCACTGAAGCAGAATATATGGCAGCTACAAAGGCAGTGAAGAAAGCTATTTGGCTGACCGGCTTGGTTGGAGATCTGGCATTGGAATAAAAGCTGACGGCTGTTTTCTATGACAGTCAGAGTGCGATCGATTTGACACACAATCCTAAGTATCTTGAAAAGACCAAACACATAGATGTTAGGGTGCACTTCATATGAGATGTCATCACCGAGGGTGTTATTGCAATGATTAATATTGCTACGGCAGATAATCCAGCAGGCATGATGACCAAGACTATTCCAGCAGTCAAGTTCAAGCATTGCTTTGACTTGATCAATGTGGTCAGTACCTGAGTGCCTTCAGGGGTAGGTGGAGACGGTGAGACGTGTTATGTGCATGAGGATCAGCTTCAATGTTCGCTAAGGTGGAGATTTGTTAATTTGTTTAGCTCAAGAAGTTAATAAGTCTTGGTTAACTGGGCCCCTGGATTGCCCAAGTTGTATTGTGATTAGAAATAGGGTTTGGGTGTAACAGGGTCTGGGGTTGATATTATAAATAGAGACTCAGAGTCTCTATGATGTATAACCTCTATTCTGATTGCATATATAGTGATTTCTCCCGTCTTCTCCGTGGACGTAGGCCAAAAGCCGAACCACATAAATCTCTTGTGTTCTTTCTTGTGATTGATCTCTTATATTAGGCCGTAGATCATAGCATATATTTTAAAAATATTTCTCAGTTCTCAATAATGAAAATATCATGAGAAAACTGTGAAAAACAATGAAAATTGGAAGTCTATACTTTTCTTATATCATTTTATATTTAGCAATTATTTTAAAAAATAAAAATATATATTTCTGAAACATTTTCCCATAAAATCTTGAGAAAACTAAAAATTTTAAAATATTCCAGTATTATTACCGGAATGATAATTTCCTGAGAACGATATTTTTGAAAATGTTCCTAAGATTATGGGAATATTAGTAAAGGTATGTGAAAATTACATGATCTTCAAAAACTTTGCAAGAGAACTGTAGCTTAATCATCTCCTTTCTAATTCCCATGATAACCAAATACATAATAGTTTCTAGCATTTTAATTATACAGAGATACACACTGATCATAAAAGTGTATTGATGTTTAATAGACATGTTTTCCGTGCTGGAAAAACTGGTGACGAAGGATTCCAATTTTCCATTTCATGTTGATGTCCTTACTGCACTTCATACTTCTGTTCAGTGGTAACTATGGTTTTAAAAAACAAACATAATGATTAATGATAATGACTGGAACACATGATAGTGTGTGTTGTATGGAGGGCCTATCATGTAGCCCTTTTTTGTCCTCCATTTTCTTCCCTTTTATCTTCAAGTTGTACGTGTGAATTGTGAATATCTCTTGTACTGTCAATGTCATAGAGTCCTTGTACTATTTTTTTTTTAATGATAAGTCTGCTGCTATTGATAAAAAAAATAAAAAGAAAAGCCAAGTGATGTCCATGATTATTAATACAACGTATGTGTATAGCTATAGCAAATGAGGCTAGAAATTTCAGACTGCATCCACTTATCAGAATATAGTTTGTATGAGATATCAAATGCAAAGAAAATACCTTCCTCCTGTCAGATGTCAACTAAGGGATACTCAGCCTAATTACTTCTCCATCGTTGTTTGGAGTTAAATCAAGATCGGAGCTTACTATGGTCTTTTCAATAACTTTTAAGCTGTAAATTTTAGAAGAGTCAGAAACCATTGAAAGCCATTACAAACAAACTATAAAATCGTAAGTAGTATATATATTACATAGGTTTGTCATATGGCCGGATGAGGAAAGAGCTTGAATTTGGCGTGCTAATATGCGCAATACTTTTCAAGCGGACCGGATTTCCACAGTCAACCTGGAATTTTGTTACCAAGCCAGTTAGTGAAAGACCTTTTAGTCAACAAAAATAGCACATTCATGAAATATTTTAACTCGGGAAGAGATGGCAAAGGCTAAGGTGGTTTCAATGTCCACAACTGTTCACTACCACATAATGTGAGAATGTATGGTCAATGTCTTCTTTTGCCAGAATTTAAGCTCTAATGAGCAAAAGTGCAAATGCCAAGATGGAGGGTGAAAAAAAAAATCTAACAATAACTCATAAAAATCTGAAAATGGAAAAGCATAAAATTGAATTAAACTACATCAGAAATATATCTTTCATAGAGAAACACTTCGGTAAAACACTCCAAGAAGCTAACATTAAAATACAAATTGATGTCATGAGTACAACATCATCCCTTGAATTACCCAAACAATGATGACTAAGCTAAACACTACCCAAATTTCACGACCTAATATTATTTCTACTTCAAAAATTGTGAAAGGAAGCATTCACATTAGAACAGGTCAGCATTTGTAGAATGAAAAAATGAAATCTAAAATGTGTATCTGCATTGGCTGTAATGGATCCTAGGAGTGGAACTTGGGCCAGGCAGAGCCCAAGTTTGCATAGCCCAACCTGAACCAAAACTAAATTTAGATTTCCATCTGTCTGCTAAACTCCAAAAGAAAACTCTACCCAACCACCTCATAATCTCAAACAATCTTCATTAAATGCTCTCTCTCTCTCTCTCTCTCTCTCTCTTCCCCCATATGGAAAGCTTCAAAAAGCATATTCTTCTTGTAGTCCTGCACCACAACCTATATGGAAAGATTCCAGGACTTGTTCCTTCCATTTCCATAAACATAAACTGTTGTGACCATTGCCATTTAAGCCAAGATAGTGCTGGTCGCTGCATTTAAGATATTAATCTTTCACCAATGAAGCAAGCCCATCCTACTGGTGATTCGAGATGCAGAAAATTATTGAAATAATTTGCTACCTTACTGTTTTATCTGGAGTATAAAAGGAATCAAGCTGATGAAGAGATCCAACCGTTTGATACCACAAGCAAAGTATGGTCTATGACCATTTCATTTTACAGCAACGTTTGATTAGAAAAGTTCTGATTGGATATCTATTTGGAATTGATGGAGTTACATGAGGTCAAGGAGTCCACAAAATGAATAGTTTGTTGGGGTAGTGGCAAGGAGTCAGGTGTATAGCAGACAGGCTAAGCAGAACAGTTAAACGTTTAGGACTAGATTAAATGGGTTCTACAATGGGTTGCAGGCGTGAGAAACAGAAAATGTGTCACAATTCCTTGAAAGTAGTGGTTTAAAGGGTTAAAAGTGCTATTAGCCGATTTGATTTGGTTCTGGGTTGCATTGGGGTGATTGGTGAGATTGGAAGAATGGGGATCACTAATCTGGCCCATTCATAATGACGTTCGAAAATTTAACCTGAACTCAACCCAAGCTCCCAATCACTAAATTACCAGGTCAAGATCAGGCTAGCAGGTCAGATCAGTTCAAAAATTGCCCCTTTGACAGAATGTGTTCTGATGTTACTTTCACTGTTGGTTGTTTGTTGCAAAATAGGGTTTCGTGGATTTTATAAGGCTTAAACAATATAAACTTTAATAAAAAAAATGAAAGTGGTCCCAAAGGACCAATTATGTATCATATGAACTACCGGGGCTTTTTTTATTTAGTGGCCATCTAAGGTGAATTTTCAGATAATCTCCTTTTTATATTTCTTATTTAGGTTTCCTCTTAATAATGAGGGGTTGTTTAGATAGGGGTTGTTTAGATAATTTACTTATATAGTAAAGTCAAATATATATAAATACTAACCTTCATCAGAAATTTTATAAATTCACACATGTTTTACTTCTACAACCACCACCACCACCACCACTATCAAGAAAGGGATTTACTCATATGGAGAACAAAAAATTGAAAATCATTAATTAAACATAAAAAAAAAAAGATCAAATATGTTATGCTGCACGTCAATGAAGATCGAATATTCACCAAAATGAAATAAAAATGAAAAGAACAGATGGGGAAGATGGTCCTTGAGAACAGGATTTTTGGACTCCTTCCTATCTTTATTGCTGCAAAATTCTCAAAAGCCATTACAAATCCATTCCACTCATATTAAATAACTAACTCTCTCTTAATTCAAGGTTTAAACAAAGGTCAATCATATCTATACCCTATTCTAAGAAAACTAGTGAATGTTGCATGGTTAGATGATTGGAGAATTGTAGCTGGCATATGAGTTAAATGGGCATATCTGACATGAAGGTTTCAAACTTTGGGATCATTTTTAAAGAAGTATATGAAGGATTAAATATTTTTTAAAAAATATTAAATTTTTACCCAATTCTTTCAACCAATACCTGTCCATAAAAAAAATGAAAAATGACAAAAACACCCCTATGTCATTTTTCACTTTAATAAAATCATTTAAGATAAATGATAATTAAGTTCAACCCAAATGACATATTGTGGCCCATTTCTACAACCTTTATGCATGAATGGTTACAAAAAGAGGATTTCAAATGACTAAAAACTAGCGAAAGAGTATTTTTGTCAATTCTCAAAATTCCTTTAAGGAGATAGCTTGATTGAAAGATTTATGGAAAACTTTTATACTTTCTTAAAATAATAAAAACTTCATATACTTGTTTAAAAACAAGCCAAAAGTTTATACCTTTTTGAAAATTTCCTCAATATATTTTAAGAAAAACGTATGAATTTATGATGGGTTGAGATGATGCATATCTATGTAGTGAAAGTGTAAGTTTTTGAGGGTTGGCATAATTCATGGGTTTGGAGAAAACTTGGATTTATCAATTGTATCTTTCATTTCTTTATAGAATGGACCGCTAGACTTCTCCTTTTGTGTGTTTCTCTCTGAACGTTCGAACGTCCCCTGTATTCTTTCGATCGTTCTATCAAGCAGAGCCTTTCAAGTTAAGTTTTCCGAGAGCACAAGAGTTCGAACGTTGGTCAAGCAAAGCCTTTCAAGCAAAGTTTCCTGAGACCACAAGAGTTCGAACGTTGATCAAGCATAGCCTTTCAAGCCATTTTTCCCGAGAGCTCAAGAGTTCAGACTCTTAACACATGAGTTCGAATGATGGTCCCCCAAAAGCATTGAGCCAGTTTTCCCGAGAACTCAAGAGTTCAAACTGTCTTGACACATGAGTTCGAACGATGGTCCCCCAGAAGCATTGAGCTAGTTTTCTTGAGAGCTCAAGAGTTCAAACTCTTGACACATGAGTTCAAACGTTGGAGTCGCATGTGTTGTAGCCTCGTTTCTAGAAAGCAGAAGACTTTGAACTCTTCACTTAAGAGTTCGAACGTTCGTAATTGGATTCTATTTTGGGAAAACCCTAGTGGTTCCTCTATTTAATGGCAGTTGTCTTTTGCCCTAATTGTCTATTCTGAAGATAAAAAGTGCACCTTATGTAAGAGAAAGTCATCCATTTATACTCTAGAGACATCTTCCATTCATGGATTGAGAATTCCTTCTCTAGAGTTCATCACTATCATCCTTGCTTTGCTGCGTTCTTGAAGTGGCTTTGAGATTGAAGACGAAGAGTCAATCACGGGAGAAGATGAACGGGATGGCACCAGCATGAAGTTCTTCAGTCTTTAGGTTGTGGGTCAACTGGGGAAGGATTGTAAGTTCTCTTGTAACTTTCATATTGCTAGTGATTGACCTCTTTTCTAGACCGAGTTCTAGGACCCGTGATTTTTTTCCTGTTTGGGTTTTTCCATGTACATCCTTGCATCGTGCGGTGATTGTTTGCTGCTTTAGTTTTGGTTGTTTTGTATTGTTTGAATTGCATCTTATAAATTTGTTTGAGGACCTTAAACCTTAGGATTTGGGGTTTTAAAACCGTCATAATGCCACATGGCTGTGTAATGAAAGGTAATGAATGCTGCATGGCTCATCATACATGTTTGTCATGACTAGGTAAATAATGGTAATGAATGTTCCAGGGCTTGTATGGCTTGCGTGGCGAATCAAACGTGGGTTTCATGGCTAGGCAATGAATGCTAATGAATGTTCCATGGCTTGTATGGCTTGCATGGCGAATCATACGAGGGTGTCATGGCTGGATAATGAATGGTAATGAATGTTGCATGGCTTGCATGGCGAATCATACGACGGTGTCATGGGTGGATAATGAATGGCAATGAATGTTGCATGGCTTGCATGGCTCATCATTGGTAGGTGTCCATCTATATCCTCTTTTTCTCTAACTTCTCTTTTACTCTTTTTTTTTTTTTAACAGAAATTTCACTGAAACAAAACAAGGGCAAACCAATAGTAAAAGAGGGGGAAACAAAGGCCTAACCAAACATTATCAGTCCTAAAAAACTCTTTATCAGCCTAAAGCAATACTTGGCCAAAATATAAACAGCCTCATTTAAAGTTCTATGAATAAAAAGTAAACTATTGGAAAACAATTACATCAACTTTTAATGTCCACGACAATTGGATTGATGACCCAATTCTCTTGTCCATTGATGGAATTAATCACTTGTTTAGCATATGAAAAAAGTGAAATCCTATAAAGAAACACATCCATGAAGCATATTTTAGTGCATAAAAATTTACCATTGCCTTCACTACTTTCTTAGATGATTGGAGTTTTAGCCCTAGCGAGCGCCTGCATAAGCAAAGAGTTATTCAACATTATCGGATAACCAAAAGAAGATTTTTCATTCATAAAATTTTAAGTTACATCTGTGAAAACCAAATAGTTATTATTATTCTTTTGATAATCCAACAAAAAAACAATATAGTATTATTTGAGGGGCCTCCTAGCACCTCTAAAACTTAGGCCAGAAAGTGCTTCTCAAGGATGGCATTGGGTCGAGTGTCCATCAAATTCATTGACCACAGACTCTCTTTCTCTCTCTCTCTCTTTCAAGGACACAATAGCGAGGAGGAAGAATTAGAGAGAACCAGATGCTTTCGGAGGAGGCAGGTGAAATCAAATGGAGAACTTGGACGTTCATTTTGCAGAAGGGTATTTTAGGTATTATAGAAAAATTGAGAGACACGTTACCAAACAATATTGATATTCGCCTTAGATTCATTAGTTGAAACCTTCTTGGAAAAGTTCGACCCTAAACCAAAAACTGGCCTTTCTTTGTCTTGTTTAAAAAACTGGGCAGAACTTTGGTCCTATTTTAATATTTTTCGTAAAAATAATAAATTATCTAAAAATACTGATGAGAATGGAGATGCTGCCATTCGATCGCCCACCCACGGTGAGCGTAAAACGCTATCCTTGTGATGTAACTTATATTGGAAACCGAAGCGACTGGTCACGATGGATGAAAACTGTGATATGGGTCGCGATATCAGCTGACCCCAAAACCTATATTGTCATGGTATTGGTCGTGGTTTGCGACCGTCGGGGCATGAGTTTTTCTTACTCTAATTTAAAGAAATATATTAAAAAAAAAAAAAACTCATGCCCCGACGGTCGCAAACCACGACCAATACCATGACAATATAGGTTTTGGGGTCAGCTGATATCGCGACCCATATCACAGTTTTCATCCATCGTGACCAGTCGCTTCGGTTTCCAATATAAGTTACATCACAAGGATAGCGTTTTACGCTCACCGTGGGTGGGCGATCGAATGGCAGCATCTCCATTCTCATCAGTATTTTTAGATAATTTATTATTTTTACGAAAAATATTAAAATAGGACCAAAGTTCTGCCCAGTTTTTTAAACAAGACAAAGAAAGGCCAGTTTTTGGTTTAGGGTCGAACTTTTCCAAGAAGGTTTCAACTAATGAATCTAAGGCGAATATCAATATTGTTTGGTAACGTGTCTCTCAATTTTTCTATAATACCTAAAATACCCTTCTGCAAAATGAACGTCCAAGTTCTCCATTTGATTTCACCTGCCTCCTCCGAAAGCATCTGGTTCTCTCTAATTCTTCCTCCTCGCTATTGTGTCCTTGAAAGAGAGAGAGAGAGAGAGAGAGAGAGAGAGAGAGAGAGTATGTGGTCAATGAATTTGATGGACACTCGACCCAATGCCATCCTTGGCACTTTCTGGCCTAAGTTTTAGAGGTGCTAGGAGGCCCCTCAAATAATACTATATTCTTTTTTTGTTGGATTATCAAAATAATAAAAATAACTATTTGGTTTTCACGGATGTAACTTAAAATTTTATGAATGAAAAATCTTCTTTTGGTTATCCTATAATGTTGAATAACTCTTTGCTTATGCAGGCGCTCACGAGGGCTAAAACTCCAATCATCTAAGAAAGTAGTGAAGGCAATGGTAAATTTTTATGCACTAAAATGTGCTTCATGGATGTGTTTCTTTATAGGATTTCACTTTTTTCATATGCTAAACAAGTGATTAATTCCATCAATGGACAAGAGAATTGGGTCATCAATCCAATTGTCGTGGACATTAAAAGTTGATGTAATTGTTTTCCAATAGTTTACTTTTTATTCATAGAACTTTAAATGAGGCTGTTTATATTTTGGCCAAGTATTGCTTTAGGCTGATAAAGAGTTTTTTAGGACTGATAATGTTTGGTTAGGCCTTTGTTTCCCCCTCTTTTACTATTGGTTTGCCCTTGTTTTGTTTCAGTGAAATTTCTGTTAAAAAAAAAAAAAGAGTAAAAGAGAAGTTAGAGAAAAAGAGGATATAGATGGACACCTACCAATGATGAGCCATGCAACATTCATTACCATTCATTATCCACCCATGACACCATCGTATGATTCGCCATGCAAGCCATGCAACATTCATTACCATTCATTATCCAGCCATGACACCCTCGTATGATTCGCCATGCAAGCTGTATGTGCCTAAATTATTACGGACTTAGTTTAAGTGATGAAGGGGGTTAGGAAAATCCTGTTCAACTGGTCGGAGAAGTCGCCGACGGCCTGAATCCTGAAAAAGGGGAAGAAAGAACAGTCAGGGCCCGAGGCTGCTGTCAGCCAAAGGCACTCCGACGCCTGAGTTAGTGCAGTCACTGAACTAGGGTGAAGTGGAGAAGATGTGGGTGAAATAAACAGGATGTAGACTGTATATTGCTTACCTCTTATGGGGCTCCCATGCAGGTATATGTAGGAGAGAATAGAAGGTTTCATAGTGGAGGTAGGTGAGGATACTTGTCCCATCAGCCCACTCCTAAGATGGTAGGTGAGGATACTTGTCCCATCGGACGTCTCCTTAACCCCCTCACATAAATGTGGAAATGATAGGGAAGGTCCCTTATCAGTACTTGGCCACCTTCTGTCAGGAAGGCTCTACTACCATGTAGCCGTCCCATCTCATAAATGGAGATCAAGACAGACATCCATCTCGGTCAAGTGGACCGAGAGGGGAATTACCGAGATCAGGGGATGCAGGAGGTTGGGCATTGGTACCGAGGCGCTCGGGGCAGAGCCCGTAATGAACGAGGTCTGTAGGCAGACCGAATCCAACTCCAACTTGGTGACAGCTGGCACTCTTACCGAACTGGAATAAATCAGGCCGGAGTAACCCCTAATTGGCATTTTAGTGCCGAGACAGGGGATTACCTCGGCATTTCGTAAGCACTCCACACAATTGCCCTTCAGCTGTCCGGCTCGTCAGTTCGGGGCTGGAACGAGGTCGGGAGCTGGAGACGTGGAAGTTTACATGAATACCGAACTAGCACACTTTTTATAACCGGCTGCGGTTGTCACGGTCTTTATTATGACTTCATTTAAGAGCTCTATCAATCAGTCGCCAGCCTGTCCGCTGGGAGGCGACAAAGCCGCTGTGCCCGCCCGAGATAATTAATTACTCTGACGGCGTTTACTGCGGAAACCGCCCTGATCTTGACGCGTGGCGCCATCTGGTTTATAGTACTGTAAACTGAAGCGACGTGTGCGCCTTTTGAGGCGGTGTAATGAGGGCGTGCTTTTGGTTTTCGAGGAGACGTCTTGCTGCCCTATAAAAGCAGCGTTTCCTTCTTCCTTCGTCCACCTTTCTTCTCTGAATCTGGGGGAGACTCTGCCTGCGTGATTCTCAGACCATCTCTGTATCTTCCTCACCTTTCTGTCCTTCTGCGTCTAGTTTACTGTAAGTCTTCTTTTCCCTGATCTTTCCTTTGAGCACCTCTCTTCCAGTCTCTTTCTTCAGTTAGGGCTTTTCGTTCACCCATCTTAGTCTTCAAAACCAAAACATGGGAAAAGGGGTTTACCGTTGTCTAGCCGATACCCCTGATGCTTTATTTAGGTTTATGACGACCTACGATATTCCGGACGACGTCCGGATTAGGCTGGACGATCCAGTGAATCCCTGGGACGGTGATGTCTACCGAGATGGGGCGATGCCCTTCCCATTGGTCTCGGTAGTGGAAGGGGGAGTGAGGTTCCCTGTCCACCCGTTGCTCAGGCGATGTCTGGCAGCGTGGCATCTTGCCCCTTGCCAATTAATGCTGAATAGTTACAAGATCATAATGGGGACGGTAGCGCTAAATAGGATTTTAGGCATCCAGCTCGGTGTCCATGACATTGAGGAAGCATATGATATTAGCAAGTCCACCGGGGTGGTCGACGACCGTTATTACCTCCGGAGTAAGCCGAAGATGGTCTCGTTCGTAAATGCCCTGGAGGACTCAATGCGCCACGCCGGGACCGATAGGTTGTTCGTTACCGGCAACTGGGAGATCCGTGCGAACGAAACCGAGGCAGAGAAGAGGTACAGAATACCTCGTCACTTTGGGCGCCTCCCAAGTAAAGCATCGAGCTCAAATAGCTTAACTTTTTATTCTGCTATCTTCCTGCCGAACTGACACACGCTGATCTGTTCTTCGTGCAGGCATTGCTGAGAGGAGACAAGCGGCCATTCGTGACGGCTGGAAGAAGAACGGAGGTTGGTTCGAAAAAGTCCAGCACTACCAGGGGCATAAAGGCCGGGCTGCCTGGTGTCTCATAGGCTACCTGCCGAGATACAGGCATTATAACAAAAGGCAGGGGTCAGAAATCCTTGAAGTCGGGCCTAGCTACGCACCAGAGGCGGTTGGGCAAGAGCGGCCGATCTCACCCCTTACCGACCCGGAAGAAGCCTCTGAGGAGAATCGGCCCGGCACCGAGATGGGTCAAGATCCTCCTCTCACCAACCTCCGGGAGAAGCTCCTAGGAAAGCGGCCATCTTCGTCGTCGAGGTCGGCTCATTCTTCTTCTTCTTCTAGGGACGCCCATCCGGCTCCCCCATTCGGCTCCTCCCGGGATGATTCAACTACAGCTAGGGAGGAGAGGCAGACGAAGAGGGTGAAGGGCGAGGAGCCGCGCCAAACCAGGCCCTGGAAGGAGAGGGCTAATCGGAAAAGCCCGACGGAAGAGGTGGAGGAAGAGCCGCGGGCGGAGGAACAGCCTCTAGTTCGCCGAGGGAGGCAGGAGGAGAGGATGCCGGTGACGCCCGGAAGAGAGGGCCCATCCCGGCAAGATCCTGTCCAGCCCTCGGCGCCTCGCGCCCCTTTGGATGAGCCCTGGAGGCCATCCTTCCTTCTGGCGCCAGGGACGCCGCTGACCTCGGGACACCATTTACAAGGCTGTCCGGCAGTGGCGGCCGTGCTGGCTGGGGCGTGCTCGCTTCCCCTGGATGTGGAGCGCTTCAGGAGAATGGAGGAGGCCACGCTGCATCAGGCCAACCTGTCATCGGCCCTGATGGTGAGCATTACTCTTTATATATATAGATTTGGAGATATGTTGCGTGCTGTTTCTAACTTGTTCCTGTTGTCCAGGTTGTGCAGAGGTCTGTAGTGGCTCTGGAAAAATGCCAACAGAGCCGTGCCGAGATCCAGTCTTTGCAGGCTGATAGACAGAAACTCGCTGCAGCCCTGGAAGGGAGCTCGGAGCAGCTGAGGAGGTCCGAGGAGGCATGCGCCAAGCTGAACGCGGAGAACGAGGCTGCCATGGAGGCGATCACCAAGAAAAGTGCCGAAAACTATGGGCTCCAGGCAACCGCGTATGAGATGGAGAAGAGGGCCAAAGAGAGGGAGGCCGAAATGGAGATCCTAAAGAAGGAGAAAGCCAAGGCCGAAGCTCTGCTGAGAGCCGAGCAGGAAGCCTCAGCCAAACTGAAGGCTGAATTCGAGGCTTCTCGGGAAGCAGAGCTCGAGGCCTCCGTCCAGAAGGGGGTGGCACAGGCGACAAGGCTTTACGAAGAGCAACTCGTTCCGCTGGGAGAGGAGCTCTTCGAAATGGGATGTCTGGCCGTGCTGAAGGAAATGGGGGTTCCCGAGGACCACCCCATTCGTCAAGATCTGCCCAAGCTCCCCCGTGCCGAACCCGAGTCGCCAGCCCCTCCGTTCTCTGAGGCCCCTCTAGACCGTGTAGATGATGAGCCTCAGGCCTCAGAAGCTCTCCAAGTTCCAGCTACCGAGACCATCGCTACCGATCTCGGGCCTGTCGTCACCGAGGCCCCTCTTGCTCCGGCTGGTGATGGTGAAGTCGAAGATGTGTCCATCATCGACATAGATCGGCTGCCGTGATGTTTCTGTCTTATTTTCTTGTGCCCATTCGGGGAGATACATGTAATTTTTTGATGATATATGAAACCTTCGTTTTGTACATGATATTGACGTGAATGGAATTTTCTGTATTGGGGGAAGATTTACATTTTTTGTTTTCGGAAGAGATCTGTAATCAGTCTTCATTTCTGGAATTTGGTTTTGCTTTCAATTTTGAACATCCATGGTGAATGTTTCTTGTCTTGTTCTTTCTCTCTTTATGCGTTTGGCTGAACAACCAGAATAAAGTAGGAAATAAAACAAGTAAATGAGCTCGGTCCATAGCCGTGCTTAATGTATTTTTTGTAAACCGAGATGCCGTATTGATCCTGCAATCATAACAAGCATTGACTTCGGTAAAAGGCGCTTGGTTCTATGACCAAAGCTGAGCCCGGCTTATAATCAAAACTTGACTGGCCCAAAGGCCGCGCCGAAGTAGTTGATCCTGGTAACCGAGCTGTATGTATATGCCGAGCTCCATAACTCAGCCATCTTTTTTTAGAATAGGAGATAATTTGGAGAATACAAACTTATTCTATAAAAAGAACCAGTTTATTACCTTCCGAAATCAGATTACATCTCAGAAATAGAATTTCTTGAGGTGGGTGGCATTCCACGGACGTGGTAGCTCTTTGCCTTCCATATCCTCAAGCCTGTAAGCAGACTGCCCAGCTACCGAAGTTACCTTGAATGGCCCATGCCAATTTGGTGCAAGTTTTCCTTCGCTAGGGTTTTTGTCTGCTGGAAGTGTCTTTTTCAAGACCAATTCTCCAGGGGAGAACTTTCGTTCTTTGACCCTTTGATTGTACCCTCTAGCCAATAGTCGTTGGTAAGAAGCGAGGTGGATGGCTGCAGCATCCCTTCGTTCCTCAGGCAAGTCGAGCTCTGTGGCGAGGTTTGTATTATTTTGGCCTTTGTCGAATAGTTCCGACCTGAGGGTCGGGAGACCGACCTCAAGTGGAATTACAGCTTCCATTCCGTAAGCTAGGGAGAAGGGAGTTGCCGAGGTCGAGCGCCTTGGGGTAGTCCTGTACGCCCAGAGGACACTTGGAAGTTCCTCTACCCATCTGCCTTTGGCTCGAACTAGTCTTTTTTTTAGTCCGCCAAGCACCACTTTGTTCAAAATTTCAGCCTGTCCATTACTCTGGGGGTATGCCGGGGTAGAATAGTAGTTCCTGATGCCAAGGTCTTGACAGAAGCTTCTGAAGAAGTTGGAGTCAAACTGGGTCCTGTTATCCGTGACCAAGGCTCGAGGCACTCCGAATTTGGTTACGATGTTTCTCCACACGAAGTTTTTGGTATCCTTCTCAGTGATGGAGGACAATGCTTCAGCTTCTATCCATTTGGTAAAATAGTCAGTAGCTACCAACAACCATCTTTTGTTTCCTGGAGCTCGGTGGAGTGGTCCCACGAGGTCCAGTCCCCATTGAGCGAAGGGCCAGGGGCTGGAAAGAGGACTTAGGTCATGTGCTGGCTGATGGAGAGAATGGGAGAACTTCTGGCACTTCTCACATTTCCTGGCGTAGACCTGTGCGTCCTTCTGCATATAGGGCCACCAGTATCCCTGACTGATAGCTCGGTAAGCCAGTGACCGACCTCCGATGTGGCTGCCGCAGATCCCTTCGTGAATTTCATAAAGGAAGTCCTCGACTCTGCTCGGGTGTACACAATGGAGGTAAGGGCCATTGTAGGACTTTTTGAGGAGTTTGCCATCCGGAGAGAGCCAGAATCGGGCTGCCTTTAGCCTGATTTTGTGAGCCTGGTTCTTGTCTTCGGGCAGCTGGTCATTCTTGAGATAGGAGATGAGTTCATCCATCCAGCTCAGACCGAGATCAACACACATGAGCTGCCGAGGTGGTTGAAGTTGTATACTCGGTCTGTCTAGTGCTTCCACTTCGACAGTTCTTTTTTTTCCTACCTCGATAGCAGAAGCCAGGTTTGCAAGGGCATCGGCGTGAGAGTTGGAGTCCCTGCCTATCTGCCTGACTTCAGCCTTTTGGAACTGAGATAGGAGTTGCTTGGTGTGGGCTAGGTAGGCTGTCATCCTGTCATCACGGGCCTGGTAATCCCCATTGAGTTGGCTTGTAACCAGCTGTGAGTCGCTGAAGATCACCAGTTGTTGTGCCCCCAGGATTTTTGCGCTGCCCAGCCCTGCAATTAGTGCTTCATACTCAGCTTCATTGTTAGATGCTTTGAAGTCAAGAGTCAGGGCTTGCTCAATGACGAGGCCCTCTGGAGATTGAAGGTGTACGCCAGCGCCAGCCCTTTTGGAGGTAGAGGACCCATCGACGAAGACTTTCCAGGATGAGGCGAGGAACTGTTTCCAGGACCGCTCCTGTTTGGTCTCGGCAGAAGTTCTCGCCTCCTTGCCCCCCAGTTCGGTGTCGAGAGGGGTCGGTGCCGAACTAGGAGAGGTGAATTCTACAATGAAGTCTGCCAGTACTTGGGCTTTAATGGCCGTCCTGGGCTGATAATTGATATCATATTGCCCGAGTTCGACAGCCCATTTAGACACTCTGCCTGAGAAGTCTGTTCTCTTAAAGAGGGACTTGAGCGGGTGTTCTGTCACAACCGTTATGGAATAGGTCAGGAAGTAGTGGGAGAGCTTGCGGGATGCACTAACGAGTGCAAATGCGAGCTTCTCCAATGGCAGGTATCGCGTTTCGGCGTCCAGCAGGATTTTGCTTGTGTAATAGATGGGCTTTTGCTGCTTGTCATCTTCCCGTACGAGTACAGAGCTTACTGCATGGTCCGAAACCGCCAGGTATAGGTATAAGACCTCACCCCGAACCGGGGTGGAAAGCAGAGGAGGGGAAGAAAGGTATTCTTTGAGTTCCTGGAGAGCACTTTCGCATTCCGGGGTCCATCGGAACCCGGAGCTCTTTTTCAAGAGCTGGAAGAAGGGATGGCATTTATCTGAGGCTCGACTGATGAAGCGGTTCAGCGCTGCTGCCATCCCTGTAAGTCTCTGAACCTGTTTTGTCGAGGTCGGACTTTGTAGGGCTCTGATTGCCAAAATCTGATCGGGATTGGCCTCGATTCCGCACCTAGTAACCAGGCTGCCCAGGAACTTGCCCGAGCCGACGCCAAATGCACATTTGGAGGCGTTTAGCTTGAGCTTGTATTGTTTGAGGATGGAGAAGGTCTCATGTAAGTCAGTCAAGTGGTCCTGTGACCATTTCGACTTAACGACCATGTCATCGATATATACCTCGACCGTCCTGCCGAGCTGGTCCTGAAACATCTTGGTCACCAGCCTCTGGTAAGTGGCACCGGCGTTTTTTAAGCCGAAGGGCATTACTTTGTAACAGTAAGTGCCCCTGGGTGTTATGAACGCGGTTTTTTCTTGATCAGGCTTATGCATTGGAATTTGATGGTAACCGCGGTAGGCATCGAGGAAACTCATCCTTTCATGCCCGGCAGTGGCGTCGATCAGCTGGTCTATCTTCGGTAGAGGAAAGCTGTCTTTGGGGCAGGCTTTGTTCAGGTCGGTGAAGTCTACGCAAACCCTCCAGCTCCCATCCTTCTTTTTCACCACAACCGTGTTGGCTAACCACACAGGGTAGTGGACTTCTCTAATGGCTTCAGCTTCCAATAACTTGTTGACCTCCTTGGTCACAGCCTCGGCCTGTTGGGTACCCGACCTTCGAATCTTTTGGGCAACAGGTTTATGCTGAGGGTCTACATTCAGCTTGTGGCTTATGACCTCCGGGCTGACGCCAGACATTTCATATGGGGTCCAAGCGAAGACTTCTCTATTTTACAATAGGAAGTCGAGCATCCTCGCCCTTTCCTCGTCAGCAAGTTGACTACCGAGCAGGAAGAACCTCTCTAGATCGCTGGGGTCGATCCCGACCTGGGTGAGGTCCTCAATGCTCTTCTGCTCGGGAGTCTGGCCCACAACGTCGAGCTCAGCTTCGAGCTCGGTCATGTGGACTCGCTGAGGCTCTGTCTCTCCGGGCACCACGGCCATGAGACATTCTTTGGCCATGTCTTGGTCGCCGCGGACTATGATGACTTCGAAGCTCCCGTCCTTGTTCTGTAATGGGAACTTGAGCTTCTGGTGATGGGTCGAGGGTACAGCCTCCATATTATGAAGCCAGGTTCTCCCCATGATGGCATTGTATGGAGATTGTGCATCCACCACCAGGAAGTCTGCCGTCATCGGGGCTCCTCCGACCTCGACCTTGAGGGAGATCTTCCCTTTGGGATATACTGTCTTGGAGCTGAATCCCACTAAAGGGGTGCGGGCTTCCAGCAGATCCTCTTCCTTTAGACCCATTCTTTTGAAGCAGTCGAAATAGAGGATTTCTGAGGAGCTCCCGGGGTCCACTAAGATCATTTTGACGTTGAAGTTTTGTAACCTCATAGTCAAAAGAAGAGGATCATTGTGGGGTAGCTGAACCCCGGACAGATCTTTATCTGAGAACCAAATCTTTGGTCTCTCTATGCGGGCCTTCTTGACAGAGGGACCGAGCTCGGCTGCCATTACATGTTTGCCGTGCTGGGCTCTTCTGGCCTCGGCACGAGCTTGATCACTGCCTCTGGGAGCGGGGGTCAGGTGAATGACATCGATGGTGCCTATAGGCCCATCGCTATCCCTGTCGTCGAGGTGGTGCTGTTGGGCTTGGTTTACCCTTCCCTCCTCCTTGATATGATCTCTGAGGTGCCCATCTTTTACAAGCCTTTCAAGGTGATTCTTGAAGGAGTAGCAATCCTCGGTTCTGTGTCCTCTATCTTTGTGGTAGGCACAGAACTTGCTCTGATCTCGTAAGGCAGCGTCACCTTTCATAGGCTGGGGCCATTTGAAGAACGGCTGGGCTTGGATTTTGCCGAGGAGTTTGTAAATGGGCTCCTTGAAGATGGTGTTTACGGCTTTGTGAGGGGCGCCACTTGGCTTCGGCTTTGCGCTGCCTCCCGAAGTGGGAGCAGGACGCGCTGCCGAGCTGGAAGGTTCTCTACTTCGGTCCGACTCCTTCTTAGCAAGTCTCTTTTCCCTCCTTGAAGGTCGGCCCTCGGAAGGTTGGCCCTCTGGGAGTGGGGGCCAAAGATTATGGCTCTCCCGAGCCCGGAGCTCATCCTCTTCTTGCTCAACATACTGGTTCACCCGGGCCATGAGTGTCTTCACTGAATCCGGTGGGCGACGCACCAATTTCTTTTGAAGCTCATTTCCTGGTAGCAAAGCTTGTTGAAAGGCTGTGACGGCTACCTCGTCATTGGAATTCTCGATTACGATGTAGATGGTCCAGAACCTTTTGGCGAATCGAGTGATATTCTCGGTCGGCCTCATCTTCATAGAGATTAGGTCGGCGTCAGTCTTCGGGATGACCCGATGTGCCTGAAATTTCTCGACGAAGGAGTTTCGGAGCTGTCGCCAGCTCGAAACCGATCCCTCGGAGAGTGCACAGAACCACCGAAGCGGGAGGTCACCTAAGCTGGAGGAGAAAACCTTGCAGTCGAGGTTGCCGTCGCCGCTGAATACCGACATCTTCTAGGTGAAGTGTCGGAGGTGAGCTTCGGGGTCTGACGTCCCGTCATAAAGATTGAAGCGTGGGACGCTGAATTTATCAGGGAGAGGATGGTCTGTGATTTCCCGAGTAAACGGGGAGGTGCCGTGGATGTCGCCGTATCTGGTAGCCAACCGACCTCGAGCGAGGCCGGCATGCTCCAGGTTCTGCTGCACGGCCAGCTTAATCTGCTGATCAATATAGGCGGCCATGTCGGGGTCGGCACCGACCTCCCGCTTTTCCCTCTGGCGCTGACGCTGGTCGGCGATGGCGTGAGTGTTACTCGAGCATTCTTCCCGAGCTCGGGCACGTCTCTCGTTTAGCTGCTCCCTTAGATCTGGCTGACCCTCAGGGCCCCGCCGAGCTTTCCGCTGAGGTGGAGGTGTGTGAGAGGCTTCGGGCAGGGGTCCGTCCTTGACCTCCAGCTGTCACTGGAGCTGGAGGATCTGAGCCTTCTGTTCTTCAATGACGAGGTTCTGAGCCTTGATTGCTTCAGCTTGGGCTTCAACATCGTCCTCTAGGGACGTGTCGTCGTCACCTTCGTCACCGAGGTGGATATGGTCCTCCTCCATGTGGTCTTCATGATGAGACCGAAGAGGTTGAGATTGCTCAGGAGCTGTACCTCGCTGGGACTGTTCCTGAGGAGGAACGTCCTTGCGGGGTGCTTGGGTGAAAACGACCTCCAGGCGTGGACGCTCCGCCTGGGAGGACGTTGTCCGGGCCCGTACTGCTACGGGACCGCTCCGAGGAGACGCTGGTACACCTCTCGACGATGAGTGTGTCACCGTGACGGGTGACCCTACGCTTCGAACACCAGGATCCCCTTCCGCTCTTTTCAACTGAGGGTTGGGTGGTGTTTGCCTGATATCTCTTTGTTGTCTTGTCACTAATGCCCCTGCCTGGTTCGTCACCAGTGGAGGCTGCATGAGAGGCAAGAATATCTCTGGCTGGCTGGAGATGGATGGTCCAACAATGCTCTTTCCCTTCTTAGCCTTAGGAGGTATGGCTATTAGGATGAAAGCATGGATTTTGCAGGTCGTTTCCCACAGACGGCGCCAATTGTAAGTGCCTAAATTATTACGGACTTAGTTTAAGTGATGAAGGGGGTTAGGAAAATCCTGTTCAACTGGTCGGAGAAGTCGCCGATTGCCTGAATCCTGAAAAAGGGGAAGAAAGAACAGTCAGGGCCCGAGGCTGCTGTCAGCCAAAGGCACTCCGACGCCTGAGTTAGTGCAGTCACTGAACTGGGGTGAAGTGGAGAAGATGTGGGTGAAATAAACAGGATGTAGACTGTATATTGCTTACCTCTTATGCGGCTCCCATGCAGGTATATGTAGGCGAGAATAGAAGGTTCCATAGTAGAGGTAGGTGAGGATACTTGTCCCATCAGCCCACTCCTAGGATGGTAGGTGAGGATACTTGTCCCATCGGACGTCCCCTCAACCCCCTCACATAAATGTGGAAGTGATAGGGAAGGTCCCTTATCAGTACTTGGCCACCTTCTGTCAGGGAGGCTCTACTACCATGTAGCCGTCCCATGTCATAAATGGAGATCAAGACAGACATTCATTCGGTCAAGTGGACCGAGAGGGGAATTACCGAGATCAGGGGATGCAGGAGGTCGGGCATTGGTACCGAGGCGCTCGGGGCAGAGCCCGTAATAAACGATGTCGGTAGGCAGACCGAATCCAACTCCAACTTGGTGACAGCTGGCACTCTTGCCGAACTGGAATAACTCAGGCCAGAGTAACCCCTAATTGGCATTTTAGTGCCGAGACAGGAGATTACCTCGGCATTTCGTAAGCACTCCACACACAAGCCATACAAGCCATGGAACATTCATTAGCATTCATTGCCTAACCATGAAACCCATGTTTGATTCGCCACGCAAGCCATACAAGCCGTGGAGCATTCATTACCATTATTTACCTAGTCATGACAACCACGTATGATGAGCCATGCCGCATTCATTACCTTTCATTACACAGCCATGTGGCATTATGACGGTTTTAAAACCCCAAATCCTAAGGTTTAAGGTCCTCAAACATATTTATAAGATGCAATTCAAACAATACAAAACAACCAAAACTAAAGCAGCAAACAATCACCGCACGATGCAAGGATATACATGGAAAAACCCAAACAAGAAAAAAATCACGGGTCCTAGAACTTGGTCTAAAAAAGAGGTCAATCACTAGCAATATGAAGATTATAAGAGAACTTACAATTCTTCCCCAGTTGACCCACAACCTAAAGACTAAAGAACTTCATGCTGGTGCCATGCCGTTCATCTTCTCCCGTGATTGACTCTTCATCATCAATCTCAAAGCCACTTCGAGAACGCAACAAAGCAAAGATAATAGTGATGAACTCTAGAGAAGGAATTCTCAACCCATGAATGGAAGATGTCTCTAGAGTATAAATGGATGACTTTCTCTTACATAAGGTGTACTTTTTATCTTCAGAATAGACAATTAGGGCAAAAGACAACTGCCATTAAATAGAGGAACCACTAGGGTTTTCCCAAAATAAAATTCAATTACGAACGTTCGAACTCTTAAGTGAAGAGTTCGAAGTCTTCTGCTTTCTGGAAACGAGGCTACAACACATGCGACTCCAACGATCGAACTCATGTGTCAAGAGTTCGAACTCTTGAACTCTCAAGAAAACTAGCTCAATGCTTATGGGGGACCATCGTTCGAACTCATGTGTCAAGAGTGTTCGAACTCTTGAGTTCTCGGGAAAACTGGCTCAATGCTTTTGGAGGACCATCATTCGAACTCATGTGTTAAGAGTCCGAACTCTTGAGCTCTCGGGAAAAATGGCTTGAAAGGCTATGCTTGATCAACGTTCGAACTCTTGTGGTCTCAGGAAACTTTGCTTGAAGGGCTTTGCTTGACCAACGTTCGAACTCTTGTGCTCTCGAAAAACTTAACTTGAAAGGCTCTGTTTGATGGAACGATCGAATGAATACAGGGGACGTTCGAACGTTCAGAGAGAAACACACAAAAGGAGAAGTCTCGCGGTCCATTCTATAAAGAAATGAAAGATACAATTGATAAATCCAAGTTTTCTCCAAACCTATGAATTATGCCAACCCTCAAAAACTTACACTTTCACTACATAGATATGCATCATCTCAACCCTTCATAAATTCATACATTTTTCTTAAAATATATTGAGGAGATTTTCAAAAAGGTATAAACTTTTGGCTCGTTTTTAAACAAGTATATGAAGTTTTTATTATTTTAAGAAAGTATAAAAGTTTTCCATAAATCTTTCAATCAAGCTAGCTCCTTAAAGGAATTTTGAGAATTGACAAAAATACTCTTTCGCTAGTTTTTAGTCATTTGAAATCCTCTTTTTGTAACCATTCATGCATAAAGGTTGTAGAAATGGGCCACAATATGTCATTTGGGTTGAACTTAATCATTTATCTTAAATGATTTTATTAAAGTGAAAAATGACATAGGGGTGTTTTTGTCATTTTTCATTTTTTTTTATGGACAGGTATTGGTTGAAAGAATTGGGTAAAAATTTAATATTTTTTCAAAATATTTAATCCTTCATATACTTCTTTAAAAATGATCCCAAAGTTTGAAACCTTCATGTCAGATATGCCCATTCAACTCATATGCCAGTTACAATTCTCCAATCATCTAACCATGCAACATTCACTAGTTTTCTTAGAATAGGGTATAGATATGATTGACCTTTGTTTAAGCCTTGAATTAAGAGAGAGTTAGCTATTTAATATGAGTGGAATGGATTTGTAATGGCTTTTGAGAATTTTGCAGCAATAAAGATAGGAAGGAGTTCAAAAATCCTGTTCTCAAGGACCATCTTCCCCATCTGTTCTTTTCATTTTTATTTCATTTTGGTGAATATTCGATCTTCATTGACGTGCAGCATAACATATTTGATCTTTTTTTTTATGTTTAATTAATGATTTTCAATTTTTCGTTCTCCATATGAGTAAATCCCTTTCTTGATAGTGGTGGTGGTCATGGTGGTGGTGGTTGTAGAAGTAAAACATGTGTGAATTTATAAAATTTCTGATGAAGGTTAGTATTTATATATATTTGACTTTACTATATAAGTAAATTATCTAAACAACCCCTCATTATTAAGAGGAAACCTAAATAAGAAATATAAAAAGGAAATTATCTGAAAATTCACCTTAGATGGCCACTAAATAAAAAAAGCCCCGGTAGTTCATATGATACATAATTGGTCCTTTGGGACCACTTTCATTTTTTCTTATTAAAGTTTATATTGTTTAAGCGTTATAAAATCCACGAAACCCTATTTTGCAACAAACAACCAACAATGAAAGTAACATCAGAACACATTCTGTCAAAGGGGCAGTTTTTGAACTGATCTGACCTGCTAGCCTGATCTTGACCTGGTAATTTAGTGCTTGGGAGCTTGGGTTGAGTTCAGGTTAAAATTTCGAACTTGATTATTAATGGGCCTGGTTAGTGATCCCCATTCTTCCAATCTCACCAACCACCCCAGTGCAACCCAGAACCAAATCAAATCGGCTAATACACTTTTAACCCTTTAAACCTAGGCAAATTCAACATGCTATTTCGTGGTTTAAGTTGACTCTTTCATAAAGGATAGGTTTGGGTTGTCATTTTCAACCAATTACCAGTGTTGCCTAAATGTATACAGCCCCCAATAGTGGTCAGTCTGGCCTGAACTGCACCAGACCGGACCCATTGCCACCTCCTAGTTTCAATCTACTGTGGACCTGTCTTTTTAATACACATGGTATTCTTCTTGTTTCATACACTTTTGTCATATTTTTGGAAGGAGGCCAGGTCAATGAAACGCATGGTGGGTGGGCTACCAAAGACTGGAGAAGGTTCCTGGAGCAATCTAAGCAAAGGCATTAACAATTTATAATCTGTTCTGCACTCTGAAGTTGGACTTGTTTACCATGTGAGATATATGTGGATTTAAATATTCGAAATCTTTGAATGGTGAATTATCCAATCAACATTCCACCTAATGTACACTTGTATGCCTTTCCCATTTGTATTTTCTATGTTTACTTAACAGCCCCATCTCTCTAGCTTTATCTTCTTTTTTGTCCTTGTCAAAAGTTTGAGCATAACGAATCTCCCATGGGTTGGCACTTATCCAGTTTGTTTGGATTGATCACATTGATTTAAGAACACAATTTGTTTCATTAGGGTTTACCATATATTTTAGTTGTGATGCAACTCCCGGAGCTCACCTGGATGCTTTTCTATCATTAGGAGTAGGATGGACGGAAAAGTCTCTTTACCAACAAGGGTTATGTAAAAAAAACCAGCCCCATAAGATTACCCTACCTCTTAATTTTAACTGCCTTAAAGCTTAATTGATCTATTAAACTATGGATTTTTTTTATACTCAAATCCAAATCCAACGGTCAGTGAAGGTTTGAAGATAAAAGTGTGAAAACAGCTGCAATGTGTACAGTACAGTTGATTGGATCATCTAACCATTAATGTATATAGTTTTTTTTTTGCAAGGTCACACTAAGATGCCTGGTCCATGGACCTAATGATATCTCAAGTCTCAGCTCTCAATCATGAATCAAATCTTTGTGGGGGTTGCAATTTGTAATGCCTTTGCAGCCTGAAAGCCATTAATCCAATCATGAATCAATCTTTTGTTATTGCTCGCACATGACTTTCTTGGACTAATCTGAAGCCGACTAGGCCAGGCCTCACCTATAATTATATCCAAGAAGAGGCACACGTACATCTGAAATCAAAGCCTTAAATTATTACAATGCACCGTCTAGTGGCCCCCGTGCAAATCCTCACTCTGTTCAAAGATGGGCCCAACATCAGAAATCATGTGTAAAAGACGGGGGACAATGATTTAAGCAGGTTAGAGAGAAGAGATGGGCCCCATAGATGGATGTAGCGGGCTACGATTCCTTGATTGCTGACTATATATGGGAAAATTTCTTTAGTTATGACTGGCTATATCTATCCATGTTTTACTCTGCTATCCAAATGCAATGCAACATCTAATTCATCTGGGTATTGCCCTCCTCACCACTACTTTCAAGGAATTGTGACAATTTTCTGTTTCTCACGCCTGCAACCCATTGTAGAACCCATTTAATTTAGCCTGTCTGCTATACACCTGACTCATTGGCACTACCCCAACAAACTATTCATTTTGTGGACTCCTTGACCTCATGCAACTCCATCAATTCCAAATAGATATCCAATCAGAACTTTTCTAATCAAACGTTGCTGTAAAATGAAATGGTCATAGACCAGTACTTTGCTTGTGGTATCAAACGGTTGGATCTCTTCATCAGCTTGATTCCTTTTATACTCCAGATAAAACAGTAAGGTAGCAAATTATTTCAATAATTTTCTTCATCTCGAATCACCAGTAGGATGGGCTTGCTTCATTGGTGAAAGATTAATATCTTAAATGCAGCTACCAGCACTATCTTGGCTTAAATGGCAATGGTCACAACAGGTTATGTTTATGGAAATGGAAGGAACAAGTCCTGGAAGCTTGTTCTTGAAGCTTTCCATATAGGTTGTGGTGCAGGACTACAAGAAGAATATGCTTTTTGAAGCTTTCCATATGGGGGAAGGGAGAGAGAGAGAGCGCATTTATTGAAGATTGTTTGAGATTCTGAGATGGTTGGGTAGAGTTTTCTTTTGGAGTTTAGTAGACAGAAGGAAATTTGGATTCAGTTTTGGTTCAGGTTGGGCTGTGCAAACTTGGGCTCTGCCTGGCCCAAATTCCACTCATGGGATCCATTACAGCTAATGCAGATACACATTTTGGATTTCATTTTGTCATTCTACTAATGCTGACCTGATATGAATGCTTTCTTTCACGATTTTCATTCTACTAATGCGGACCTGAGTTCAAATATTTTATGAATGTGCTAGTTCTGTTGAATAAAAGGTGTTTCACTAGCTGGCTTGGCAACAAAATTCCAGGTTGAATACTATGGAATTCCGGTCAGCTTGAAAAGTATTGTGCAGATTAGCGCGCCAAATTCAAGCTCTTTCCTCATCCAGCCATATGACAAATCTATGTAATATACAACTTACGATTTTATAGTTAGTTTGTAATGGCTTTCCATGGTTTCTGACTCTTCTAAAATTTACAGCTTAAAAGTTATTGAAAAGGCCATAGTAAGCTCCGATCTTGATTTAACTCTAAACAATGATGGAGAAGTAATTCGGCTGAGTATCCCTCAGTTGACATCTAACAGGAGGAAGGTATTTTCTTTGCATTTGATATCTCATACAAACTATATTCTGATAAGTGGAAGCCAGTCTGAAATTTCTAGCCTCATTTGCTATACCTATACAGATACATGTGTATTAATAATCATGGACACCACTTGGCTTTTTTTTTTTTTTAATCAATTGCAGCATACTTATCATTAAAAACAATAGTACAAGGACTCTATTATGACAGTACAAGAGATATTCACAATTCACACATACCACTTGAAGATAAAAGGTAAGAAAATAGAGAACAAAAAAAGGCTGCATCATAGGCCTTCCATACAACACACACTATCATGTGTTACAGTCATTATTATTAATCATTGTGTTTGTTTTTTAAACCATAGTTAACACTGAACAGAAGTATGAACTGCAATAAGGACATCAACATGAAATGGAAAATTGGAATCCTTCGTCACCAGTTTTTCCAGCACAGAAAACATGTCTATTAAACATCATTACAATTTTTTGATCAATGCATATCTCTGTATAATTAAAATGCTAGGAACTATTATGTATTTGGTTATCATGGGAATTAGAAAGGAGATGATTAAGCTTCCTGTTCTCTTGCATAGTTTTTGAAGATCATGTAATTTTCACATACCTTTACTAATATTCCCATAATCTTAGGAACATTTTCAAAAATATCTTTCTCAGGAAATTATCATTCAGGAATTAATGTCGGAATATTTTAAATTTTTTAGTTCTCTCAAGATTTTATGGGAAAATGTTTCAGAAATATACATTTTTATTTTTTTTAAATAATTTATAAATATAAAATGATATAAGAAAAGTATAGATTTTTTAACCCTATATTCATCTTTTTTTTCACAGTTTTCTCATGATATTCTCATTATTGAGAACTGAGAAGTATTTTTAAAATATGTGGTATTATCAAGAAAATATCATTTCGGGTCTATCGTCGCAATATTTTAAAAACCACCGCTGCTGATATTTGTGACAGAGGTTAGGAGTTTTGATCCAGTTCCATGTTTAGGGATGAAAATAGGTCCCGGAGTGCCTGAAGGGCCCATATATAAAAAAAACTGGGATTGGGTCCAATATTTGGCCTGGGTTTTTAGGTTAGGTTTGGGGTCAGGTCCACGGCATGGCCCAAATAAAATTTGGATGCTGGATTGAGCCCATTGATTTTTCATATACACGAGAACCTGAATAGTGAATACCCAATGCCACAAGTCTACAACTTGTGGTGCCCCACCAATCATGGATGAGGTTGGGGATTGAATTGTTTCTGGTGCTGCTGCACTCCTTCTGGAGCTGCAGTTTTCTTTCATTACTGTCAACTATAGGCATGGAATCTTCCAACGCCGGAGATTGTTTCTCACAGATCCAATAATATGCATCGCATACGAACATATTTAGGGTGCAGCTTAAACCTTGTTCTATAGCCCAATACGGACATATTTAGGTGACTATCTATGATGATGTTGAATGGGTTTAGTTTGGGATGTGATTGGAGCTAAACTAAATTTAAGTTATGGCCACTTGAATTCATGCACTCTCTGAATGGTGTTCCTAACCTGCTAATTAAGCAAAAGCTTGAGACATGCTATATGCTAATGGGCTCTAATAATGTCACAAAACAAACAATTAGCAGTCATTTTTCTTCAAACTTAAAAAGTCCTCAACTTCTCTAGGCTGTTCTTTCATATCTTAAAATGTGGTGTCTATTTTATAGCCTTAGATGAAATGATTGGAGGGTTTTGATCTCCAGGGAGAGTCCCTTATGGCAGCTCGGTGGGAGTTTTATCCTTGCATTCAATTGCTGCTTTGGAGTGGGCAGTTACCTGTAGGCTTGTCAATGGGGCGGGTCGCCATGCCCCATCCCCGCCCCGGTAATAAGTTCCCCATCCCCATACCCGCCCAATAACCCGGGCGGGGATGGGGATCCAGTCGGGTCACGGGGAAACCCGCCCCGCCCCGCTAACCCGAACAGGGGGCGGGGGGTAATTTATGACCCGACCGGGTCGGCGGGTTTTCCCCGTCTGATTGACAAGCCTAAATACTAGACAATGGTATATTGGTATATGGTATTCGTATATTGGAATATTCTGTAAAATATGAGTAAAAAAATAGTATTTTAGGGGACTGTATTGCAAAAATTGTTATAATTAATTAGTATTAATGCATGATACATAATATCCCATGATAAAATTATATACTTAAATAACTTGATACATTATCGTGTACTAAGCATAGATACATAAATGCATAACACATTATATACATAGGGTTTAAGGACTACTATGGTATAACTGTATAAGGTTTAGGGTATAAAGTTTAGGCTTTAATGTTTATGGTTAGTTTAAAACTGGCAAATTGTATTTGTACATTGGATTAGTATACTATAAGATTAACTCACTCATAAGTCATTTACTTGAGCTTTTAATAAGCATATGGTTTAGAGTTTAGGGTTTATTACATTAAGTTAAGTAGTTTAGGGTTTATTACATTAAGTTGGATAGTTTAGGGTTTGGGGTTTAGAATTTCATGTGAAATCTTTTATTCTAATTTTCTAATGTTGACACTTGTCAATTTGATATACTTATTAAAAATACAAATAAATTACCCATATTAGATAATATATTACTTATTTACAAATCATTACATATTACATATAATTAATTTTCTATAAGAATTAATTATAATTTTTTTGAGAAGAATTATAATAATTACTATATGTTTACATATATAATATGCATAAATTTACATATAATATTATATATATATATATACGGGGCGGGTATGGGGCGGGTCGGCCGTCCCCATACCCGCCCCTGACCCGATCAGCTCTTTGACTGGGTCCGGGTCAACCCGCCCCGTTGACCCGAACGGGGCGGGTAATTTATGACCCGACTGGGTCGGGTCGACGGGTTTTCCCCGCCCGGTTGACAAGCCTAGTTGTGTGGGACTTTCTAGGTGAAACTTTATTTGAAAGGGGCCATGGAGCTCCCACCAACATTGCTGGGGCCTGAGGTCCTTCCTACATCATTATAGTCACTCACCACACATGTGACAACCTTCTCCACCTCCGGGCTACTCCAGAGGATCAAGACAAAACAAAGGTAGGCCCATCTTGCTTCCCCAGATAGTGACCTGTCAAGACAAACCTGTACATTCAGATGGCCAACAATAACATCCTCCTCAGCATTAGAGTTATATCACATGGATCTTTCATAATTACTATGATGTATTCTGTTCAACCAAATTTCTCATTGTCATTGCAACTCATCTTTCCCTTCTATCAATAATTATAATATACTTAGGCCTTCTATCATTTAGGGCAGGGTCTACATCCCTAGTTGTCTAATCAGTTTTTTCAAAAAATATGATCATCTAACATAGGGCCCCAGTTTTCAATATTCTTTATCATAGATCTATTGTACTAATATTTGCACACTAAAGCCTTAATGTATCATTCCCATCTTGTATTTATTCAAGAAAGAAATATATAAAGACACTTATGAACATTTCCTTTCTTAGGTAGCGTGTGGATGAGGGGAATGTATGCTTATATTTGAGTGGAGGAAAGTGATGTCTACTCACAGCAGAAATTTTCCTTTCGTGAGCAATTAGGAACTTACCACTTTCCCCACCAAGTAGTGTAACTCATCATTTACTGGATGGATGCAAGCACTTACTCATAGGCTTCTTCACCAGTAAAGTAGTTTCCACTTGACAGGCAAACGGCAAACCCCACTCACTTTCCCTTTATCCAAATGAGAAAAATCCAAAATAGTATCTGTTCATGAGATGTCTAGTTTAAACTCTAAACAGGATCCATACCTGGACCTGTACTAGTCATTTCTAATTACATCTTATTTCAGATCCAGATTTATAAGAAAATAATACATATATTGTATAATAATCTATGCTGTAGCAAATATTTTCATTGTTAGGCTGTTTGGACCTGAGTCAGGTCCTTCACCATTGTATTTGCGGGTCAAGTTCACGAGAGAAGTTAGGGCCTTATGTCTGATCTGACCCATTTACAGGGTGGTCTTGTTTGATTCATTTTTTCATTTTTTATAACAATGGCTGATGAGGGATGAGAAGAAGTGGTTGATTGACAGTTCAGTATGACAATTTCTAAAACTAGAAAAGTGCCTAATTAAGGTTGCGGATACTCAAGGGTTGGGTCCGTCCAAGCCCAACACGCATTGGGTTTATATTTGGATGGTTGGCCCAATAAAAAGATCAATTGTGTGACATTTGTATTTTAATGGCTCCCGTGGACAAATAAAAATATCAATTCTATGGGTCTGCCAACTGAATCTCAACCTGACCTAGTAATTTTTGGTTTAGTCTACTGCTTCTAACTTCCTGGTTGGTTCCAAGCCAGGTTAACCTTTTGTAATCCAATGATTAAATGAGCCAGGTCTGGGTTGAGCCCTACATGATTGGCAGTGGTTGGGCAGGAAACCAACCCTACCCTACCCATCCATCACTGTGGGGCCTCTGTCTAATTTGTGTTGAATTGCTGTACTTGTTCATGTTTTCAATTGGAAGTCTTCAATTACACCACCTCACCAAAAGCATCATCAAAAGCAGGAAAAAGACACCAAGAGGCACATGAGCACATCACCAGCGGCCAGGACTGTAGGAACTTCTGTTCATTGTGAAAAGGACCCTAGTAAGGTGGGCCCAGCAGCAACTAAATTATATCTTCTTTTTGGCAATGTATTGGTGCAACAGTGGGACCCACACTGAATTGAAAGGCTCGAGTTGAATTAGGATGAGACTGGTAATTGGTGGGCCCTTTCTCTAGATGCTGACAAGCTAAATTTGGTCAGGTGAACCGTGAATGCTGCCTCCTCCACCAAAAGTGGAATGATGTTGCAACTTATAGCCATGTGGAATATGAAAGAAACATCTGAGATGTGGACCCATGATATCTAAATCCAGACCGTTGATGTGATTCGCCTCACTGTGGATATTGCCCGGACAATTTCTTCTATAGGCAATCCAGTTATTGGAACAAAAACATGGAATTACAGCTATCCACAATGAGAAGGTTAGGATAGAAAAACAAAATGAAGGGAAATGCTTCTTTTATCGTCTTATGGTACAAGCCACTTTATGTATGTCCATTTAAGTGGACCATCTAAATGCACCCCTCTTATTTACACGGTTCTCATCGGGTTTTGATAGAACCAAATGAAGCAAACCGTTGGATGGAAGGTCAATTTTATTATTTTATAGAAAGCCATTAAACTTATGGACCACGGATAAATGAGTTAGAGGTATTAGATTAATTTCAAATTTGATATCTATGTTGGTCCCACTTGGATCTTTCGGTCCCCACTTGTTCTATGGTTTGTGGGGTCTCTAGCGGGCCCCATGAGGTGGTTTGTACTGTAAAATCATAAGGGGTACAGGAACATTTCTCAAAAAAGAATATAGTGATGTAAAAAAAAGAGAAGATTTTACGGAAAAGGATCTTAGAATTTAGCCATTCCTCGCGAAGGATCCCTACATATTGTACAGCATTAACTCGCTCTTCCCGCCACTTTTTTATTTTATTTTTTTATATTTTTTTCTAAGCGACAATAGCATCATCCAAAAAAATTTAGGCAATCCTTACCTTTCTTCTTCCTCCCCCATCTCCTTCCCATTTCTCGATAGCCTACAATCCATTTATCAACCAACCCTACAGGTTTTCAACTATTCATTTAGGTGGAAAAGCTGCGAATACAAGTTTTTTCACTATTCATTTATCGTGCCGAGCAACCTTTCTCTTTCCTTTTCTCCTAGATGAGTTCATGGGTTGAGGCATGAGGGTAAACCCTACATAATAATGTACAGGCATAAGATTGTTATTGGAACTATTCTTCCATGTTATATCTATCATTTTTTTTTTATTTCCCATCTCTTTCACTTTTAATTATAAATGTGGAAAATGTGAAAAGAAGAAAGAAATGAAACGGTATGTCAGTCAGTAGTAATCTTTTTATAAAGGATGTGATACTTTTTTCTAAGATGATCGGAAGAAAATGGAGTGTGGGAGATAGAGAAGTAGGTGGGCAAAGAGGAAGAAAAAACAAAGGGAATTCTATGTTTTAAACAAATCACATAAAATGGCGCTAATGTTGCTCCTATCAAACACAAGTGCCGCTAGCATTGCACCCTTCATCATTAAATTTTTTTTAAAATATTGCTAAATGATATTATTTTTAAAAATTTTATTTTATTCATGCTGAAATTTTGGTTTGAGAAATTCATGTACGTTAAATCTTACAAATTTTTAATTTCACAACTACGAGAATTTCTTATTGAAGTCACACTTATATCTATGCATTGTTTATGTACATTTATTTAGTGTAACAACTGAATAGAATACTATCGATCCACCATATATCAAATATGACACAGACCCTGACCCTTGACCCTTGAACCTTGACTCTTATCCAACGTGGAATTGAAGCAATGAAGCCCTAAAATCAACTACCAGGATGATACGATTAAAGTAACTTCTGGCCAACAATTTAAAAGCATACAAGATACTTTCCATTTCATTTGAATGCATTGAAATCTTTTTTGGGAATCAAAACGTCCCCGGAATCTTCTTGAAATTCAAACACGTAACCGGATAAAGATGGTCAAAACGATACAACATTTGGCTTATTAAGCACCACATAAATCATAAATGGCACATAGGAGACAATCCAGACCATCCATATCGTGGGACCCACTCAAAGCCCCTTCTCAATCAGTCAATTATGACGATTGAAAATGGACGGTTGAACAAACAATTGTCAACCTAAATCAAGAACCCGTTCAATCATTGTTGAGTTTGTAGGCCCCACTTCCCTATCACTCTACGATGCTCTTCCCTTTCTTGGTGATCAAGTTAAAGACAATATGTCCTCTGAAATAGAAAGGTTATTCCTCATCGATTCTGAACCGTTGATCATACCGACATATGGGTTCCATTAACAAAAACAGTCTGATCCAGACCTTCCAATGAAAGCGAAAGCCCTTTTGGCCTTTCTCAAAGCTGCAAGGATATTAATTATTATGGGTTGGTTGTCTACTTGTCATCTAGGAAACTATTATTATTCTCCGATGTGATTTCGATGGACAGAAAAAACCTGTCCTATGCTACTGGGCCAAAATGTCTTGTTCGGGTCAATTTCTTTTTAATGGTAAACGCCCGAATAATTATTAATTTTTTTCTTGGGTCGGCCCACGGAAATGAGAGATAAGTATCAGCTTGAAGGTCTAGGATCAAATCCGATTCTTGAATATATATTTGATATCGAGATGCCAATACTATTCAACTATAAATGTGTTTCGAGTTATAACATTTTCCTGCATTTGATTCCCATTGCCATGAATCCATCTTGCTGTCCGTGTAGTTCAAGGATCTCAGCCTTTCAAACTGTTGGGTTGGAAATTCACACATTACGTTGCATGCCGGAAAAATCCTCCCCATCTAAAAGAATTTTCCAAATCCACAATAACAATTCTAGAAATTGGTTTTGTACGCTAGTTAGAATGATAACTAATACAAATCCTCTTAACCAGGCAGTGAGAATGTCAAATTTGAATCATTAGGGCCCTGTTTGTTTTGTATAGTTAAATTCTTAGAACTTTAAATTTTATTTTTCTACAAGTGGTTAAAATTGGAAAATAAAAAGTAACATAAAAAATTGACCATCAAATAGCCTCCTTTTTAGTGAAAAGTGTGTCAACGAGAAGTGGGAAATTCTAAAAAAGTGAAAGTTACATCTCAGTTGCTGCCTTATATCTTTCATCTTTGTTGAGGTCAACGTCATCCTCCCATGAGCATGAGCGGTTCTCACCCTTACCATAAACATTTGTTGTGCGGTTTCTCATCACCAATTGATTTTGAAATAAATGATAGTTTAATCGAATGTAAGATCATACAATCTTCATATCCCTGGCTCTCCTCTTCAATAATCTTTCAACAAACTCATGTAGCCATGAGCTCGTATGTAGTTGACACAATTTTATACATTATTAAACTAAATTTTGAGGACACTCCAAACACGATCTCTTACTTCATTAGAGTAAAATCTGGAAACCGGGTCTGAATAACCTTATCATGGACTCCTCCTACTTTCGAAATCCAAAATCTTCTCATGTGCACGCGCTCCTTACAGCAGCATATGAATTTCACCACTTTCAGTGCCTGCACCTATCGAATGGACAGCAGCAAGAACACAGACGAAAATGGAGACTTCCTTTTCACCGGTCATGGCCCCACCCATCAATGGTTGGGTAACTTTCATTTTTTTTTTTAATTTCAAACCAGCTGGCTCGTTCCTCTTCTCTAATAGAATAAAAGTTTGCAGATGAGACAACATCAGCTCGCACCTTCCCGAAAACTCTTAACACGGCAAGTGCTCATCATCCCACCCAATTCCCAAATAAAGTTTGATATAGATCCCTGCTTTTGTCCATGTCAAAAGCTTGGATCAGGTGATTTGAATACACAATAAATGGGTGTGGGGAATGAACTTCTAGTGGGCCACTAGCAACCTTCCATTAAACTAATGAGAGCCAAAGCCTTAAAGAAATAAAAAAAAAAAAAATTGCTCTATATGCTAAGGTCCAAATAATATTATACTATAGGGATGAAAGCAATATAGTATAGAAAAAGTGAGTGAATTTTATATGATTTCTTGTATTGGGTACGTGCAAGGAAGGAGGGAAATAAGGATTCCTTTTCTAGGCCTCCATGCCAGGCCATTAGATCAAACTTAAAATTTAAGGGTTGGAAAGCCAAAGAGACATACTTTTGATAAGAAACAATAAAAGCAGTGTAAAGTCAATAAAGAACAATACATGTTTTACTGCTTGGATTAAAATAATAGCATCTCATGCAATAACTTTAAATTAAACAAACATATCATAGTTATGGAGCATTAAACAATTCAATAAATAAAGTATGTATTCATATTCCACAAGAAAGATAAAGAGTAGTTCATATTCTTTAAACTATTTATATTAAAGTACTGTATATCCAAAAATCCTGTGGTTTATATTTGTTAATAGGTGCCATGGAGACATGGTTGGGGAGTTTTTTTTTTTTTTTCTTCTATGAATGAACTGCTCTATGGGGCCAATTTTCATGAGTATAGTTCTCTTTGCATTCCTAAACTTCTTGCTCATTTTATAAACCTTTATTGATCGTTGAATTGAATCCCAAAATCTATATAATAATTAAAAAACATCACTAAATTTCAAGACCCTTTATAAGGGTTAGTTAAAACAATATGATGGGTTCTGAATGATCAGCAATGTATGGCTCGATGACTAAATAGGTGAGAATATTCCGGCTGCCAGTGCCAGGTGTGGCCACATGAATATGTTGACGTGGAATGGGAGTTGCATGTGGCAGTCGTAGGGCCTTCATGATTGTACTGTGGAAAGTGGAAACCGGAAAGGAAGGGTTCAGGGATAAGAAAACTAGCAGGTGACAGGGAAAAGGAAGTTGCTATACACCTATGGTTTGGGTGTCCCGCTTCTGACCATACCCAACATTTCTGGACTTTTTATGAATGATGATGAGTCGCGCAACCCCTTGTCTGTTCCAACTATCCCCAGCATTGCTCTTTTACTTGAGCACGTTTCTCATTTTCAATATAAAAAGATGTTTTGATTTTCTAGGTATGTATACTTCATTTTCTATCTTTTGAGGTGGATGTATGCAATGACAAAATTATATTGATTTCGGTGTAGCTCAGCGGTCGTTGTTTAATCACTGGTGCCACGTGTTTTTTCATTCTCAAAAAGGCAAAGTCTTAACTAATTTTTCTCAATTGAAATGATTTCAATCATCTGTCCCAGGGGTTTAAATATGAAATATTTTTCTTGTGAATATGGAAATTTGCAGTGGACAGAAATTTTTTATTCCACAAATAAATCTTTAAAGATGCGTTTGTGCAGGAGGTGTAGAAGCATTTGTGGAAATATTGCACTAAACACGTCGGCACAAAAGATGTTGGAAAAATCGGCACTTTTCTCATGCTCTTTGCACCACATTAGAGTTGCACAACTTGTTTGTGAGACATTTTGATTTTGCAATCATTGAATCCCAATTTATGCAAAAGGGTGAATACTGATTTCATTAAAAAGAAAGAATAATAAAATCTCGAAGACGTTTTTTCTCTTTGCACCATTTCATAGACAATGGTTTAATAGGCGAGTCATCTCCAAGCTACAATAAATCTTAGTTAAAGCAGATGTTGTTTTGCAATTACTGGCCTAAAATTAACCATTTATGAACCTAGCAATCAATTAACCCAAGTGCAGAACCACTTTAGCTTTTACAAAAAATGTGAGAAATAAAATGTAAAAGGATGAGGGAGAGAGAGGCTTCTGCACAAAAAAAAAAAAAAAGGAAAAAAGTGAAATTTTTTTTTTGTAAAAGCATATGTGAGAGGGAGAGCATAAAGTGCCTCTCTAATTATGAACTTGGTTATATAGAGTCCTAGGTGACCCTTTATCAAATGGGTTGTGCCCTTCATTTTAAGGGTTGATGATCCTCCAATATCATATTCGGTTTGCTACTCTTTATTTTAATGGGCTTGTGACCTTTCAAGGGAAGCCTTTTTCTTTTTTCTCTTGATAACGCCCTGTGTAATAGTGTAGTTTCGAATCCTCATCCTTTGGGTACAAACTGTGGTCCTAGGCCAACTGAACTACCCCTCGAAATTATCTTTCAAGGATCTTGAATATTGGTCTTTGAAATGACCATGTGCCTAGAGACTTGACAACTTATTAACGGTGTCGATTCAGTGAGACTCGGATTAAACCCAGCTCAAGAATTTATGTAAAATCCCCACAACCCAACAGGGGCAGCACGAGCATGAGCTCATCCCCACAGAGCCCTCAAGTTTTGCACACCTGGCAAAGGCCAGTGCTCTCCACCTTAATGATTCCAGAAAAAGTTAGCTATGCAGTCCATACCCTCTTTTATTATATTGAAAAAAAGCTATGCTTGGATGTAGTGGCTTGAATCTAAGATTTGAAGAACCCCCACTTTTTTTTTTTTTAAACGTAATAAAGACTGGAGGATTAACTTTCCATGATCCTCACCACCTTTCTTCTATCTACTGTTAATGAAGAAATCAAAGTCTAAACATTTAAGGAATGTCTTCACGCTCGAGCACAATTATTATTATACTTCAAAGAAGCAAGCCTTTTCTTTTCTATTGATTTCCACGGATTAAGAATCCTCTATTTAGGTACTTGTTGAAAATGCACCTCTAGATTGCTGAAGAGGACAAAAAACATGTACCACTTGAGCTAACATATGATTCTAAATGCTCTTTCCTTGGTTTTTAATATGCCAAACAGTGGATTCTTTTTTCTTTTTGTTTTTTTTTAAGGATTGGTCCATCATGCTCAATTTGGATAAGTGCAAGTTAAGGATAAATGAAAAGGATTAGGTTGATCATTGACGGTTTCATTCCTTAAACAAGAAATGGATTAGAATTTTGTAGGGAAATCTAAGCTTTCCTTTTTGGTTTTTTCATGGGCAACGTTGGATTGGAGTGTACTAAAACTCATTTCGAAGATTGGAAAGTCCATTAATAGTATCATAATCATTCATCTCTAGTAAAAATGGAATTGTCCCCATTTAAAGTAATTAAAGTTATAAATGGGTGGAACCCACAGTTTATCTAGGTCTAAATCCTATGAACCCGATTCAAATAAATTATCTATACTCTTTCATCGCCGTCTTTATCATCATCATTGTCTTATCTCATCAATATAAAACCGGTTGAATGTGTATTTTTGTACAAAGATAAAAGTCAAAACCAAGAGCCCCATCTAACATCAGCTTAATGAATTCTATTAATTGATTAGTATAATATATAAACAACCCATATAAAAATAATGCATGTACGTGGCTACACTATATATAAACATATATATACTAATTCGGGCATTCACAAGATTAGATTTGGAAGTCTACTCAATTATTAATTAGGCCCAAATGAGTCCATATGAGAGTTGGCTGATTCTGGTTGTGGGCGGGTAATCACGGGCCCACATTTAGCCTTAAAAACCTCATAATAATGCTAAAACAGTAGTTTTAAACATTATTTTAGGTCGCCATCGCTACTGCGATTCCTGACTCACCTGGGAAAAAATGCCGGAGTTGATGAAATATAATGAATGCACAAAATGACACAGGAAAGGCCAAAATGCTGTAACATGCCAAGCTAGTAGCAGCTCCTCATTTTAATTACCATCATGATATGTATATACACACACACACACGGACGGTCAATCTTTGTGGGACCCACCAATCAAATCCAACGGACAAAATCACGTCCCTACCTAAACTGGATTATTTCCCAGATGCCATCATCCCTGTGGGCCCCACCAGACGATCACGAGATCATATACTAGTTTCCTATGTTCTAGTGCGCTTTAAAATAATATAAAAGTAGCATCTAAACGAAAAAAAGTCTAATACACAGGCTACTCATGCAATTCAGGTGTGGGATAAGAAGGCTCGTCTCTCTCTCTCTCTCTCTGTGATAATGATACTTTGAATAAAATATAAGGAATACCTTCCTTTTTATATTGGTTTGGTTATGAGTGTCGTCGTCCAGGGGTTGTTCTGGAGATTCCACGTGGCATGGTGACATGTGAGCATTGCAAACGTGGCTGTTGTTGGGAGAGTATGTGGTACGGTACCATCCAGGCCAGTGGGTATGAAAGCTAGCCAGCAGTAGGTGGGCCCCGCAGGGACGCGGGTGGGGCCCATCTCTGATGGAACCGCACTCTCGTGTTTTGTCATTGATAGTATATATAGTATAGTAGTCATAAAAGGGCGGAAGATATTGGGTGTGGCAAAGGAAGTACTGGTAGATGTCCAGCATTTCTGCCACGTTGGCACCGTGTAATATCGACCGTAGATCTCGATGTAATCGGACGATTTTAACCGCACCACATAAGCAGTAATCGAATTGAATATCTACCCCTCTTTTGTGGGGAGTGAAAGAACGAAAAGCTGATTGTTAGATAAGAAGAAGAGGCCGAAAAAAAAGAACCAGAGCGAAGCAGAAGAAGAAGAAAGAAGAAAGGGAGAAAGAAGAGCCAAGAAGAACATCGAAGCTTTCCGTCGATTTCGACGCATCTTGGCACCGCAAACCCTATATTCTCTGGAGAAGGCTTCGAATCTGGATCTTTTTTGTGCCGTTCTTCTTCCTGAAATCAGCTGAATTCGGCTGAAAATCCAGTCGGGAATGAGCAGATCACACCTTATGTAGCAACAGATCCGGTTTCATGAAAGAAAACTGAAGGAGATGGACAGAAATCGAGAAGCGAGAAGAGGAGGAACAACAACAACGACTGCGAACGGATTGTCAAGACGGAGGCAGAGAAGCAGCAGCGGCTTCAAAGATTCGCCTGGTTTGAGTTTTAACACATCTGTTTTTCTCTTAGATTCAATATAAGTTTCTAGAGGTCATGGTTTTTGGTGTTGATGTTTTCGTGTTTTCTTCGGTGCAGAGGAAGATGGTGCTGCGGAGCTCCATGAGACTACGAGGCTTCGAGATCGAGGGAGTAAGAAGGAACGAGATCGAGATCGAGATAGGTTGAGCAGGAGCAAACGGCATAGAGGAGGAGAGAGATTGCTGCATGAGAGCAATCGGGAGGAAGAAGGCGAGGAGAGCACGGAAGAGAGCGTGGACGATGAAGAAGAAGAGGAGGAGTATGAAGATGCTGCTCAGTTTCACCAGAGGAAGAGCTTTTCGACGAAAGCAGTGAAACCGATCTTGCCGTGGAAAGTTCCTGATGAGATGACTGTTCCGAGAAAAGCTCGGTCAGGTAGGGAGAGCGAGAGAGAGAAGATTTCTAGTTGCGATTTTAGTGGAAAATGGTTTTTGTTTGGTTTCGTGATCGGATTTTCTTCAACTGTGTTTCCGCAGTGTCTACGAAAAGGTCACATGAATGTTGGATTTCAGGTGGCGGAAGCAACGGCAGAGAGCCGATTCCTCGCCAAGCTTCGACGTCGCCGGCAAGGCCAAGCGCCGTCGGCCCGGTGCCGGAAGCTCCAGTCGCGCCGCCCTCTTCTAATGCTTCAGCACGAAAGAAGATGGTTCGTCGTTTGGTTCTTTGATTGATTTTCTTTGTTGTTACTTTTGACGAGATTGGTTAATTTGAATTTTGAGGACTTTTCTCTTTGGCTTTGATGTTGCAGAAGCTGATCAGAACCAAGAGCAGGCCTCCGAAGGTCTCGAATAGTGCATCCATTCAGGAGAGCGAGATCGAGATTGAGATAGCCGAGGTCTTGTTTGGAATGACAAGGCAAGTCCAGAGCCCTTCAAAGCGGGAAAGCGCGTCCTCGCAGAAGTTCAAGTCGAGGGATTCAATCGGATCTAGCATTGATGCAAAATCAGGAGAATCATCTTCAATTGCAATCTCGCAGACGGCAATAGATCAGTCCTCTGTGTTGCAGCAGAACTCGAACCCGTCGGCTATTGGTGAGTGCTTCAAAGTAATTGGGATTTTAATGCGAATTTGATTTGATATATATATATATATATATATATTTTTTTTTTTTTTTTTTTTTTCTGGAGCTGATGAAGATGTGTTCAATCTGCAGCTCCGATGAGAAAGAGGCCCCGACCCCACAAATCGGAAGAGGAGATCCCTACAAGTGCAAGTTTCAGTGCTCTTGATGCCTCTTATGCAGCTAAGATTGAGGCTGACCAGTCGGCAAAAGTTGGAATTTCCTCGCCTAAATCGGACGCACACATGTTTGCTGCTGTTGAAAATGGTTGTGGGTCGGTCTCGGTGGATTTGGGAAGCTCGCTACCTCCTGAGATGCCACAGGACTCTGTTAAGACAGAGAGCACATTAGTTGCAGAGTCTGACGATCCGGATGGTCAGGTTGGGATTGATACCAGGGACAAGACTGTCTTACCCGCAGAGGAAACTCCTTGTGCCAAGGTAGAAGATCCTGATCTGGAGGATACAAAGACCACCAAAATGTGAGCATCAATTTGCTTTGAATTTTTTTCCGTTTCTCTATGCAGTTGTGTGTATCTGGGATTTCTGAGATTTTTGTTCTGGAACAAAATTTGCAGGGAGGTACCTACTATCGCGTCGGTTGACTACCCACAGGAGGAGAAGTTCAAGATCGATTTGATGGTATTAATTCTTTCTTTGATCTATAGATGTATATTCTTGTATAGTAATTTGGATGAGTAATCCGGTTCTAATAGAATACATTTACGACTCTTTGCAGGCTCCCCCTTCAGGAAAATCTTCCCCATTAATGGATGAGATGCCTGATTTGGAGAAACCATTGGCTTTGGTTGCTGAACCGGTGAGTGACCCATCTACTACACTGACTTGCCTCTGTGTGGGTGATCTGCTTTTGTACTCATTTTGATAATTTCAGGTGCCGAAGGAAGAGATTATGAAAGCTGAAGAAAAGGAGGAGCAAATTGTGGAGGAAGGAGAGGTTGGTTTGACGGAGAAGACAGGGACAATTGCTAAAGAGCTGAAATCTGAGAAGCAGATGATTGATGAGAGGATTCCTGACCTCAAACTCGAGGTGGAGAAGCAAGTTAAAAAGCAGCCAACAAAAGGGACAATAAATGAACCCAAGGCAGAGAAACCTGGTAATTTAACTTGATGCTCTGTCTCCTAATGCCAAACGTGTACATTGGTTGATGGAATTAAAAGTTAGAGCTGATGGGTCTCATCTGTTTTCTTATGTTTCAGTGCAAGCTGCTTCTTTGCCCCTGCAGATGACGGTTGCGAGCTGGTCGGGTCGTCTTCCATTTGGGTGGGAATCACTTTAGATTTTCTCTCCTGTTTAGTTGTTTGTAACCTGCCTAAAATCTCCTTTTAATTAATTGAGTCATGAAATATCGAAAAGTAACTCCATCCTCATCCGCAGGCATATGGGTCCAATTCCACCACATCTACCTGCAGTTGTTTCCAGGGATGGATCTTCGACAATTGTACAGGTACTTATTTACCTTCATTATTATTAACTTTGAGAAGCATATTCTGGTTGGGTTCTTAATCTTGCGGCCGCCCAATTTCCTCTTGCAGCCCCAGCCAAAACGGTGTGCTACTCATTGCCACATTGCACAGTACATCAATTATCACAGGCAATTTGCACGGCCGAATCCATTCTGGCCTGGTACAGCTGGTTCTGCATCACTGTTTGGAACCAAGCCAGAAAACCTCATTGTTGTCCCACCCACTGAATCAGTAACGAGTGGCAACCCATTGCAAGGAAGTTCCTGTGGGAAGGATTTAAGCTTCATGCAGGAGAAGGGCCCTGGTGCCATTGTGGGTCACACTATGAAGGATAAAAGTTCGTCGGCAATATTCACGGACATTAATCAGAGGAAACGACTCATCCTACAGCAGGCGCCCCAGCCAGCCTCTACAAATAATATACCGGTAAAGGTTTTTAAACCTTAGGGCCTGTTTGTTTGCATTACATAGGATTGTTTGTTTGTATTAAAGTACATAGGATTTGAATACATATGATTCGTACCATTAATAGTTAAAAATTAACATCAAAGGTTAATATTAAAAAATGAGGATCAAATAATCTTTCTTTCCAGAAAGGAAGATAGGAAATGAAATACTAGGGTGATTGCTGGTATATTCATTTCCCATCTTCTTTTTATTCTATTTCCATAAGAGAAAAGGTTATTTGATACTCATTTTTAAAAATTCACATATGATCTTCATTTTTAACCACTTATGGTATGAAATCTATCTATGTTATAATGCAAACAAACTGGCCCTTAATTTTCTATTTCTTGATTTGCAGAAAGGATGATTTATATTATCCTTTTCTTCTCTTTGCAGGCCCCTGCTTTCCTTTACCCTCTTAATCAGCAACAGCCAACACCAGTGACTCAATCCAGAGCTGTGGAATCTGTCACAAACACTGGCAATGCTGCCTCCTCTTCAAGTTCTGCTGATTCGATTGTAGGATCTGCTGCCAGCTCAGTGTCGACATCTGCCACGACTGTAAGCTTCAACTATGCAAATGTGCCCACCAATGAAGCTCAGTACTTTGCAATGTTACAGAGCAATGGCTACCCGTTTCCCCTACCCGCCCATATTGGGGCACCTCCACTGTACAAAGGAACTCACCACCCTGTGGTGCCATTCTTCAGTGGACCTTTTTACTCTCCTCAGATGCTACATTCCTCACAGCTTCAGCACCTGCAACAAACTCAGTCCCATTCCACTGCAGTTCAACCAGGTAAACACAACACAAGCAAATCCAGTGGCTCATCACAGAAGCATCAGCAACAACAGCAACTCCAAGGATGCATTGGCAATACTGGGGGTGGAACCTCACATGGCTTCCCAAATCTGAAGCAATGCCAGCAGGTGCAGCAAAATTACTTGCCGCCCCCTCACTCCCGGCAGCTTGAGAGTGAAATAGGAAATGCTCATAGACCTTCTACTGCCGATAGCAGGGTTTCACATGCTCAGAAGAGTGTCTTCAGTCATAATTTCACAATGCCCATCCCTCCTCATAACTTCACCATTATGAACCCTGCTGCATTGGGTGGTGGGAATCAAGGCGAGAAGCAGCAGCAACAGCAGAGTTTAAAAGGTGGAATGGAGCTCAACCAATCTCAAGCATTTGCCTTGTCCTTTCCAACCTTAAATGGTGCTGCTGCCAGCGCTGCCACACCAGCATCAGGCCTTGACTTCTCATCCATGGCACAAAATCATGTGGTCTTCCAGAGCCTCCCTGAATCAGCCAGGCGTTGGTATCAGATTACTCCTTCTGCAGCCTCTTCTCAGACCGCAAATGAGAAGAACTATCTGATAAAAGAGGAAAAAAAATCTTTTAGTGACTCGATTATCTCAAGTGCCTCTCATGAAGATGAAAGGAAGATGGTAAGGAAGGCTGCAACATCCACCTCAAAATCTCTTACATTTTCTAGGCCAGAGAATGATGCTTCAGTTTCTACAATTCTGGGAAACAGCATGGTTGACAGTTCCTCTCGGACTTTGAATGACATTTCAGCTTCAGGTAATAGCAGCCGACCTCCTTCTCGTTCTGGTGCCACGCTCCCTTCTACAACTACTGTCACTTCCAATTCTCAGCACCACCACCAAGAACAACACCCGATTCAGTTGCAGCAACAGTTGCAACAACAACTGGCAGGTCGCATGAAATCAGGCTCAAATAGTGCAAATGTCTATTCGGATCAAATTACTTCTGCAATGGCCAAGTTTCCAAATGCAGTCTCTTTTCTCCCTCAAGCATTTGCACAGGGCAGCAGCCCCCCTCAGTCTGCTCAGTGGAAGACCTCTGCAAAAGCGGGGACAACACCCATCCCTTCTTCCCAGGCTTCAACGCAATCTGCCAAGAGCTTCTTCCCTCAGCAGCAGAACAGGAACCAACTGTGTGTTCCAGCTGCTGGGCAGACACAAATATCTTTTGGGGTGAACGCTAAATTGTCAACCACTGGACAACAGTTTCCTTCCAACAACCTATTTCCATCATCTACTGGTGGTTTTGTTGGATCCCCCCCTCCTTCGATGTCTAAGAGTGCTGGCAGCAGCCCGAACACGACAACATGCAGCAAGACGGGGCCAAATACCATTGCTATGTCATCACAACCTACCAAAAACACGCCCTCGAGTTCCTGCTGTAAGTCCTCGCCTATCAATATTGGACATGTGCCATCCATCCTCGGAAATTCCAGTGTTAATTCTCCCCGGAGTTCCTCTGTGAAACCACAACAGCAACTGCTGCAAAATCAGCATCAACAACAGCAGCAGCACCCATCACAGAAGCACTTTCAACAGTCTCAGCCCATCTTCTCCAATTTTTACGTGCAAACTCAACCCTCCCAAGCTACTACCACCAGCACCACTTCTGGATACTATCAAAAGCGGCAATCTGAACAGCAGCAACTACAGCACCAGCAGCAGCAGAATTTGTCTGCAGTATCATCCACTGGAATGTTTTCTCTCTGTCCCCCACCTGTAAAGTTTTCTGGTCCGGCTACTTCAGAACCCATGAAGGCAACTGCAGCTGCGGCAGCCAATAATCCGAAAGGGCTACCACCCCAAGGATTTCTCCATGCTCCCCAATTTTCCAACCAATCTGCTGGCAACCTGCATCTGCTCATGTCAGCTACCATCCCTTACATTCATTCTGTGCCAGTGGGGCTTGTGCAATCTGCTGAGCAGAAACCTGCTGCAGGTAACTAATTTCAGTGTTTTATTTATTAAACCATGTCAATGCAGCAGGTGTAGTGGTTTGAGACCACTTCAAATGCTAGCAAGGAACTCTCCCTTGGCTCTACTTTTGACTAATTCCACAATCAACCAGTCATATCGACCCAGTGTATATACCACAGTAGGAAAGTCCATACAAGAGGCACATTGAAGTTTTTTTTCTTGAGGAGGCACTGCTATCCAGTATAAACAATGGGATGTACTGGTTGAAACTCTCTGGATTATCACATGGTGAGGCACAAAGGGGGAACCTTCTTGTCATTGTTGGGATACTGTTTGATATTTGCAAGCATCTATCATAGGAATTTGCGCCGTGGGAAATCCAAACTCCCAAAGGAACCATGTATGATGTGGAGATTTTCAAAATGCAAGTGGAATTTGCTACTGTGAAATGGGGTTGAAATCTTTTAAAATTCTCTAATTCTGGAAAATCTGAAAGCTCCAGGGGGGTGTGGGGTTGAGCTTTTGTGGAATTCCAGAAAGGAATCATCAGAAGAAAATTGGGATTTTAGAGGGATGGAATTCCAGAAAGGAATCATCAGAAGAAAATTGGTATTTTAGAGGGATTCTCCCAGCCACAGCCCCCTGAGTTATTACAATCAAACAGTCAGCAGTTTAGCATTCGGCTACTGTTAAGAATGAAGAGAGAGAGGCTTCAAATATGCAAAAGGTCTGTAGGCGGTGGATTAGTGAAGATTCCCTTATGGGCAAAGGTCAATTGTTCACTACTCCACTGACACCTGACTGAATTGGTAGTTGGAGCATCTACTTAAGTGAGAGAGCTGGCTCTCCTCTGGCCATTCTAATTCTAGCAAATGGATTCAGGAGGGGGAAAAGAAAAAACACCTCAAATCAATATATAATAGGATTCTCATTTATAGGAACAGTTTCTTGGTCAGGAAATGACAATTTGCATCCCTCGTGGCAGCCTGAGAGAGGATGACTTGGAGAAGTATCTTTTGGGTCCAATGCCCACATGGAAGGTTTTGAGGCTGTTCTGCCTGCTAACATGCGCCGTGGGAGTAATAGCTGCATCAGGCTTTAGTTGCACGGGTGGCAGCAGTTTTGGAAGTGGGAACTCTTTAACCCATATATACCGTGTTTGGGTTGGAGTGGTACATACAAAAGAGCAAGGCCGAAGTTTTTGTTCCAGTTCATCTCTCCGGAGGGAGCATTTTTATTCATGGGTTTTTTGATTGGAGGATGTATGGAAAAAGAAGGGTAAGTTAGAAAGTGGTCGGCCATGTTATTGAAAAACAAAAAGAGAAGAAAGATGAGGTTTTATCTGTCAAAAAAGGCTTTAAGGCAGGGGAAAAGGTGCAGGAAGAAAACTGTATGTATGCATGTATGTGACTGGAAGTGGGACAGCCCACTCTAACCCTCTTTTTTTTCTCTCTCTCTCTTTTTTGTTTTTCATTCTTTAAATATTTTTGTGGATCTGACGATAATAGGAGAGAGGGGAGTTAGTAAGATTCCAAAAAGGATGCAGAAGTGCTGCCAGTGAAGGTGGTCAGGAGGGATGGGATTATGGGAATGCCCCTACCATGTCCTTTTTTTTTTTTCTTTTTCTCTCCATGTGAACTTAAAGAAAGAGATTATCTAGTAAATTGTTGGTTTATTATAATTGGTAATGATGGGTTTTTTTTTTTTTTTTTTTTTTTTTGAGGGAAATGGGTTATATCTTTGAACGATTATAGTATGAAAACGAAGAGGTTTATGGCCGTTGGAAAGAAGAGGGGTATGTATGTTGTTGGAATAATCTCATCTGAGCACCTGTATGCACAAAATACCTTGTGGGCCTCACTTGGGTAATCTATACGAGCCGATCATAAAACAGGACCCTTGATATATAGTCAGTCACCAATCCTGCATTTATCTAAATGGACACCAATCCTACATTTATCTAAATGGATGGACCAACTGTGTACTTATTTTGCGTGGTAAAAAACTTATAGTTGGTTGTTGGTTTGGGGGATATCTTTGGATCCCTGCAGTCCCATCCCCAGGCGAGCCCCACAGGAAAGGTGAACTGGGGGGCCGTTGTTGCTATTTGTCAATTCTCAATTATGTGACGCCGGGATTCTCTTGTTGGTACTTACGCGCAGCACAGCAGGTATCCGTAATTCCGTATATCCTTCCAGGGCTCTATATATAGATACTATATTGTCAATCAACTGCCAAGAAGCAGTGGTTTTAAACACAGACTGTCAGGAAATGGATACACGGCCATCATGTCATCAAATGGTACTTTCTACAAGTTCCACGGGCACTAACTACTTACCTTACTTAAATTTTATATATATATTGTCGGCATGAAAATATCCTCGTATTATAACACACATGAGAATCATTTTGTGGGGCCAACCTAGACGTAGATGCGTGCCAATCACGAAAATTAATATTTATGCATTAAATTTGTATTTTCCAGAAATAATGTAATTAGACAATTATAGGTATAAGAGTTGAAGTTGATGAATGGTGTAAACATATAAAAGAAAAGAGTAAAGTTAATTATAGTTAGATGAGATTGGAGTCAAAGTGAATGCTAGTTCATTATTACGGTCAAAGTGAATGCTTGTTCATTATTATGGTGGATATGAGGAAGGTAGAACTTGTGTGGACAGTAAAAGTTGATTTTGTAGTTGTATCATGTGTGGAACTCAAGCCAGTAACGAATTCCTAGGTTTAGTACATGTCTGAATGGACTGAATCGTTGAATCGAATGTTGAATATTTTTTTAATATAAAGCCATTAACTTTGTGGGCCATGGATGAACGATTTAGGGGCATGAGTTTGGAGTCAAACTTGATATTTGGAGTCATCTCACATAGATCTTTCCATCTCCCATTTCCATCTTAAAATGGTGCCCACAATTGGGCTTCGTAAAAAAGTTCTTATATAATATGTGAGAACTAGTTATCACCTAAACTTTATTCATGTATAATTATGGTTTTCATATAAATATTTTTAGGAAGAGCTATTATTAAGTAAAAAATAGGAAGGATTTAGGATTACTTATGGAGAAAGTAATATTAGACTATTGATTGGGGAGGGTCACACTTGTTATAAATACAATGAACTAGGTCGTCATATGGTCAAGGAAAAACTAATGGAGGAGAAAATTAAGAAAATTGTCTGCGGTACAAATTTGACTTTTGGGGCAGAAAAAGGTTCATTAGTCGTCCAGGTCATTTAATTCTCATCCGATCCAACAAAACAACCTTATGACATTATAGCGACATCTACCGCCCAATCCCATACATCTGATAGGGACCAATGTGAATGATTAAATTCACATTTTAGCAGGAAAAAATTAACCAAAAGTCTACATGTCCCAGGACTGGCCCGACTCCATAGGAGGAGGGCATTTTGGTCCCGGGACATGAGTCCAGGGACAAATAGTATTACTCAAAAAATAAAATTATACCAACACACAGAGAAGTATCATCGATGCATACAGGTCTTTTCACGCTGCCATATGGGGCCTTTAAGTCTTATTCGAATGTTCTATATATATATAAAAAAAGGAGAGTCTTAGAACCAATAATTGAACCCATGGATTAGTCCAAGAGTAAAACTTACAACACCAACCTCAAATAAAATAAACAGAAAGCTTCGATGACGATGATGGTGATAAATAAACTACATAATAGTAATAAAAAAATGGATGCGTGAATGACTGCACTTCAAATTCGGCATACCCCCATTTGAAAAGGTCCTGCCAATTTGAAGGAGTGAATGACAGGTTGCATTAGCACCAAATTCTTCAAATAGAATGGCATTGAAAATATAGATTAAAAACGGATGTCGTAGAGACAACCAAGTGAAGAAGAACCTGCTAGGCACCTTGACTTTGTTAGTAAAAACAGAAGCATAATAAGATAACGAGGACTGAAGTGAGAATAGTAAAATAGGATATACTTATTGTAAAGTCAGTCAGTCAGTCAGTCAGAGATCATTACATTAGTTATTGGAAGAGCCTACTCTAGTTCCTCTTCTTCTTCTTCTTCTTTTTATAATTTAAGCACCCTCTCCATCTCATACCACCGTCTTTTCTACTTAAATTAACACATGAAAGGTTGCCATTCCACTCATTACCTTATCCTTGAACCTCACGAACCAATCCCAGCTACTGCTTCAATAGATTATTCGCTGGGCACATACACTATATAATAATATATAGGGTCCATATGGCAGTCAGTCCTTATGGACCTCTCTTATTTTGGTTTTATCATGTAAATGGGCACACACAGCATCATTTGTTTTATTTTAGTTTTTAAAACAGTAGTTCAGAACTTGCCAAAGGAGGTAAAAAAAAAGAAAATCTTGGCAGGTCCTATTAATAGCTTGAATGAGTGGACCACTTCCATATTTCTTTCAAAATTTTTTGGTGTTAATGCATACACTTGATGTATGGACTGGCCTCAACTTCCGGCCAGGGCATGTACACAGTGTGACCAATCTTATTAATGGCTGGAGCATGTGTTCACGCATGTTCCGGTACATGTCCACTGACAAATACTGCGGACCAATGGACCTCAATGGGCCCATTGGATGGTTAAACAGCACTAGTACAGCTAAGAAATTAAATGACTGCACCATTAAAGAAAAATACAAGTAAAAGATATATATATATATATAGAAAAAATGTCCAACATGTCCCACTTTACATTAATATTAATAGAAGTTGGATCTTGCGGGACTTAACCTCTTGCATGGAAAGTGGTCATTTGGACTTGTACAATTGCAAGTGGCAAGAGGAAAGTGGTCAGTTGTGTTTTTCATTTTTTAGGTTTCCGGACCTGAGAAAACAAATTGGAAATCCCACCAGTTTCAACATTATTTAGCAGTTGCACATGCCTAATCTACTAAAATTCTTCTTTATGTCTAGAACCTACTTCTCATTAAACTGGTACACCCAAATGGATCTGCAGAGTCCAAGTCACCTCTTATAGATTACCAAATCCCACATACAACCACCGCTATTGGACGGTCAAGGTAAATTTAAGGCAACAGGCCAGAAAGACTAGAATCAGATCAGTTGTTATTTTCTTTCATTCACTTTTTTAATTGATACATCCATGACTTGGCCTATTCGTTTGACCAATTTGGATCAATCAACATATTTCGCAATCATACGAGTTTTATACTTAGTAGCATTATTAAAAAGGTAGCCTTTTCAAATGTGATCCAACCGCTTTAGTTTACATACATTGAATGTATACGGTACAGGATCATAATATTTGTTTTTTTTTTTTTTATTAGTTATTCCACGGCTTTAAATATAAGAATCCTTTAAAAAAATAAAGGTTAGTTCGAGTCTCATAATAAAATATATATCTAGTTTATTGTAAGTGATATACGAAAGAAATAGTTTATTAGTCGTCATGGTTCTCTAAACAATTAATGATATTCTTCATTTCTTTGGTGGGCCCCAATGCTTCCTGAGCTAGTAAATCCTTTAGCTGGAATGGGTTTTTGTTTTCAAAGTACACAGAGATTGCACTTGGGCCCTTATGGATGCACGGGAAAGCACAAGAAAATAATATTTTATAAAATATAATCTTTCATTTTTTAAAAAAAGTACCCCAAGAAAAATTTAAAAAATTATTTTCTTTCAAAAAGCTCAATATTTTCTTTTACAACTCCCACCTATAGAAAATATTTTATAAGATAAGAATCTTTCAAAATGACAATTAGAAAGTGGTAGAGTAAAGTAAAGACTTTAGTTCACCAAATCCATCATGGTGTGCTTGTTTACATATATGGTAAAGTAAACTAAAAGTAAATGTCATTGCACGGTAAAGTTGGGTTAAAGTAAAGGTGGAATAAAATATTCGGTAAAGTGGGAATGAATGGTAAAATAGTTTCTTTTTATTTGACTTTACTTTATCACATTTTATCATAGTTTTATATTGTAAATAAAAAGTGACTTATTTACAGGTGTAGTAAAGTAAAATAAAGATTGATGCCATATCACAGTAAATGTGAGGTAAAGTAAGATGAGATGAAATATGTGGTAAAGTAAAGTGGGAGTGAGATTTGTAAAGTAGTAGTTTTTTTTGTATTAACTTGATTTTACTATACTTTACCATAGTTTTATTTTATAAAAGAAAAATAACTTAAGGTAAAAACATGGCAGTTGAACTTTATTTTACCACTACTTTTTTTATCCAGATCTGTTAAATTACATATAAATTAAAATGTTTAATAAAAAATTATTCTAATAATATAATCTACTTTAATCATAGCACATTCCAAACAACTCAATATCAAATATGTAAAATTCTTTAAAAATCACCAAACAGCAAAAATATTGTAATATTATAATATTACATTATTCTATTCTTGTCACGTCCCACCTCATACCTATGCATGATATTGTCCGCTTTGGCCCACGAGCCTCACGGTTTTGCTTCGGACCCATCAGAAGCAAAACCGTGAGGCCCGTGGGCCAAAGCGGACAATATCATGCATGGGTATGAGGTGAGACGTGAGAAATGGTATCAGAGCCGACTCTCGACTAATTCGAGTGTAGGTCCCCTGCCGTGGTCTGGTGCAAGTGGGCAAGTCTTCATGTGAGCGGGCCAAGAGGGCTTGCAGGCTATAGAGACTGACAGGCTACTGCACAGGGACGTGCAATCTTAAGGGGGTGGATTGTGACGTCCCGGAGTCCCACATCGACTATAGAGAGAAAAGTGAATGGGGTTACATGTAGATTTTACACCCTTACCTTGCATGAGGCCTTTTATGGGTTGAGGCCCATCAAAAGTAAAACCGTGAGGCCCGTGAGCCAAAACGGACAATATCATGCATGAGTATGAAGTGGGATGTGACAATTCTATACTATCTTATTCTTGTAATATTTAAATCTGTAAATATTTTATTCTATAAACATCCAAACCGGCATTAAGAGCCACTGAGGTGATGACATCCTGTTCTTAAGATAAAATATTCCTTCTTGTCAGCATCTGTATGTACTTAATGTAATAATATGTTATGATATAAATTACATCTATCCAATTTCGCAATTGCAAAAAATGGTAAAATTATCCTATTCTGCATTTTACAACAATTGGAGATATACAATAAATAGTCAGAATAAAACAGTAGAACAAACAAGAATGAATAAGATGTTACATGGTCACTGTATGGCAATCGGCCTTGTATTGTTCCAAAGCCATTGGAGTGCAGAGCCAGCCAGCAAAGGAGAAACCTGCAAATGTTTCAACAGCTCAAATCCACGAAGTTGTAAAGGATAATAGAAAATGTATGACGTTTCAGAAAACATGGCACACCCCAGCAAGCATAACCACAATCTCATCCCGAACAGAGTCTTAGGTAGGAGAGTGATAACTAGACAACTGCGGGCATATACAGGCCTACGGAAACTTAATGACTTCTTGTCTTGTGAACCATCAGCATTGGATGTCGAAGGTTCAGAAGGGATTCTTCCACATTTTGAAGCACCATAGCACTTGAGAATCAATACAGGAAAAAGCACGCACACTAAAGACAGCAACGAACTCTAGACCTAGTAAGTGGGAGCCACTAATTTTATTTCTTTTGGGCAGAACAAGTCATTGATTTGACAGTTTAGGTAATCCAACATTAACAACTTTTGGTCAGAGGCAAATGAAAGGTATAATCCACAGCTATCGCTGTCATGTACAATGGATGTGGTACTGATGCCAAAAAGGTAAAAGCGTCACAATTTCATGTTCTTGGTGACAGAAAATATCATTTCGACATTCAATATTCATGTAAATGCAATAATCTCATGTCAATGCAGTAATCTATTGAGGTGGGCAGCCTGGATTTGGTCCCTCTCCAGTCTGCTTAAGACAGGATTCAGGACTGGGCCAGGCTGTGACTGGTTTAAAATCTTTAGCAGGCAGCTGGGTGAGCCTTGGGGAATCCTTGGCTAACCAGCTGGGCAATGGTATGGCTCATCCAGGATACCCAGTTGCTATCCTACGTGCAGGGATATCCAGGGTTAGACCTAAGTGTTACCACACGTGTGCGGTCGCACCTGCTTAATTCTAAAACCACCTTACATAAGAAATTAAAATATCCGATTTTATTATTTAACTTCTTCACTTGACCATATACCGCAGCACCCAAATGAAAATCATGGGTCCGCCATTGGGGATATCAAATATATTTGTATTCTGTGTAGGTCGAATAGAATTCCAGTATTGTGATTACTGTTGATATAAATTGTTACGCCATTTACTACCAACTTGAGCTTTTGGTGTTTTCGGTTATTAACATGGTATTATACAGCCAGAGGTCATGAGTTCGAAAACCCTCGGAAGCATGTTACCTCCATCTGTCTGTCTGGTCTATTCTGATCCGTCTGTTTGTTCTATTCCGAATTCGAACAGGAAGCCATTCGAAGGGGGGTGTTGATATAAATTGTTATGTCATTCCCTAATAGCTCGAGCTTTTGGTGCTTTTGGTGTTTCCGGTTATTAACAAATTACATTAAGTGAAAATTTCCTTGACGATCTTCTGGTTTTATGAATATGCAAATTAGTAGAAAGGATCTACAAGAAAATTGATCAGAGAATGAATATTTCAAGATGTGGTAAGCCTACTGACCTTTTCCCAAACTTGTGAATGGTAGTCATTGAGCCAATTAATCTCCGAAGAAGACAACAAAGATACATTAACTAGTTTACTCTGCACAGAGAAACCAGTAAGGAAATATGAAAGAACAGATTATATATTTTGAATAGTAACACACATGACCAGAACCCACAACCTTGTGGTTGCAAAGTCTAGGAGTCATCACGTACAGACTCCAATACTGGGGGGTCTAAAGGCATCTTGCAAAGGAAAAATCAGTGTTGGCTTTCATTAGGGGTGTGGCTTCCTAGGACCTCTTTCCTCAGAAAAATATGACTCGCTCTCCCTTACAAATTACATAAAAATCATACCTTAAACAACTAACGCTTTTGCAGTCCTACTTAACAACTTGGAATAATAAGTGACCCAAAATAGAGAGATCTTCAACTAGTCTGAGACACTAAAAACTTGTTGCTACACTATATCCCAACAGAAAAAGGGTGATAACTACATACTACTAACTCCGCCAGTTTTTACTGCTGGTCTCAAGCCCGGGAAAAGGAGGAGTGTCACGTTAGGTAGGTTGACAGCCATCATAAAATTTTGTCACAACCCAAACATGATTTTTGAGATAAAATGATGATGAACTTCTTCAGCACCAGTCAAATTTGCATCATCTTGACTCCTGAGTCATTCATAGTTGGATGGGTGATCACATAACCAGCACCATTAGTTTAAATTGCAAAAACATTGCACTCGTTGAACCATTGAACTTTGACGTCTTAAAATAAATGGTTGAAAAATCCTTTAAACAGAGTGATATTCGGCCCACATGCCCAAGCTATACACAAACCCTCCTATCCCTCTAATTCTGCAATTGGCATGCAACGCAGAGAAAGGGAATGTCAACAATGATAATTTCATTTTTTTCTCAGTAAAATTTCATTACTATAGACGTGTTCTACAGAAGAAAATTAATACTTTCAATTAAACCTTAATATAAAATATGAAATTTCATGTTACAAATAGGATTTCCACATCTGCACCCATGTCCTGAAAGTCCAAAACTGTAGATGCATAATCCCGTATCTGTATCCATATAACCATTTAGGCACCATAGATTCATCATCATTGAAGCCTTGTCTCAACTACGTTGGTGTTAGCTACAAGATTGGTTTATGAGAAAAGTTTTACGCTAGCTATCAACCTACCTAATGCAATTGTCCTCTATCCGGGATTGGGACCAGCAGTCAAAACTGTGAAGTTTTAGGCATCACAGATTTTATATATATATATATATATATATTTCTTTAGCTTCTTACATTTTTCCAAAACATAGCTCTGAAATGGAGTACCAAAATAGCAAATGGGCCGAAGTTTCATTTTGTTGGACAACTTGTGAAGGTCCAAACCAAAACTACCAACTACAGTCATGAGTCACGCCACAGTATCAACTCAGAAGGTCATAAAAGAACCACCCCCATCCCTAGGCACGCTAATTGCTACCTAATTTTGGAACGGCCAGATTACCTATAAAGGTCCCATTTGTGTTCAACTTTCTAGTTCCTCCTTATATCTGCTAAAACAAAATTGGGAAATCTTGTCCTATGATAGCTTATTTGACAAATGATTTCTCACTACACAAACATATTGCCTTCCAAGGGTGGAAAAAAAAAAGGAACATAAGAACGTTCAGCATACCTGAATGGGGACAAATGTGAGCTTCTCAAACCCAAGATATCCAATTCCACCATAACAGTTCGGTGTGTTAACCTCTTTCACGCAAAGAAGATTCTGCCACAAGTTTACATCAAAACAATTTTCAACTTTAAACAAAAAGAAATCACAAGTTTGAGTTAGATAATGCCTCAAAATTTCTAGAGTTGAAAGGTGGGAAAGTAATTTAATAATTTGAAAAAAAAAAAAAGCTGGTTGGTAAAATGTCAATTCATAGGGGCGTAGTTGCGTGAATGGATTGGATTCCCCATAGGTGGCCCCTTACATGAAAAAAAAAAAAAGGGGACACTAGTGAAGGGTTGTTGTGGAGAATCTTCCTTATATATAGAAATATTTTACATGGATCTGTTCCATCAGGTCTACATGTGGATTAGAGGTAGACAAAAAATTAACTCAATCAAATCATCCTGGCCCTTAATTGAAAGAGCTTGAAGTTTCACCTTTAGAAAAAGGTTTTTCGTATTTTAAATCAAAGGATGAGCGTCACAATGGGGTTTATCATAGGTGGGTAGAATGTGTGAGGGCTTGGATTCATCATAGGTGAGCAAACATTAGAATTTTCTGTTTTAAAAAATAAGTAACCAGATCTCCCTTGAAATTTCTCTCATGTGTGTTGAGAGTCTTGTTCAAAAATGACCAAACCATTTTAAGGCATAGAACTGAATGGCTTGTGGGACCCACTTGGGCTAATAACAATCATGGATGGGTAGAATTTCTGAAAGGCCTCTCTGTTATCAACCAGTGTGCAAAATTTGGAAACCACTTGATAATGAGAGGTAGTGTTTTGATGTGCTCAAAGTGGTCAAAATCCCAGCCATAAGCTATACTAGTATGAGTGTCAAGGTCTGTGCTAATTCTCACAGGGATGGTGTTTGTGAGGGATTTTGATTAAACTGTATGGCTCAATAAGTAATTTCATTTACCGATCATATCTATTCATTTTACATGCCTTTGATTCAATAGTGTTGCTATGAGGGAATCAGATTGAATCTTCGAAGTTTAGACACAAGTAATCAACATTGGATCATCCCTATCCAACCATCCACCATGCTAGGTGGCATCAGTGGGTCCCCAAGGTAGTATGGTCTGCTATTACAGTTCCCACAGGTTGGACTTGATCATCTCTCATATATATTCTCCAGTTAATAATAAATATTACTTCAATAATTAAGTCATGTTGATGTCTCAGAACAAAGAGAAACAATAATCCATAACTTACTATGATAATCACAAATTCACAATGATCACATCTGGAAATAAGTTCTAAGAAAGAAGCAATGTGGTGGAGCGTAGGACACGTTTCCAGCTATGATGCCAGATACGGAAAAGGTACAGCAGAGACATGCCATTGATATGTCAGGGACACAAATTTTACTTATAAAAAGTTAAGTATATGACACAATATGCTGCTTATTTTGAAGTTTCTGGGTATCATAGGTGTCAAGAAATGGAAAAACCACCAAAGCAAAAGATATTGCATGCAGAACATAGATGTGCATTCATGGCCAACAAAGGGTGTAATAACACTGCACTATGTGCATTATATGCGCATATTGTACTCACTGGGGCCACAGGGGATTTACCCAGCTCCCCCTGGGCCCATAGGGATTAGTCCGGCCCAAAAGGCTGGGACACCCTTTGTTGTCAAAAAAAAGAAAAAGCCGCATATTGTACGCATATTAATAGAAAGTGAGCGGTACCTCAATCCGAATACCAAAGGAATAATCTTCATAGTATCCAGGTTCATTGCTCACAATCATGCCCTTTTGCAAAGCAGTCATATTTCCAAATCGAAAACTTATGCTTTGGGGGCCTTCATGAACATTTAGTGCTGCTCCTACACCGTGGCCAGTCCCTACAGAACAAAGAGGAAATCTGGACCATTATATGGATCTTAAACTACAGGAGACCGAAGGGGGAAAGGGAAAGAAAATTTACCATGTCGGTAATCAAGTCCAATGTTCCAAAGAGGAGATCGTGCTAAAACATCGAGCACGAAACCAGGAGTGTTTTCAGGGAATACTGCCTGATCGAGGGCTATATGACCCTGTAAAACCAGATTCTCAATCAGAAACATGGGAAAAATATTTTTGAAAAATTATATAGCTAAGTAGTGTAATGAAAACAATTATCTACAAACAAATAGAGGAAATTTGGTATTTTTAATTTTATTGGAATAGAGGAGATTTGGTATTTAATAATTTGACTTGTCAGGTTACAATGGCACTAGATTGACCGATGGACACGAAATTAAGAGGTTTGATGTCCTCGACATTCCTTTTACAACCGCAAGAGGGCACAAAAGTTTACTTGAAAATGACCCCTCAGCTTTTAAGAGGGCAATGACCTCACAAGATGCTTCTCTTTGGAAAGAGGCTATTAATGATGAAATGGAAGCCATTATGACCAACACCACCTGGAAATTGGTAGACTTACCACTATGGAGTAGGGACAAAACTCATAGAATGCAAGTGGACCTTTAAATGCACATTAAGATCTGATGGATCAATGGAAAAGGTCAAAACCCGATTAGTGGCTGAGGGGTTCAGCAAAAGGAAGGTATAGGGTACTTTGATACATATGCCCATGTTGCTAGATTATCCACTATTAGAGTTCTGATTGTTGTCGCCTCTATTTATAATTTGTTAGTACATCAAATGATGTTAAAACTATGTAAGAGCTGTCTAATTAATCTAAACATTCTCTCAAAACAAGATGCACACTATCCAAAAAGACATTCAGAGAGATTGGAAACCCCCACTTTTGGTTCCATGCATTTTTAACCACTAACTTGATTAAAAAGGTTTTTTTAACGCATTCTCCAAAACCACTGGTAATAAAATCTAGAAACTATTCGGACTCACAATAGAAAAAAGAAAAAGAAAAAAAAATCAACGGACCACGAAATAATAAAACGGACTATTCTTGACTGCCACAACTTGGTGAAAATACTAATCAATTATTATATGATGCAGAGCATTTCGTTGCAGAATAGAATGAAAGTGACAGCCACGTAGCACTCTGACCACTAAATAATAAAGTGAAGCATTATACAGAACCTGTAAAACTCTAGTGAAGCATTCTTTCTGCCGCGCCGTAGGTTCACCAAAATGTACTGTCCTCGTTATGTCAGTGGTTCCATCAACATATTGGGCACCACTGTCTAACAGAAAGAGTTTCTTGTCGTCCACATGACTACAACTCTCTGGTTCGGGTTTGTAGTGTATGATAGCTCCATTTGCACCATAAGCTGAAAAAACAATGTACATATCATAACTAAACCAGAATAAATTATCTACAGTGATGCGGATCTGCAGGATAAAAATAAATAAATAGAAGCAAGCAATTTAACACAAAGAAGTTATTTAACCAATCCTCGGCCTGTTACATGTGCATCCAAGGATTCTGTACAAGTAGGGGCTATCTTTCAGTGATCCATCAATCATCTAGTTGCCCATCATAGATAGCAATAGAATGACAATCTCTTCAATTGAATAACCTGGATATCCAACTGAATAACTTTGTGCAGTTAAAAAGGAGTAAAAGGAGACCAAGTATATCTCTTCTACAGTTCTACAACTTCTACCCACTATTAATAAATTAAAAAAAAAAAAAAAAAAGGCAACCAAGTATATCTCTTCTACCCACTATTAATAAAATAAAAAAAATCCCTTCCCTATATCAATTCCGCACTGTCTAATTGCCAGCCAGCTGTCACATGATAGAGACTATTTGGTGGCATGCTCTTTGCAGATATTTCAATTTGGTGGAACCTCATAGATTAACGGTCTGAGGATCACTGGAAGGTCTAACCTGTAAAATGTGTAGGCCTAAACAAACTGTTGAATCTAAGGGGCTGATCATTGTATATTTATAGGCTAAACTGAACAAACAGCTTTAAATTTTCTTTTGCATTACTTGTATGCCAAGTATTCCTAGCAACTTAAACTGGTATCATGACTCCACTGTTCTGTTTTCACTAGAAGGGGTACCGATGACTGTTAAATATGAGGAAAATATTATGTCTATCTGATTATCCATCAATACGGGTGCGAATAGGGTCGGTCCAAATGTGAATCCAAACCTGATTGATCCAACTCAACCTACACTTGGGGTTAGGTTGGGCCTTTCCATGTTTTGCTTGGGGCCTGATCCAAAACCAAATTTAAATTCAGGCTATGCTAGGGATGAGGCCTCGCGGCAACCCAAATACCATACCACCTTGGGTTAGGCCAAGGCCAAACCTGGCCCGACACAAATTGTGCCCATGTTGAGAAAATAGAATTCGAGTTGGGTCAAAACAGGTTCAGGTTGGGCTTGAGTTGGCCGATCTACAATTCCAGCCCTAACCATGATTTTAGTCAAGTGGTATAAAGCTGAATGTTGGATGGGAAAGAAACAAGATGAAGCTAATGTGCATGTTGTGTCATGTATAGGATACAGTGTACGTGCGTGATCATAAGATTGTGCTTATCTAGGGGCTGTTTTCTCATTTAAAAAAAAAACACAGGGTGTATTTTGCAAGAAGTAGAAGAACTCAATTAAAAAAGACTGAAAGGGCCTGGATGCATGGGCTTCTTTTATGGTCAACTAGGCCCAAACCCAACTGAGCCCAGTACCACCTGGGTTGCCCAGGGGTGTACGGCTGCTGGCAGGGCCCACCATCCATTCTGCAAGCCATGTGGGGACCACAATCATCCCTGTAAAATTGGTCTGGGAAGATCTTGTCTAAGAAATTTGCTAAAATTCTTTGATTTTTTCCAATTTACTGGTAGTCTCCCTCAATTAATATGATCTGAGTAGTCAATTAGTGATTATTGACAGAAATTAGGGATTCAATTGCCTGTACTTTGGGTTTTATGGACTTTATACTCTTGTCAACAGTCGACCGTGTAATTTCTTGCACAGTCAACATCTTTTGAATAACAGTGAGGTTATTTGCTTATTTTACAACTCTCTGCTGTTTTCTTTCATCTATTTCATATCGGTCTTTGTATTGAAGTTTCAGTCAAATAGGTTGGACCAACCCTATCCCTAACTTGCCGAAACCCAATCACAGTGTAACACTGTTACGCTGTTACTTGGCAGTCTTTTTAACAGTTGCTTACTGACATGGCAATCTGTGTGAATACGGTCAAGACATACCACTTATAGTATCAAAGCTTGTATCCATGAAACCATCCTGCTTTGCCCGGAATTCAAATAGTTTTTCAGCAACATCTACTTCAGTCGGTGCCACATTGTTATGGATTTGCTCTTCCAGCCAAGCCCAAAATTCTGCCAGAGCAGCTGCATCTCTGCAAAGAAGCATTTTAGTCAGAAACCATGTGTACCTGCTCATTCAGTTGGACTTTACAACTGTTAATTAAAATGTATGTAATACGATCCAACATGCAAGTACTTTATTTTTGACAGCACTATTGACCCACAATATATAAGAACTTGTAAAGTAATTACTTAATTCTCAGATATCATCAAGTGTAACCTTTACTGAAGGACAATTTTATATGAGAACAGTTAGACCTGATTTATTGTAAATATGGCTGAGATGAGGATGCTAAAACAACAAGAGTAAACTTAATGTAACTCCAATAAAAGAGAAAAATCAAGGAACATCATTTGAGATGTTTTGAGCATGTAAACGAAAAATCAAAAGCGTGTCACCCTGCCCTCGTTAAAGGGTTACAATTTCAATGAACTAGGAGAAAGGGGAGACCCAAGAAGACCTAAAATGAACTAGTGTTGAAAGACATGGTAAACTGTGGAATTACAAAGAATATGACTACATACAGGATTGACTGGAAAGCTAGAACCCACTGGAGCCAACCCAGATAAACAGGATAAGGCCTACAATGACAATGAACTTGATTCTCATATACAAATACAAATAAATACACGATACCTGATATTATGAGAAACTAGTTACCTCAAATGAGAATTCCTCATCCCTTCAATTTCAGCATGATTTTTCACTGCTTTTGCCAGAGTGACAGGGGAGGTCTTACACAATACAGCAGGCCCCTCGACCTGAACGTCAAGCCCTTCATGCGTCTGATTGTTGATAGATGTATCGCCGCCAGTTTTTTTATTGTTCTTGTTACCACTGCTTCCATGGTATCTATTACAAGCAGATTTGAAGGTGTTGACAATAGCAGCATTTAAACATGATGTATCCAGCCAAAGCCTTGCCTCTTGCGCTGCCAAACTGAAAAGATAATTACGCAACATGGTAAAAACTAATGAAACGCTTCCCTTCTAGATCATAACAAATGAAATAAGACGAGCCAAAACTGATTTAGGGCAATGCAAGGTACAAGAAATAATTTTCCTACTCAGCAGTGCTGTAAAATCAGACACTTCTAGAATTTCCAAAACTGGTCAGGAAAACTCTATTTGGAAAAGATTTGTAGGGAAAAAGTTGCTAAAGAAAGGTGAAATTCTTTTATTATTTTTATTTTCTTGAGCAAATGTCCCATAATTGTCTCAAGTCGGAAACAATTGCCTCTCAAACTGCTCCATAAACTAAACGTTATAGAAACGCAACCAAATGTTTACTTCTTTTTTTCTTCTTTTTTCAGTAGCTGCTTCCAGACAAATTATGAGTAACTTGACCACTAAATAAAGGTCATGCAGATTCATACATTAAAATAAATAAAAGAAGAAATTCATAGCAAGGAAGAGCTACCGACTACCAAGCAGTTAAAAATTAATTACAATAACATGTGCGATATTTAACTATTTATGACTCACTGTTTTATTCTAAGTAAATCAGAATGCGCAAATTCTTAAGGACACAAGGTGTAGGACGCAGGGAAGCTGGCAACCAAGCAGTCCAATTCGTTTCTACAGATAACTAATGATATTAAGAAAATGCAATTCACGGTTATTAATATATAAATGTTCAGCACATAAAAGTAAGAGTATTTACAAAAATAGGAATAAATTGAAAAAGAGCATGTAACACGGTGAAAAGAGAGTAGTGGCATTTCAGCCAAAAAATGGAAGAATGTAAAGAGCATATGGCTACTGTTAAAATACAAAAATGGAAGACAAATGCAATATTTTTCTTTATAGCAATGCTCATGTGTGCTGGATATCGAACAGCCTACAACATATCAAGAGGCCAACAACCACAAGAAGCCACCAAAATTTGCATTGCTATATCATTTTCCATCAAAATTTCGCATAGTCAGTACTCAGGATGTAACAAAAGGAACTAGTAGGAAGGTGGTCGCTGCAAATATATTTCAAATGGGCATTAGTGTCTGTGATGAATTAACTTAATACCCTATTTCTTGGGAATAAAGTGTCTCTTCATGATTAATAGTCAACGCCCTATTTTCTAGGGAAACAAAATTGCATTCACTTTCAGGAAGAAATGATCCTTACATGGCATTGCTATATCATTTTCCATCAAAATTTCTCGAAGTCAGTACTCAGGATGTAACAAAAGGAACTAGTAGGAAGGTGGTCACTGGTCACTGCAACCATATTTCAAATGGGTATGAGTAGTGTCTGTGATGAATTAACTTAATACCCTATTTCTTGGGAATAAAGTGTCTCTTCATGATTAATAGTCAATGCCCTATTTGCTTGGGAAACAAAATTGCATTCGCTTTAGGGAAAAAATGATTCTTACATGGATCCTTAGGATGTGTCCATGCGGACCTATGATACCTCATTCCCTGTTTTTCTTCTCTGATTGGGACCAGAGATCATCAAAATAATCAGATTGTTCATGCCATTAGTCCATAACAATGGAAACACAATCATGTAAGACTAATCTTGATTTAACCTTATCCGATGTAGTTAGCCTACACATGGGGACTACTGAAATGATTACATGGATGCTTTGGGCTTATATTACCATCCAGACACCAAATTGTCTAAATAAGTGGTGCATGTGTGCCATTAATGATGTGTGGCTGATTTACAATACTTAGTCAATGTAGAGCGAGCTCTTTCAGATAAGGCAGCACATCCTTTGTCAGCTAAAGCATCCAACCATTATATGATCAGAAGAACAGAGAGTATGCGTGTTAATCATCAAGGCTACCTAATCAATTCAAATTGAGAAATGATTGACATATTAAGTCATGCGACAGTGCCATATTCTAATATGCATCATCATCAAAGCCAATGCATTTCTTGGTCATCCAATAAAATCAGCCTACTGTGGGGCCACATTTTTCTCAAATGGTTGTAGTGTGTGTAGAGCTGTAGCAACCACCTGAGATATATTTGGTGTACTGGCCACTAACCTATCATTAGGCGGGGCACAGCAGGGCCATCAAATAATCAGTAATGATTATAAAATCATTTGCTTCATATCAATAAGAGGGAGGGTGGTTCTCTCTTTTATATTCGTGCCCATGTCAAGGTTTTTATATTCGTGCCCATGTCAAGGTCCATCATAGCAGCAGTCTGGATCACCAAACCATGGGCCCTTCTCTTCATGTGCATTCTCTCCTCAACCATACAGCATATTATACAAATTGACTCCATATGCAATGGTAACAAGCAACAACCGAACATCTAACATGTTGAAATGAATATATCATTTATAGGTGGAGAATTATAACATCACAATCACATAGTACCAAATTTCCAACTTAACAGACTGTATACTGTCAATCCAAGCCCAGGCCCATTTTGGGCCCAGTCTTCATATCTTATTGTAAACCATATTTTTAGGATCTAGATAAAGATACTACCATGTAATCAGGGCATTCAGCCCATTGAGATAAGAATAGTAGCATGTAATCAGGGATTCAGCCCCTTTATAATGAGAACAGTCGATCAAGACTAGAGATAGATTACAAACAAACATTCTTAGTGTTTAAATTCCATCTCTCCAAAATGTCATGGTATCAGAGCAGGGTCGATCATCTGTGATCTTCTCCTAAATCATCTTCCAACCATTGGAAGCCAGTCTATGATCATCTGGGATCATTCTCTTCAGCCTGATCATCTCTGATCCTCCCTGATCATCTCCAATCAGACGTGGCCCACTGGAGATCATCATATCAGAAACTGACGGAATCAGTCACCAAGCTCGCCTGTTATTCCTCTTCTTTATCACTATTTTTCCAGCAATTTTGTCTCATCAGAGGTAGGCCATCTAGCTTATTTTGTGATATTTCAGTTTTATCAAGAAGTTTTCATCACAGCCGTCAAAGATTGTGGATTTTGATCCGTTTCTAGTGGATCTTCTTCCAATAGTTGAGGACAATCCCTGTTTTCTCATCCCCAGCCTTTGATCAGATCTTTGATCACCCACTGGGGCTCAAGTGGGCATCTTTCCACTAACGTCCAAGGACGTGTTGCTGTGTTCATTCCCAAATTACTGTTGTGCTGCTGTGTTTCTACAATCTGCTTTCTACTATTTGCTGTGCTGCTGTCAATACTAGTATTTGCAAACTTCTAAGTGTTCTGAGAGGAATCACCCTCTCCCAGAGTAATCATCCACTTGCTGATCATAGCAGTTCAACAGTGGCCCACTTGTGATCATCCAGACACAACTGGAAATCTCAATAGACTTGGTCGCCCACTGAAGGAGGGATTTTTGGTGATTTTTTTACAATTTTTCACTAATCAGAGGTAGGCCATTTGCTCAATCTTGTGATCTTCCCATTTCTGGCAGAAGATTTCATCTCCACCGTCCAAAGGTTTGGATCCTTGGACTTTTGACACCAGATTTCATCTCAAGGAAGACAATTACAACTGGCAATCAGACCTTCCACCTGATCTGCATTCCAATCCCTCTGTGGGCCCCTCGTGTTCCATCCAGACACAAACCAGGGGTTGCCTGGGCTATTTTTATTCCCTGTCAACCTCTGGTTCATATCTGCTGTGTGCTGTTAGCTGTTATTTTCATTCTCTTTGCTGCTGTCTGCTGCTGGGTTACTGTTACTGTTGTTGTTGCTCTCTGCTGCTTGCTTCTTGCTAGTCCTTCGTCATGGAAAAACATGAGTTAGCCCTGGTTCGCTTTGATGGAACAAATTATCCCTCGTGGGCCTTCCAATTTCAAATTTACTTGGAAGGAAAAGAACTATGGACTCACATTGATGGATCTGAACCTCAACCTGTGGAGGATGTTAAGAAAATTTTAGCTTGGAAGACAAAAGATGCTAAAATCAAGACTTGGTTGCTGGGCTCTGTTGAGCCACATTTTCTTCTCAACCTCAAACCCTGCAAAAATGCCCGTGAAATGTGGGACTATCTTAAGAAAATTTATAAACAGGGCAATGTTACTCGCCAGTTTCAATTGGAACCTAAAATCTCTCAATTCACTCAAGGCACCCAGTCTATTCAGGAGTATTACAATGGCTTCCGCAGACTGTGGTCCGAATATGATGAGATTAAGTTTTCCTCGATATCTGCAGCACTTCTTTCGGAATTACTTCCATTACAGCAAAGTAGTCATCGGGATCAGCTTCTCATGAAACTTCGTCTGGAGTTTGAAACATTCAGATCGAACTTGATGAGCAGGGCTCCTCTTCCCAGCTTGGATGTCTGTCTTCAGGAACTTCTGCGGGAAGAACAGCGTCCAACAGAAATCTGCTGAGGCTCCATTTGCCTATGTTGCTACAACTAGACAACCTCCTCGGGACATCAGTAAAGTTCAGCGCCATAACTGCAAAAAATATGGTCACTATGCAAATCAATGCAAGGCAAAAATTTGCAGATACTGTAAGGCCACTGGTCATGTTATTAACAAATGTCGGAAGAAGGCTCGCAATTCTACTTCCCGCAATTATGTGCAGTCAGGCCCTGGTACTTCCACCATGTCGTCAGCTCCTACTGCTTACATAGTGACCACTCCACCATATGCATCATTTGACTTCAGTGGTTCTCTGCAGTATGATTCCTCCTCACAGCCTGGTTCCTCATCACAGTTTGCGTCTCCAGCACCTCTCACCCCTGAGATGGTTAACCAAATGATCATCAATGCCTTAGCATCCATGAACATCGCAGGTACTGGTTCCTCTCTTTCCAATACATGGTACTTGGATTCTGGTGCAAGTAACCATATGACCTCTTCACCCATAACATTACAAAATGTCGTTCCTTACACTGGTCATCTTACGGTTCAAGCTGCCAACGAAGATCATCTTCCCATCACCTCTGTTGGTGATACCCCTGGCCCCTTACCCTTAACCAATGTTTTAGTTTCTCCTCATCTTACTACCAATTTGGTTTCTGTGGGTCAACTTGTTGAAAATAATTACAATGTCTCTTTTTCTTCTACTGGTTGTGTTGTGCAAGACTAGGAGGCGGGGGAAGTGATCGCGAGGGGGCCTAAGCGTGGAAGACTTTTTTCCTTACCAGTGTCTTCATTTATTCATGATAAAACTTTACATCAGTTATTTTGTTTTTTCCTTCAGAATAATTCTCGATTGTGGCATAATAGACTTGGTCATCCGAATGCTTCTACAATGTCTACTTTATTTCAATCTGGATTAATAAATAAACCTGTTGCTTCTGCTTCTTTTGAATGTGATGCTTGTAAATTAGGAAAGAGTAAAACTTTACCCTTTCCCAACTCTAACACACGGAGCACTACATGTTTTGACTTAATTCACAGTGATGTTTGGGGCATTGCTCCGACCCTTTCACATAGTCATTTCAAGTACTTTGTAACATTCATTGATGACTACAGCAGATTTACTTGGATTTATTTATTACATTCGAAGTCTGATGTTCTTAATGCATTTAAATTTTTTGTTCAATATGTTGAAAACCAATTCTCTAAATGCATTAAAACTTTGCGCTCAGACTCGGGGGGGGGGAGTATGTTTCCAAGGATTTTCAATCCTTTTTAAACAATAAAGGAATCATTTCTCAACGTACCTGTCCGTATACTCCACAACAAAATGGAGTCGCGGAATGGAAAAACAGACATCTTCTTGATGTCACTAGAACTCTTCTGATTGAAGCATCCGTTCCCCCTCGTTTTTGGACTGAAGCTCTCACCACGGCTGTCTATCTCATAAACCGCCTTCCATCACCTACCATTGCTCATTTAACGCCTCATTTTAAATTGTTTGGTCATCATCCTGTGTTTAATCACCTACATACCTTTGGCTGTGTTTGCTTTGTTCATCTACCTCCCACAGAAAGAACGAAACTAACAGCACAATCTCGCATGTGTGCTTTTTTGGGTTATGCCACTAATCAAAAAGGTTTTGTTTGTTATGATCACATTGGTCGTCGTATCAAGGTTTCTTGAAATGTTATTTTCTTTGAAAATCAATATTTCTTCCAAACTCACATGGACTGTCCTCGTCCCTCTTCACCAGCTCTCTTACCAGGTTTTTCGGATCCAACCTCTGTTACTAGGTTTAATCCTGCTTTTGTCTACCACCGTCGGGAGAAACCTTCCACTGCAGATGGCCCTCCCCCTGATCCTCCACCGACAAATGGTTCCACAGCTACTCCTACCTTACGTCGCTCCTCCAGAAATTCTAGACTGCCTGATCGGTATGGATTTACCCATACTTCTTTGATGACCACTCTATCTTCTATCTCTATCCCAAGTTCTTATTTGCAGGCTGTCCAACACGATTGCTGGAACCAGGCCATGAAGGAGGAATTGGATGCATTGGATCAGAATCACACCTGGGATATTGTGGAGTGTCCTTCAGCAGTTAAACCCATCGGTTGCAGATGGATCTACTCGATCAAGCTTAAATCTGATGGGTCATTGGATAGACACAAAGCTAGACTTGTGGCACTCAGAAACAGACAGGAGTATGGCATTAACTATGAGGAAACGTTCGCACCTGTGGCAAAAATGACATTTGTTCGGTTACTTCTCGCCATTGCTGCCTCAAAATCCTGGCCTTTATACCAAATGGATGTAAAAAATGCATTTCTCCATAGGGATCTGCAAGAAGAAGTCTATATGCAGATACCACAAGGCGTCTCCTCTCCCTCAAAGAGGACTGTCTGTCGCCTGCGCAAATCGCTTTATGGTCTAAAGCAAGCTCCTCGGGCATGGTTCGAAACCTTCAAGGGTCGATTATGCGAGAGTGGCTTTACCCAGAGTCCTTATGATCCATCTCTCTTTTTATGCCACACATCTACTGGTGTTACTGTGCTTCTCGTATATGTTGACGATATTATTATCACTGGCACGGATGATGGTATGATCAAATCTCTCCAAGCTTCTCTCAGGGATTCCTTCCGTATGAAGGATTTGGGCTCATTGCATTATTTCTTGGGCTTAGAGGTGCATCAATCTCCCAAAGGTCTCTTTGTTAATCAACACAAATACACATCAAACCTTATCGAGTTGGTTGACCTCCATGATTCCTCGCCTGTTGATACACCTGTCGAGGTAAATCTCAAGCTGAGTAAAGATGACGGCGATCTTCTTCCTGATCCTCATACATACCGGCGCCTGGTAGGAAGTCTTGTCTATCTCACCATCACTAGACCCGACATATCCTATGCTGTCAATCTTGTGAGTCAGTTCATGACTGCTCCTCAACACCTTCATTTGATAGCTGTCAAGCGCATTATCCGCTATCTGCTAAGAACTGTCCCTCGTGGTTTATATTATCCCAAGGATAATCCACTGCATCTGACTGCTTATGCGGATGCTGACTGGGCTAGCTGTCAAGACACGCGTCGTTCTACCACTGGTTGGTGCATGTACCTTGGAAATTCGCTCATTTCTTGGAAATGCAAGAAACAAGAACGTGTGTCCAGATCTTCAACGGAAGCTGAATATCGGGCAATGTCTTCTGTTTGTTCTGAAATCTTATGGCTACGGGGTCTTCTTTCGGAACTTGGGTTCACTCAAACCTCTCCTACTCCATTGCATGCTGACAATACTGGGGCCATCCAAATCACTGAAAATCCCATCTTCCATGAACGTACAAAACATATTGAAGTAGACTGTCACTTTATTCGGGATGAATATAAGCGGGATGTCATTAGTCTACCTCATGTCTCTACAGAGTTTCAGTTGGCAGATATCTTCACAAAGGGACTCCCTTGGCCTTGACATCAATTTCTTGTTTCCAAATTGCTGCTTTATGACTCCCCAAATTTGAGGGGAGGTGTCAATCCAAGCCCAGGCCCATTTTGGGCCCAGTCTTCATATCTTATTGTAAACCATATTTTTAGGATCTAGATAAAGATATTACCATGTAATCAAGGCATTCAGCCCATTGAGATAAGAATAGTAGCATGTAATCAGGGATTCAGCCCCTTTATAATGAGAACAGTCGATCAAGACTAGAGATAGATTACAAACAAACATTCTCATTGTTTAAATTCCATCTCTCCAAAATGTCATATACGATCATTTTTTTTAGGATACCCATTGGAACAGGAGTTCGGCGGCCACAAGTCATTTATGCAAAAAAAATTACAAAAATGCTGATAGTTTCAAAATGCTATGCATAAAAGCAAGAAGCCAGCCATGTTTTTTACTGTGACATAAAGTATTAAACAGAAACACAAGTTAGTCGAATAATTTTGAAAGAATAGAGTTTCCAAGTATTCAAAAACTACCTCTCTATTTCAGAAAGAATGGTTTCATATGGTCGCAATTCTACCTCCGAATTCTTCAAATGAGCCATTACTCCCGGAGTCACTTTCTCATTATCAATAAATAGTTTGGCACCTCCCACCTCAACAATTAAGTATGCATAGGTCACAGGTGAATTTGGTACATCATTGCCTCTCTGCAAACCAAAAGGACATACATTTCTATTAAAAAACAAAGGGACTAAATGTTATCAAATTAATGGAAAGAGAGAGATGAATCGATGTGATTAGTCCTCCCTTCTTATATTATTTGTCTATTCCAGTTACAGCAAGTATACATCAGCAGTAACCCCTTAATTGGAATGATTTTGCCTAATTGAGGCCATCCTTATCTCTAAAGACTATTGCACTTATCTTACATCATATGGAGGTCCACAACATCATTTTAATAGAAGTATCAAAACTGAAATATGCACACAAACACACACAAATATATATATATATATATATATATATATATATAATGTATGTATGTACGTACGTACGTATTGAAATTTGCACAGCTTCAAGGATCTACTTGAAAAATGTACAACAAGAGTACTTCATTTTCCAAAGATTTGCCATTTCATGGACAAGGGCAACAAACTCAGGTCAGAAAAGGTAATCTGAAATTAAAAATTAAAGTTAATGTTATTTTAATTGCTCTGGATTTTAATCTTTATGAATGAGAAATGATTCTATGTTGATGATTTTGCAGCATTGTACATGTGGTCTTCTTCTATGGATTGGACCCAAGTGGACCCACCATGTTTGCTTGATTCAATACATATTAAAGACACCCCCAATGAAGAGGTCCATGCTGTTAGGTTGGGATTGGTATAGGTCACAGTAAACCTGAATCCACTCCAACTCACAGCTGCCCCATCTGAACCAAACCTGATACGTGATAATATGTGATACCACACCTGCCCTGTGATGGGTACGGGTAGGGTTGGGTTTAATACCCGCTACCTTCTAGTTTTACAGAATTTAATGAACCAAGAAGGGCTCATACTCTAAACTTTACTCTTATTTTAAGAAAACACCCTATACAAACTGCGCTACAAGTGTTTTGTGTATTGCATATCAGTAATATGTAAGTAAATTAGTCATAAATGAGGCAAGTCAGGTAGTACAGCCAAATCCCAAACCCAAGCCGGGTCCAAGTCTGCCAATCCATTCCACCCTAAACCTGAAAGACCCATGATCACACAGGTCACTAATAGGAGCAGGTTGGGGCGAGTCATGCATTTTACCTGACCTCATTTCCATCTCTACCCAACGGATTGAAATTTGGGAAAGTGAATATTCATGGGAAGTCATGTGATATGATCAAGAAAAGGCGGAACCAGATGGGTCAAAGAAGTTGACCACATGGAGACTACCATAAAGCTCCAATATAGGATCATTTCTATAGATAAATGATAATATACAACTTGTATCAGCAACGTTAATACAATGGATCACACACGCCCTTGCATCAAACATTGCATCAAACGTTTTGATTCAATGAGTTTTTTAACCACTTATTTTATTATTTATATTGTTAGCATTTGTTAATGCAGTGGAACAACTATGGATAGCCATTATTTTTATTATGATTTTAAAAAAGTTTATATGGATGTTTGGTTGAATCAACTTTAAAACCTTTCGCCTCTTTTTCAAAAAGATAACTTTTTGTAAGTAGACATGAATGTCTAAAGCAATCAGACATTCTTTCTTTCTTTTCTTTTTTTACAAGTCTGCCCATATAACTTTGGCAAGTTTGCTGGTACTACTTTTACTATGTGACATGTTTGCCTATATTACCTTTACTAAATGACTACTTTGCCCATAAAACTTTTACAATGTGATAAGCTTTTAGAAAAAAAAAAAAACCGCATCGGTCATGCCAAACAGTCTATTTTTTTAAAAGGGTTTGCAAAAGCTCTATTTTGAATTAGCTCCATTTCAAAATGTCTTTTTTTTTTTATTTTAATTAGCTCCAGTACTACTATTACTATGTGACATGTTTGCCTATATTACCTTTACTAAATGACAACTTTACCCATAAAACTTTTACAATGTGACAAGCTTTTAGAAAAAAAAAAAAACCTGCATCAATCATACCAAAAAGTCTATTTTTTTTAAATTGCAAAAGCTCTATTTTGAATGAGCTCCATTTCAGACGAAAAGACTTTCCAAACAGGCCCTAAAATCATGGGATTGGAAAGCTCAAAATAAAAGTAATTTCTCCACCAACAATTAAAAAAAAAAAAAAACTACTAATAACAAAAAGCTTTGTTAATTGTTTTTCTTTGGAAACTTCACCGTGATTCAGTGACCAGTTTCTGCACGAGCTAAGTTAGTCCATGTGTCCATAACAAGGTCCATTTTAGGACATATGGGCAAGCTTCTTCTTAAGAATAATTACCACAACCAACATCTAGGGAATTTCATCACATTGAAATAACGATGGTTCATGTGATTGGGATTTGGGAATACAGCAAGCTTAAATAAAACAATTCAGTTTTTTTTTTTTAAACAATTCAGATAGTTAAAAAGTGTTTTCTACCGATGTCAAAAATATATATTGACTATTTTGCTTAAAACACTTTGTAGCAGTCATGTGTGGCCAGTTTCCTCACTGGTTTAGTCCATGTGACTGTAAGAAGGCATCCACACTAGAAAAAATAAGCACGGACAATCACTAAATTCAGCACCAAGGCAATTTCACCAAGCATAGAAATAACATGGGTACAGAACTAACTTGAGTGACTCAGATAAAGAAGACAATTACCACATTCAACAACCAGGCCATTTCATCAAGCATAGAAATAACAATGGCTGTGGCACCAGCATTGGTGAGCTCGGATCTTAAAGTAGATAGTTTTGACGGGACATCCACACCCGCATACTTGATGTCATGCACTCTAACCGGCTTCATGGGAGGTTTTGGCCTTGATCCTTTCCAAATTTCATCCACAAGATTAATATCAGATAAATAAACCAGCTCATGATTCTTCTTAGAAATAACTTCCTTAATTTCCTCTGCTGCATTGGAAGAAAAGAGAAACTGCTTCCTTCACAGGAAGAAAGCAAAGATGCCATAAGACAGTGCATTAGTTTACGGAAATAACTATACAGACCATGGATTAGAAAACCATTATTATAAATTTTTTAAGCTTAAAAGATCAATAATAAGATGGTATAGTTAATGCTTTAATAAATATGCATAGATGACAATCTAGTGAATATGTATAAGCATATGGATATATAAGTGAAGCAATACCATTTAGCTTTCAATCTGCAAAACAAGTTGCCAGAAACTATATTTCAATTAGGTGCCAGCTTCTCTTGATTTGCTAGCTCTTTATGGCATGTGCAAAATTGGCACTGGCAAACCCAGGCATTTGCCAGCACTTTACAAAACCTCCCAAAATATACACCCACAAGCTGGGCCAGTTAACCCCAAAAAACAGAAAGCAATAAACCCAAAAGACACAGACCACAGACTGGGCATAGCATAACCCAGAGAAAACAACAGACCACCCACTACATCAGAATAAACAAGAATCAGATAGGACAGCTTACAGGAATGAAATGTCTCCCTAATCATCAGCTTACAGAATAAACAACAGACCACACACATCACATTTTTACAAACAAATAACATGAATTGAGAGGGTGGGTTATCATTTGCTATTCATGATCGTAAAAAGTAAGTCTTCAGTTCCAATCCCTACATTGCTTTTACAGGCTTTCTCGAAAATCTTCCAGTCTATTTCACATCTTGGGATAATATCAGGATGTTTTTCAATTATAGGGTTTTCTCAGAATATTATCAGGAATATCTAGAAGAAAAGTTAAAATGATGAAAGTAATATTATATATATATATATCAAAATAATAGAAAAATCTGGATTATATAAAGATGTTATGTAAACATAGAAACATATCACAATGCTCTCATTTATGGCAGTATTTTGAAATGTTGCACAATATCAAGATTACTATGGTGACCATCTTCCCACAAAAAATATCACCAATATTTATGGCAGATTTATATGGTTAAAAATATCAAGGTGGGCTTCATTGGGACAAAACAAATAACTCACAGGATCAATGCCAACTCTGCAACCAGGAGCCAAAACATCATTAAGCCATTCACTGATTGTAGGAACTCCAAAATTTCCAGCTCTCATAAGAATCCAGTTAGAATTCAACTGCTTCTCTGCCTAAGCACCAAAACAACAAGTATTAATAGAACTATAAAGATGAAGACGCCACGCAAGCAATTTTTATATTGTAAAATCATGCATTTCTAACAAAACTAACAGCATTCAAATATTGTAATATATGTGCAAAGTGACCTGTTAATTACCTGAAGAAAATAACGACCATCGGTCCAAAGAGCAGCTTGGTCCTTAGTAACCACAGCAGTGCCAGCACTTCCAGTAAACCCAGTAATATACGCCCTCCGCATAAAACACTCAGCAATAAACTCACTCTAGAGAGAGAGAGACCCAATTAAAGGCAATAAAAAGGAGAATAATATGCATAGTCCACATAATAAAAACCGCGTTATCATACCAAAGAAGCCCGAAACACAATCTTAACCATGGTCGAATTGCAGGATCTTACAATATTACAAGTATCCAAGCAACACCCATCAACAGTAAGACCACAGATTGAAACATACAGGAACTCAAATCAGGGTGTCTTCACATGTGGAGAGTCATATGACACACAACAAGCTGAATACCTTTGGAGGCATCCATGCTTAATAATAACTCTAAAAAAAAAAATGAGTTAGATTAGAAGGAACCGCGAACGAAGTAATTAGGTTAATTCAATCCCACTAACGGACCATTGCTTCATTGCAATCATCAATTTAAAAAAAAAAAACCCAATTCAACCTACAAATTAATGCGAAAAGATCAGTTAAAAAAAAACTCGGAAAAACCCATATACCAATAATCTGAAATAAACGAAACCCATGAGTCAATAATCCAAAATACACAAAACCCAATTGAAAAGAAAACTGAAGGAAGTTGAAACAGGATTGAAATCGAACCTGATGGGCATCTTCAGAGGGGATTATATATGCGTCGATTCCGATTCCTGGCCTGGAAAACAGCTCTCGGAGAGCGCGGAGCTTCTCATCAGGAGGTTTTGAATTGCCGTGAGCCCTCCGAATCTGCGATGAGGGTCGAGCGGTGACCGGGCCGCAGCATCGGACAGTGGAGAGAGGGAGAGCTGGAGAAGCTCTGCGAATTGACTGCCTGCTTCCTGCGATTAAGGGAAAGGAGAGGGAGAGGAAATGGAAGCAACAGGACCTCAAAGAAGAGGAAGGAGAAGATCGAGAGAAGAAGCCTCTGCTGCGATAAAGAGGAGAAGCAGACAAGTAAAGAGATGCAGTTGCTTCCATGCCTTCTTCGTATTCGATCCTCAAAGCAGATTTACTAGGAGAGATAAGATGAAGTAGAAGAAGAAGAAGAGACGTAATGATCCGTGGTCGAGTCTCGCGATCACAGGTTTATATGTCTGCCGAAACGATACGACTGATACGGGATATCGGTGAGATAACACATGACACGATCAGCCTCTCGACTGATAGGTCTGCGATTATGTGGATCATGGCCCGTTAGCGTAATGCAATAACCATCATAACCGCTAGAACTGGATTTATACAATCCTTACACGCCAAGTTGGTTATTATTTGTGTTTGATGAAGAGGCAAAGGCAAAGTCTCCCGAACGGCTTTCCATTTGTGGGAGCAAGCAACTCATGAGAGGGTCCACCTCAAAAAAAAATTTGCAATATCTTCCTTCTTTGGAGCCTGTTTGGTAATTTTTTTTATAAAATAAAAATAAAATAAAGTATCAAATAAAAATAAAAAAAATATAAATGAATTATGATGGTATTTTGTATTTAGATGTCTGTTAAAAATATTTTTGACTATTTATGCAAAAAGTAGGATTTTTTTTTTCTTTTCATTGGAGAAAGAAGGTTGATTTTTTACTTTCATTTAAAAAAGAAAAGGAAATTCTGAATTTATGTACTTTTAATATGACAGGTAGTCTTTTCTTGTTTGAAAAATAGATGCTTTACGTTAATTTTACTTTAATAATAAATTGCCAAATAACCCTTTATAGACCTAGTCTTGGAATAAAAGCAAGACTTGTGGTCACACCATAAAATTTTATATATTTTACTAACCTTTTTGTGAGTAAATAATCTGACAATGAGCCCAACCTCAATGAGAGTTAAATTTGGCCAAGGTCTATGCAATAGGCATTTTTAAGAAAAAAAGTTCTACCGAGAAGCCTCACAAATTTCTCATGCCTCAATCCCATTCTTTCCCTCATAGATCGATCTGGTATCTTCAGAAACACATCTGCTTACACAATGGGGTGTCACTTCAACCTATTGAATGCTACTCTAAACTTACTGAAATAGGACACACATAGGCATTATCCTAGATTTCAAAGCCTTCTAATACTAGTCAAGTAAGTCTCCCACAAAGTTTAGTCACATGTCCTTACTCCAGCCGTGCATAAAAAAACAAAAGGATGCAGAACACTAGGAGTGGTGCCCTTAGTCGGGCCCTGCCCTTGCCCCTAAATGGACCCAGGACCCGAGGTCTTGCCCTTAATAGAGCAGGGCTTTGGGAAACTGTAATGTGGTGGAGCCACATCCCCATGTATGCAGCCGAAAAGAATTTGAAGAGAGATTTTGGTAAATTTGGATATCTAAGAGCAACTATTTTTTAGGAGAAACAGTGCTGAAAGAAGTATTCGCTCAACATCATCCCCATGTATTACCAGAACTAGCTGCAAGTGAGTGCTTGCAGTTGAGGTGGGGACAGGCCTGGCATGGCAGGTGGTGGATTAGAGGTAAATAAAATTCCATGGACATCTCACAGCATTGCTATATAACCAATGATATATTTTCAATAAATCAGAAAGAAAACTCCATAAATATGAGAGGGTATGATACAGTCCTTAAACATTGTGTCTCATGCTTTTGCATTTGGCAAAAGAATAACATTCCAACTCGATCAATACAGTGAAAAATGGCATCAAATATGATGCAAAAATATGCCTTTTTAAGGATGAAGAATAAACCTGCACCTACGCTGTCATTTTCCTCGTGGTTGGTTGCTTTCTATACAGAAGACATGTTGGGGCTTAATGGGTTAGCAAACTTGTGCCAGGAAAGATGAGAGGACGACTTGAAATCTCCCATCTTCACTCAGGTCAGCGGCCGACATTACATTTGGATGGTCTTAATAGTAACAACCTGTCATCCATCTCTACTTGTTGCTGTTCTTTGAGATGCCTCTGTGCAGTTGAGTTCACTATCTTAACAAAGAAGTTTATGAGCACGAGCCACACAACTGCATTCCAAATTGAAGCAAAGGACAGATCAAACTGCTCCTTCTGAAATAGAAAACATAAAGAAATCAAATACGAATATTATCAAACAGTAGCTATGTATGTAGGAGAAGGTGAGAATTTTGTTCTCCAAGAAGTCCGCAGGTGCATCCAACTCTATGCCCACTTGGACCCACCTTTGATCAATTTAGCCCATTTACACTCACTAACCCCCATGATCTGGAACCAGGTCCAATTTGAGACTCTTCTAACATTCACATGTTGGATTGAATGTCAAAAAAACCTATAGTTGAAACATTGTTAAAATTTAATGCTGTTAAATAAGGTTTGGACGATTTGATGGGGGTGGACCTTTTGCTTGGCCCCGTTACTATGACAAGACTTTCCTATCCCTGCTACCCACTGATAGGGCATCCAACTAGGTGAGACTGTGAGGTAGGCCTCACACAAACAGTATGCAGACTGCTCGTAGATGAAAATTAAGCATGCCTGTAGATGAGAAAATATATATATGATACAGTACATACTGCATGAGCAATGAAACAAGACACATTCTACATCAAAAAAAAAAACCAATAATCTCCGTTCTTGGGGCTAATGATCCATTTCAAATTGTTTTGGGTGTTCCATTGTCATGGGCCCTCTGGTCCACCATTGCTGTTCTATAATACCCTTCTTTAGTAAAATCTGTTATCATTCCCTAAAAATAATAAGCATAATAAATCAAGAGCCATGCTACTCGTCCCGACATCAGTCCCTATGTCGGGACTGATCACATGGGAGGAGGCAAATTTTTTTTTAACTATTTTACCCTCCTCCATGTAAATCGGTCCCGACATCGGGACTGATGTCGGGACATGAAGACTTTTTCATAAATCAAAGGAGGTGAGCTGGATAAAACCCAGTCAAAACTTGAAATTACAATTCTAAGACAACCTATTGTCCTAGACTTCCATTTACCTCTATTAGTTATGACTGCTATTATCACCATGGGAATGCCTGAAAGTTCACTCATGTAATTTCTATATTTGTATGCAGGGACTGCCAACCTTGCCAAGAGAGCAATTTTCCATACCTTTATATTTGATGTTGTTGGAACTGGAGCTAAATATTTCTCCTTCATCTTATGCAGCTTGGCAATGAGTCTGGGCAGGACAGAAGAAAATCCAGGAATAAGCCCTAGCACCCATATCAATTCATTCTCTATCCATTCTAAAAGTTGATTGTTGCAAACTGAGATGATAAAAACCGTCTGCCAACAAAAGAAATGGTTGCATCAAAGGACACACCCAAAAAATAAATAAATAAAATAACCAACAAGGTGAGAACCTGTCACAAAAGTTAAATATTTCACAGGCGTTAAGAGAGAATATATATATATATATATATATATATATCCATACATAGGGGAAAAAAAACCCCTAATTCTATAACAACTGGCTACTTAAAGAAATAGGAAATGTATAAAATATAATGACTTCATTAACTAAATATTAGAACCCATTTAGACGGATAAGGCTTCAATGAAACTGATGATACTTAGGAACCACTTGGATCCCTCCAATTTGGGGAGAATCAAGTGATCGTGGAACCAGTGAATCCCAAGGTTGATTGCAATGAAATTCCAAAAAGTAACTAGAATAAATAACAACGCCACCACCACACTAAGAGTGATATCTCTTATCTCTTTCAGGGCACTCATTCAACCTTGAAAAAGGGTGACATTCACTCATTCTTGGAATACATAATGGTCTACCACATAACTCCAAGAACCTTAAAAAGGTTGCACAAAACTCTCCACTATCAACCTAGCAGCATAACCCTTTACAGGAACACCTTCATTCCAGGTTTGAAGGTCTCGAGAGTCATCCATAATAAAGTTACTCATTCCTTGACAAAGGATCTGAACAGTTTGTATTGCTGGCAAGCACCTTATTAAAAGGAAATTATTGAAAGTATACAGCTAATGGAAATTTTCCATCATTATATACCAACATTTGATAGAGTCATTTTTATTTAATAGGAATGGAAACAATATTAGAAAAAAAAAGAGCATAAATGCATAATGCATAATGCAACATGATGCACAAAAGAACCCCAAAGGTCACTAGCCATAAAATAACCTAAAATAGTTATAAAGGATTTAAGACAACCCGAAAAAACAATTTTTCACTAATGAAACTGTGAAAGCAGAAAAAGGACCATGGAACTTTAATATACCTGTATGTGAGCTTTAATGATTGCCTTTCCAGTCAAGGTTGCAAGAAAGAACTTCCAAAATGGAATTCCAAATTGTCCACACATGATACCAGCTAGATCAAACAGTGGGTTAGGTACCTAAAATACAAGAAGTTGCATATAAAACCCAGTTAGCAAATTAATGAATAAGTTTTAAATGTGAGTTGTGAAGTGAATTGACATCATGGAGCAAAACACAGAAGTGAAATGAATTAAAGATTTAACACGTGGTTATGTAAGTCCAAATTTCAATTATCCAGTAACAAGGGTAGCAGTTGCAGTACTCTACAGAAGAGAAAGTTGCAGTTAATGTGTGCTATTTCAGTATAACAAAAAACCATGAACAAGTTACAGTTGCAAAGGCAAACTTGGGAGGTACATACAAAAAGATCCATATCAAAACTAAAGGTAAGCAGCTTTTTTTCTTTTTACAGTGACATGTAAGAAATGACCAGAAGGTCAATTTTTTATTGGGGATATAAACAATAGTATAGCATAGGTCAAATAGGGATGAATGCACTTCCCACAGCAAAAAAAAAAAATTAATACTTTTTACAGGTTAACCGATTTTCAAACATCTAATATGGGGCACTGCCCCTGAAACAGAAATTAGAATTTTTTACATTGCCGAGTCCAACAACCTTGGGCGATTCAAACAATTCCAGCACTAGATCTTAAGAATGCCCCAAAGACCAAGGTTTTAAATCAGGGTTTTGGGGGACAATTCAGTCCCCCACTCCCCTTTGAGTTGAGTTGACTCATCCAGGTTGCATGGGGCGCGACCAAGTCAGACCAAGTTCCATCCTAGAGCACATGAACCTTAAAACTGTGTGTGAAAATAACAAAAACAATTTAAAAAACAGAAAATGGTGTGAATATAAAATTTCAGGGAACGTGTATTTTAACTATTAAGAACGAAATTAAGTACAATTAAGTGGCTGTCTTTGTTTTAATTGAGTCGAATGAATAGCACCTTCGACCCTTGAATTCTAAAATCTTCCACAAAAATGCATTTCCTACTTCTGTTGCAAAATCAATGTGAAAGGACCCCATAACCTCCCGCACCTTCTCAAAACATGAATTTGGATATATATATATATATATATATATATATATATATAGAGAGAGAGAGAGAGAGGGAGAGATATCTAGCTTATCCAGTGCATGACTCGCACATGGGGCTCTGTACGCACCGGGCTGTGGGCCCCTATGTGGGGCTGGGAGCGGGGGGTTTTTCAAGATCTCGGTGGGATCTATCTACCTCGCAAGTTTGGATCCCATCCAATGATCATATCATATTCCACATAATTTTAACGGTGTACAATCCATTCGAAGGGGTGTGCAGTCGATCCGATCCAAAAGTATACAGTCCAATCAGATGGGTACAAACCAGGGGTTTGGTCCACTCGGATAGACCCAGAGGTAGGCCCCACTGCTGTCCACCGGGCCGACTAGATAACCAGTGTGATATATATAGACCCTTCTTATCTTAGAAACATATCGGAGTGGCTCAACTCAGTATGTGTCAAGTTCGAGTCGACTCAAACTTTGCCAATTTTTAAAACCATGCTAAGGATAGTCCAAGCTATTTCCGTAACAGGAACATGGATGTGTTCCTCAAGAATCCCAGACTGTGTCCTTCAACTGATCACCAACATAACAACCCACTTCCTTTTCTCAGTGGTAGAGCACCACGTCACCTCTATTGGAAAAAAATTCCCATGAGTCAAATTCACAAGTACCAGCATAAACACTTCATCACTGACGTAAATTAGGGGTATCAGCCAGAACATTACGCTGCAAAACCTATAACATCTGCCAACATGCCAAAAAGAAAAAATTGATGTCCTTCAAAATGAACCCATGACCATTTTTGAGAGGCAATCGACCGATTGACAATCTAAAGTAAAAGCCAGCATGTATCAAATTGTAAAGTATAGCAATTGTATCATAGCAACATAGTCAATGGCACCACTAAAGCAAATAGCCATTGATGGGACATTTCAGGTCCCATAATTACATGAATAGTCTGAAAGGTCACAAACCAGTTGGACAGATGATCACATCCACATAATGTATGCTAATGGTTGAACTTAACCATGTAAGTTAGCACGATACCACCTTCTCTATTCACAATTCACAATCCACCCAAAATATTCTTAATTCACACTAGCTGTTCCAGAACCCTTCATCCTATAGGAAGAAGACAGCTTAGCATTCTAAGTCTGTATCCTTGACAATCTGTTACAATAAATTTAAGGGTATCCCAATCATCATTTGAATCAACCCTTGTAAGATCAAATTAGTGGAGACAAGAACGAGATAAGAGTGCACTTGTTCATGGACGAGGTGTGTAGTGTTGGAAATGATGCCCAACTACAAAGATGAAGCACAAGTGGAAGTCGTAAACTAAGATCACTACATCTGAATGTGGAACTGCTAACTGGAGGCACGAATATCATGGTTCGATAGGGTAGGATGAGATAATTAATCATTTTGGTTAGCTGATTTGTAGGTTTCGGTTCGCTTGCTCTTTAGGCCTTGGTTCACCCAGTGTGCTATCTTTTTATAAGATTGCATTATTAGTAGCCAACTAGCCATCCAATCTTTGGCCAATTTTTTTTGGGATTTTAGAGACCCAAAAGGATCATATCACATTAAACAAAGAGTCAAACATATCGTAAATCCTGGCTATCCAATTTAGATCGTTTCCTCTCTTGAATAGTAGGAATAATTGGTGGACGTGGATGTATTTTCTTAACCCTCTGTTTCCACAGCCCAACTTAAGCATATATTCTCACATCTGTTTTTTTTTTTTTTTTTGTTTGGTAGGCTAGCATCAACAGGCCCACAATATCAACAGTTTGGACCATTAAACAAGGGCCTTTAAATCATGTGGCATGACAAATGGGCAGTCAACTAACAATCCCAAATGATCCAGAAACTAAAACATGGGTCAACAATATCGTGAACCAAGTAAAGCAGTCCACCGATTATTTAAACCAGGGTACACTCAGCAATGGCAAACCTGATCCAAGAATGGATTATGGCCATTGGCACCAGCCACAAGCTGCATTACGGGTAAGGCTGAAATTTGGGTGGGTCAATTTAGGTTTTTGACCAACCCACACTCCAGCACGAATTCAAGGAATAATTAAAACCTGACCCTAAGTCCATGTTCTCAACCAGACCACAACTTGGTTTGGTCTAGTTGGGTTTAGTCTGGTTAGAGTTGATCCTACATCTAACTTGCATCCCTAGATTAGATTATATGTTTTACAAAATATCTATCAGGTTATGTTGGTCCCAACCCAAGTAGGTATTTTATAAATACGTACACAGCAATTATGAACTAGGAAAGCTCCCATATAAGTTATCAAAGCACCACGTGTATATATGGATCACACATGATCAATCCACCCCCCTGGCACCTCTGGAACGAATGGGGACCCACCCAAATTTTACACATCTGACCCATATTCACCAATGGCTTGTATTTAGAAAATGTAACTTAAAAGATAGTTAAACTTAATGAATGGCATGCACTTAGGTGGGCTTCACATCAAAACCAACTTGAAAAGAGAAAGACCCAACCCAAGTTGCACCCAAAATTGTGAAGCCTACATGGGCCCCATCTACATGCATAGTGGACAGGTGGATTGGAAGGTCTCATGATTGACCCTGACTAGATGATCACATCCATCAGATGAGGGCCCTCAAAAATATTTGGCGAAAACAATTTATTTAATTGCTCATTCTATAGACAATTGTTTCAATGAATACGATCATTCAGTCGAGGAGAAATCCAGACTATGTACAATCCACAGTAGGCATGCCCTATACAAACACTAAGCAAGCTGGTGGGGCCCATGATACAGCCCCCATGCCACGGTCCCACCATACCAAGGTGCAAGTGACTCAACCGGGATCATTCCTCATTGATTATGAGTTCCCCAACAAGACTAGAGGAAGTCCATTAAGCATTGATGTGTATCTAATATGTACTGTGATTTGCAAGATGACTATTTGTCATGACCTAAAACAGCACGATCTGATGGACAGCTTATTTTATCAACCCATAGATCAGTCTTATAAATTTCTTAGGCAAAAGCTACATTATATTGTCACAGCGATGTGGTAGTGGGCATGCATCATGTTACCTATGCCAGGAAACGAAAAAAAAAGAAGATACTTCATGAAATTGCATTCTGCTACCCCTAAATATTAGTAGAAAGGAGAGTAGAAAAGGAACCAAACTAACCGAAGCGAGCACTAAAATTGTAAAAAAGTTCAGATGTTGTGAGTGAGAGAGGAGCCAGAACTTGATTTTCTGTAAGAAACCAGGCTTAACACCATCTTCTTTTGAAGAAACATCCAACTCCTCTACAGAATTCAGTTTGCTACCAGAGATTTGCGCTGCAACAGAGTCCCTGAGTTAATATAATAACCAACTCACATTATAAGTTGACAGATTGTTAAACCATGGCATGAAAAACCTGCTCAGGTTGCATCCTAACTTGTCGAAAGCTAGTTAATGGAAATTATTAACATAAGGTCTGAATTTTTATTTTCTATGAAGATGAAAATTAAAAGATATATCAATGTAGTGAATCCTTATAGTACATGTGAAGAATCTTTAACTGAGGTGGAAGGAGGAATTCTCCCAAGGAAAAGAAAAACATAAACCCTACTAGTCTTAGTGTCTTACACTCATCTGTAGTGGTGGAAAACTAGTATAAAAAAAGACAACATCCTTAGTCATGTGAACAGTGAAGTCGACATGCTAAATAGTCATAGAAACAGTAAAATCTATAATACGGATGATTGTACAAATTACTAAGCCTATTGCAAGAAGTACAGGTTTCTAGAATGTTACAATATAAGATATTTAAAACAATTATATGAATGAAAGAGAATAAGTTATTCTATTCCCTAAAGACACCAACCTTCCTAAAGAGAACATGGTTGTGGCAATTTTGGGGAGGTTGGTACAAACAGAGAAAAAAGAGAAACGTCTTCCCACCATTGTAAAAGTCATATTATGTATCTAATAATTCAAATGGGAGTTTTTCCAAGAAAAGGAAAAAAAATTAAAATGGGAGTTAAACTTGTTGCTTGTCCGTCAAACAATTCATAATGCTTTAGCCTCTTATTACTGTTAAAAAAAATGTGAGGTATACATATAATTGTGTGTGACAGAAACACCCCTTGGCTCCAAAATGAATTTAAAAAATCTTTGTGAATCCAGTGTGATTCTCCACTTAGTATCCTTTTGAATCCATGTTTATCTTGCGAAAACAATGACATGCTGCTGCCTCAAAATCAATAATATAGATGCTCTTTTTTTACAGATTTTAATGGAATCAAATAAATACAAATTTAGCATTGTTCAACCAAGAAAAAGCATTTCAAGTGTCTGATACTAAAAAATTTGCACCAGTGTAAATAGCAATCAAATTTAGGACTTATTCAACCAAGAAAAAGCATTTCAAGTGTCTGACATTAAAAAATTTGCACCAGTGTAAATAGCAATCAACCAAATCATCTCAGGAACACACAACAAACATCATAGAGCTCTTGATGGTTTCAAATACACATCCTCCACAGATCAAGAACAAAGTTCTAATGATCAGAAAGTACCCCACCTTATATCATGTCTAGTCATGTGGGATGTAGAAACCAATTTGTCTCTCAAGGTAATTTCTTCCATCATTAGCCCATTAAACTATTGGTTACAGGCAGCATCAACAAACTAAATAAAGGGGAAAAACTAGTATAAACAAGAAGCTAAACAGCTGATCCGCAAGAAAACAGGTAAAAAAAAAGAAGCAAATACAGTTACAAGTTGCTCCTCATATCTGGTAAACCCCAACAAAACAGCTAGTTCCCTCCACCGTGCGGCTTTCTGAAGCTCAATTTTGGTGGGAGCATTACAGGGAATCCAGGCCCTGTGGGAATTGGGGGAGTGATTTGTGATTGTCACTCTTCAATCATTCTTTCTCCTCCAATTCAGTGGTTCTTAGCTCAGCCAATAAGACAGAAATGTTAGCATTGAGGAGGGGTCTCTGGAAGGCACAATGTAAGAACCTGTATCAGATCAAGGTGGAAGGAGACTACACTTGTGCTATTCAGTAGACTTCGCGTCAATATAAGGCCCTATGGCGCTTATCCAATATTGTGGATGAGGTGTTAGACCTGGTGAGGCATCTAGGAGCATCATTCTATCATGTCAAAAGATCGGCCAATAAGGTTGCTGATAAGCTTGCTAAGGAGGGTGGCTCACAACAAAGTTTGATTTGACTTTGATCCTCCTTGACAGCTCCCCTTTACTTCCTTGACAGGTCCCCTTTACTTTGTGCTTTCATTCATCTATAGTGTTGTTTTAGCTAGTCGTGTACTGTTCTTTCATCTCCTTACTTTTCAGTCATCCTTGAGGTACCCTTTTAAATCATTTTGGAGCTCCTCCAGAATCAGGCCACATAAGGTTAAAGCGTTTGTTGAATGGCATCTTCCAACAAGACTTCAAGTGTGGATAACCATAAGTGCCAAAAATGAAAAATTTGCACTTAGTGATATTCATTTAATAATTGTGGTCCATAGAGGAGTCCATTTATCAACTTTCTTTCCATTGCACTTTGACTCATGCATGGTGGTGTTCTGTCTATGTTCAGTGTGTCATCATTTCCTTTCCTTAGTTCTTATTGTACTCCTGTTGGAGTCTGGCTAGGTGTCATTTCCCATCCTTTCCAAAATAGAGAACAAGGTTTATGGAAAGTGCTAATATTGGTAATAGTAATTGCATGTGGAATATAAAATGAAAAGAGGAAGAGAATCCTTTTAGGGAAAGGTCTCTTGATAAGACCAATAATGGTAATGTATAAAACCCAGGATCCTTCAGTGTGGTTTAATTGTGGAGGAGTTTATAAGTTACTCCACAGATCCGGTAAGAGGATGGGAGGTAGTGATTCAAAGCCATGTACCACCCAGAAGAAAGGAGGCATGAGGAACATTAAAAGATTACAAAGGAAATTTATTTTTGACAGTTGTTGCCCTTAAAAGTATTAAATATTCTTCTTATAGAGTTGATGTTAATGAAATAAAGAGGAGGGTTAAGCTGTTTGTGAGTTCCTGCTTGGGTTCTTTGTCAATGGAAGCAGATATAGTTTTTTTTTTTTTTTTGGTAAAAAGAAGCAGATATAGTTAATGTGCTATAATGAGCAGAAGGATGTTCTCCTCCTTGGCAGTTGGAATACATAATACATTATTTATGGCATAAAGGCAATGCCATCAAATGATACCCAGATACCCCCCAACATATCAGTGTTAGACCGATATGAAACTCAAATTGGTACTCAATACTTCTAGGGTACAAGTTTAGCATATCCTACTTACGAAGTCCATTATTTCATATCGTTCTTTTAGTTTTCTTACTTCTCAACATAAAACCACCTGCATCTATATCCTAGATTTCCAAAAGTTCAAAGTTGTATCTTCAATCCCTGTATCCTTGTCCATATCTGTATTTAGGCATCATAGAAGTGAAGTCATCGTAAATTATAATAAAGTTGCTCATAGAATAGAGTGTGTAAAATCATGTCCCAACAAACACAGCAAAAAAGTTAGATTTCAAGGTTTATCTGGTTAGCTTTTTCTACTGGCAGAAAGAGAAATGTGTTCCACCATGAAACTACTTACAAAATGATGGAATCAATCTCCAGCACAGATGCAACAGAATTAAAACATGTACCTGCGCTAGATATAAAATAAGGAGGAAGCTCCCCAAGGGCAGTTCCAAAACCCCACAGAATAGCCTCTAATTGAACCTGAGGTAATATACTGGTGAGTGGAACCCTGACAAGTGAACCAGGTAACGATTGAAACAATGGTAGGCCATATTCAGAACAATCTTTTGTAAGCCATGAAGGGCTCCTTTTCAACAATACGGTATCATAAGGGCCCGTTTTCAAATCGACTCTTCCACACTGCATAGCTTTTATTGTGAACATGGCAATATGAGGGCCCAGATACAACACAAACGTATGCAAACCAGATCCTGGAAACAAAACAGTGAGCAGTCAGCATTTCTGCAATTTAAGCATAAAATCTATGTTGGGCGAAACCATACCAACAAAGAGAACCAGCAAACATCTTAGAAATATATCAAAAATTTATCATAAGAATAGAGAGATGAATATGATTTAGTGGGTAAACATATTATAACTATTACAGACATCAGGCATTTCCTTCATTTGGTGATACAACTAAAACTATATTAATCTCACCTCAACCAGGGTTTCTACCAAAATGAAAAAAGGAATTGAAGAACATACTCAATAACGAGTTTACTAATACCAACATCGTCAATATTATTAATTTTATGAATTAATGAAATATTTGTTTATTATTGTATAAGATTTAAAAATGATTTTGGCAACAAAGAAATAATTCTCTTGATCCTACAAATGTAAAAGCAAAGAAATCAGGTATCTGGTCTCAAGATGGTAAGAAGACAAACTTTTCACTTCAAACTGGGGTTGGCTTTATGAGTTATAGTGTTTATCACAAAATGGTCTGACTATAATTCCTTTACTTTTAACTTCTGTTTATGAAAGTTAGATCTCTCTCTAGCAAGCAACATGGAATTGAATAGTGACAATGAGGGAAAAAGAGCAAGACATAAAGGTAACACTCAAAAAGAAATTTCTAGTTTCCTACAACATGCATCCCCTTCAGAGCCCAACAAGATATGGAGCATCTTCTCTAACTAATGTTATGTGGGTACCCTCAAACGCATCAGTTCTTCAGCAAGGGTTCATCAACATCATCGCCATCATAGCCTTATCCCATTTATATTTCGGTAGTTTAGTGAGTTCTACTTTACCACTCAACCACGTTTAAATCTAGGTTCTTTCTAACTCAATGTCCATCAATACATCATTCCAGGTTTTTATTGGTATCCCCCTTCTCCTAGTTCCTTGAACTTGTGACAATTCGATAAACTAAACAAGATTGTTCTTGGCCTTTTGAATATGAACCCAAACCATATCAAGTGACATTCATTGATTTTCTTCTCTATTGGAACTTCCTGTAAGTTTCCTCTTATAACTGGGAAAACCAAAAGTATATGCAAACTTAGCCAATGTCTCACTAAAACCATGTATGAACCTCTCACGTATGAAGAATGCCATCGCCTCCAAAAGACTTTCAAATCATCCCCAGCAAGCTATGAAGAAAAAAAATAAAGGCAGTCACAGTACATATGAATGACGGAATGATGGAAGTTGAAGTTTTAAAGGGTGTCAAAAGAAAACCTAATAAGTTGCATGGATATGATGATATATAGGTACCACAGACTTTGACCATCCCCTCTTCTACATCTTATGAATTTTGATTTTATTATCGAGTGAAGTGAAAAAAGGAACAAATAATAAACATCCAAAATTACATACGAGAAATGCAAACATGTGAATAGAGAGATACCCTCGGCCTGGGGTTGCTTACTATTAACTCATTTTACTAGGCACAGACTACAAAGATTCTCAATGCTAATTAAAATAACATATAGAAAACAGAAAGCCTACCCTGTTTGCATGTATACTTGATACACTATACAGAACTAAGCAAGATGGATTGGGCATTGAAAGTTTAAATAAGTTTGACAGATAACCAACAAAATATAAGTATCATTGATGACTAAGATTAATCATGAAAGTATCTAATCCTGGTAAAAGAGTAACTAATCAGAAGCTTCAATCAACAGCATCACTCCTGATATTTAAAGTACAGAATTCAAAAATACAAAATTTACCCACCAAATCCAATTGATGATGCCACACCCAGTCCCACCCACCATAATACGTATTTGGAATAGGAAAGAAACTCCTGCATGTGCTGCATCAACATGTGATTGGACAAGTTAACCACACAATCAGTGCAACAACATTTTACCAACAATCAGAAATTTATCTGGAAAGCTAGACAACATCTTGAGAATTATTACTAGGCTTCATTTATATTACAAGAAATAGAATATTCTCCTGGACAACTTAATAGCAACACAGGAGCAAAAGCATTAACCAGTGTCAGAGTCCCCACAAAAGTCACTGGTTTCTAAACAGTTGGGAGTCTGGGACCCATATTGGCAATCAATCACCGAAAGTCTGAAACAACCATTTGGGTTTTAGCAGTTCCTGGAGTAGACAAAAGGATTGTATCTAAGCCAGGGCAGTCCAGTCCAATTGAAAGCGGATGTTCCAGCGTGAGAATCTAGGCAATCACCTGTTCTGATTCTACATATTGATCAATTTTTAACTAAAAGAAAACTTTTGGGTGGAAAATTCACATTATATAGAATATCACGACTCTCAATAGTTACATACAACTATACAAGTCTATCTAACATAGAAAAGAAGGATGCCCATGATGTGTACGTGTGGGATGAGCCAAACCTCATTGAATTTTATTTATCCAATAAAACGAGAGTACATGTTCTGTGGTACCAACAGTGAATACTCCACCAGTATGAAAAGTTCTTAATGTTAGTTGAGTCCCTGGTTTGCCAATTGATTGAGCCGCAATAATACCTATTGCTTCTCCCAATTTGACCAAGTTGCCATGAATGGCACTCTGACCAGGGGCGGACCTAGGTGATGAGCACCTGGGGTGGCTCCAAAATTCCCCAAAAAATAATAATGGGCCCCTGGCCAGGCCCAAAAGACTGCCCCACCCCCAAAATATTTTCTACCTCTGTCCATAAACTAAAAGCAGTAGTTCCACCTGTGGGCCCACTTATATCCGGTCTATGTATCATCATCATCATCAAAGCCTTGTCTGAACTATGTTAGGGTCAGCTATACGAATTCTGTTTCTTCATTCCGATCTATCTTGAGCCACATCCTCAGATAAGTCACACTTCTTCACATATATTTTTACTACCTCCATCCATGTCCTCTTTAGCCTACCTCATCCCCTTGGTGGGCTATCAACCTTCATGAAAAAACTTTTCCTTACCGGCGCCGTTACCGGCCAACGTTGGCAGATGCTGAGACCATCTCAAACGAGTTTCTCTAATTTTATCACATATTGTTGCTACCTCTAAATGCTCTCGAAATCGCTCATTTCTAATTCTATCCTTCCTAGTTTTACCACATATCCACCTCAACATTCTCATCTCATTTCCACATATACATCCATTTTGTGCATATATTGCTTCTTGATTGGCCAATATTCTGCTCCATAGGTCATAGTTGGTCTAATCGTTATCTTGTAAAATTTCCCCTTCAATCTTGTTGGCATTCGTTAGTCACAAAGCACTCCCGAAGCAAGTCTCAACTTCAACCATCCTGCTTTAATCATATGTCCGACATCTTCATCAATCTCCCCATCCTTGCTAATTATAGAGCTAAGGTAGCGGAAAGAATCATTTTGTGGTATCTCATTGTCTTCAATTCTCATAATAGTTTCAGCCTTTTCTATATGCCCACTGAAGTTACAAATCATTTATTTCGTCTAAGTATGGCTTATTTTAAAGTCTTTGTATTTTAAAATCTCCCACCATCTCTCGAGTTTTGCCTTCACACCATCTCTTGATTCGTCTACCAACACAATATCATCTGCAAATAACATGCACCAAGGTACCTCTTCTTGAATATGAGCAGTTACCCCATCCATAATCAGTACAAAGACATAAAAGGGCTTAGGGCTGACCCCTGATGCAAACCTATGGTCACTGGGAACTCTCATGTCTCTCCACAAGTAACATCCGGTCTATGTATGTTGCACACTTATTTGGAAAGTGTGGCTCCAATCTAACTAAGGCACATGTTGAAATAAATAATATAAAAAAAGTAGAAAAGTAGGGTCATACAAGCATTAATCTTCTAAAAACTAAGAACTTCTTCAACGGAGTCTGGAGAGATTAAGTGTCGTGACACTTGGAAAGTGTCTCCTTGTTGAAATGACAATTGCTTTGGAGTAAGAATAAAATAGGAATACTTAAGAACCCACTAAACCAATACCACATTCCAACGTTGCAACCCCGTTAGTATGGACATCTCCGAGTCAGTTCCATTGTTGGATTAATCATTTGATAAAAAATATAAATAAAAATACATAAAATTATGTTAATCACGTTTTTATGAAAAAGTCAATCGAACGGTCGGATTAATTTTGATTCTCAATAACGTATACATTTGAAGGCCTTTATTTTGCAAGGCTCGGATTTCAGTATATGGGCTCCACTGTAATGTTCCACTCTTTTTTCTCAATATATGGCTAAGTGCAATGAAAAGCTTAATGTTGCTCAAAGTACGAGTGAAACCATATAAGAATGAAGAGGGCATTTTGGATGCTTTACACGTGGCCCCATTAAATGGTATAAGTATTAGCAATTCAATCTCATTCATCAAATCAAAAGTGCTTTCACGTATAAAAATTATAGAAATTATAAAAATTGAGGTTTAACTACTTATGTTTTCTTCTTTTTTTAATGCAATACATTTTCTCTGTCACTATTTGTTGATGTGGAAAAAAAAAGTCTAGCAAAGTCTAGAAAAATGTCTAGCAAAGTCTAGAAAAAATTAGCCCCACCCAAACAAAATTCATCAGTCTGCCACTGACTTTGACCATAACTTAATTGACCAATCCAAGATACACACCTACAAAGAAAGGGGGTCCCATTTGTGCTGGACTTGAACTGAGTTATAATGTCCTACTTCTGAGCCGAGATCTCATTTTCTAGGCTGAATGTTTGATAGAAAATGATCTTGGCCTATGCCTATGTATGAATAGAGGTCTAACTGGATGACCACCAGGGCCAGGCCAGCATATGTTAACACTGTGAGGTCTGTGGGTGGGTGTGGGTGGGTGTAAAACTAACAGAAATTCCCATTCCCAGCCCCAATTCCCTTGATAGGTGGTGCCCCTAAATGATCCTCACTAAGTGTCCTCTTAAGAGTTGTACATGGGCAGGAACAGTCTGAAGCCAGTCATATTAGGGCTGGACTGGACTTGAACTCAGATATAATGCCCTTGATCTGTTTTAGGTCTGATAGAAAAATGATATGGGTCTCGAACTATGTATGCCTCATGGCCTGACTAAAGGACCACCTGCTTCAGCCCAACATAAGTAACACCAATATGCGTGCATGTGTGCACTTGTGATGATTGTGATGATCCAATTAGGATGATTTTTTTGCCCAGAATCTAATCCACAGTGACAACTTTCCCTCACACTCACTCCATGATAGTCACACATCCAAGTAGGTCACACAAGAAGCATACAATTTTTACCTCTTACTGAAAAAGTGAGAGGTCCTCTCAGGTGAAATTACCCATACACAAGAATGTATGCATGTGTGTATGCACCTCTGAAAATATCTTGCACGGTTCAAGACAAGCCATGGGGAACATTTATGTGCAAGACCGTTGGATTGAGATTTTTTTTTTTAAAAATGGATCTAAATAGTAAATCCCATTAAACTTGAGGGCCACGGGTTAGGATAATGGAATTGGTGGGTCCCCAAGTGGACCCCACATGTGAGACCACACAGGAGCATGCCTCCATAGTTATCTGAGAATTTGACTCATGATAGATCAAAATGGAGAAACAAAATTCATGTAGCCGACCATAACATAGTCTGGACAAGGCTTTCATGTTGATGAATATATATATATATATATATCAGCTTTAGGTGAGTACTGTTCTCACGGAGTCACTGTGAGAACTTTTTGTGGGACCCAACTATGGGTCGCAATTGGGAATGGGATAGGGAGATCTATGTGGGACCACCCCACGTATCAAGTTTAACCTCAATCCCATGCCCCTACTCCCACAAGTTTAAAGGCTTCATACTAACCAAACCAAACCAAGCCTTTTCCCACTAGATGGGGTCGGCTATATGGATTTGACGACACCAATCAAATCTGTTTAGGGCCATGTCCTCCGTTAGATCCATGTAGGCAAGGTCATGTTTAATAGTTTATTTCCAACTTCTCTTGGGTCTCCCTCTCCCTCTCCTACTCCTGGCAATCTCCATGCTTTCACACCTTTTAACAGGTGCCTCCATTGGACGCCTTTTAACATGGCCGAACCATCTTAGTCGATTTTCTCTCATTTTATCTTTAATCGGTGCTATTCCTACTTTGCCCCTAATCTCCTCATTCCTAATCCTATCTCTCCTTGTGATCCCGCACATCCATTTTAGTATTCTCATCTCTGCAACTTCCATCTTCTTAACATGATTATGCTTTATTGCCCAACACTCTTATCTGTATAACAACGCTGGTCTTACCGCCACCTTATAATACTTTCCTTTAACCTTGAGGGGGACTTTCCGATCACACAAGACCCCCGAAGCACTCCTCCATTTGGTCCAACCGGCCTGAATCCTGTGACTTACATCAGTATCAATCCCTTTAAAGACTTCATACTAAAAATAAAAAATAAAAAAATTCAACCCTTTATCTGACGGTCCAACCCATTTGGATTTGTCAAACCTCGGGATTAGTGACTATTAGGGGGGTCCCTGTTTGTGCACAGTTTCGATGGGTTGCTAGGTGTGCCCCACCAATAGTTCTCACAAAAGCATGGTGAGAATTAGTTCTCACCTGAATATTTCTAACCTGCATATTTCCGTATGTATTTACGTGTGTGTGTGTGTGTATATATAAAAAGTAGTTGTCCAGTGCACAGTGTGCATTTTAGCTCAAATGCACACCTTAATGTGGGGCCCACCAGGGACCCCAGTTGGGGATGCGACCCATGGGGATCTCTTCATCTAGTTAAGGCCTACCTGTGTATAAATTATGGACCCCATCCGAATGATCTATATCGTTGGATCAATGGGTCAATTTTTAAAGGGTTTTTAAAGGGCTGAAACTTGTCGGCCATTAATGAAGGGGTTAGGATGATTGGATGGGGCCCATATTTTGTACAAGAACCAAATGAAGAGATCCCCACGAGTCCCATCCCAGGTAGGCCCCACATTAAGGTGCACTGGATAATTTTATATATATATATATATATCAGCTCATGCACTCATCAACTTAACTTGCGGATAGATAGTGGGGCCCACCTGATGATCCATCTGAGTGGACCATAAAACAAGGACACCCCCCTAATAGTGACTTGTCCCGAGGTTTGGCACCCATCCGAAAGGAATGGACCGTTGCATCGATTGTGCATTCATTTTGTACAATGAAAACTTGTCGACCATTGATCAAGTGGTTAGGATCATCATCCAACCTCTGTCGCCATACACAAGTATGTGGAGGGGAGATCTTTTGATCACCCCCGGTTAGGACTGTCAAAATGCCACACGACCCATTAACACGATATGAACCCACACGATATTAACGGGTTCGGGTGGGCTCTCAATGGGTTCGAGTCGTTAATGGGTCATGTACGAATTAAACCAGTAACACGTTAACAACCCGCTTAACACGTTAAAAATTTTTTAGTCCCTAAGTGTAGTTAGAATTAATTTATATTCATAAAGAAGAAATTGAAATTTATTGTTTTATAGTGGGGTTTTAAGTGGAATCCACTCGAGATCCTCACTTACAGTTTCGTGTGGCTTATATATTTTTCTCCTTATATATTTTTGTATGGCTTTTATTTTAATTTTCGAAATGACTTAATTACTTAACGGGTTAACGGGTTGGGTCGTGTAACCCGTTAAATTAACGGGTCGTGTTCAGGTTGGATTTTTTTACCAGTTAAGTTAACGGGTTGAGGTGATTTTAACACGAGTTCGTTAACCCGAATTCGTAAACACAACACGATTGACAGCCCTACCCTTGGTCCCATCCCCAGGTGGAGGTCTAGGTTGGCCCCAGGGCGTTATTGTAAGTGGGCGGATGAGCGCAAAAGAGGTGGGCCCATATATGTGTCCACATGTATAATGGTTCATATGCCTAACACTAAGAAACAATCCCCTTGATTGGTGACGCCTCTAAGTGGTTCCACAAAGTGTATTTTCTCCTAAGGGGCCTTCTGAGGAGGAGGAGAAAAGTATCCTATTGAGGACACTTTGTGGAGACCACTTGGGGGGAGCACCAAGCAAGAGGAGTGGGGCTGAGGAATGGGAATGTTTATGGATGGATAAGGAACTGACAAAAAATCAACCTAATCAGATATAGACCTCAATAGTTGCAGATTTTAAGGCCTCAAAAGACAAAAATCAACGGTGAACACACATGAAAAACCGGGTGTTCCAATCCAACAGAGTAACAGTGGAATAAGTGTCAATTTATTGTGGGTAGTGACTGTGAGGCCGTTGGGCCATTGGATTGATCAGAAGGGAGCCCTGATGGGCCCTAAAAAATGCCCCTCATACAGTCCTTAGGAGAAAATGTCATAATATACATATAAATATTAGTATAAATGAAGGGTAAAGTACATGATTGGCCCAAAGGTTCACAGGTTGACAGGATAGAAAATGCTTAAACATTAGGCTCAAAACCAAACGGGCTGGACTTGGACAAACTTTGGCCTCACCTGGCCCAACCCATTTGCAACCCTAGTCAACAATACCAATGAAGACAATCAGATTCATAAATTGGTTTGAACCGAAAAAGAAAATCAAAAGAATTTTCATAAACAAACAGAACACATGATACCTTCTGATAAGGCCCATCAACAATCATGAGAAGAATTCCAAAAGCCAATGCTATAGTACTCAGTAGCATAAACAAGCCACCCGTTCTCAGAACATAAACTATTGGTCGCTTCAGACACTGTGCAGTAGCCAAAATAAAATTCTTTACTGTCTTGAGCGGCTGTGTGGTTAATGTCAAGTTTTCCAGTTCCAATCGGTGCTTCTCATGAAGTTCTGCAATAATAAGGAAACGCATCAGCTAAAAGAAACCTAGAGAAGCTAACCAAAAGGCAAATATTTAATATAAAAAAAAAAAAAAAGGGAGTGGATTTGCACTCAATCATATTTTTTAATCTTTTCAATTTATGTAATTAGTTGGTGGTTGGCTTTTGTCAGGAATAAAACTGATTTGCGAGATGGGTACAGTATAATCCTCCTGTAATAATTATCTTTATGAATATAATTAAGTTATTGTTTCTAATATACAATATATAGAGCCGCGGGGTGTGGGGGTAGGGAGTGGGGGGTATTTCAAACTCCCTTCTTTCATTTTTTTAGCATTAGTAAAAGGGTTCAGATTGCAGCATGAGGACTTATTGTTTCTAATATAAAATATATAGAGCTGCGGGGTGTGGGGGTGGGGAGTGGGGGGTGTTTCAAACTCCCTTCTTTCATTTTTTTAGCATTAGTAAAAGGGTTCAGATTGCAGCATGAGGACTTCCAAAGGAGGCCACCGATGACTTCCATAGTTTCCATCAAACTTTAGATTATGTTTTATTGGTATTTTTCTATGGCACTGAGATGATGGAAAGGAAGGGAGACTGAAGCTAAGGAGGATGCTCACCAACAGGAAGGCAGAGTATTCTTTGGGGCAGAAATATAGTAATTAATCCTGATATCATGTCAATATTCAGGTGTTTCAAAAGCACAGTGGGCATATTAGAGCACCATTCTCTGTGAAGTGTCTAGAGAGTAGAGATACAAATAATATAACTAGGTGGAAATGGGTTGCAATGGAAAGGAAACCCAATTAAAATTTTAGGGTCAGGATCAAAGTTTAGATCCGATGGTTCCCATCAAGGTCGAAAGATCAAGACCCAATGAACAGAACACTAAGATGATGAGCCCCATGTATTATCTTAGTGAACCCAACTCGATCCCGTATATAATAATATATCGTATATTTATACCATGGACCTATAAATCTAAAATACCCAGATAATAGGCAATGTACCATGTGGTGTCGTATTCATTAAATTTTTATATTGAATAGATGAGTCCCTGTCATATCCATGATATGTCCCTGCCATATACAAGCTGAGCCCGTATATGGATCTAATAAACATGTACATGGAGTTCAGAACATCATTAGGCTATCCAAAGGTAGCAACTTCTTCTCATTTGAACATCATTAGTACTTCCAAGTGTGCTTCTGATATCAGAAATGGAAACCAGTTTAATGATTGCACACCTTGCCATTCTAACACCACTTGCTAATGAGTGGGCTTTTGATGTTTTAAGAAATGGAAATCAGTTATAAGGATGCACAAATCTCCATTTCAATTAAGTTTTGCAGAATGTAAGTACAATTATGGGCAACATTGTATTATATTAAGCTTCTCTAAATGCCTTATGGATCAAACAACCCATCATTATTTTCAACAGGGTTCTTAACAATTGCATACCGATAGGATATCAATCACAATTGGATCAAATATTCATCATAATCTGAATAAACAATTGAACCGGAAGGAAAAAAACAATAGAAATAAAACATATATCCAGGCCATGTGCCATGTGCCCCGAAATGCAGGAAAACTCACAAACACCCTAATATTTTTGCTATCAATCATCCGCCTGGAATGCACATAGATGAACAATATTCCATAATGCTTTCCGAAAATCTTCAAACAATCCTATTCACAATTATTATTCATTACCTCATGGACGCCTAGTTTTCACAATTTCTAAAGGAATTCAATCCCACATGATACAAAACACCTACAGATCATCAAATCTAACGTTTCACTCATTAAAAAATCCAATCTAAATTGCATCGTTTAAGAACATCCAAGTTGTTTTGCGTGTAACCCAGAATCAAATCTTAGGTATAGATCGCTTGGAATGCAATTATTTCCACTTTCATCAACAAAAACCAAAAAAGAAAGAAACTTTGAAGGAGAGATCACCCACCTGAGATCAAGACGTCGTCATTGGCGGATGAGGCATGAGATTTAGACCCAGATGCCCGCTTTCTCCCCATCTTTCCTCACATGCCCTATCTATCTCGCATCTGAATTCCCTATATGCGGTTTCCGTGTTGTATGTATACTCGAATCGAAAAACCAGAAGCTAGAGAACGAGATCGAAGCGGTTGGATTTGACAAGGAGAGAAAAAATCGTTCCTTTTCTGGTATAATTCTCAAAGTAATCGAGAGGATCCAATGCAGCCGGTGAGAGAGAATAAGGACGAGATGAATAACAGCTCCGATCACGGAGAAATGGGAGAGAAATTTCACATCTGGAATCTCAGGAAGGAAACAAGAGGTTACTTTTGAGTCACACAAGGGCAAAATTGGGTGTAATTGTTCAAATTCCTCTGCTCGAGGATCTGTATGTAATTCTGTTGTCCTCAGGATGCTACACTGAGACGGGGAGGCAAAAACAGGCTACCCGGCCCACTTTTAGGTTTAATTTGAATTTTAGTCAAAGGACATTTTCATCATTTTCTAATATGAGTAGGCTGTTAAATTGAGTGTTTGATTAAATCTAGTTTAAAAATCATAAATATTTAACAATTTTACGGGATGCTCGGCAAATCTTACATGTTTGAAATAGATATGTTTCATGTAACCTTGTTTGAAATAGATGTCTTTTAGAAATAGTTTCGTTTTGTAATACACGGAAAATGGATTGAAATAGACTTATATAAACTCATGGTTGAAGGTTTTTTGCAAATTCCTTAACATCCACAAGGAGTCAAGCTTTGGGATTTGACCCCATAGTCGTGTTTAGCCTTCCTCCAAATAAGTTTAACGGTCTCTATCTTGTGTTCGGGGCCACAAAGTCTATAAAATAATATCAAGTGGTTCATCTTTTTTTTGTAAATATCTAGAGATTGGTGATCATCCAATTGATGAAATTTGGACCCATGGTCGTGTTTGACATTATAAAAAGTTATAATGGTTTGGATCGTAATTTATTGTCTCGTACACTTTAAAAAGAGATTAAAAAAAAATTGCCTATGGACCATTTCAAAACCCAACAATGAATGAGCAGTACATCAATAGTTGACATTTTTTGTAAGTTTCTAGATATCCACAGTGAATAAAGCTTTGAGATTTGAACCCATAGTCGTGGTTAGCCTTCATCCAGATAACTTTTAACGGTCCAGATCTTGTATTTGGGGCCACAAAATATATTACATAACATCAAATGATTCACTTTTCTTGTAAGGTGATCATCCAACGGTTGAAATTTGAACCCATAGCCGCATTTAACATTCTAAGAAGTTCCAATGGTTTAGATCATGATTTGCTGTCCCATAAAACGTTAGAAAGAGAGGAAAAAAAATTGCCTATTGACCATTCCAAAACTCAACTGGGAATGCACGGTGCATCAATAGTTGATATTTTTCGTAAGTTTTTCAATATCAACAAAGAATCAAGCTTTGAATTTTGACTCTATAGCCGTGTTTAGCCTTCCTCAAAGTAAATTTAATAGTCTGGATCTCGTGTTTAAGGCCCACAAGATCTATAAAATAATATCAAATGGTTAACTTTTTGTTTTTTATATCTAAATATTGGTGATCATCCAATGGCAAAAATTGGACCCATTGTGGTGTTTGACATACTAAAAAGTTCCAATGGTCTGAATCATGATTTACTATCCCATAAACTTAAAAAGGACGGGGGGGAAATTGCCTATGGACCATTTCAAAACTCAATACTGAATGCATGGTACGTCAATAGTTGATACTTGTCGTAAGTTTTTCGATAGCCATAAGGAATTAAGCTTTGAAAATTAATCTCATAGCCATATTTAGCTTTCTAAAGAGATTTAATAGTTAAGATCCTGTGTTTTGACTCATGGACTCCAAAAAATAATATCAAATGGATCGTATTTAAAAATAATAATAATATCTAATTGTTCAAGTATAAAGCTGATTGAAGTGGGTGGGGACGTATCTCACAAAGTGGGATGAATTACGGTCGAACTCAATGGACTTTATTGATGGTTGAATAAATAAAAATATACTTTACAAGGCTATTGTTTAACAACATGATAGTAGCGGCCACATAGCAACGGAGGAAAGACCATTGTTTGGATCAATGCAGTCCTACTAGAAACCATTATAGAACATATAAAAATACATAGTACAATATAAAAAGCAGGCTGGCCTACAACCTTACAAGCCCACTCGGGATGTATGGACCTAATAAAATGTAGCGGTCAGTGGATTTTCCTGCTGTCAATTAAGGAAGTTGAGTAAAAATTTTGTCCCCCCCTATATTTTTTGATCTAATAAACAATACATGTGCTATTTAGTTTTTTTAAGAAATTCTCAAAAACTCCTCTATCTCAAAAGGAGTGTCTCTTACCCGATCTAATAGCCAATGATTTATTAATATTTTAATAGAATCTAAAAAGATATACCTTTATAAAATCGGATATGTGTATCATTGATGACATATATTACATTTTATTGGCTAAAAAAATGTCGCAGGAGTTTTATAGGTAACTCTTTATTATTAGATTATATATACAATATATATATAACTCTTTATTATTAGATTATATATATATATATATATATATTGTTAGATTCTAAAGCACTTCGGCCGATGGGTGGAGTCCACAAACATCATCACATTTGTAATTTTTTTTTTATAGGTAGATTACTTTGTGTATCTCTCTTTTAGTGGATAATTTCATATAACAGTTTTAACTACATCTGAATAAAAAATAAAAAAAAAGGGTCTGAGTAGGGTTCTAGTTAGCAAAAAAAAAGGGGGAAATCAAAAGATTGCACATATCTCCAAAATACTGATATCAGACTTGAATGTACTACGGATTCAAATAAGATATATTATATCTGTCACGACCCGGGCCCGAAGCCGGACTAATCGAGGCATAACCCGGATCGCGATATCAGCATACTTACTCCCATAAATCTTGAATTAACCGAAGTTAAGACAAGACTCACAAGGGATCTAACCTGCATACCTGTCAAATGTACATTTTGCGGAAACATATACGTACATTGACAATAATTGACTTTACATTACAAGTAAAGTTCTCATATACAAAAATATAATCCAATGAAGTCCGCCACTACATATTCACAATACAATGCAGGGGACATCTAATTACATCTCAAAATGATATACAAAATATCTATCAAATGATTCACAAAATAATCTCCAAAACATTAAAAATCAACGCCCTCCGAACTATGCCTACTCCCCTAAACCTCCTGGAGGTAACGGACGGGCCTCCTCCGCAAGCGGCGCGGCCTCTGCAAGACCGGGAAGGGCAACTGGGCCTGTAATGCCATCAATAACACTATGAACATGACGGTTCAACAATGTATAAACACATTTATGATAACACATGCTAAACTTGTCCATTATCAATATAACAACTCTAGACAGTTACATCTAGGTTAATGCAATATCCTGTACAGTGTAGCCCATTGATAATCAATGGCTAAATTTACAAATACAATAGTGTTACTATCATTCAGTTTAATGTCTTCCCAAAGGAAGCATTATTCAATTCATTTCATTTATTTCATGTCATTTCGTTTCATTTCGTATCTTCCAACGGAAGAAACTTAAGCACAAGGCGGAAGGGCAAACCGTTCATGGCCTGGGCTTTATTTCATTTTCGTTTAATCAATTTAATTTAGTACAAGGCGGAAGGGCAAACCGTTCATGGCCTGGGCTTTATTTCATTTTCGTTTAATCAATTTAATTTAGTACAAGGCGGAAGGGCAAACCGTTCATGGCCTGGGCTTTATTTCATTTTCGTTTAATCAATTTAATTAAGTACAAGGCGGAAGGGCAAACCGTTCATGGCCGAGGCTTCAATATTGTTTCAGTTTTCCCTTACATGGCTTATCAATTCATTGACTTTTCAGTCTATATGTGTGGGATCTACCAGTGTCTTGATCAGAGATCACTGGCATCACCACGGAGCTCCGGAACACCCCAATCATCTGCTGCAGCAGGATTATTCATTATTCATTGCATTTATTCATTATTCAATAGTTTATTGCATTTATTCATTATTCAATGGTTCCTCGCATTTATTCATTGTTCAGTGGTTCATTGTACGCAGTCATTATAGACTCAAGGGGATTAGATGAATCATTAATCATTCACGGTCCTACTTGTCTCTATCCTAAATTTAGACAAATTCTAGGTGTAATTATTAGTTACTAAATGCACGTGTTATTTTCGATGGACATCACATTTACATTTAATATATGCATTTAGTCTCCAAAAATTTTCCACCCTCAAATTTTTGCTTACACTTTCGTGTTTGGGCCAGTATCAGGTTCGCTCGAGCGGATCCAAGTTCGCTCGAGCAGACCCAAACAGAACCTTCATCGCACGAGCGTACCTAAAGTTCGCTCGTGCGGACACTTTTCGCATCAGACAGTAACTGGTTCGCTCGAGCGAACTGTCCAGAACTCCATTTCTGGAACTCTGAACATTCATTCCTTCATTCATCCATTTCAACTACCACCTGCACACACATTCAAAGATCTCCTATCCTCTCCTCATTCATCATTTAAACACAATTTACATTTCTATTTCATCATTAAGACATCATGAAATCCACATAAATCACATTCTACCTAATCTCCATTTCATAAGAAAGAAGGGGGTTTTGAGAACCCATCTCTAATAACTCAAAGAAACTTATAGACTAGCATTTTGAATCATAAATGAGCATTTATACTTGCCTCTTAAAGTCTATTAGCAAGAAATCCTTTGATAGCTTGACTTTGAGATGAGAAACCTCCAAATCCAAACCCTAACTCCATAAAAACATGAGAGACACCATCCTATGAGCTATTTGTGCTAGAAACTACTTCAACTACTCAATAAACTTAGAAAATCCCAAGACAAGGTTATCTACTTACTTGAAGATCCAAGTTCAAGAGGTCTTGAGCTCTTCATCAAGCTTCAACACTCCAAAAATGGAAGACAAGCCAAGGAAGGTGATAAAGAAGATGAAGTTTCTCCCAAAATCCACTTGAAATATTCTCAATGTCACTCTTTTGATGGAGAAGAATGAAAGGAAGAAATGAAGAAGGGAGGTGCCTAGGGTTTCTCTTCAATGCAAAGGAGATGGAATAAAATGAGCCCAAAGGTTCATTTCAATGCCTTATAAGGGTATTTTGCAACTAAACCCTTCATTTCACCACTATTTCCAATTCAAGTCAAATGGAGGCTCACTTGAGTCAATACTCGACGGATGGCTTCGAGCCTATTATGAAAGTTAACGTACTCGTCGAGATACACGTATTGGTATCAAGAGTTTCCGTATTCGATAAAATACGTATAAATACATATTTACGCAAAAGGGTTTGTTTTTATTAGTTTAAACTCAAAACTCATTCAATTCACTTAATCTCATCATTATCATTTCATTAAGTCTATTTGAGACTAATCCCATGGAGTTGGGTCATTAACCATCATTAGTCTAATTAGACTTGATTAATTAGATTAATTGCAATTAGTTAGAGTTAATCTTGATTCACTCGGGGCGTGGTCTTACAATATCACAAAGGATGGCCCTCCTAAAATTTGGTTGGGGTTCCTGTCCTCCCCTTTTACATTTGGATCTCCTCCCAAGTTTTTTTTTTTTTTTTTGGCTATCGAGGAGGGTGTGGGACTAATTCCTCTGGACTAAAGTAAAGCTGTCCATGGCTCTATAGCACTAGCGGACTCAGCGTCCGATTTTCGAAAAAAAACGGAAGAGAGGAAAAAACGGCGAGAGTTGACACCTACTACACAAGAAACCTTAGCTTGGAAATAGTATGTGCAGAAAACATCACTGTCGTGCATCAGTGCCTGCCCTAGTCGATGTAGTATCATTGGCAACGCTGAATTGTCATTGTCACAGAAATATCAATCGCCCAATTATTTCCACTGGAAGGTGTCAAGGTGCTGCTACAACTCGAACCACAAATTTTTTATTTTTCGCTTTCTCCCGCTGCTAGGTTGGCCCAGTGGTCACGACACAAGTCATACTATCAATAAAAAGAACTATAATGGATCCAAGCATGTGTGTGATAATGGGGTGCCAACACCACCACACACATCAAAACGTGTTGGCACGTTGCCACACATAAGGAAGTTGATGCAGCCAAAGAGGTGTTGGTTTTTTTATCAGTTTGTCTATATGGACAAACTCATGGACAAAATTTGGAATAAACTGTCCACGTGGCGCAACGTGATTGAGACAATGCATTCAACTCTTTTAAAGAGCCTAATCATGTTGCGCCACGTGGACAGTTCGTCCTAAATTTTGTCCATAGAGTTTGTCCAAATAGACTTTTTATTTTTTTATTGGTAAGGTAGAGAGTGGTCTCCATCGGGAATCTGATTCGCCTGGTTTCATCTTCTCGAAATCCCACAGACAAGGAAGCTTTTGGGAAGGGGTTCTGCTTGAGGATTTTTTTTTCATATATTTTTTTAAATGCCTCCTCCCATTTTACCTTCTTCATGGCAAGTAAAAACCTTTATAGATTTTTTGTTTTTCTAAAGTTGTGATAAATCCATATTTGGTAATTATAAATTCTTGAAGATTTTGACAAATGAAAATATTCATTTATTAGAATTTTCAGATTTGACCATCCCCTCGTAAGATTTGAAAATCCTCACTTAAGTGGATTTGCACGCCGAACCCTATTTTTCTAAGCTATATACATCGATACACAGCAATATCAATGTGAAATCTTTAACTATATAAATCCTCAGCGAGGAATATATTGTAGTGAAGAATCATCAGATTTATAGATTCCTTGCATGTTACCAAACATGCTCTAAATGAGAAGACGAATCAACATCCCACTTAGCAACTTAAACCAAGTGCCGCGGCATTTTTGGCTGGGGTTACGTACTCATTTAAGTTTTGCGACACATATCAATTGATTCAATTTCTCTGATGTCAGCTCTCCTGTGTGGATCACATTTTGATCCATGATTTCACTTTTTTGTGTAATTGTGCATTATCTCTGCTGTGAGATCATTTTTCCTGTTCATGACCCTGGTGGGGATGGGCAAATTGAGCTCCAGGCCTCCAGCCCGATTTTAGAATCATAGGTGCATATTTGGCTCGAGCTTGACATGTGCCATTAAGTTGGTCAGGCTGGGCCGGGCCAAGATGGGCTTTTTATCACTTGTTTGGGTTTTCTAACCATTGTTTGGTCAAATTAATAACTAAACTAAACTAAAAGACACCCTTGTTCAGGCCGAGCGAGGCTGAGTTTTGGGCTCTTTATCACTTAATTCAATTCTGGCTTAAATATTAAATGGGTCCAGATCAGATATCTAGAACCGGCCCAGAGAGGGCTGGCTTGGCCCATGAGCATTGCTAATTTTTGCAAAATCGCCAAAAAAAAGAAAGTTGGAAAATATGCATTTCTGTCCAGAAATGCAGCTATACTACATAATAAAAAAGGGTTCATTTGGGAAAAAAACATTCTGCCTTCTTATTTTTCTTACACCGAAACGGTTTTCCACAAACCCTTGTTGTTGACCTTATTTGGAAAGAATATAAAACTTCTCTTTCACTTTCACTGATTATGAAAACAGGGATCTGAAGAACTAAATTCAAAGGAATTCCGAAAGGTGTTGGTCGAATTTTCTTCATTGAAAAACTTCAAGTGCCAATTGCCAAAGCAGAAGTCCATTAAGACACCAAATTTTGTAGACGCCAATTTTATTGGACACATGCCCATTTGAATCTTTCACTTAGTCGTTTATTAAAATCAGATTGACGGAATATAACTAACAATTAATCTAAAGCCTTGAAATAGAAGTTGAGCAGATAAAGAATGAATTTATTGTAACTATTTATTTGATGGCAACGTTCATGGCTTGCTCCTTCTTGGTGGGGAGATTATTTTCCTTAAAAGCAAGTATACTCTTTCCATGTGGCTCCAAAAGTCATCCATGCCATAATTATTTATATAATCCCCATTGCGCCAACCCACTCAAGCTGAGTTGACTAGTGTTGGCATCTTAACTTCACATGCATGTTTAGGGTTTGATCCATATGTATTCATATTAAAATATCTATTATTTATAGACTAGTAGCCCAACCTAGTAAATGAAAAAAAATAAAAAATTCAATTTCAATTTCAAAGTTTCAAAACACCTCACCATCTTTAGGTTAAAGAATCCAAAATTGAAACCGCCCACATGATGGGAAATCAGTTGAAGAAATAAGTGTTATTTTTAAATGAGAGTTGGTAAGGAGCATACGTTCCTACCCGGCTTCCAGGGATTCGAATCCTGTGCACGTCACTTCTTTCCTACTAATTTTGCACTTGTATGGGTATTCTTCTCACTTGAGTGGCCATCTTACTGTTTATATGCACGGGCTCTCTCTTGGGTCCAGCTCCCTAGCTCTAATCGAGAGAGAGAGAGAGAGAGAGAGAGAGAGAGAGTCGGAGGGATGACAAATGAATATTCTTTTCAATGCAAAATAAGAAAATTAAATGTTGAAATCTTTCTTGTCTCCCTCCATCCTCACACAATCAGATTAGAGTGAGATACATGCAGTCGTTGATTTTAGCAGTACTTTAGATTTTCATTAATAGGCCCCTGTTAAACTCTCTTTTTCTCTCAAATTCGTAAAATCCCCTTTTAATAACTGTTGGAATCATAGATTAGGCTCGGAAAATTTTGTGAGGCCTACCTTTGAAGGACCCTGATCCCCTAATCTATTATCAAATGGACCGTCTAATTTTTCTCTGTCTCCATTTAAACTAGAAACGTATGTAAAAACGAATGGTAGAATGGCTGAACCTGATATCATATTGATTACCGCACTGTAAGGTAGCGTTTGGTTCGCTTGAATGGTCGTAGGTAGGAATGGAATGGAGACCAGAATGACAATGAAATGGAATGAGGCAGGAATAATCAATTCCATTTCAGCGTTTGGTACACTGAGGAATCAACCTAGTAATGAAATTCTGATTCCTATTCCTGCGTTTGGTACGCTGGAATGCTGCCTGGAATGGAATCAAATTTACATAAGATTGACCAAAATACCCTTGTTAGATTCTACTGTCGCATTTGCATTGTTTGTGGTAGATGATTTTGAGGTGGGCCCCATAAAGGTGTAGTGAAAAAGTTTGTAATTTCTCATAATAATATATTATTATATTATATTATACTATTTGGGGGTGGGCCCCACAATCTGTAGTGAAAAAGTTTGCATTATAATATTTTGGGGTGGGCTCCACAAAGGTGTAGTGAAAAATTTTACAATTTCTCAAAATAATATATTCTTATATTATATTATAATATTTAGGGGTGGGCCCCACAATGGTTGGGTGAAAAAGATATTTTATTATTATTATTATTATATAATATATTATTATATTTATTATAATATTTTGGGTGGGCCCCACAATGGTTGGGTGAAAAAGATATTATATTATTATTATGATATAATAATATATTATTATATTTTATTATAATATTTTGGGTGGGCCCCATAATTGTTGGGTGAAAAAGATATTATATTATTATTATTATGATATAATAATAATATTACAAGCGAGGGTATTTTGGTCTCAACAAAAAGTTAAAAAAGAATGGAATGGTGATTCCTTCCCCTCTCCAATGGAATGGTGATTCCCTCACATAAAGTAATGAGATTCCGGAGGTAATGGCCATTCCACCCCTTTTTGGCGAACTAAACGCTGTAATGGTCATTCCGACCTCCATTCACGCGAACCAAACGCTATCTAATAGATTTATATTGCCAGAATGCAAGTTATACGTACAAATCATTAGTCATTAGTTAGCTGTGTATTCACATAATCACATTTAGCGAAATTTTCACGTGGAAGAAGGTCCATACATGACTGTGACATTCGCTTTACAATAATATATATAATAAATGAGAGGTGCTCCTATGAGAGCATCTGTCACCTTACTATGAGAGCATGGCTGACCATAAATGCAGTTCGGGTTCAAGTTCAGTTGGGGTCCGTACCTGAGGACCCACACATTCATATATACTATGTGAACCCCAAGGGCTAGCTCAGTTGGTTTGGGACAACCATTTACACTTGGAGGTTGTAAGTTTGAAATTGTACCACTACACTGGGGCTACAAAGGAGTTTACCCGACTTCCCTCTGGTCGAGGGATTAGTCCAGCCCAAAGGGTTGGGAACCTCCGATAGTAGGAAAAAAATCACGTGAATTGTTTTCTATTTACTCGATAAGATTTATTTTTAATGAATAAAATATTAATTATAATTTATATACTCAATAAAACCACCACAAATTCAATAAAGATACTCCATCCATACTTGTCGTTTGGTAGATCAATAACTGCATGTTTAAAATGTAGTTATTCTTATCTACTCAGCCTGATGTTTTATCTCTATTAATTTTCCTACCTAGCTAATTTAACGATCCTAACACCTAAAGCACATGGACGGCCATAGCATGACGGAGACTTGCTAGAGTGTATGTAGGGGCAGAATCTTTTGAAAAGAAGGGAAAAGATAAAACTCTTGTAAGCCCACTATGATCAATTGCAAGTCCAAAACCTTAATTTCACACACAAACATGTATTTATGAATTTGCAACGATCCCAGTTTGATAGGAATTGACCAATGTATATCATTGGATTATATATATGACAGAAAATAACCAAACCAAACTAAGCATTTTCCCATTAGGTGGAGTCGGCTATATGGATTTGACGATGTCAATCAAATCTGTTTAGGGCTATGTCCTCCGTTGGATCCATGTAGGTAAGGTCATGTTTAATAGTTTCTTTCCAACTTCTCTTGGATCTTCCTCTCCCTTTCCTACTCTTGGCAATTTTCATGCTTTCACACCTTTTAACAGGTACCTCCGTTAGACACCTTCTAACATGACCGAACCATCTTAATCGATTTTCTCTCATTTTATCTTCAATCGGTGCTATTCCTACTTTCCCCCTAATCTCCTTATTCCTAATCCTATCTCTCCTTGTGATCCCGCACATCCATCTTAACATTCTCATCTCCGCAACTTCCATCTTCTTAACATGATTATGCTTTACTGCCAAATACTTTGATCCGTATAACAACGCTGGTCTTACCGCCACCTTATTATACTTTCCTTTAATCTTGAGGGGGACTTTCCGATCACACAAACCCCCCGAAGCACTCCTCCATTAGTCCACCCGGCCTGAATCCTGTGACTTACATTAGTATCAATCCCTCCATCCTATTGCACCATCAATCCAAGGTACCTAAAATTTTCTTTCTCTACAATCTTTTGTGTGCCCAAACTTACTTCTATGTTACCAAGTGTCCTACTATGACTAAACTTGCATTCCATATATTCCGTCTTGCATCGACTTAACCTAAACCCTTTTGTTTCTAACGTTTCCCGCCATACTTCTAGCTTAGCATTCATTCATTTTCTCGCCTCATCCACTAAAACAATATCATTTGCAAATAGCATACACTACGGCACCTCATCCTGAATATGTCTTGTAATCTCATCGATAACTAGGGCAAACTTCAACAACGTAAAATCCAATGCATTAATGGATCTGTGGCAATGGCACCAGATATCACCCAAGTGCTCATTGATCGATCCTTGAGTTTCTAGGTTTTTTTTTTTTTTTTTTTTTTGGCATAAGAAAGGGAGATTTCATTAAAAAGGGAAGCCAACAAATAAGCTATAACACAAAAAAAAAAACTTGGACGCAAACAAGAAAACAAACAGAAGCCTATTCACAATTAGGCCATATAAAGTTTATCCCAGATTGCCTGCAGTTAGCAATATAGTGGGCTAGAGTCTCTAGGTTGTGTAAGTGTATGTTGATTGACTAGCCAATTGTCAGAATTTGAAAAAAAATAAAAATAAATCAAGGGTTAAGTTAATTTAATTAGAGTATTTTTTGCCTATTTTAACTACATCATTCGTTGCTAATGAGGAGTTGCTCAAGTGATTGCGACATACCTAGCGACTACCATATGCCAATAATACAAAGCAGTGGATTATGCTTTCCACGGCCCAAAAGTTTTAAAAACTACATGACATGGCATATTTTAATACCAACTTTATATGAAGCTCGAATGAATTGTTAAGTCACGTTTGTACAATCATGTTTTTTCTGGAAAAAGGCATGGAAATGTTGGATTTTTCCCAAAATAAAAAAATCGATCATTTGATAACGTGGTTTTTCCATTAAAAAAAAACTGTAAAAATGAGCTCGACTTTATGTGATTCCAATATTGAAAAGAATATGGGAGAGTATAATTTTTATTTCCGACTAAAAAGAAAAAAGACTAGAACTGATTTTTTGTGGATTCTACACAAATGTGTACTTATTTAATTCATCAAGTGCTACTATAATTAAGGAAGGATTAAAGGCTTAATGGGCTTAGCTTTTTATCGAACTTCGCCCTTGGTCATATATGTTTTTTTTATACCCCAGCCAAAGAGGCCGGGATCCAAGAGAGCCCACACAAGTGGGAAGGAAAGCCCACTAAATCTAGAAGAGTATAAGTGGGCATACCAGGGTCAATCCCTTGATAGTGGTGCCAAATGCTGGGTTGCGAACCGAACAAACAACTCCTTGTTCTCCAGGCTATATATATTAATGCTAGGACCGCGATGAGTTCGGTTAAATGGGTGACCTACGCTAAAGGCAGGTTTGGTAGTGGTTTTGTCTGAAAAAGTAAGAATGTAATGTACTGAGTTTGAGTTTAATCCAGGTTGGACTCGAAGATGGACATGGATACGATTCCGGGCCTAACCGAAATCTGGAGATTGGCACAATTTTGAATACCAAGACTTTCTTAAGTTCTTTTGCTATATGTAATAATATTTATTACTATATATTTATAAAATCAAATATCATTATGGCGATAGTGTTTTAATTTTTATGAATCTTTTTTTTATTAATCCATTAACTATGAAAAATATATGGAAATTACTATTTTGGACTCTTTTACTGCCATTGGCCATGCATATTTCCTACTTGATTGCATGTCAATCAATGGTTACCAAACTCAACATTATAATTGATAAGAGAAAGAAGAATATCTCCACACCTTTTCATCTGCTGAGATGGGCTTCTGAGTTCTGACTTCTGACTATAAATACATCCCCTCCAAAATTCTTGATTAGATGGAGTTCATAAAACGTAAATGTACTTGGGTACTACTAGTTATTAGTTAAATCTTTTCTGCAGCTCCGCTATAAGATTTGGCCGCTACACCTGCTTTGTTAGGAGATGAACAACCCAGAAAAGAAAAACAAACAGGTCACTGGGCTTGAGTAGCTACAGGAAATAATATGATTGGAATTGAGTACCCACTAAATATAATATAGAAGTGGCTAGGGCAAAAGAATAACTAGCCTAATTTTTGACCAATGAGCCTATTTGTTTGCTGATCAAGACTCAGCCCACCAGTGAATATTCAAAGTCCAGCTGCCAGACATGGGTTCCCATCATTCACTCTAGCTGTAAATGAGTAAGATGGAAAGTTCATTTTGAGGGTCTATTTGAAGTTTAAAACTATTTCAACTAGATATTTGAGTATTTTAGACAGTTTAAAAGTTTTTATGTGAATCTAAGTAAATCTGTTTCTAGCCTTTAGCCTACTTTTTAAGATCAATAACAAAAAAAAAAAAAAAATCCTATTTTAAACAGAGAAGAATGTCTAGAATAATCAGACACTTTTTTAAATTTTGATTTGAATAAATTTTCTCATAATAACTATTATTATATAACAAATTTACTGTATTACTATAAGTTCTTTTAGACTTAGATGTTGTTTCATGTCGTCATAGTAGTGATTTTATGGACTCACCCACCCAGCCTCTCTCTTTCTCTCTCTCATAAAAAATTAATTTAATAAAATAAACCTAAACATTTGATTTCATTAATTTTCTTTATTTTTAACTGTAGACTTTCAAATTGCATTTACCTGTGTACCAATCCCCATAATATACTCGTAAATATAATGAAATGATTATTTCCACTCATACAACTAAGAAAAACTTGAAATACATAAAAATGGCTGTAAGGACAAAAGTGTCATTCTTATTTAATTTGTGCAAAAATCTAATAACCCTTTCTCTTTACCATCAAATCTTGTTATTTGGGGATATGAAAGGTATTAAAAATTAAAATGCATATGCATGCAAATCTTTGAAGCCATAGGGGGTTATATACAAAAAACTCTAACTTTTACTACATGATAGATTTATTTTTAAAATAAATTATTAAATCACACAATAGCAAAAAAATAATTAAAACCTAAGCTCCTCAAATAGGAATGTATGTATAAAGCAATCAAAAAAAATTTTCCTCTTTGACTGACATGTTAGCTCATAAACTTTTGTTACAGGACAAGTTATCTCCTAGAAATTTTTAGGGTATGTTTCTTTAGAATAATTGGTAATAAGAATTTGGGATGGTGGGGATTTCTAGGAGTGATGTGATGTTTATCTTCTTGGCATTTACAAATGCCATGTTCAAATTTCAACCACTTAAAAAGTCATTTTTAAACTTTGGAATTCTCATTTACCCAAAAAAAACTTTGAAATTCCCAAATTCCACTCCTTTTAAGCATTTTTGGATGTGCTCTCTTTCTCTCTTTGGATTTGTCTTTAGTACGTTTATTCAATGGCCACTTTGTCGAAATAATTTTCACTATATATGACAAGTTCGTTTGGTTTTTTTTTTTTTTTAGATTTTGTGGAAACAGATGTAATAAATCTTTTATTTATGAGAATGTTTCACTAATCAACTATATTTCAGATAAATTTAGACTTGACAAACAGGTCTAATTAAATCAACTATTTCAAATAGCCAGACTCAATATTAAACAGCCCCTGTTTGATAATGATGAGTTGGTCTCCCTTTTGCAGTGATGAATCATGTGTTGCTTTCAATTTCCTCTGCAGTGATCTTATGCATTACAGCGCCCATCAGATTTTATTAATAAAGGAAAACCAAAAGAGATTGACCTTGAAAACCAGAAGGTGACCGGTTCAAATTACAGAAAATTCACGTAGACACTGAATCATGAACACCATCCTTTACCTTTTGGTCCAAATCGTCCCGATAAGATCACGGGACATTGCAAATCGTCAAACGTAACCATCAGATGAATGATGACTGCATTTGTCAGCTTAAAAATTAAAAATGCACGCCAACTGTGGGAGACACCTACTGAATCAGAAACCAGCTGAATTCATAACTTCCATGGTTTAACAAAATTAAAAAATTCTTACTGAATCAGAAACCAAGTGGGATCTCTGATTACTTTTTTTTTTTTTTTTTAACCCCAGTTAAGGGCCTGAGACAGTGCGACCCATTGAACCCAACACCAGTGGGAGAGACTACCTAGGTAGGCAGCCCTTTTGATGAGGGAAGGTGACCGGCCCGGGTTTGATTCCTGGCCAACCAGAACTGCTGCGCCTTACTGCCGGTGAAGCGCTGTTTTTTGGATACCTACAGATATTGACCATGAGGGGGTCTGGTTTACCATTCGTTTTGTTTGAAAACTTATGGTGTATTGGAGCCTTTTCATCATTTAAGAGAAAAAAAGAAACAGATTTACTGCAATCTTATCATCTGATTTTTAGAAATATATATATTTTAGTAATATATATATATATATATATACGCTCCTATGAAATATATCTCTCACCTTATATGAGAAATTGGAGTGAGGGCCCTCACATTTAAGGTGTTCGCATTAGATATGAATGTGAGTGATGTAAATGGAAGATGTTTCTGTGAGAGATATCTCTTACCTTATATGAGAGATTGGAGTAAGGGCCCTCACATTTAAATTGTTGGCATTGGATATAGATATAAGGGCCCCCACCCAATCTCTCATTAACGTGAGAGATCTCTTTCATAAGACCATCTCCCTATATATATTCAACAGAGAATGTTTCCTCACAAGCTAGAGAGCCATTTGGGCCCACCAATGGTCAATATTTCCTTTAGTATTTTTGTAGTCCCTTAATCTAGCAATGGGGCTAATTTTACACTCTTCGAACTTTTGCACCATTGGATTGAATGCTCAAAAACATTTACGGTTAGACGTCATTAAAATTTTAGGTTGTAATCAAGGGCTAAGATAATTTGGAGTTGATTTTCATTGTTGCTTCCTCTTATCATTAGGAGACCTTTCCACCTACCCTCCTCCCGTTGATAGATATTAATCTAAGTGGGTCACATGAGCTAGACTATATATATATATATATATATATGAGAAAACATTTTCCCGTATGCCAGTATATAACATTTATATTAAAATACATTTATAAATCTATAATATCATAGGCTGTGCCGTCAAGGGTTCAATTCATGCAGGATGGACCACGTGTGTCCAGAGTCCAGACTCCACCAAATATTTTATTCAAATTTATCCAGCGAACCCAAACTCACATCCCAATGAAGAATGGGTCCAAATATTAGATCTTGATAACATTTCTAATGAAGGGCGGCCCCTATATTCCCCCAACATACCATGGATTTCTCTTTAAAAACTAATAAATAATCCTCGAATTTTGACTTTTTTTAATGTAAACATGAATGTTTTCCTGAGAAATGATTAGATTTTGATTATAACAAACTTGGAAACAATCGAAATGTAGCAAGTGCCCACATGCAAAATTACAATAAACAAACGGATAATTAATCAATACAGAGACCCCTCTTACTTTTTCTTAAAGAGAAAGAAACACATTTGTTGGAGGGCCCACATCTATAGCCAGTCACGATAAGAATATTAAATTTGGATGGATGATCATGAAGGCTTTGCAGGTTAAAGGGCCATACAAAAATCCCATTGATGAAAAAGAAGCTTCACGGATTCCTCCTCCCCACTTCCCTATAAATATGTACCACCCCACTTGCAAACCCAATGCACACGCCAAACTCTCTCCTTTTGGATTCTTGACTTTCTGTTCTTCGCTCTTAATTGGTTCATACTCCCCGTGTTTTTTTTACTTCAAATTTTTTTTTTGTTGGTAGAAGACTTGCACTTGTTTCTCTTGTTTGGTTAGATTTCAGAGAGAGAGAGAGAGGAAAGCAAGATGAACATCATTGATGCTTTGATGGGAACCTCCCATGACGAGAAGAGTGTAAAGATCAAAGGTTCGGTGGTGTTGATGAAGAAGAACGTGTTGGATTTCAATGACTTCCAAGCATCTTTCCTCGACAGAGTTCATGAGTTCTTGGGCAAAGGTGTTTCTTTCCAGCTTGTCAGTGCAGAACATGGCGATCCAGGTGACCTTCTTTGCTACTGTATATTTCCTAGTTTTTTCATTTCCAAGAAGAGAAGAGAAGAGGAAAGAGAGGGAGTAAAAAGAGCAATAATTCCTACAGCTTTTCAGGATACTTCTTGGTAATGTGTCTTGCTTTACTAAAAGGAGAAAGAGACTTTGGCCGAGGCCATTGGTTCCGACTGGTGCGAATTAGGTCAAATTCGTCACCAATCCATTACCAATCTGTGATTATTAAAATCAAATCCGATCTAATTCATGGAGGACTGGATTGGATTAATCCGTTCAATCCGTTAAATCTAATAATGTTAAAGAAAGAAAATAGAAAAGAGGAGAGTAAAAAGAGCTAGAGAGAATAGAAAAGAGGAGAGTAAAAAGCTAGAATTCCTACAGCATTTCAGGAAACTTCTTGGTAAAGGAGGAGACTTTGGCCGAGGCCATTGGTTCATGTAGTGAGCACGGGGTAGCTTGGAGGGTCCCATAATCCCTCGAGCCTGGGGCCCACAACTTCTTCTGGACTAATATCTGATCGCCAGATCAATTCCTGCACCTTTCTATACGTTGTGTTGACTTCAATTTCATATATTCTGGAAATCTTAATGGAGTGGAGACTCAACTCATAATACAATTGGGTGCACGGTATTTTCAGCCTTCATTTCAATAGTTTAGTGGTCAATCGATTTGAGAATTTCTCGCCTAGGTTTGGCAGTGGATTATAAGTCACTGGCCATGTTGATGAGTATATTGAAGGTTCGATTATTGAGATCATGAACCGTGTGCTTCTTTTTCAGTGGCTTATCTCCACTTGGACCCACCTAACCAACGGTCTAGCCCTTGGACATGAATCCGACTCAGAATTTGTTGTGCCCTCTCAAGATTATGAATTGGGAACTCCACCCTTGTAACAGTGATTTTGACTGTCAGTTGGGTTAATATAAAAGAATACATGCCACCGTGTCCTAGAAGAGGATCCCCTGTAAAGGGGTGCCACATGGGAAGCAATTTTTTTTTTTTTTTTTTTTTTTTTTTTGTGAAGTGGAGGAGATGAGTGATATGACATCTCCCCCACATGTGGCCCTATTTGGACCAAACAGTCCGTCCTCTGAAATGGTTTTTCTGTCGGTAACAGTGATTTTGACCGTCAGATGGAAAGCTCCTTTTTTCTCAATTTGATTTTCCTGATTTACAGTTTCTTTAGTCTATGCAAGATTTGTGTTGTACGCAGGAAATTTGCCTTGGGGCAGCTATCTTAAAAAAATAAGAGGAAAAAGAAAGAAGAAATCTTGGGGGATCAATGTAAAGAAAAGCATAAACTACCTAAAACATGGCTGACTGTCTTCTGAAATTTTTGGGTGGCTGCCTGCATATTTTAAAACTTACGTGCTAAAACTTTCACCATCAAAATTCATGCAAATAACCAGACCTAGTCACAAGGGACCCATTCAATGTTTAGTGCCAACTCAATTCAATCTTTCAATAATCACCATCACCACCACCACCAATATATACCACAAAATATTATTTTATATTTGTCTCAACAAAACAAATTGAAAGATGCTAACCACACATGACACATGCTAACCCAGTATCTCCCAGGAAGATACTGGGTTCGACCCCTGCCACCCCACTAGGCGTGGACGGAACCCCACCTTAGCCACTAAGCATTAAAGCAACCCAGAGTGTCCTTATGGCAGGCAGAATGGGCGATCATGCATACTCCTTTATGTACACAACTACCCACCTGGCTCGCACTTAGGAACCGTTTGGAAAGGGGGTAAAATGGGAGAAGGAAAAAAAAGAGGGGAAAATTGAGGAAAAGTGGGAATTGAGGGTGTTTGGGAAGGGGGGAGGAAAAGTGGGGGAAAGGATTTTGGGGGGAAAATGAGTGTGGGGCCTACTCAAAATTTTCCCCACAAAAGTGGGGAAAATGAGGGGCAAAGAGGGAAATTTGTTTGAAATTACTAAACTGCCTTTTTGTCCTATTGAAACTTTTGCAAAAATAAGGATAAAATGGTCTGTCGCTATACCTCACAAACAAACAAAATTATACATTTTCACTTTTATTCCCTTTACTTTTTGACTATCCAAACAAGAGAATGTAAAATTAATTTTCCCTCCCCACCCCTCCATTTTTCTTCCCCCTCAAATTTTCCCACCACTCCCCCTTCCGAAACATAGTGTTAAAGTCAACTAGTGCATCCAAAATCAAAATCCATTTCACAAATAGAAGGGCCATCAAATTAGAATGCTTGAATAGAAAAAAGAATAAGGAATCTATGATCTAACTTAAATCCAAAGGACTAAGATCCAACTAGTGATAGTTTAATTGTAATTTAACAACCCAACTAATCCATTTTTCTCTGTGTAGACAATGGAAACAAAGGAAAGGTAGGTGAAGCTGCATACCTTGAGGATTGGATAACGACATTGACGTCGATCCAAGCAGGCGAGTCCGTTTTCAATGTCACATTTAACTGGGACATGAGCTTTGGGACGCCAGGTGCAGTGATTGTTAAGAACTTCCACCACAGTGAGTTCTTCCTCAAGACCTTGACACTTGAAGATTTTCCAGTCAAGGGCCGAATCCATTTCGTCTGCAACTCGTGGGTTTACCCCACCAGCAACTACAAATATGACCGCATCTTCTTTGTTAACAAGGTAATGTAATTATCCCTGGTTAATCAATGGCGAGTGAGGTTGACTTAAATTTTTTATTAGTTAACTATAAAAAGAAATTAAGCATCATATGATAACCAAATTCATTTTATATGCATACAATAAGCTGATTAGTCTTTAGGAAAGTGAGCTCCTCCAATCCAGTTTTTTAATGTCTGTGTATGGATTTAAATGTTTTGTGTTGTTCTGAATTATACTTTTTAATTTAGCTGTGGACCCATTTTAGATTAAATGCTGGGGGTTGTTCTGAAACTTTCTTTTTGATGTGATTGCAGACCTACCTACAAAGCGACATGCCAGAGCCTCTACGTAAGTACAGGGAAGAAGAGCTCGTGCATATGAGAGGGGATGGAGAAGGGGAGCTTAAGGAGTGGGATCGTATCTATGACTATGCCTTCTACAATGATTTGGGTGATCCAGACAAGGGCCCAAACTACGCCCGCCCAGTTCTTGGAGGGTCCAAAGACTACCCATATCCTCGTAGGGGTAGAACTGGACGTGCCCCAACTAAGACTGGTCAGTTTCAGTTCATTTCGATTCAAATATGAAACCATTCTAATTGGATAATAGTTGATAATATTGTGAATATTTCCTACTTCAATTTTAAGGTTTCATTAGTTGCTAATAAATGTTGAGCAGACGTAAGCCTAGGTAACCTTTAGGTGCTCAGTGGAGCCTCTTAAACCACCAACACACACACTGCCCACCTATGTGGGACTTGCCTTTTGGTTTTAGTGACCTAAAGGAGAGACTATGAACCCATCTGAATACACCCAAAAGCCTGGGTAACCTTTAGGTGCTCAGTGGAACCTCTTAAACCACCAACACACACACTGCCCACCAATGTGGGACTTGCTTTATTGAGCAGACGCAGTTGTAAGAATTCTTAATCTATGAGTTGGAGGGACAAAAAATTCTTAGTTTACGTTGAATGATCCATTTGTGTTTTGTCTCTAATACTATCTAGCTGTGGCTCTAAGCCTCTAAGACAAACTTCATTCTGTTATTTCGAACAGATCCCAAGACAGAGAGCAGATTGCCACTTCTAAGCCTAGACATATATGTTCCAAGAGATGAGCGATTCGGGCATTTGAAGATGTCGGATTTCTTAGCATATGCTTTGAAATCTCTTGTTCAGTTCTTGGTCCCTGAGATTACGGCTTTCTGTGACAGCACACCCAATGAATTTGACACCTTCCAAGACGTGCTGAATTTGTATGAGGGAGGAATCAAGTTACCTGATAGTCCTGCACTCGACAAGATTCGGGACATGATCCCCTTAGAGATGATCAAGGAACTGGTTCGAACAGACGGTGAGAGACTGCTCAAATTCCCTCTGCCACAAGTGATTAAAGGTATGTACAATGTTGTCTGGACTCTGGAATACAATGTCATGTGAGAGGACCGTAGGCAGCTTCTAATCCATTTGGACCATTTATAAGTCCATTTGTTATTTGTGTGTAGGTACTTTCTGTAAAGCCAATTAAATCAAACATTGCACATTTACTTATTCCAAATTACTTCAAGGAGAGTGATATGCACATGATTATAAATCTGATGTATTTCATGGGTGTCGCCCTTTTTGTAATGCTACTATGGCAGTTGATAAAATTGCTTGGAGGACCGATGAAGAATTCGCACGAGAAATGCTTGCTGGGGTTAATCCAGTTATCATCAGCCATCTCCAAGTGCGTTACTTATTCGACGATTTGTGTTAGTTTTACGATTCTATGTAATGGATTCACGGTAAATTACTAAATTTAAATTTTACATTGATATTCCATTGCAGGAGTTTCCCCCAACCAGCAAGCTCGATCCCAAATTGTATGGCAACCAGAACAGTTCAATAACTGCACAGCACATTGAGAAGAACCTACATGGTTTGACGGTAGAAGAGGTATTACTATGGCCATTGTTCTTTTTATTGAATTAGTAAATGATCTAAGCATGACAAACAACTACATACACACACACACACACACACATATATATATATATACACACACATATATATATACATATATATGCATGACCACTGTACCGAAAGGCCTATTTCAATGGCCAGATCGGTTTTTCTTACCATTCAATCAGTGGCAAGTTGGTCAACAAAAAGTCTAATATATTTTGACAGTATGATTTTTTTTTTGTCACTGATTGAATTGTCTATACTGATGGGAATGAGCTCTCTTCAGATGGAAGAGGAGTTTTATACACCAAGTTTGGATTAATAATATGGTGCCCCTTCTGTTATTTGGATAAAATGGCTTTAATGATTACTGATGACTCTAGTTACCATAACTAAATTGTGGTGTAGGCACTGAAGAACAACAAGCTTTTCATCTTAGATCACCATGATGAACTTATCCCTCATATCAACCGGATAAATGCTACTTCCACAAAGATTTATGCCTCAAGGACACTTCTCTTCCTGAACGACGATGGCACCTTGTCACCATTGGCAATTGAGCTGAGCTTGCCACACCCTGAGGGAGAGCATCTTGGTGCAGTCAACAAAGTTTTCACGCCCGCCCAAGAAGGGGTTGAAGGATCGATATGGCAACTTGCAAAAGCCTATGCTGCTGTGGATGATTCGGGCCATCATCAACTGATAAGCCACTGGTAGGAATTGAAAACAGAACAGAACAATTTTTGTATAGCTTGTGCTGCATGTGCCAGGCCTAATTGGGCTTTCATCAAATATGAATATTTTTGCAGGGCCTAATGCTTGGCCAGATGGCTGAGCCATGCCCTGGCCCAGATTATAAGGGACATGAAATATTAATGGGCCTTGAAGAAAAAGAAATTGATTGGTTTTGTTGTGATTTCAGGTTGAACACACATGCGGTGATCGAGCCATTTGTGATTGCAACCAACAGGCAACTGAGCGTTGTTCATCCCATCCATAAGTTGTTGAATCCTCATTACCGGGACACGATGAATATCAATGCCTTGGCTCGGCAGATCGTCATCAACGCCGGGGGTGTGCTTGAAACCACCGTTTTCCCAGGGAAGTATGCCATGGAGATGTCTGCTGTGGTTTATAAGAACTGGGTTTTCACTGAACAGGGACTTCCAGCAGATCTCATCAAGAGGTAATTCTACCAAGAATGTCCTACTTTGTTACATGTTTGGTTTCTCTACTTTGTGCCTATCCATATTAGGGTCACCATGACTGATGTAGCCTTCCACTTATTTCAGAGGAATTGCAGTACCGGACTCTACCCAACCCCATAACCTCCGGCTACTGATCAAGGACTACCCATATGCTGTCGATGGGCTTGAAATCTGGGCTGCCATAGAGACATGGGTCCATGACTACTGCTCCATCTACTATACAACAGATGCTGCGGTCCAAACAGACCCAGAGCTCCAGGCCTGGTGGGCCGAGCTCCGCGATGTGGGCCACGGTGACAAGAAGGATGAGCCCTGGTGGCCCAAGATGCAAACACTGTCGGACCTGATCCAAACTTGCACCACCACAATATGGGTGGCCTCTGCACTCCATGCAGCAGTCAATTTTGGCCAGTATCCATACGCTGGCTACCTCCCCAACCGCCCCACTCTTAGTCGCCGGTTCATGCCGGAGGCTGGCACGCCTGAATATGAGGAGCTTAAGTCGAATCCAGACACTGTCTACCTGAGGACCATCACGGCCCAGCTCCAGACCCTCCTTGGCGTGTCCCTTATAGAGATATTGTCTAGGCACTCATCTGATGAGGTCTATCTCGGGCAAAGGTCGACACCGGAGTGGACGACGGATTCAGCTGCATTGGAAGCATTCGAGAAATTTGGAAAGAAGCTGGTGGAGATCGAGAACAGAATCATAGAGATGAACAATGACGACCAGTGGAAGAACCGCGTTGGGCCTGTCAAAGTGCCTTACACTTTGCTCTATCCAAACACCTCTGATTACTCTGGCATCGGTGGGCTAACTGGCAGGGGAATTCCTAACAGTGTTTCTATCTAAGCATATTCATATGGCTTTAGCAGTTAAAGCAGTTAATATTGTGGTATTTGTACTTAAATGAAACCAAACATTATTGTCACTACTATTGGTGAATTAATGACTTCAAATATTAGTACTTCCCACACAACTGTACTGGTTGGAAACTTTTATTGGCTCAAGCCCTGACAACCCATCAGCCCTCAAAAGTAGAGCCCATAGTTCAAAGATTTGATTTGGTCAAGTGACTCAGAAGTGCATCTTTAAGGATCGGGGCTGCTAGCCATGTGATATTGTCCGCTTTAGCTCTCATATAAGAGTCCAATTCAATCTTGCTTCACGATTTTAAAAGCCCTCATACAGATTTAAGGGCCATGTCACACACATATATGCAAGATCTAGACTAGCATGTTTTTGATGCAGTACTTATGCACCACTTAAAATGGTATACGATAAATCCTAATGACTTTAAACCAAACAATAAAAATTGTCTCTCAATCCAACAGTCAAGGCCATTCGAATCATGCAAATCCGTCGGAGTCAGTGACAATAGGGGGTTGTGTATGTGTAGTCGATTTGGATAGGTCTAAGGTGGGCCCTACTAGTCCTCTTCAATAATGGTAGTTTCTCTCCTTTTCATTTACTAATCTCTCTTATATTATAAGCTCCTTTTTTCTCATATTGAACGAGTGGAAAGGAAAGGCTCCAATTCACTTACCGCGGTTTTACTAGACAATTCTTGGATTAGAAACTGGAACCCAAACTTAGGCAAGGCCCACTTTCTAATATATATAGCCGAGCCGCTCAAGAGGATTAGTCCTCTTGTGTATTGCATAATATCCCAAATTTTACTTGAATAGAGTTACCACAAGATTGACATATATTGAACAACAATATGATTAGCATAATATTATACATTATTATTATCATAATATTATACATTATTATTGACATCTATTAATAAACTTTTACATTATATTGTAAATATTTGGGTGGGGGAAATTCTTATTGCATAGAATTTCTGAAAAATCCTATATATTCTGAAGAATTTCAGACTCAAAATCTTTTAAAGTCACAGATAAAGGGGAGATGACAGGTAACTGGTAAGGCTTCAATCCAAGCAACACTGCGGAGAGTTATGGTTTTTGTGCTTGAGGGCACTAAGAGTAAATAACAACAACAACACCACACTAAGAGTGATATCTCTTATCTCTTTCAGGGCACTCATTCAACCTTGAAAAAGGGTGACATTCACTCATTCTTGGAATACATAATGGTCTACCACATAACTCCAAGAACCTTAAAAAGGTTGCACTAAACTCTCCACTATCAACCTAACAGCATAACCCTTTACAGGAACACCTTCATTCCAGGTTTGAAGGTCTCGAGAGTCATCCATAATAAAGTTACTCATTCCGTGACAAAGGACCTGAACAGTTTGTATTGCCGGCAAGCACCTTATTAAAAGGAAATTATTGAAAGTATCCAGCTAATGGAAATTTTCCATCATTATATACCAACATTTGATAGAATCATTTTTATTTAATAGGAATGGAAACAATATTAGAAAAAAGAAAAAGCATAAATGCATAATGCAACATGATGCACAAAAGAACCCCAAATGGTCACTAGCCATAAAATAACCTAAAATAGTTATAAAGGATTTAAGACAACCCGAAAAAACAAGTTTTCACTAATGAAACTGTGAAAGCGGAAAAAGGACCATGGAACTTTAATATACCTGTATGTGAGCTTTAATGATTGCCTTTCCAGTCAAGGTTGCAAGAAAGAACTTCCAAAATGGTATTCCAAATTGTCCACACATGATACCAGCTAGATCAAACATTGGGTTAGGTACCTAAAATACAAGAAGTTGCATATAAAACCCAGTTAGCAAATTAATGAATAAGTTTTAAATGTGAGTTGTGAAGTGAATTGACATGCAAAACACAGAAGTGAAATGAATTAAAGATTTAACATGTGGTTATGTAAGTCCAAATTTCAATTATCCAGTAACAGGGGTAGCAGTTGCAGTACTCTACAGAAGAGAAAGTTGCATTTAATGTGCGCTATTTCAGTATAACAAAAAACCATGAAAAAGTTACAGTTGCAAAGGCAAACTTGGGAGGTACATGCAAAAAGATCCATATCAAAACCTAAAGGTAAGCAGCTTTTTTCTTTTTTCAGTGACATGTAAGAAATGACCAGAAGGTCAAATTTTTTATTGGGGATATAAACAATAGTATAGCATAGGTCAAATAGGGATGAATGCACTTCCCACAGAAAAAAAAATAATAATAATACTTTTTACAGGTCAACTGATTTTCAAACATCTAATATGGGGCACTGCCCCTGAAACAGAAATTAGAATTTTTTACAGTGCCGAGGCCAACAACCTTGGGCGATTCAAACAATTCCAGCACTAGATCTTAAGAATGCCCCAAAGACCAAGGTTTTAAATCAGGGTCTTGGGGAACAATTCAGTCCCCCACTCCCCCTTGAGTTGAGTTGACTCCTCCAGGTTGCATGGGGCGCAACCAAGTCAGACCAAGTTCCATCCTAGAGCACATGAACCTTAAAAATGGGTGTGAAAATGACAAAAACAATTTAAAAAACAGAAAATGGTGTGAATATAAAATTTCAGGGAACGTGTACTTTAACTATTAAGAATGAAATTAAGTACAATTAAGTGGCTTTATTTGTTTTAATTGAGTCGAATGAATAGCAACTTCGACCTTTGAATGCTAAAATCTTCCACAAAAATGCATTTCCGACTTCTGTTGCAAAATCAATGTGAAAGGACCCCATAACCTCCCACACCTTCTCAAAACATGAATTTGGATATATATATATATATATATAGAGAGAGAGAGAGAGAGAGAGAGAGAGGGAGAGATATCTAGCTTATTCAGTGCATGACTCGCACATGGGGCTCTGTACACACCGGGCTGTGGGCCCCCATGTAGGGCTGGGAGAGGGGTTTTTTTCAAGATCTCGGTGGGATCTATCTACCTCGCAAGTTTGGATCCCATCCAATGATCATATCATATTCATCTGGGCCACATAAGTTTTACGGTTTACAAACCATTCGGCTGGTGTGCAGTCGATCCAACAGTATACAGTCCAATCAGATGGGTACAAACCCAGGGGTTTGGTCCACTCGGATAGACCCACAGATGGGCCCCACTGCTGTCCACCGGGCCGACTAGATAACCAGTGTGATATATATAGACCCTTCTTATCATAGAAACCTATAGAAGTGGCTCAACTCAGTATGTGTCAAGTTTGAGTCTACTCAAACTCAACCAATTTTTAAAACCATGCTAAGGATAGTCCAAGCTATTTCCGTAACAGGAACAACATGGATGTGTTCCTCAAGAATCCCAGACTGTGTCCTTCAACTGATCACCAACATGACAACCCACTTCCTTTTCTCAGTGGTAGAGCACCACATCACCTCTATGGGAAAAAAATTCCCATGAGTCAAATTCACAAGTACCAGCATAAACACTTCATCACTGACCTAAATCAGGGGTATCAGCCAGCACATTACGCTGCAAAACCTGTAACATCTGCCAACATGCCAAAAATAAAAAATTGATGCCCTTCAAAATGAACCCATGACCCCTTTTGAGAGGCAATCCACTGATTGACAATCTAAAGTCAAAGCCAGCACGGATCAAATTGTAAAGTATAGCAATTGTATCATAGCAACATAGTCAATGGCACCACTAAAGCAAATAGTCATTGATGGGACATTTCAGGTCCCATAATTACATGAATAGTCTGAAAGGTCACCAACCAGTTGGACAGATGATCACATCCACATAATGTATGCTAATGGTTGAACTTAACCATGTAAGTTAGCACGATACCACCTTCTCTATTCATAATTCACAATCCACCAAAATATTCTTAATTCACACTAGCTGTTCCAGAACCTTTCATCCTATAGGAAGAAGCCAGCTTAGCATTCTAAGTCTGTATCCTTGACAATCTGTTACAATAAATTTAAGGGTATCCCAATCGTCATTTGAATCAACCCTGTAAGATCAAATTAGTGGAGACAAGAACGAGATAAGAGTGCACTTGTTCGTGGATGAGGTGTGTATTGTTGGAAATGATGCCCAACTACAAAGATGAAGCACAAGTGGAAGTCGTAAACTAAGATCACTACATCTGAATGTGGAACTCTGCTAACTGGAGGCACGAATATCATGGTTCGAAAGGGTAGGATGAGATAATTAATCATTTTGGTTAGCTGATTTGTAGGCTTCGGTTCGCTTGCTCTTTAGGCCTTGGTTCACCCAGTGTGCTATCTTTTTTTAAGATTGCATTATTAGTAGCCAACTAGCCATCCAATCTTTGGCCATTTTTTTTGGGATTTTAGAGACCCAAAAAGATCATATCACATTAAACAAAGGGTCAAACATATCATAAATGCTGGCTATCCAATTTAGACCGTTTTCTCTCTCTTGAATAGTAGGAATAATTGGTGGACGTGGACGTATTTTCTTAACCCTCTGTTTCCACAGCCCAACTTAAGCATATATTCTCGCATCTGATTTTTTTTTTTTTTTTTGTTGGTAGGCTAGCATCAACAGGCCCACAATATCAACAGTTTGGACCATTAAACAAGGGCCTTTAAATGATATGTGGCATGACAAATGGGCAGTCAACTAACAATCCCATATGATCCAGAAACTCAAACATGGGTCAACAATATCGTGAACCAAGTAAAGCAGTCCACCGATTATTTAAACCAGGGTACACTGAGCAATGGCAAACCTGATCCAAGAATGGATTATGGCGATTGGCACCAGCAACAAGCTGCATTACGGGTAAGGCTGCAATTTGGGTGGGTCAATTTAGGTTTTTGACCAACCCACACTCCCGCACGAATTCAAGGAATAATTAAAACCTGACCCTAAGTCCATGTTCTCAACCAGACCACAACTTGGTTTGGTCTAGTTGGGTTTAGTCTGGTTAGAGTTGATCCTAATCTAACTTGCATCCCTAGATTAGATTATATGTTTTACAAAATATCTATCAGGTTATGTTGGTCCGAACCCAAGTAGGTATTTTATAAATACGTACACAGCAATTATGAACTAGGAAAGCTCCCAAATAAGTTATCAAAGCACCATGTGTATATATGGATCACACATGATCAATCCACTCCCCTCGCACCTCTGGAACGAATGGGCACCCACCCAAATTTTACACATCTGACCCATATTCACCATTGGCTTGTATTTAGAAAATGTAACTTAAAAGATAGTTAAACTTTGACAACCTTAAATCAAAGATTGGTATGATCGGATATGGCTGCTTTTTGCACAAATCTAATCTACAATAAGATTTTTCCATTTCCTCTGCTCTAAATGAATGGCAGGCACTTAGGTGGGCTTCACACCAAAACCAACTTGAAAAGAGAAAGACCCAACCCAAGTTGCACCCAAAATTGTGAAGCCTACATGGGCCCCATCTACATGCATAGTGGACAGGTGGAATGGAAGGTCTCATGATTGACCCTGACTAGATGATCACATCCATCAGATGAGGGGCCTCAAAAATATTTGGCGAGAACAATTTATTTAATTGCTCATTCTATAGACCATTGTTTCAATGAATATGATCATTCAGTCGAGGAGAAATCCAGACTATGTACAATCCACACTAGGCATGCCCTATACAAACACTAAGCAAGCAGGTGGGGCCCATGATACAGCCTCCATGCCACCATCCCACCATACCAAGGTGCAAGTGACTCGACCGGGATCATTCCTCATTGATTATGAGTTCCCCAACAAGAGTAGAGGAAGTCCATTAAGCATTGATGTGTATCTAATATGTACTGTGATTTGCAAGATGACTATTTGTCATGACCTAAAACAGCACGATCTGATGGACAGCTTATTTTATCAACCCATAGATCAGTCTTATAAATTCTTAAGCAAAAGCTACATTATATTGTCACAACGATGTGGTAGTGGGTATGCATCATGTTACCTATGTCAGGAAATGAAAAAAAAGAAGATATTTCATGAAATTGCATTCTGCTACCCCTGAATATTACTAGAAAAGAGAGTAGAAAAGGAAGCAAAGTAACCGAAGCGAGTACTAAAATTGTAAAAAAGTTCAGATGTTGTGAGTGAGAGAGGAGCCAGACCTTGATTTTATGTAAGAAACCAGGCTTAACACCATCTTCTTTTGAAGAAACATCCAACTCCTCTACAGAATTCAGTTTGCTACCAGAGATTTGCGCTGCAACAGAGTCCCTGAGTTAATATAATAACCAACTCACATTATAAGTTGACAGATTGTTAAACCATGGCATGAAAAACCTGCTCAGGTTGCATCCTAACTTGTCGAAAGCTATTTAATGGAAATTATTAACATAAGGTCTGAATTTTTATTTTCAATGAAGACGAAAATTAAAAGATATATCAATGTAGTGAATCCTTATAGTACATGTGAAGAATCTTCAACTGACGTGGAAAGAGGAATTCTCCCAAGGAAAAGAAAAACATAAACCCTACTAGTCTTAGTGTCTTACACTCGTCTGTAGTGGTGGAAAACTAGTATAACAAAAGACTACATCCTTAGTCATGTGAACAGTGAAGTCAACATGCTAAATAGTCATAGAAATAGTAAAATCTATAATACGGATGATTGTACAAATTACTAAGCCTATTGCAAGAAGAACAGGTTTCTAGAATGTTACAATATAAGATATTTAAAACAATTATACGAATGAAAGAGAATAAGTTATTCTATTCCCTATACACACCAACCTTACTAAAGAGAACATGGTTGTGGCAATTTTGGGGAGGTTGGTACAAACAGAGAAAAAAGAGAAACGTCTTCCCACCATTGTAAAAGTCATATTATGTATCTAAAAATTCAAATGGGAGTTTTTTCCAAGAAAAGGAAAAAAAATACAAATGGGAGTTCAACTTGTTGCTCGTCCGTCAAACAATTCATAATGCTTTAGCCTCTTATTACTGTTAAAAAAAATGTGAGGTATACATATAATTGTGTGTGACAGAAACACCCTAGGCTCCAAAATGAATTTAAAAAATCTTTGTGAATCCAGTGTGATTCTCCACTTAGTATCCTTCTGAATCCATATTTATATTGAGAAAACAATGAAATGCTGCTGCCTCAAAATCAATAATATCTATGCTCTTTTTTTATAGATTTTAACGGGATCAAATAAATACAAATTTAGCATTTTTCAACCAAGAAAAAGCATTTCAAGTGTCTGATACTAAAAAATTTGCACCAGTGTAAATAGCAATCAAATTTAGCACTATTTCAGCCAAGAAAAAGCATTTCGAGTGTCTGACATTAAAAAATTTGCACCAGTGTAAATAGCAATCAACCAAATCATCTCAGGAACACACAACAAACATCATAGAGCTCTTGATGGTTTCAAATACACATCCTCCACAGATCAAGAACAAAGTTCTAATGATCAGAAAGTGCCCCACTTTATATCATGTCTAGTCATGTGGGATGTAGAAACCAATTTATCTCTCAAGGTAATTTGTTCCATCATTAGTCAATTAAACTATTGGTTACAGGTGGCATCAACAAACTAAATAAAGGGGAAAAACAAGTATAAACAAGAAGCTAAACAGCTGATCCGCAAGAAAACAGGTAAAAAAAAAAAAGCAAATACTATTACAAGTTGCTCCTCATATCTCGTAAACCCCTCCAAAACAGCTAGTTCCCTCCTCTGTGCGGCTTTCTGAAGCTCAATTTTGGTGGGAGCATTACATGGAATCCAGGCCCTGTGGGAATTGGGGGAGTGATTTGTGATTGTCACTCTTCAATCATTCTTTGTCCTCCAATTCAGTGGTTCTTAGCTCAGCCAATAAGACAGAAATGTTAGCATTGAGGAGGGGTCTCTGGGAGGCACAATGTAAGCACCTGTATCAGATCAAGGTGGAAGGAGACTACACTTGTGCTATTCAGTAGACTTCTCGTCAATATAAGGCCCTATGGTGCTTATCCAATATTGTGGATGAGGTGTTAGACCTGGCGAATTCAAAAATACAAAATTTACCCACCAAATCCAATTGATGATGCCACACCCAGTCCCACCCACCATAATACGTATTTGGAATAGGAAAGGAACTCCTGCATGTGCTGCATCAACATGTGATTGGACAAGTTAACCACACAATCAGTGCAACAACATTTTACCAACAATCAGAAATTTATCTGGAAAGCTAGACAACATCTTGAGAATTATTACTGGGCTTCATTGATATTACAAGAAATAGAATATTCTCCTGGACAACTTAATAGCAACACAGGAGCAAAAGCATTAACCAGTGTCAGAGTCCCCACAAAAGTCGCTGGTTTCTAAACAGTTGGGAGTCTGGGACCCATATTGGCAATCAATCACTGAAAGTCTGAAACAACCATTTGGGTTTTAGCAGTTCCTGGAGTTGACAAAAGGACTGCATCTAAGCCAGGGCAGTCCAGTCCAATTGAAAGCGGATGTTCCAGCGTGAATCTCGGCAATCACCTGTTCCGATTCTACATATTGATCAATTTTTAACTAAAAGAAACTTTTGGGTAAAAAATTCACATTATATAGAATATCACGACTCTCACTTGTTACATACAAGTCTATCTAACATAGAAAAGAAGGATGCCCATGATGCGTACGTGTGGGATGAGCCAAACCTCATTGAATTTTATTTATCCAATAAAAGGAGAGTACATGTTCTTTGGTACCACCAGTGAATACTCCACCAGTATGAAAAGTTCTTAATGTTAGTTGAGTCCTTGGTTTGCCAATTGATTGAGCCGCAATAATACCTATTGCTTCTCCCAATTTGACCAAGTCGCCATGAGTGGCACTCTGACCAGGGGCAGACCTAGGTGAAGAGCACCTGGGGCGGCTCCAAAAATCCCCAAAAAATAATAATGGGCCCCTGGCCAGGCCCAAAAGACTGCCCCACCCCCAAAACGTTTTCTACCTCTGTCCATAAACTAAAAGCAGCAGTTCCACCTGTGGGCCTACTTATATCCGGTCTATGTATCGTCATCATCATCATCAAAGCCTTGTCTGAACTATGTTAGGGTTAGCTATACGAATTCTGTTTCTTCATTCCGATCTATTTTGAGCCAAATCCTCAGATAAGTTACACTTCTTCATATATATATTTACTACCTCCATCCATGTCCTCTTTAGCCTACCTCATCCCCTTGGTGGGCTATCAACCTTCATGGGAAAATTTTTCCTTACTGGCGCCGTTATCGGCCTACGTTGGCACGTGCCCAAACCATCTCAAACGAGTTTCTCTAATTTTATCACCTATTGTTGCTACCTCTAAATGCTCTCGAAAGTGCTCATTTCTAATTCTATCCTTCCTAGTTTTACCACATATCCACCTCAACATTCTCATCTCTGCTACATCCATTTTGTGCATATATTGCTTCTTGATTGGCTAACATTCTCCTCCATAGGTCATAGCTGGTCTAATCGTTATCCTGTAAAATTTTCCCTTTAATCTTGTTGGCATTCGTCAGTCACAAAGCACTCCCGAAGCAAGTCTCCACTTCAACAATCCTGCTTTAATCATATGTCTGACGTCTTCATCAATCTCCCCATCCTTACTAATTATAGAGCTAAGGTAGCAGAAAGAATCACTTTATGGTATCTCATGGTCTTCAATTCTCATAGTAGTTTCAGCCCTTTTTATATGCCCACCGAAGTTACAAACTATTTATTTCGTCTAAGTATGGCTTATTTTAAAGGCTTTGGATTCTAAACTCTCCCACCATCTCTCGAGTTTTGCCTTCACACCATCTCTTGATTCATCTACCAACACAGTATCATCTACAAATAACATGCACCAAGGTACTTCTTCTTGAATATGAGCAGTTACCCCATCCATAATTAGTATAAAGACATAAGGGCTCAGGGCTGACCCCTGATGGGAACCCTCATGTCTCTCCACAAGTAATATCCAGTCTATGTATGTTGCACACTTATTTGGAAAGTGTGGCTCCAATCTAACTAAGGCACATGTTAAAATAAATAATATAAAAAAAGTAGAAAAGTAGGGTCATACAAGCATTAATCTTCTAAAAACTAAGAACTTCTTCAAGGGAGTCTTGAGAGATTAAGTGTCATGACACTTGGAAAGTGTCTCCTTGTTGAAATGACAAGTGCTTTGGAGTAAGAATAAAATAGGAATACTTAAGAACCCACTAAACCAATACCACATTCCAACGTCGCAACCCCGTTAGAATGGACATCTCCGAGTCAGTTCCATAGTTGGATTAATCGTTTGCTAAAAAATATAAATAAAAATTCATAAAATTATGTTAATCATGTTTTTATGAAAAAGTCAATCGAACGGTCGGATTAATTTTGATTCTCAATACTGTACACATTTGAAGGTCTTTATTTTGCAGGGCTCGGATTTCAGTAATTGGGCTCCACTGTAATGTTCCACTCTTTTTTCTCAATATATGTCCAAGTGCAATGAAAAGCTTAATGTTGCTCAAAGTACGAGTGAAACCATATAAGAATGAAGAGGGCATTTTGGATGCTTTACACGTAGCCCCATTAAATGGTATAAGTATTAGCAATTCAATCTCATTCATCAAATCAAAAGTGCTTTCACGTATAAAAATTATAGAAATTATAAAAATTGAGTTTTAACTACTTATGTTTTCTTCTTTTTTTAATGCCATACATGTTCTCTGTCACTATTTGTTGATGTGGAAAAAAAAAAGTCTAGCAAAGTCTAGAAAAATTTAGCCCCACCCAAAAAAAATTCATCAGTCTGACACTGACTTTGACCATAACTTAATTGACCAATCCAAGATACACACCTACAAAGAAAGGGGGTCCCATTTGTGCTGGACTTGAACTGAGTTATAATGTCCTACTTCTGAGCCGAGATCTCATTTTCTAGGCTGAATGTTTGATAGAAAATGATCTTAGCCTATGCCTATGTAAGAATAGAGGTCTAACTAGATGACCACCAGAGGTCTAACTAGATGACCACCAGGGCCAGGCCAGCATATGTTAACACTGTGAGGTCTGTGTGTGGGAGTGGGTGGGTGTGCGTGAGCGTGTGGGTGTAAAACTAACAGAAATTCCCATTCCCAGCCCCAATTCCCTTGATAGGTGGTGCCCCTAAATGATCCTCACTAAATGTCCTCTTAAGAGTTGTACATGGGCTAGAACAGTCTGAAGCCAGTCATATTAGGGCTGGACTGGACTTGAACTCAGATATAATGTCCTTGATCTGTTTTAGGTCTGATAGAAAAATGATATGGGTCTCGAACTATGTATGCCTCATGGCCTGACTAAAGGACCACCTGCTTCAGCCCAACATATGTAACACCAATATGCGTGTGCATGTGCACACGTGTGCATGTGTGGACGTGTGATGATTGTGATGATCCAATTAGGATGATTTTTTGCCCAGAATCTAATCCACAGTGACAACTTTCCCTCACACTCACTCCATGATAGTCACATATCCAAGTAGGTCACACAAGAAGCATACAATTTTTACCTCTTACAGAAAAAGTGAGAGGTCATCTCAGGTGAAATTACCCATACACAAGTATGTATGCATGTGTGTATGCACCTCTTAAAATATCTTGCACGGTTCGAGACAAGCCATCGGGCCCATTTATGTGCAAGACCGTTGGATTGAGATTTTTTTTTAAAAAAATGGATCTAAATAGTAAATCCCATTAAACTTGAGGGCCACGGGTTAGGATAATGGAATTGGTGGGTCCCCAGGTGGACCCCACATGAGAGACCGCACGGGAGCATGCCTCCATAGATATCCGAGAATTTGACTCATGATAGATCAAACTAGAGAAACAAAATTCATGTAGCCGACCATAACATAGTTTGGACAAGGCTTTCATGTTGATGAATGTGTATATATATATATATATATATACATCGGCTTTAGGTGAGAACTGTTCCCACGGAGTCACTGTGAGAACTTTTTGTGGGACCCAACTATGGGTCGCAATTGGGAATGGGATAGGGAGATCTATGTGAGACCACCCCACATATCAAGTTTGACCTCAATCCCATGCCCCTACGCCCACAACTATTGGTCGCTTCAGACACTGTGCCGTAGCCAAAATAAAGCTCTTTACTGTCTTGAGCGGCTGTGTGGTTAATGTCAAGTTTTCCAGTTCCAATCGGTGCTTCTCATGAAGTTCTGCAATAATAAGGAAACGCATCAGCTAAAAGAAACCTAGAGAAGCTAACCAAAAGGCAAATATTTAATAAAAAAAAGAAGGGAGTGGATTTGCACTCAATCATATTTTTTAATCTTTTTAATTTATGTAATTAGTTGGTGGTTGGCTTTTGTCAGGTATAAAACTGATTTGCGAGATGGATACAGTATAGTCCTCCTGTAATAATTATCTTTATGAATATAATTAAGTTATTGTTTCTAATATACAATATATAGAGCCGCGGGGTGTGGGGGTGGGGAGTGGGGGGTATTTCAAACTCCCTTCTTTCATTTTTTTAGCATTAGTAAAAGGGTTCAGATTGCAGCATGAGGACTTATTGTTTCTAATATAAAATATATAGAGCCGCGGGGTGTGGGGGTGGGGAGTGGGGGGTGTTTCAAACTCCCTTCTTTCATTTTTTTAGCATTAGTAAAAGGGTTCAGATTGCAGCATGAGGACTTCCAAAGGAGGCCACCGATGACTTCCATAGTTTCCATCAAACTTTAGATTATGTTTTATTGGTATTTTTCTATGGCACTGAGATGATGGAAAGGAAGGGAGACTGAAGCTAAGGAGGATGCTCACCAACAGGAAGGCAGAGTATTCTTTGGGGCAGAAATATAGTAATTAATCCTGATATCATGTCAATATTCAGGTGTTTCAAAAGCACAGTGGGCATATTAGAGCACCATTCTCTGTGAAGTGTCTAGAGAGTAGAGATACAAATAATATAACTAGGTGGAAATGGGTTGCAATGGAAAGGAAACCCAATTAAAATTTTAGGGTCAGGATCAAAGTTTAGATCTGATGGTTCCCATCAAGGTCCAAAGATCAAGACTCAATGAACAGAACACTAAGATGATGAGCCCAACTCGATCCCATGCATTATCTTAGTGAACCCAACTCGATCCCGTATATAATAATATATCGTATATTTATACCATGGACCTATAAATCTATAATACCCAGATACTTCAAAATAGGCAATGTACCATGTGGTATCATATTCATTAAATTTTTATATTGAATATATGTGTCCCTATCATATCCATGACATGTCCCTGCCATATACAAGCTGAGCCCGTATATGGATCTAATAAACATGTACATGGAGTTCAGAACATCATTAGGCTATCCAAAGGTAGCAACTTCTTCTCATTTGAACATCATTAGTACTTCCAAGTGTGCTTCTGATATCAGAAATGGGAACCAGTTTAATGATAGCACACCTTGCCATTCTAACACCACTTGCTAATGAGTGGGCTTTTGATGTTTTAAGAAATGGAAATCAGTAATAAGGATGCACAAATCTCCATTTCAATTAAGTTTTGCAGAATGTAAGTACAATTATGGGCAACATAGTATTATATTAAGCTTCTCCAAGTGCCTTATGGATCAAACAACCCATCATTATTTTCAACAGGGTTCTTAACAATTGCATACCGATAGGATATCAATCACAATTGGATCAAATATTCATCATAATCTGAATAAACAATTGAACCCGAAGGCAAAAAAAAAATAGAAATAAAACATATATCCAGGCCATGTGCCATGTGCCCCAAAATGCAGGAAAACTCACAAACACCCTAATATTTTTGCTATCAATCATCCGCCTGGAATGCACATAGATGAACAATATTCCATAATGCTTTCCGAAAATCTTCAAACAATCCTATTCACAATTATTATTCATTACCTCATGGACGCCTAGTTTTCACAATTTCTAAAGGAATTCAATCCCACATGATACAAAACACCTACAGATCATCAAATCTAACGTTTCACTCATTAAAAAAATCCAATCTAAAATGCATCGTTTGTCCAATTAAGAACATCCAAGTTGTTTTGCGTGTAACCCAGAATCAAATCTTAGGTATAGATCGCTGTAATGCAATTATTTCCACTTTCATCAACAAAAACCAAAAAAGAAAGAAACTTTGAAGGAGAGATCACCCACCTGAGATCAAGACGTCGTCATTGGCGGATGAGGCATGAGATTTAGACCCAGATGCCCGCTTTCTCCCCATCTTTCCTCACATGCCCTATCTATCTCGCATATGAAATCCCTATATGCGGTTTCCGTGTTGTATGTATACTCGAATCGAAAAACCAGAAGCTAGAGAACGAGATCGAAGCGGTTGGATTTGACGAGGAGAGAAAAAATCGTTCCTTTTTTGGTATAATTCTCAAAGTAATCGAGAGGATCCAATGCAGCCGGTGAGAGAGAATAAGGACGAGATGAATAACAGCTCCGATCACGGAGAAATGGGAGAGAAATTTCACATCTGGAATCTCAGGAAGGAAACAAGAGGTTACTTTTGAGTTACACAAGGGCAAAATTGGGTGTAATTGTTCATATTCCTCTGCTCGAGGATCTGTCTGTAATTCTGTTGTCCTCAGGAGTCAGGACTCAGGATGCTACGCGGCCAACTTTTAGGTTTAATTTGAATTTTAATCAAAGGACATTTTCATCATTTTCTAATATGAGTAGACTGTTATATTGAGTGTTTGATTAAAGAGGATTTTACCCAAAAAATCTCTTAAGACTTGTCGATTGCCAAAAGCACCATCAACATCTTAAAAAGACCACAGTAGTCTTAAAGGCCCTGTTTGGTATTTTTTTTTTGCTTTTAGCGCTGAGCGGGAATATCCCCGTTCATTCTAAGTAAATAAGCGGGGATATCCCCGTTCGTCGTTCATTACAACTTAAAGACTGTCGAACACCCTTTTTCCCTTTGCCTTTTTTGGTATTCGGACGAGTCTCTCTGCAACCATTCTTCCACATTAACTTGCTTTATGGGAGAATCATATTCTTGAAAGTGTATGTTATTGCCTCAATTGCTTTTTAATGATTTTTGCCAGGAAACTGTGCATGAGGAAAGATGGTTGACAACAAGTTTGCATAGTTGGATTGCAGGAATTTAAGGTTTTAGATGTTCAAATTGTCAAAGAATTTATTGAGAAGTGGAATGCTGCGCGAAGTACTGGCTCTACTGGTGCCAATGAGGAATCTTTACGATCCCATGCCATTTTACAGCTTGCCATTAAGAAGCACAAGGAGGTAAATGAATCAAGAAGGCACAATGATGGAAATGAAACTAAGAGTGAGAAGGTTATTGGGAAGATTTCTTTTATTGATCTTGCTGGCAGTGAACGTGGTGCTGATACTACTGATAATGATAGGCAGACTCGGTAGGTGCTTTTTGTTAACATCTTCCCGTTACTAAGTTTATATGGGCCCTTTCTACTTAAAAGATTCAAGAATAGAATTCTCCCATAAAGCAAGTTAATGTGGAAGAAGGGTTGCAGAGAGATTCATCCGGATACCAAAAAAGGCAAAGGCAAAAGGGTTTTCGACAGTCTTTAAGTTGTAATGAACGACGAACGGGGATATCCCCTCTCATTTACTTAGAATGAATGGGGATATCCCCGCTCAGCGCTAAAAGCAAAAAAAAAAAAAAAATACCAAACAGGGCCTTTGAGACTACTGTGGTCTTTTTAATATGTTGATGGTGCTTTTGGCAATTGACAAGTCTTAAGAGATTTTTTGGATAAAATCCTCTTGATTAAATCTAGTTTAAAAATCAAACTTATATAAATATTTAACAATTTTACAAGATGGTAGGCTAATTTTATGTGTTTGAAATATATATGTTTCATATAACCTTGCTTGAAATAGATATTTTAAAAAGATTTCCATTTGGTAATACAAGGAAAATGGATTGAAATAGACTTATATAAACTAATGGTTGAAGGTTTTTTGCAAGTTTTTTAACATCCACGAAGAATCAAGCTTTGGAATTTGACCTTATAGTCGTGTTTTGCCTTCCTCCAAATAAATGTAACGATCTATATCTTGTGTTCGAGGCCACAAAATCTATAAAATAATATCGAAAGGTTCATCTTTTTTGTAAATATATAAAGATTGGTGATCATCGAATGGATGAAATTTGGACCCATGGTCATGTTTTGACATTCTAAAAAGTTAAAATGGTTTGGATCGTAATTTATTGTCTCGTAAACTTTAAAAAGAGATTAAAAAAAAAAGAAAAAAAAATTGCCTATGGAACATTTCAAAACCCAACAATGAATGAGCAGCACATCGATAGGTGACATTTTTCGTAAGTTTCTCAATATCCACAGTGAATACACCTTTAAGATTTGACCCTATAGTTGTGTTTAGCCTTCCTCCAAAAAAATTTAACGGTCCAGATCTTGTATTTGGGGCCACAAAATATATTAAATAATATCAAATGATTCACTTTTCTTGTAAATATATAGATATTGGTGATCATCCGACGGTTGAAATTTGGATCCATAACCGCATTTGACATTTTAAGAAGTTCCAATGGTTTAGATCATGATTTGATGTCTCATAAAACTTTAGAAAGAGAGAGGAAAAAAAAAGATAACCTATTGACCATTTCAAAACTCAACTGTGAATGCACAGTACATCAATAGTTGATATTTTTTTTAAGTTTTTCAATATCCATAAGGAATCGAGCTTTGAATTTTGATCCTATAGCCATGTTTAGCCTTCCTCCAAATAAATTTAAGAGTCTGGACCTTGTGTTTAGGGCTCACAAGATCTATAAAATAATATCAAATGGTTAACTTTTTTTTTTTTTTTCATATCTAAAGATTGGCGGTCATTCAATGGCTAAAATTGGACCTGTTGCGGTGTTTGACATTCTAAAAAGTTCCAATGGTTTGAATTATGATTTATTGTCCCATAAACTTAAAAAGGAGTGGGGAAAATTGCCTATGGACCATTTCATAACCCAATATTGAATGCATGGTATGTCAATAGTTGATATTTTTAGTAAGTTTTTCGACATCCACAGGGAATTAAGCTTTGAAAATTAATCTCATAGCCATGTTTAGCTTTCTAAAGAAATTTAATAGTTAAGATCATGTGTTTGGACTCATGTATTCCAAAAAATAATATCAAATGAATCGTATTTATAAATAATAATAATATCTAATTGTTCAAGTATAAAGCTGATTGAAGTGGGCGGGGGAGCATCTCACAAAGTGGGATGAATTACGGTCGAACTCCATGGACTTTATTGATGGTTGAATAAATAAAAATATACTTTACAAGACTATTGTTTAACAGCATGATAGTAGCGGCCGCATAGCAACGGAGAAAAAGGCCACTGTTTGGATCAATGCAATCCTACTGGAAACCATTATAGAACATATAAAAATACATGGCACAATATAAAAAGCAGGCTAGCCTACAACCTTACAAGGTCACTCGGGATGTATGGACCTAAAAAAACATGTAGGGGTCAATGGATTTTCCTGCTGTCAATAAAGGAAGTTAAGTAAAAATTTTGTCTCCCCCTATATTTTTTGATCAAACAACCAATACATGTGGCATTTAGTTTTTTTAAGAAAATTTCAAAAACTCCTCTATCTCAAAAGGGGTGTCTCTGACCCGATCTAATAGCCAATGATTTATTAATATTTTAAGAAAATCTAAAAAGATCCACCTTTATAAGAGAATATTTAGGAGTGAAAATCGGATGTGTGTATCATTGATGACATATATTATTCTTTTTTTGGCTAAAAAACGCCGCAGGAGTTTTATAGGTAACTCTTTATTATTAGATTATATATATATTATTAGATTATAAATCACTTCTGCTGATGGGTGGAGTCCACAAACAACATCACATTTGTAATTTTTTTAGGGGATTTAACGGGAAAAACCCTCCTACACGGGCATTTTTTTTTAATTTGGCCCAAATAAAAATGGACAGACAGAATAGGTCCTAAATGTACATTTTACTTTCTTTTTTTGTCTTTTAGTGCTATAGTCGATATCGACGATTGTCATAGTCGATATCGACTATTTACCTGAAACATAAAAAACACAATCATAGTCGATATCGACTATTTCGCTGAAACATAAAAAACATCATACACCCACTGCATCTGCATCATCCCCATGAGATGGTGATGAGCGTGAGGGAGATTAAGATGTAGAGGGCTACCACGGTGGAGATCCTCACTTTCAAATGCAAAACCCTTACCCACCTTCCTCTTTCTTCCACACCCAAAACTCATTTCTCCAATTACAATATCTTCTTTCCCAAAACCCCATTTCCCCTTTCAACCCATTCTCCCAGACCCACCTTCTCAATCCAACAACCCCCATCGCCTCCACCAATGCCTTATCATCAACTATCGAAGAGACGACAACGAATGAATCAAATTCCCCATTTAGGGTTCTCCCTTCTACTCAATGGATTGTTGTCATGGAGAAACACCCAGATGGGGTTTCTTCAAAATCAGATGTTACGTCAAGACCTTAGCCAAGGTTTTGGGAAGGTGAAGCTGCCACTTGTGGCTTTTTACTGGCCTCTATTGTTGTTTACAGGTCCTGAAATCCTAATTCTAATGTAGGTTTCTGTTTTTTTGCAGTGAAACGGATGCTATGAAGAAGAGGTGATGATGGGCCGCGTGGAGATTAGGGAGATGCGTGAGGGCTACAAATAGGGTGAGATGGAGGTTGATGCTAGGGAGATGGAAAGGATGAAGGAGTGATGGGTTGGTTGGCCGGAGATGACGAAGGAGAAGGAGGGAGAGGTTTGCATCCTGGGATGGTAAAGATGAGATGAAGGAGATGAGCCTTGATGGGCCACCGCACCACACCTGCATACCCCACCGAGATGGCTTTCTTCCTTTTTCCTTTCTTTCTTCCTCCCCCTCTCCTTCTCCTTTCTCCCTGTACTGCCCTTTGGCACCCACTGCACTCCACGTCGGTGCAAACCTCGTCATTTCTTTCATTCATTCTTTCTTTGTTTCGAGCGTCGATATCGACTATAGCGCTAGAAGACAAAACTAAAAAGAGAAACCTAAAGTTAGGCCCCTTTCTGTTTGCCCATTTTTATTGGGTCCAAATCAATGAAATGCCCATGTATGAGGGTTTTTCCCTTTAAAACCCCTTTTTTTTATAGGTAGATTACTTTGTATATCTCTCATTTAGTGGATAATGTCATATAAAAGTTTTAACTACATCTGAAAAAAGATAAAAAGATAAAAACAAAAAAAAAACCGTCTGAGTAGGGTCCTAGTTAGAACAAAAAGGGAGGTAATCAGAAGATTGCACATGTCTCCAAAATACTGATATCAGATTTGAATGTACTATGGATTCAAATAAGATATATCATACCAAGAAGGATGGCCCTCCTAAAATTTGGTTGGGGTTCTTGTCCTCCTTTTCACATATCGGACCTCCTCCTAAGTTTTTTTTTTTTTTTGGCCATTGAGGGGGTCACTGGACTAATCTCTCAGGACTTAAAAGAGAAGCCGAATAAATGCTTTTGTGGCTCGAGAAAATAGCATTAGTGGACTCGACGTCTGATTCTCGAAGGAAACGGAAGAGGGAGGAAATGACCACACGGCCGAGCCCTCCCGTATTGGACCTCCTCCCAAGTTGGCTGGCCAGAGTTGACAACTACTACAGTCTAAACAAGAAACCTTAGCTTGAAAATAGTATGTGCAGAACATCACTGGCGTGTATCAGTGCCAACCCTGCTCGATGTCCTATCATTGGCAACGCTGAATTGTCATTGTCAAAGAAATATCAATCCCCCAATTATTTCCGCCCGAAGGTGCTGCTGACCCACTCGAACCACTATTTTTTTTTTTAGCTTTCTCCAGCTGCTAGGTTGGCCCAGTGGACACGACACGAGGCGTCCTATCAGCAAAAAGAACTATGATGGATCCAAGCATGTGTGTGATAATGGGGTGCCAACACCACCCCACCATCAAAACATGTTGGCACTTAGTTGCCACACACATCACAGTCATGGTTTTGTTTTGCAAGGCTGAGAGTGATCTCAATCGTCCAAGGATATAGAAGTAGATGTAGCGAGAGAGGTGTTGTTTGTTTTTTTTTATTGGTAAGGCGGGGAGTGGTCTCCATGGGTAATCTGATTTGCCTGGTTTCATCTTCTCAAAATCCCACAGACAAGGAAGCTTTGGGGAAGGGGTTCTGCTTGTGGATTTTTTTTACATATATATATATATATTTTAAATGCCTCCTCTCATTTTACCTTCTTTATGGCAAATGAAATACTTTATAGATTTTTTTGTTTTTCTAAAGTTGTGGTAAATTCATATTTGATAATTATAAATTCTTGAAGATTTTGACAAATGAAAATCTTCATTTATTTAGATTTTTAGATGCGACCATCCCCTCATAAGATTTAAAAATCCACACTTCAGTGAATTTGCACATCAAACCCTGTTTTCCTCGTAGATATATATCGATACACGGCAATAGCAATGTGAAATCTTTAACTATATAAATCCCCAGCAAGAAATCTTTTGTAGTGAAGAATCATCAGATTTATAGATTCTTTACATGTTACCAAACATGCTCTAAATGAAGAGATGAATCAACATCCCACTTTGCAACTTAAACCAAGTGTCGCAGCATTATTGGCTGGGGTTGTGAACTCATTTAAGTTTTGCCACACATCAATTGATTCAATTTATCTGATGTCAGCTCTCCTGTGTGGATCACATTTCGATCCATGATTTGATTGATTTCACTTTTTTTGTGTAATTGTGCATTATCTCTGCTGTGAGATCATTTTTCCTGTTCATGACCCTGGTGGGGATGGGCAGATTGAGCTCCAGGCCTCCAGCCCGATTTTAGAAACATAGGTGCATATTTGACTCGAGCTTGACATGTGCCATTAAGTTGGTCAGGCTGGGCCGGGCCAAGATGGGCTTTTTATCATTTGTTTGGGTTTTCTAACCATTGTTTGGTCAAATTAATAACTAAACTAAACTAGAAGACACCTTTGTTCAGGCCGAGCGAGGCTGCGTTTTGGGCTCTTTATCACTTAATTCAAGTCCGGCTTAAATATTAAATGGGTCCAGATCAGATATCTAGAACCGGCCCAGAGTGGGCTGGCTTAGCTAGGCCCATGAGCATTGCTAATTTTTGAAAAATCGCCAAAAAAGGAAAGTTGGAAAATATGCATTTCTCTCAAGAAATGCAGCTATACTACATAATAAAAAAGGGTTCATTTGGGAAAAAAACATTCTGCCTTCTTATTTTTCTTACACCGAAACGGTTTTCCACAAACCCTTGTTGTTGACCTTATTTGGAAAGAATATAAAACTTCTCTTTCACTTTCACTGATTATGAAAACAGGGGTCTGAAGAACTAAATTCAAAGGAATTCCGAAAGGTGTTGGTCGAATTTTCTTCATTGAAAAACTTCAAGTGCCAATTGCCAAAGCAGAAGTCCATTAAGACACCAAATTTTGTAGACGCCAATTTTATTGGACACATGCCCATTTGAATCTTTCACTTAGTCATTTATTAAAATCAGATTGACGGAATATAACTAACAATTAATCTAAAGCCTTGAAATAGAAGTTGAGCAGATAAAGAATGAATTTATTGTAACTATTTATTTGATGGCAACGTTCATGGCTTGCACCTTCTTGGTGGGGAGATTATTTTCCTTAAAAGCAAGTATACTCTTTCCATGTGGCTCCAAAAGTCATCCATGCCATAATTATATATATAATCCCCATTGCGCCAACACACTCACGCTGAGTTGAGTAGTGTTAGCATTTTAACGTCACATGCATGCTTAGGGATTGATCCATATGTACTCATATTAAAATATCTATTATTTATAGACCAGTAGCCCAACCTAGCGAATGAAAAAATAAAAAATTCAATTTCAAATTCAATTTCAAAGTTCCAAAACACCTCACCATCTTTAGGTCGAAGAATCCAAAATTGAATCCGCCCACATGATGGGAAATCAGTTGAAGACAGAAGTGTTATTCTAAAACGAGAGTTGGTAAGGAGCGTACATTTTTACCCGGCTTCCCGGGATTCAAATCCTGTGTACGTCGCCTCTTTCCCTCTAATTTTGCACTTGTGCGGGTTTTCTTCCTAATTGTGCGGGCATTCTTCCCACTTGAGTGGGCCATCTTACCGTTTATATACGTGGACTCTCTCTTGGGTCTAGCTCCCTAGCTCTCTTGGGTGGACCGGTGTAATAGAGAGAGATGCAAAACAAGAAAATTAAATGCTGAAATCTTTATCGTCTCCCTCTATCCTCACACAATCAGATCCCTCCATTCTCAAATTCGTAAAATCCCCTTTAATAACTGTTGGAATCATAGATTAGGCTCGGAAAATTTTGTAAGGCCTACCTTTGAAGGACCCTGATCCCCTAATCTATTATCAAATGGACCCGTCTAATTTTTCTGTCTCTATTTAAACTAGAAACGTACGTAAAAACAAATGGTAGAATGGCTGAACCTGAATTCATATTGATTACCGCACTCTAATAGATTTATAATGCCAAAGCCCAGTTATACTTACAAATCATTAGTCATTAGTTACATGTGTATTCACATATTCACATTTAGCAAAATTTTCATGTGGAAGAACGTCCATATGCTGAGCACATGACTGTGACATACACTTTATGATAATATATATAATAAATGGGATGTGCTCCTATAAAAGCATCTCTTACCTTACTATGAGAAATAAGGTGGGGCCCTCACATCCATATCCAATATGAACAACTTAAATATGAGGGCTCCTACCTTTATCTCTCATAATAAAGTGAGAGATGCTCTCACAGGAACATCTCCCATAATAAATATGCAAGCACAAAGAAGCTAAAAAAGCAATTGCTTTGATCTATTGGTCCATGCAAGAGTTGGACCAATTTTATTTCCAGTACCATGTTTGGGTCTTCATGCATGGCTGACCATAAATGCGATTCGGGTTCAAGTTCAGTTCGGGTCTGTACCCGAGGACCCACACATTCATATATTCACGTGAACCCCAAGAGCTAGTTTAGTTGGTCTAGAACCACGGTTTACACTCGGAGGTTGTAGGTTTGAAACTGCATTACTATTTAAGAGCTATAGGGGAGTTTACCTGGCTTCCCTCTGAGTCCGGAGCGATTAGTCCAACCCAAAGGGTTGGGAACCCTCCGATAGCAGGAAAAAAAAATCAAGTGAAGTGTTTTTTGTTTACTCAATAAGATTTATTTTTAATAAATAAAATATTAATTATAATTTATATACTCAATAAAACCACCACAAATTCAATAAGATGCTCCATCATCCATACTTGTCGTTTGGTAGATCAATAACTGCATGTTTAAAATGTAGTTATTCTTACCTACCCAGCCTGATGTTTTATCTCTATTAATTTTCCTACCTAGCTAATTTGACAATCCTAACACCTAAAACACATGGACGGCCATAGCATGACAGAGACCTGCTAGAGTGTATGTGGGGGCAGAATCTTTTGAAAAGAAAGGAAAAGATAAAACTCTTGTAAGCCCACTTATGATCAATTGCAAGTCCAAATCCTTAAATTCACACAAATACATGTATTTATGAATTTGCAACGATTATTATATATGAAGTGAAGTGGATTCGATTGCCAATTTCACCGTCAATTTCAAATTGATTTTGACTCTTCTCATGTTGACCTCTTACTAATATCATTCATTAATCCTCTTACTAATATTAGCTCTATTAATAACGTTCTTTTTACCAATCCAATGTTACAGAAACTCTTTCCTATTCTCTCTGTGTTTCTATTCATGTCTCTACATTTTCCACCTTTAAACGCCATGAACCCTTTCCTCTTCTCCATCCTCTCTAATAAATAACTCATTGATTTTTCTTATTATGGTTACACTCTAAATTATTACTATCGATTTTTTTATTTTAAACCTTTACATTATAACTAACACTAATTATAGCACGGGTGCCTTTCGCTAGTCCTAATTTGATAGGAATTAACCAAGGTATATCATTGGATTATATATGACAGAAAAATGCGCTTACTAAATCGTTACAACTTCGACAATGTAAAATCCAATGCATTTATGGATCTGTGGCAATGGCACAAGATATCACCCAAGTGCCCATTGATCGATCCTTGAGTCTTTAGGTTGTGTAAGTGTATGTTGATTGACTAGCCAATTGTCAGAATTTGAAAAAAAAATTTAAAAAAAATCAAGGGTTAAGTTAATTTAATTAGAGTAATTTTTTGCCCATTCTAACTACATCATTCCTAACTAATGAAGGGTTGCTCAATTGATTGCGACATACCTAGCGGCTACCATATGCCAATAATACAAAGCAGTGGATTATGCTCTCCCCGGCCCAAAAGGTTTAAAAACTACATGACATGGCATATTTTAATACCAACTTTATATGAAGCTCAAATGAATTGTTAAGTCGCGTTTGTACAATCATGTTTTTCTGGAAAAAGGCATGGAAATGTTGGATTTTTCCCAAAATAAAAAAATCGATCATTTGATAACGTGGTTTTTCCATTAAAAAAAAAACTGTAAAAATGAGCTTGAATTTCTGTGATTCCAATATTGAAAAGAATAGGGGAGAGTATAATTTTTATTTCCGATGAAAAAGAAAAAAAGACTAGAACTGATTTTTTGTGTATTCTACACAAATGTGTCCTTATTTAATTCATCAAGTGCTACTCTAATTAAGGAAGGATGAAAGGCTTAATGGGCTCAACTTTAGCTTTTTATCGAACTTCGCCCTTGGTCATATATGTTTTTTTTATACCCCAGCCAAAGGGGCCGGGATCCAAGAGAGCCCACACAAGTGGGAAGAAAAGCCCACTTAATTTAGATGAGTATGAGTGGGCATACCAGGGTCAATCCCTTGATAGCGGTGCCAAATGCTGGGTTGCGAACCAAACAAACAACTCCTTGTTTTCCGATATATATTAATGCTAGGACTGCAATGAGTTCGGTTAAATGGGTGACCTACACTAAAGGCAGGTTTGGTAGTCGTTTTGTCTGAAAAAGTAAGAATGTAATGTACTGACTTTGGGTTTAATCCAGGTTGGACTCGAAGATGGACATGGATACGGTTCCGGGCCTAATCGAAATCTTGAGATTGGTACAATTTCAATCAATGGTTACTAAACTCAACATTATAATTGATAAGAGAAAGAAGAATATCTCTACACCTTTTCATCTGCTGAGATGGGCTTCTGAGTTCTGACTATAAATACATCCCCTCCAAAATTCTTGATTAGATGGAGTTCATAAAACTTAAATGTACTTGGGTACTACTAGTTATTAGGTAAATCTTTTCTGCAGCTCCACTATAAGATTTGGCCGCTACACCTGCTTTGTTAGGAGATGAACAACCAAGAAAAGAAAAACAAACAGGTCACTGGGCTTGAGTAGCTACAGGAAATAATATGATTGGAATTGAGTACCCACTAAAAAAAATATAGAAGTGGTTAGGGCAAAAGAATAACTAGCCTAGTTTTTGACCAATGAGCCTATTTGTTTGCTGATCAAGACTCGGCCCACCAGTGAATATTCAAAGTCCGGCTGCCAGACATGGATTCCCATCAATCTTTCTAGCTGTAAATGAGTAAGATGGAAAGTTCATTTTGAGAGTCTATTTGAAGTTTAAAACTATTTCAAATAGATATTTGAGTATATTAGACAGTTTAAAAGTTTTTATGTGAATCTAAGTAATCTGTTTCTAGCCTTTAGCCTACTTTTTAAGAAAAAAAAAATCCTATTTTAAACAGAGAAGAGTGTCTAGAATAATCAGACATTTTTTTAAAATTTTGATTTGAATAAATTTTCTCATAATAACTATTATTATATAACAAATTTACTGTATTACTATAAGTTCTTATAGACTTAGATGTTTCATATCGTCCCAGTAGCGATTTGATGGACTCACCCACCCAGCCTCTCTCTTTCTCTCTCTCATAAAAAATTAATTAAATAAAATAAACCTAAACATTAGATTTCTTTAATTTTCTTTATTGTTAACTGTAGACTTCCAAATTGCATTTACCTGTGTACCAATCCCCATAATATACTGTGCTCGTAAATATAATGAAATGATTATTTCCACTCATACAACTAAGAAAAACTTGAAATACATAAAAATGGCTGTGAGGACAAAAGTGTCATTCTTATTGAAATTGAGCAAAAATCTAACAACCCTTTTTCTTTACCATCAAATCTTGTTATTTGGGGGATATGAAAGGTATTAAAAATTAAAATGCATTGGCATGCAAATCTTTGAAGCCATAGGGGGTTATATACAAAACACTCTAACTTTTACTACATGTTAGATTTATTTTTAAAATAAATTATTAAATCACACAATAGCAAAAAAATAATAAAAACCTAAGCTTCTCAAATAGGAATGTATGTATAAAGCAATCAAAATTTTTTTCTCTTTGACATGTTTGCTCATAAACTTTTGTTACAGGACAAGTTATCTCCTGGAGATTTTTAAGGTATGTTTCTTTAGAATAATTGGTAATAAGAATTTGGGATGATGGGGATTTTGTGATGTTTATCTTCTTAGCATTTACAAATGTCATGTTCAAATTTCAACCACTTAAGAAAGTCATTTTTAAACTTTGGAATTCTCATTTACCAAAAAAACTTTGAAATTCCCAAATTCCACCCCTTTTAAGCATTTTTGGATGCTCTCTCTCTCTCTCTCTCTCTCTCTCTCTCTCTCTCTCTATGGAGGATTTAGAAATTCCTTGCTGGGGACAATATTTGGAGAATTTCAAATTTTCCATACGTAAATTCTTGAAACTCTACTATAGAAACAAGCCCTCATTATATGACGGATTTGTCTTTAGTACATTTATTCAATGGCAGCTTTGTCTAAATAATTTTCACTATATATGACAAGTTTGTTTGTTTTTTTTTTTTTAGATTTTATGGAAACAGATGTTATCAAATCTTTTAATTATGAGAATGTTTCACTAATCAACTATATTTCAGATAAATTTAGACTTGCCAAACAGGTCTAATTAAATCAACTATTTCAAATAGCCAGACTCAATATTAAACAGCCCCTGTTTGATAATGATGAGTTGCTCTCCTTTTTGCAGTGATGAATCATGTGTTGTTTTCAATTTCCTCTGCAGTGATCTTATACATTTACAGCGCCCATCAGATTTTCTTAATAAAGGAAAGACCAAAAGAGATTGACCATGAAAACCAGAAGGTGACCGTTTCAAAGTAGAGCAAAGCACGGCTGCTAAGCCAAGTGCTAACGCTATCATGTATACACTGAATCATGAACACCATCCTTTTGGTCCAATTCGTCCCGCGATTGCAAAACGCCAAACGTAACCATCAGATTAATGATCACTGCATTTGTCCGCTTAAAAAACAAAAAGTGCACGCCCACCGTAGGAGAGACCTACTGAATCAGAAACCAGCTGAATTCATAATTTCCATGGTTTAACAAAATGAAAGAACTCTTACTGAATCAGAAACCAAGTGGGATCTCTGGTTCCTTTTTTTTTATTTTACCCCAGTTAAGGGCCTGAGACAGTAAAACCCATTGAACCCAACGCCGGTGGGAGAGACTAGCTAGGTAGGCAGCCCTTTGATGAGGGAAGGTGACTGGCCCGGGTTTGATTCCTGGCCAACCAGAACTGCCGCGCCTTACTGCCGGTGAAGCTCTGTTTTTCTGATACCTACATATATTGACCATGAGGGGGTCTGGTTTACCATTCGTTTTGTTTGAAAACTTACGGTGTATTGGAGCCTTTTCATCATTTAAGAGAAAAAAAAATAAATAGATTTATTGGAATCTTATCATCTGATTTTTAGAAATATATATTTTTTAGAAATATATATATATATATGAGAGATGTTCCTATGAGATATATCTCTCACCTTATATAAGTGATTTAAGTGGAGGCCCTCACATTTAAGTTGTTGGCATTGGATATGAACGTAAGGGATATAAATGGGAGATGCTCTTATGAGAGATATCTCTCACCTTATATGAGATATTAGAGTGGGGGTGCTCACATTTAAGTTGTTGGCATTTGATATGAATGTGAGAGCCCCCACCAAATCTCTCATATAAGGTGAGAGATATCTCTCATGGGACTATCTCCGTATATATGTTCAACGGATAATGTTTCCTCACAAGCTAGTGAGCCATTTGGGCCCACCAATGGTCAATACTTCCTTTAGTATTTTTGTAGTCCCTTAATCTAGCAATAGGCCTACTTTTACACTCATCGAACTTTTGCACCATTGAATTGAATGCTCAAAAACATTTACGGTTAGACGTCATTAAAATTTTAGGTTGTAATCAAGGGCTAGAATAATTTGGTGGAGTTGATTTTCATTTTTGCTTCCCCTTATCATTAGGAGACCTTTCCATCTACCCTCCTCCCGTTGATAGATATTAATCTAAGTCGGTCATATGAACTAGACTACATATATATGGGAAAACGTTTTCCTGTACGCCAGTATATAACATTTATATTAATATACATTTATAAATCTATAGGCTGTGCCGTCAAGGGTTCAATTCATGCAAGATGGACCACGTGTGTCCAGACTCCACCAAATATTTTATTCAAATTTATCCAGCGAACCCAAACTCACATCCCAATGAAGAATGGGTCCAAATATTAGATCTTGATAACATTTCTAATGAAGGGCGGCCCCTATATTCCCCAACATTCCCATGGATTCCTCTTTAAAAACTAATAAATAGTCCTCGAATTTTGACTTTTTTTAATGTAAACATGAATGTTTTCCTGAGAAATCATTAGACTTTGATTATAACAAACTTGGAAACAATCGAAATGTAGCAAGTGCCCACATGCGAAATTACAATAAACAAACGGATAATTCATCAATACACAGACGGTCTCATAATAATACCTACTACACATATACATATATACAAGTGGTTCATATGGCACTTTCACCAAACCGTGGAGTCGCATATTGTGACATTGTCCTGCTCCCTCTTACCTTTTTTAAAGAGAGAGAAACACATTTGTTGGAGGGCCCACATCTATAGCCAGTCACGATAAGAATATTAAATTTGGATGGATGATCACGAAGACTTTGTAGATTAAAGGGCCATACAAAAATCCCATTGACAAAAATGAAGCTTCCTGAAGGAATCCGTTGATAAATTCCTCCTCCCCACTTCCCTATAAATATATACCACCCCACTTGCCCAATGCACACGCCATACTCTCTTTCCTTGCATTCTTGACTTTTTGTTCTTCGCTCTTAGTTGGTTCATACTCCCCGTGTTTTTTTTTACTTCAAATTTTTTTTTTTTGTCGGTAGAAGACTTGCACTTGTTTCTCTTGTTTGGTTAGATTTCAGAGAGAGAGAGAGAGGAAAGCAAGATGAACATCATTGATGCTTTGATGGGAACCTCCCATGACGAGAAGAGTGTAAAGATCAAAGGTTCGGTGGTGTTGATGAAGAAGAACGTGTTGGATTTCAATGACTTCCAAGCATCTTTCCTTGACAGAGTTCATGAGTTCTTGGGCAAAGGTGTTTCTTTTCAGCTCGTCAGTGCAGAACATGGCGACCCAGGTGACCTTCTTTGCTACCGTATATTTCCTAGTTTTTTCATTTCCAAGAAGAGAAGAGAACAGGAGGGAGAGAGAGAGAGAGAGAGAGAGAGAGAGAGAGTAGAAAGAGCTATTATTCCTACAGCTTTTCAGGATACTTCTTGGTAATTTGTCTTGCTTTACTAAAAGGAGGAGGAGACTTTGGCCCGGGCCATTGGTTCACCTAGCGACCACTAGGGGTACACGGATCGGATTAGTACGGATTATGTCAAATTTGTCACCAATCCATTACTAATCCGTGATTGTTAAAATTCGATCCGATCCAATCTATGGAGGACCGGATCGAATTAAATTAATTCGTTAAATCTAATCTTAAAAAAAAGAGAATAGCAAAGAGGAGAGTAAAAAGATCTAGAATTTCTACAGCTTTTCAGGAAACTTCTTGGTAAAGGAGAAGGAGACTTTGGCTGAGGCCATTGGTTCACGTAGTGAGCACGCGGTAGCTTGCTGACTACATGGTTTGGAGGGTTCCATAATCCCTCGAGCCTGGGGCCCACAACTTCTTCTGGACTAATATCTGATCGCCAGATCAATTCCTGCACCTTTCTATACGTTGTGTTGACTTCAATTTCATCTATTCTGGAAATCTTAATGGAGTGAGTGGAGACTCAACTCATAATACAATTGGGTGCACGTTATTTTCAGCCTTAATTTCAATAGTTTAGCGGTCAATCGATTTGAGAATTTCTCGCCTAGGTTTGGCAGTGGATTATAAGTCACTGGCCATATTGATGAGTATATTGAAGGTTCGATTATTGAGATCATGAACCGTGTGCTTCTTTTTCAGTGGCTTATCTCCACTTGGACCCACCTAACCAACGGTCTAGCCCTTGGACATGAATCCGACTCAGAATTTGTTGTGCCCTCTCAAGATTATGAATTGGGAACTCCGCCCTTGTAACAGTGATTTTGACTGTCAGTTGGGTTAATATAAAAGAATACATGCCACTGTGTCCTATCTCTGAGATGGTTTTTCACTTTTTCTGTCTGTAACAGTGATTTTGACCGTCAGATGGCAAACTCCTTTTTTCTTAATTTGATTTTCCTGATTTCCAGTTTCTTTCTATGCAAGATTTGGGTTGTACGCAGGAAATTTGCCCTGGGGCTGCTATCTTAAAAAAAGTAAGAAGAAAGAGAAAGAAGAAATTTCGGGAGACCAAAGTAAAGAAAAGCATAAATTGCCTAAAATGGCCGACTGTCTTCTGAAATTTTTGGGTGGCTGCCTGCATATTTTAAAGCTTACGTGCTAAAACTGTCACCATCAAATTTCATGAAAATAACCAGACATAGTCAGAAGGGACCCATTCAATGTTTAGTGCCAACTCAATTTAATCTTTCAATTATCACCACCACCACCACCACCACCACCAATATATACCACAAAATATTATTTTATATTTGTCTCAACAAAACAAATTGAAAGATGCTAGCCACACGTGACACATGCAAGCCTTATCTTCTTCTGTAAGGTTCATTCTCCCAGGAAGATACTGGGTTCGACCCCTGCCAGCCCACTAGGCATGGACGGAACCCCACCTTAGCCACTGAGCATTAAAGCAACCCAGAGTGTCCTAATGGCAGGCAGAATGGGCGATCATGCATACTCCTTTCTGAATACAACTACCCACCTGGCTCGCACTTAAGTACCATTTGGAAAGGGGGTAAAATGAAAAAAAATAAGAGAGGAAAATAGAGGGAAAGTGGGAATTGAGGGTGTTTGAGAAGGGGGGAGAGAAAGTGGGGGAGGGGATTTTGGGGGAAAATGAGTTTGGGGCCGACTCCAAAATTTTCGCCTCAAAGTGGGTGGAAAATAAGGGGCAAAGAGGGGAATTTGTTTGAAATTATTAAACTGCCCTTTTATATCAGTGAAACTTTTGTAAAAGCAAGGTTAAAGTGGTCTTTGTCTCTCTACCTCACAAACAAATAAAATTATATTTTTTCACTTTTCTTTCCCGTACTTTTTGACTATCCAAACAAAAGGAGGTAAAATTAATTTTCCCTCCCTCCCCTCCCCTCCCCTCCATTTTTCTTCCCCTTCAAATTTTCCCAACCCTCCCCCCTTTCCAAACATAGTGTTAAAGTCAACTAGTGCATCCAAAATCAAAATCCATTTTACAAATAGAAGGGCCATCAAATTAGAATGCTTGAACGAAAAAAAGAAAAGAAACTATGATCTAACTGAAATCCAAAGGACTAAGATCGAATTAGTGATAGTTTAATTGTATTTTAACAACCCAACTAATCCATTTTTCTCTCTACACATGCAGACAATGGAAACAAAGGAAAGGTAGGTGAAGCTGCATACCTTGAGGATTGGATAACGACATTGACGTCGATCCAAGCAGGCGAGTCCGTTTTCAATGTCACATTTAACTGGGACATGAGCTTTGGGACGCCGGGCGCAGTGATTGTTAAGAACTTCCACCACAGTGAGTTCTTCCTCAAGACCTTGACACTTGAAGATTTTCCAGTCAAGGACCGAATACATTTCGTCTGCAACTCGTGGGTTTACCCCACCAGCAACTACAAATATGACCGCATCTTCTTTGTTAACAAGGTAATGTAATTATCCCTGGTTAATCAATGGCGAGTGAGGTTGACTTAAATTTTTTTATAAGTTAACTATAAAAAGAAATTAAGCTTCATATGATAACCAAATCCAGTTTTTTAATGTCTGTGTATGGATTTAAATGTTTTGGGTTGTTCTGAATTATACTTTTTAATTTAGCTGTGGACCCATTTTAAATTAAATGCTGGGGGTTGTTCTGAAACTTTCTTTTTGATGTGATTGCAGACCTACCTACAAAGCGACATGCCAGAGCCTCTACGTAAGTACAGGGAAGAAGAGCTTGTGCATCTGAGAGGAGATGGAGAAGGGGAGCTTAAGGAGTGGGATCGTGTCTATGACTATGCCTTCTACAATGATTTGGGTGACCCAGACAAGGGCCCAAACTACGCCCGCCCAGTTCTCGGAGGGTCCAAAGACTACCCATATCCTCGTAGGGGTAGAACTGGACGTGCCCCAACTAAGACTGGTCAGTTTCAGTTCATTTCGATTCAAATATGAAACCATTCTAATTGGATAGTAGTTGATAATATTAGTTGATAATATTGTGAATATTTCCTATTTGAATTTTAAGGTTTCATTAGTTGCTAATAAATGTTGAGCAGACATAAGCCTAGATAACCTCTAGGTGCTCAGTGGAGCCTCTTAAACCACCAACACACACACTGCCCACCTATGTGGGACTTGCCTTTTGGTTTTAGTGACCTAAAAGAGAGACTATGAACCCATTTGAATACACCCAAAAGCCTAGATAACCTTTAGGTGCTCAGTGGAACCTCTTAAACCACCAACACACACTGCCCACCAATGTGGGACTTGCTTTATTGAGCAGACGTAGTTGTAAGAATTCTTAATCTATGAGTTGGAGGGACTAAAAATTCTTAGTTTACTTTGAATGATCCATTTGTGTTTTGTCTCTAATACTATCTAGCTGTGGCTCTAAGCCTCTAAGACAAACTTCTTTTTGTTATTTCGAACAGATCCCAAGACAGAGAGCAGATTGCCACTTCTAAGCCTTGACATATATGTTCCAAGAGATGAGCGATTCGGGCATTTGAAGATGTCGGATTTCTTAGCATATGCTTTGAAATCCCTTGTTCAGTTCTTGGTCCCTGAGATTACGGCTTTCTGTGACAGCACACCCAATGAATTTGACACCTTCCAAGACGTACTGAATTTGTATGAGGGAGGAATCAAGTTACCTGATAGTCCTGCACTCGACAAGATTCGGGACATGATCCCCTTAGAGATGATCAAGGAACTGGTTCGAACAGACGGTGAGAGACTGCTCAAATTCCCTCTGCCACAAGTGATTAAAGGTATGTACAATGTTGTCTGGACTCTGGAATACAATGTCATGTGAGAGGACTGTAGGCAGCTTCTAATCCATTTGGACCATTTATAAGTCCATTTGTTATTTGTGTGTAGATACTTTTTGTAAAGCCAATTAAATCAAACATTGCACATTTACTTATTCCAAATTACTTCAAGGAGAGTGATATGCACATGATTATAAATCTGATGTATTTCATGGGTGTCGCCCTTTTTGTAATGCTACTATGGCAGTTGATAAAATTGCTTGGAGGACCGATGAAGAATTCGCACGAGAAATGCTTGCTGGGGTTAATCCAGTTATCATCAGCCATCTCCAAGTGCGTTACTTATTCGATGATTTGTGTTAGTTTTACGATTCTATGTAATGGATTCATGGTAAATTACTAGATTTAAATTTTACATTGATATTCCATTGCAGGAGTTTCCCCCAACCAGCAAGCTTGATCCCAAATTGTATGGCAACCAGAACAGTTCAATAACTGCACAGCACATTGAGAAGAACCTACATGGTTTGACGGTAGAAGAGGTATTACTATGGCCATTGTTCTTTTTATTGAATTAGTAAATGATCTAAGCATGACAAACAACTACACACACACACACACACACACACACATATATATATATATATGACCACTGTACCGAAAGGCCTATTTCAATGGCCAGATTGGTTTTTCTTACAATCCAATCAGTGGCAAGTTGGTCAACAAAAAGTCTAATATATTTTGACGGTATGATTTTTTTTTTTTTTGTCACTGATTGAATTGTCTATACTGATGGGAGTGAGCTCTCTTCAGATGGAAGAGGAGTCTTATACACCAAGTTTGGATTAACAATATGGTGCCCCTTCTGTTATTTGGATAAAACTGCTTTAATGATTACTGATGACTCTAGTTACCATAACTAAATTGTGGTGTAGGCAATGAAGAACAACAAGCTTTTCATCTTAGATCACCATGATGCACTTATCCCTTATATCAACCGGATAAATGCAACTTCCACAAAGATTTATGCCTCAAGGACACTTCTCTTCCTGAATGACGATGGCACCTTGTCACCGTTGGCAATTGAGCTGAGCTTGCCACACCCTGAGGGAGAGCATCTTGGTGCAGTCAACAAAGTTTTCACGCCCGCCCAAGAAGGGGTTGAAGGATCGATATGGCAACTTGCAAAAGCCTATGCTGCTGTGGATGATTCAGGCTATCATCAACTGATAAGCCACTGGTACGAATTGAAAACAGAACAGAACAGAACAATTTTTGTATAGCTTGTGCTGCATGTGCCAGGCCTAATTGGGCTTTCATCAAATATGAATATTTTGCAGGGCCTAATGCTTGGCCAGATGGCTGAGCCATGCCCTGGCCCAGATTCTAAGGGACATGAAATATTAATGGGCCCGGAATAAAAAGAAATTGATTGGTTTTGTTGTGATTTCAGGTTGAACACGCATGCGGCGATCGAGCCATTTGTGATTGCAACCAACAGGCAACTGAGCGTTGTTCATCCCATCCATAAGCTGTTGAATCCTCATTTCCGGGACACGATGAATATCAATGCCTTGGCTCGGCAGATCCTCATCAACGCCGGGGGTGTGCTTGAAAACACAGTTTTCCCAGGGAAGTATGCCATGGAGATGTCTGCTGTGGTCTATAAGAACTGGGTTTTCACTGAACAGGGACTTCCAGCAGATCTCATCAAGAGGTAATTCTACCAAGAATGTCCTACTTTGTTACATGTTTGGTTTCTCTACTTTGTGCATATCCATATTAGGGTCACCATGACTGATGTAGCCTTCCACTTATTTCAGAGGAATTGCAGTACCGGACTCTACCCAACCCCATAACCTCCGGCTACTGATCAAGGACTACCCATATGCTGTCGATGGGCTTGAAATTTGGGCTGCCATAGAGACATGGGTCCATGACTACTGCTCCATCTACTATCCAACAGATGCTGCGGTCCAAACAGACCCAGAGCTCCAGGCCTGGTGGGCCGAGCTCCGCGATGTGGGCCACGGTGACAAGAAGGATGAGCTCTGGTGGCCCAAGATGCAAACACTGTCGGACCTGATCCAAACTTGCACCACCACAATATGGGTGGCCTCTGCACTCCATGCAGCAGTCAATTTTGGCCAGTATCCATACGCTGGCTACCTCCCCAACCGCCCCACTCTTAGTCGCCGGTTCATGCCGGAGGCTGGCACGCCTGAATATGAGGAGCTTAAGTCGAATCCAGACAATGTCTACCTGAGGACCATCACGGCCCAGCTCCAGACCCTCCTTGGTGTGTCCCTTATAGAGATATTGTCTAGGCACTCATCTGATGAGGTCTATCTCGGGCAAAGGTCGACACCGGAGTGGACGACGGATTCAGCTGCATTGGAAGCATTCGAGAAATTTGGAAAGAAGCTGGTGGAGATCGAGAACAGAATCATAGAGATGAACAACGACAACCAGTGGAAGAACCGCGTTGGGCCTGTCAAAGTGCCTTACACTTTGCTCTATCCAAACACCTCTGATAACTCTGGCATCGGTGGGCTAACTGGCAGGGGAATTCCTAACAGTGTTTCTATCTAAGCATATTCATATGGCTTTAGCAGTTAAAGCAGTTAATATTATGGTATTTGTACTTAAATGAAATCAAACATTATTGTCACTACTATTGGTGAATTAATGACTTCAAATATTAGTACTTCCCACACAACTGTACTGGTTGAAAACTTTTATTGGCTCAAGCCCTGGCAACCCATCAGCCCTCAAAAGTAGAGCCCATAGCTCAAAGATTCGATTTGGTCGAGTGACTCAGAAGTGCATCTTTAAGGATCGGGCTTGCTAGCCACGTGATATTGTCCGCTTTGGCTCATATATAAGAGTCCAATCCAATCTTATTTCATGATTTTACAAGGCCTTATATAGATTTAAGGGCCATGTCACACATATATACGCAAGATCTGGACTAGCATGTTTTTGATGTAGTACTTATGCACCACTTAAAATGGCATATAATAAATTCTAATGATTTTAAACCAAACAACAAAAATTATCTCTCAATCCAACAGTCTAGGTCATTCGAATCATGCAAATCTGTGGGAGTTGGTGACAATAGGGGTTGTGTATGTGTGGTCGATTTGGATAGGTCTAAGGTGGGCCCTACTAGTCCTCTTCAATAATGTTTCTCTCCTTTTCATTTACTAATCTCTCTTATATTATAAACCCCTTTTTTCTCATATTGAACGAGTGGAAAGGAAAGGCTCCGATTCACTTACCGCGGTTTTAGGCGAGGCCCACTTTCTAATATATATGGCCTAGCTGCTCAAGAGGATTAGTCCTCTTCTGTATGGCATCCCAAATTTTACTTGAACTGAGTTACCACAAGATTGACATATATTGAACAACAATATGATTATCATAATATTATACATTATTATTGACATCTATTAATAAACTTTTACATTGTATTGTAAATATTTGGGTGGTGGAAATTCTTATTGCATAGAATTTTTGAAAAATCCTATATATTTTGAAGAATTTCAAACTCAAAATCTTTTTAATTCACAGATAAAGTGGAGATGATGGGTAACTGGTAAGGCTTCAATCCAAGCACACTGCGGAGAACTATGGTTTTTTTTATGTATGAATGTAATAGCAATAGCAATAGTTTTTGTGTTTGATAGCAATAGCAATAGCAATAGCTTTAGATGCTTTCCACGCTAACATCCCTCTTGTAATAAGAATCTGTATAATTCAACAATACATATGTCAATAGAGTAGTAGACCCCTTCTTTCAGCCCAATTGCTATCCAAATCTAACTCTCTTCATTTAAAAATAAACACTGATCCTATGTGGCACAAATAACAAATTCATAGAATTCCATTGGGCTCACATGGAGATGATCTAAGCTTCAAGGTGAGTAATTTCAACCATTGCTATAGATACATCCTCAAATTTCGGCTTTAATATAAATAGGTTGCAATGTTCGATTGAGACCTAATGGAAATATGATTGGACGCCGGCATGGATCATTGCTGCTGTGTTATAACTAACCATTTTTTTATGTGATCAATTGTACGGTGAGATCCACTCTTTTTAAACTGAGATTTTGAGATATATTACTGCAGTAGACAAATTTCATATTGAACGGTCTGGATCATCTCTATATGGGCCCTAACATTGAATCCCATGAATTTGTTACACTATTACGAGTAATAGCTTGACAGAGGATCCTGACTGTGTCAAAATACGCTTATATCCAAGTACATAATATGTGGGCAGAACTACAATGCACCCTCCGCTCCATTATGATATGGTGCAATATGCACCTTCAATCCATGATGGGGCCTACTTTTTAAAATCCAAATTGGTCATCAGTCCTAACACCTCATTTCATGTTCAACATGTAAATTATTTTTCAAATATATAATATTACAACCATTGGATGTGAATGTATTAAAAGACGTGATGAATTTACTTTATTTTTCTCTTGCTGGGATAGAATTGGGAGAGTCCCTCATGTGTAATCAATCTAATGGTCCCACCAAAATTTTCTTTGAAAAGTCTCAATATAATGAATATAAATCACAATCGGTATGCGTAATAAATTTAGGGGGGATTCGGCGACGGGTCCCTGAACATTTCACTTTATTGCCTTAGGTCTACAATCTTTTCTTATAGTGTGATCATAGTTATTAATTTCATTTCGTTTCGGTCAAGTGACCGAAAAGAAATTTCGGCCAAAACTTTTCAGTTTGAATTTCGGTCAATATCGGCCGAAATTCAAGATTTCGGCCAATTTCGGCCGAAATTCGGGATTTCGGCCAAAATGTAGCTTTTCGGTCGAAATGAAATTTTACAAAAATAATATTTTTTTTTACTTTTTTTACACATATATTTTGTATTTCTAATATTTTGTGAAAATATAATTCCAAAAAACATTACTATAATGGATTAAATCTATATTTATTACTTTTTCTATTTTTTTTACTTATATATGTATATATATATTTTGTTATATTCTCCCCGAAATGTAATTCCGAAAAATTTCGCCGAAATCCCGAATCGGCCAAAACTTTTCATTTTGCAGGCCAGACCGAAATGAGGTCCGAAACGATATTAACAACTATGATTGTGATGGGTCTTTTTTCCAAATTTGAAAACCTAAAATGTCTAATTTACCCTTTCTTCAAATCATATCCCATGATTAGTGGGATAAGCAATTAATAATGGTCAACTACCATTAAATTAGTCATGATTAATAAAATTCCACTAATGAGATTTTCAAATAAATTTCAAAAGAAAGCAAATAAATTTCAAAAAATGTAATGAATTTCAAAAGATTAAATGAATTTAAAAAACGCAAATAAATTTCAAAAGAAAGCAAATAAATTTAAAAAAATGCAATAAATTTCAAAAGAACATAGATAATTTAAAAAGACGCAAATAAATTTCAAAAGATCCAAATAAATTTCAGAAAATGTAAATAAATTCTCAAAGAGGCAAATAAATTTCAAAAGATCCAAATAAAATTCAAAAAATATAAATAAATTTGAAAAGACGCAAATAAATTTTGAAAGATTAAATAAAATTAAAAAACGCAAATAGATTTGAAAAAAAGCAAATAAATTTTCGATAAAACTCAGATAGATTTTTCAAAAACTTAGATAAACTTGCCTAACACACAGAAAGACTTATTCAAAAACTCAGATAAAATTTCCAAAATGAAGAAAAATTTGTCAGAAACTAAGATAAATTTATTAAAAATTCAGATAAATTTTCTAAAAACTTAGTTAAAGTTGTCGGAAACTCATATATATTTGCCAAAAAGATAGATAAATTTCTCAAAAACTACTTACGCTAACTATCTTTGCATAAACACCCTTCTATTTCTCTTCTTCCTCCTCTAAAAACCCAAATTCCCCAATTTTCCTCACGAAACCCTCGCACAAACCCTCCCAAATGGCCATGGCCGCCTTCTCTTCAGCAGAGATCGTCGTCCCCCATCGTCCTCTCCAACGAAGAACGTGAAATCGACGCAGGAATCATTACATTCAACCCATCCCTTGGCTTCAAAAAGCTTCGACCCCTCATCGCCGAACATATCGAAGCTGATCTTCACCACATCGCGATCTTCCTCTCCTACCGCAAAGCGCCTCGATCTCCAGAGATCCGCTCCAGAGTCCTGATCCAGAACAACTACGACGTCGCCACAATCGCTCGAGAGAGGAACTGCTTCTTCTTCGTCCTCTAGAAGCCTCTGCCGCCGCCGCATACGACCAAGAGGGAGAGGAGGAGGGGACCTCGCCGGACTTGCAAAGACGTCGGCGTCTCAAGCACCAGCAATGGGACAGAGTCTGGATCTTCTCTATTTCCATTCTACTGTTCTTCCTCTTCATGATTCTGTGATTTTGAGCACAGTGATGGCCCACTTGTAGATATGAACACCGATTTCTCGTCTTCCCTGAGTTCGGCATAGTAGCGAGAGCAGCAATGGGCAAATCCGGATCCAGGTTCTCTGTTCCTGTTGTCTTCCTCGGCAAGGAGTTAGGAATCCTCTGCGTTCTTTGCCACAATTCCAACACAGAAATCAACCATCTTCTCCAATCAACAATCGTGGCCCACCTTGTAATGAGGGGGAGAATCGAAGATTTGAAATTTCAAAATTCAAAATTAGATGCCTAATCAATTGAAAGAGGGCAAATTAGTCATGTAAATTATATCCAGGGACCTCTGGCTGCAAACAGTCTAACTGCTTGGACCATAGCCCTTAAAAAGAATTTGCTTGGACTGGAGGTTGGATAGATTCAATTCTAGGGACCTTTCGCTAATTATCTCTAATAAATTTAGTTGGGACTGGCTTTGCTCCTTCAATAACCCATCTGTCCACACATCCATGCTACACGGATTTATGAAGATGATGAAAGCCAAAAGGGCGAACCTATAAAGTGAATACTGTTTTAAAAATTGGGTCCCTCTCAAAAATTGGTTCATAAATCTCTATTGACTTTTGTGGATTGGGAATTCAAACAGAGCGAGTCTATTAAAGCAGTGGTTCTGGTAGGTAACGTTTCAAATTTATTTCTGCCCATGAGAATGCCATCAACTTATATTCAGGGGCCACCAAAAAGGATCTATAAATGCTTAACAGTATTGATTGAATCAAGAGAAGTACCCACACACAATTTCTGACGTGTATGATTTATCTCCCTCTACTTTCCATTGAATTAAGTGAAGAATGCTTTGTTTGGGGCTTGTTTGTTTGAATGAAATTGAATTCCTAAGAGTCCTAAATGGTTTAAACGAGAAAGTATTAAATGGGTGAGAGGTGAACAATATAATCTGGAGATGTAAATGAGATTTTTTTACAAGGGTTCCCTGTGGCATTTAACCCGACAAGACTATATATTTGAGAGTCCTATCGTATACCATTTTATAGTTTCCCTTATCTATTCTAAATCTTTTTAAGCCTTTTTACACACTCTCCTTTATTCCAAATCTCATTGAGATTTATTTTAATTTCTCTTATTCTTCTTTCAATTCTTTCTTTATTGTTTATCATTATGGAGATTGTTCTTTCATTCCTTAAACTTATAATTACTTTTAAACCCAATGATATAAAATTATTATTTACTAGATAAAAAATAAAAAAGATTAGGTTAGATTAAATTAAGATATAATTCTTAAATAAGAAAATTAACATACATTTTTTCTATGCCATCCATTCTTGATAAAGATATTATGACTGCAAATGAGAAAAAAAAAACTCATAAATAAATTTATAATTTATTTCAAAATAAACTCATCATAATTATTGAGAATGATGACAAGCACATGGTAAGAATTCAAAAAACTATCAATGTAAATCAAAAATAAAAAATATAATCAAATGATTTTTCATATCCGAAGTCATTTCAATAGATTTCATTGCTTTTCAATAAGGCCGCATTTGTTTCCTTATTCAACTTTTAATTTACTTATTTTAAAAATGGATAAACCTAAGCCCTCTTGTCTAGGAAAATCAATACGCTTTGATTTATATATAAATTATGCCGCTAGCAAAATTGATTATAAAGCACAATAAAATCATAAAAAACCTCTTTTATATCACATATGTGTTAAACGATATGTTATTTTGTTAGTGTATGTACATAATTTAACACATGCATATAAGTAAAAGTAAAACTTTTGAAATAAAAATTGTCACATTTTAACGTAGGTTCCGACATAGACTTAGGCACAATTAGCATAAGCCGACTCAATTTGCCATGACTATACGATAATAATAACTTTCTAAGAAAATAAAATAAAATGCAGGTGAGGGTGGGAGACTAATACTTGAAAAATAAATGGGAGTTATGGATTGAAATAGAAGAAAATGTCTTATTTATATGCTAAAAAGTTATAGATGATTGACAAATGTAGCTCATCTAATTAGACAAAAAGAATGACAAAAAATGCGTGACATAAAATGATTGTTTAAAGATAGAAAGTCATAAATGATTAACAAATGTCACTTATCTAAATTGACACTCCAAAAGCATGATAACAAAGTATTAATATGTTGCATCCAAGTTAAGTCATTAAAAAGGTCAAAGAATAAGGTAAGTTAAGTTAGGCTAGAAGGTTAAATATCATATATTGACTTAACTCTAACCCAATCTATTGATTAATTAGTTGAAAATTGTTAACTCGGATCTACATATATATGGAATATATTACCACGTTCATTTGGAAGCACCATTTTTACATGAGTAAACAAGCACATCAAACAGTTTTAGATGGTTTATATGAGTTTGTATTTTTTACATATTTCTCAAAATTTATAAAAATCTATGATATGAAATTAATGTGTTGATGCTTATCTACAAAAGTGCAAAAAATGAGTTCCATAGGATTTATGAAGATGTAAAATATGAAATTAAATATCTTATTATATTATTAGAAAGAAGATAAACAACAAGGATTACCAATTTTGATCCCACAAAAGTAAAAAGAAAAAAGAAAAAAGAAAAGAACAGAAAAATGTGATTGAAGGGATTCAAACCCTTCACAATCACACCTATGCCAGGCAAAAGCTTTATTGCATTAATCGTACCGGCATCTTATCACCATTTACACATAATCGTTTACTACCTCCTCATTCATATATGTAACCGAGAGGTTAAAAATAGCTTCACTTACACACCCTTTCACACCCTCATTTACTCATGTGGTGTGTAAATAAGCACAAATAAAAGTACGATCCTAAGTCCATGTTATATTTGTACATCATTTGCAAAATGAGCCCAAACAATAGACCTGCGAGGTTTATAGAGCTTTTCACTGTAGAGATTGAATCAGATGGCTGAAAGGTGGACCCCACCAGAGAGAGAGAGAGAGAGAGAGAGAGAGAGAGAGAGAATGGGACCATGGAGAGCCACACACTGCCACTAGAGCATTTAGTTGAAGACAATGGGGACCATGGCAACGCATATAAATCAGGGTGCTCATAAAATATTCCTGTTTTCTATCGAACTGTCGTCGGTTTTTTGTTTTTTTACTTTCTATCGGGCAGGACTAATCCCTCCGAGCCTACAGGAAAGCCGGGTAAACTTCCTTATGGCCCCAGTTGATAGTGCAGTTTCAAACCTATAACCTCCGGGTGCAAACCATGGTCCTAGGCCAACTGAGCTACCCATTGAGGTTGGCATCAAGGGCATCATTCCTGGGGTAATCCTTGATTTCCTTGAGTCTCAACTCCAGGTTACCCGACAATGCTCTGTTTTAATTTTATCAATGATTGTATGCATAGGTTTCAGTATAACTTTTGAGTAATTTTTCTGTAACAGAAGCTGGATGGTGAAGATGCAAGAATCGCAGACTACTTTGACGTTATAGCGGGGACTAGTACAAGGGGCCTGGTTACAGCCATGTTATTTAGTCGTCCTATCTTCGCTGCCAAGGAAATTGTACCTTTCTACATGGATTATTGTAAAGGAATCGTCCCCCTACCGAGACCGGTAATCAGAATCAAAATCATGTTCTTAATCTTAATTAAACTTAAAAAAAGCGTTAAAATGAATGATTTGAAATTACTATTTTCTCTCTCAGACATACATACCACACTTATACCATCCAAGTCCCTATCCAGTGGACCTGGTACTTCGTTGTATATGTGGTTAGGGAGATACCTCACCACTTGAGCTACTGGGCGATTGGCATTTGAAATTCTTAGTTGTTAAGAGTGCCTTTTAGATTTTCTAAATGCAAATAAAAGCTCAAAAAAATATTTAACTTAATAAAAAAAGAGCACAATATTTATCTTCTTTAAAAGAATTTGGCCTCTTTATTTTATCTAAGGCATCCCTAGTGCCTACGCTTGCCCAAGCTAAAGTGTGGGCCCCAAAGGGTCAAGGGTCCCCCGGGTGACTGACGTAGGCCCGCGGGCCTAGGTTGGCTGAGCCGGGCCTGTTAGTGGGCCTGACTACCAAATCAGCCCCTCCGCAAGTAAAACTTAAGTATTTAAGGGCCCTTGGACTCTTGGCGCGCAGGGACATTAACATATGTGAATTGGACAGTCTAGATCGCTTGAATCAACTCTACATGTACCCAAATGCAATTATGAGCATCATAACTTATATGACATATTATTACTAACAAACAATATTGATGTTATCTTCCAATTACGTGGTTCAGCACACCGGGGTGGCTTTTTGATATAATGGTAAGTCCAAGATACAATGGACAATATCTACATGAACTGATTAAGCAAAAACTTGGAGACATAAAGTTGAACCAGACAATAACTAAAGTGGTCGATCATTCCCACTTTCGACATCAAGCTCCTCCAACCAACCATCTTCTCCTCGTACCAGGTTCTTTTGCTTTGTTGTTACTATTATTATTCTGATTTTGCTATTATATCAGTTGAGCTAGAGAGAGTTATGTTCTTTTTTCTGTAAAATCAATGTTATATCACGGCGAGAGCCTTTAATTCTGGGGATCTCGATTTTTTGCGGACATTAATTTCTGCAAAAAAATTAAGCAAAATAACCATAAATCATCTTATTGTGTTTCTATTTATATTTATTTACAAGGTTTTTTTAGAGTCAATATACTTGATCCATACATCTTTGTAAACTGAGTACCAAGATCCAAAAGCACAGCTTCCTCAAAGAATAAGATGATGGCGCATGCAGATAAAAAACCATGTCTCCGGTGATACTTTGCTATCAGACATTTGTATTGGCACATCTGCTGCACCCACTTTTCTGCCTGAGCACTGCTTCAAAAGTGATCATGGGAGGGAATTCAATCTTGTAGCCAGAGGTGTTTGAAGGTTTGAAGCCAATCTTATATTTAAGCCTTAACACAGGCTAAGGTCCTATCTCAGATTATTATATGCAATTTTATAAATAGTTATGCTCAGACTATAAACAATCACCACACAAGAAGAGACACAGAATTTTACGTGGAAAACCCTTCTCGGGAAAAAAACACGGGTGGCAAAAGCCACAGAAAGCAATGCACTATGAAAATGAAGATTACAATGAACTCACAGGACCTGACCGACTTGAAACTCAACCTAAAGGACTGTGAAGTACTCGTCGACGACCCGCCATTCACCTTCCACGTGCTAGCTTGAAACCCTCCTTGAATGCCCCTTCAAGGAGCTTGAGAGAAGAAGAATAAGAGTCAGAACTTCAGCGCAGACTTCCTTGCAAGTCTTGAGTGAAAGAATAAAACTTGATGATAAATATTGATTGCTCTTCAGTCACCTTTATAGAGGTTGCAAGGTGTCTTTTGAGTAGCTTTAGATGAGTGCAGGAGACTCTTTGAAAGAAGGAAGAACTTAGAGAACTTCAGCTGGAAGAATCCTGACCAGATCTGGAATTTGACAGCTCGCTGTAGTGAGCAGAAACCGCGCTATAGCGAGCGCAGTTTCTGACTGCGCCAGAACTGTGGCTAGCTATAGCGAGCCTCAGTCTCGCTGTAGCGAGACCAGGTTTTGGATAAGCTCAGATAATTAGCATTAAATTCCAGGAGGACTCTGTTAGAGATCTTCAAGTGCAAGAAGGAGTCTTTAAAAGTTTGTCAAAAGTATCCAAAAGTAGTCTTTCACAACAACTGAGTTTTTTCACAGTTCTTATCTAAAAGAAATAGAAAATACAACTCAATTTGGACTGAAAATATGAGTTTTGTTCTAAATAAGAGAATTTGCCAAAACAAAATATCTAATAGTGTTGCTGCCAACAATCCAGTAATCTTCGTTCTATTTCCTGTCGACGATATATATGATGAAGGAAATATAATCATAATTATCTTGTTTCTTGTATGTGCGTATACATATCTTAGTAGAGAGAGACAATTGTAAGTATTACGGATAGATCCTAATAAGTGTAGCCTATTCTAGGAGCTTGCTCAAGATGGAATGAAATAGTGAAACAAAATTTATGTAATTGGCCTTAATATATTTGGGACAAGGCTCTAAATATGATGTTGAATGATTTCTAATTTTTACTTCAATAAGAATTGGTTCCACCGTAAGATTGAGTGCATGACACAATCTTATTCACTATTAATATATACATTAATCATGTTATCAGTTATGTGTACAATCTTAAAGTGGGATCAACTCCCATTGAAGTAAAATTTGAGGATGTATATGCAAGGCCGCCATGGCATTCACTTTGAACGATTTGGTCTGCTTCACATGTACCAAACCCATAAGGGACAGGTTGGGCTTTTGAAACATGACTGATTTATATAGGGTCATTATTATTATTATTATTGGTACCATGATTTGAAACATGACTGATGTAAGTAGGGTTTGGGTTGCAATTAGGGTTTAAAATCACGGCCGTTACCGTTACATAACGGCCGTTATGTAACGGTAACGGCCGATACCGTTACGTTTTTTTACATATAACGGCCGCGATGTGTAACGGGGCAAAAAATCACCAAAATAACGGATCATAACGGCCGTTATATTCAAAATAACGGCCGTTATAATGTCTGACGGGAGTGTTTTTTTAAAATCGAGTTTCCTTTCATTTTTTTCGTTCTGTTTCTTCCCAGAGAGCTTCTTAAGGCTTCCTAAGGCTTGCTATAACTTCTAAGGCATGGAAAAGCTTAGATCTAAGCTACTTTTGGGCGGATTTGTATGTGGGGAAAGCTAATCAAACTCAAGGGACCTCTTTGGTAGGCGCTTTTTTTTTTCTTTTTTTGGAGTTCTTTCAAGATTCAACATCAAAATAACTTAGAGATGGTTGAGATGTGTTAGATCTATACTTTTGGAGTAAAAAAATTCAAGTTTTAACACTTGCTATAATATTTTTTTATTTTTTCATTATTTAAATCCGATTTTTTTTTTAAGATTGTGTAAATGTGTAATACATGAACCAAAGGCTTTATATTGAGTTAGATATCATTTTCCTCACTAATAATGATGATGATGATATCGACCCAGGACGCCACTCGCTCTGGCATTAGGCACATGCACTAACTCTATTAGTATTTATTGCTTGCTTGTGGACTTTAAATGTTTAACACTATTAGTTTGCCCAAAATTATGATTGCATTATGCCAAGTTTATGATATTTTACTATATATATCGATACAGCAATGATACAGGATGTTATAACTTGAGATGACCGTTATTTTGCTTTAAAGTGTGCACTAATGGAAAAAAACATTATTTTCTATCATTTTATAATATTCTGGATTTTTTAGGATTTTTTTGGGATCAAATAAAAATTCGCTCCACGATGACCGCGAACCGCGATTTTGAACCATGGTTGCAATAGTAACTTCTCCCACTACTCTTAACGCATATATACATTAAACTCACTCCTAATAACAATAAAATATAGAATTTGTATCCCTTGTATGATAAATGATGCAATATTAAATGTTAATTCTTGTTATCCAGACATTGGTTGCAATAAGTGAAGTGGCAAAAGGACCGATGACTAGAAATGAAGATTCATCAAACTCGAAGGCAGTGGATTATCATATATATATATATGGGAAGTGCTCCTATGAGAGACACTCTAACCAACTTTATGAGAGATGGGTGTGGGCCCTCACATTTAAGTTGGGGGTCCTTGCATTGAAGTTGGTGAGAGTGAATATGGAAGTGAGGGCTCCCACCCATCTCTCATAAAGTTAGTGAGAGTGTCTCTCATAGGAGCACTTCCCTATGTATATATATATATATATATATACACGGAGATGCATGCTCCTATGAGAGATGCTCTCACCTTACTATGAGAGATAAGGTTGAAGCCCTTACATCTATATCCAATACCAATAACTTAAATGTGAGGGCGCCCACTCTTATTTCTCATATAAGGTGAAAAATATCTCTCATAGGAGCATCTCCTATATATAAAGGAGGGCTACAAAACTCCCCGGGCGCTTTTCAAAAAAAAAGAAAGGCCCCTTTTTTAAGCCTATAAAACTATGACATGTGTCATCATAAATTTAAATACGGATAAGAAATTTAAAATTTCAAAAATCTCCTTTTTTTTTTCTATGTTTCTTATGTGAGGTGGTAAAATCTCATTGGACAAGTCAAAAGGGCCAAAAACTCTCCTTTTTTAAATGGGGAATTTTTGAGAATTTCTCGTGTGTGTGTGTGTGTGTATGGTTCTTTCCTCGCGCGCGTGTGTGTGTATGGTTCTTTCTCTAGGCACTGGTTCAGAAATGCATGAAATGAATTACAGTGCTGAATCGGCTGCAAAATGGGGATTATTGGGCTGGTGCTTGGATGACAACATCAACCTCCCTTTAATTAGTGCATACGCTAATGCAAGTGCCGACATGGTTGACTATCATTTATCTGTGATTTTTGGAGCTCTTCAATGTCAAACCAACTATCTCCGAATCCAGGTATCAATAACTTATGCTTTCCCATAATTGCATATAGTAAGATATATATTTCATTCATCCTTTGAACTAAATTATCCCCTCAGATCTTAATTGCTTTAAGATGATTATATTAATAGCATGGTGAAAGTCCTAGATTGGTTAAGTCACTGCTGTACGATTTCTGATCAGACGGCAGAGATTTTAGTCTAGTGCTTTTGTGATTGTATTAGGAGTCCAATCTCTAGGATTGTCTCCCCTATATTGACAATTCAACAGCTGTGGACGCAGTAAATTTCCTTGAGGTTGAGGGGGTTACTATGTAAAAAAGGATTATGATTTATGAGGGGGCCACACACCATCCTGAGGAAAATCTGAATCCATGATGGGGTTGTCCAAATCTGAGCCCATTAGAATCAAACAACTTAAAACGCATCTGTCACCCTATTAGGGAACTATATTTATTGGTAGAGTCCGGATCCCTGTTTGAGTAAAATAGAGAGATATTGTTTCGTCCTATCTATATTTCCAACATGCAAAAGTTTTTCCTTAATAAAGTGAAAGTAGGTCAAAGAGGCGAGGGGCCCGCTACTAAGCTGGAACCCTGAATCCCCACCCCACAGAAATTCTCCCTTTCCAGCATTTTCTATTAAGACAAATTTTCTACATATCCATCCATTATACTGTGAAATATCTTATGACGCCACTGACAAGTGATTCATGACTGAAAAAAAAAAAAAAAAACCAGGATGATAAATTATCATCTGCAAACAACTCAATGGATGACTCAAGACAGGAAAACCTTGATAGTCTTGTGAAGATTTGGGAAGCACTGCTAGATAAAACTGTTTCGAGGGTGAACTTGGAGACTGGTGTCTATGAAGCAGTCGACCAAGGAGGCACAAATAAAGAAGCAATTATGAAGTAAGAGCTTGAAGAAGTTCTGTACCATGTTTCATTCATGTGATTTTTCTTTGATTCTTATGTTTTTCATTTGATGTAGGTTTGCAGAAAGATTGTCTGATCGAAGGAAACTTCGGCTTGCTAAAGGTCTTGAATGAAATAATGCAACATAGCCCAATGCAGCTTGTGCTATCCTTCTAATCTAAATAAGTGGAGCCTAGTTTCTTCACTAAATAAAGATACAAGCCTGCTAGATTGCCTTTCTAAATATAACAAAAAAGAGTGTAAGAACTTTCAGTGAAAGAAGACGCTGTATTCAATCATCTTGTAGAATTGTATGTGTGGATATTAAGAATGATGGAGAACATCTATGCGAAGATCCAATCCAAACACATGTTTTCATGGTTAATTATGAATCATCTAGATCCAGGCAAGCTTCGAATTTAAATAAATTGATGACTATTTTATTCAGTTGTGGATTTTGACTTCCATTACATTATATCGTACATGTGACCCAAGTTGTGATGATTGCATGGGGGTAATTTGGACTTCTACTCACGAGATTGAATTACAAGGATTTCCTCGGAGTGAGAATTTATCAGTGAGTAGAGTTCTGGAAGGGGCCATCACCCTTTAGATCTCAAATCCTTGATCCTTCCGTCACTCTTTACCCATTCAATACTCCTTTGATAAAAGCCTATATTCCTACAAAAATTTTTAGTAGGAAGTAGGCCAGTGGTCCCATGAACAATGGCAAGATGTTAAAAATAGCATTGACATTCACTTTGGCAATGGATGAGTTCGTTTATCTCTATAATGGTGTTCTGTTGGCAACCAAACTTTTCTAAACTAATGGGTCAGTGAGCCCGTCCACGATGACAGCTGACCCATAAGAGGTGGTGATTACAGCTATGTAGACATAGACATACACAGGCCTAAAGAGAATTAAATAGTATTGGGGGTAATCTAGATAATGCGAGATCTCAAAAGTTTCCACGGTGTTTCAGGAACACCACCAATGGAGTTCGACATTAAGTACCATAATTTAAGGGTCTTTAACTCTGGTTGGGTCGTCATTACTTCAGAAGGCCATGGTCTGTACATAAACCAAATGCATGAAGCCCGGTTTACATTAAAATGACCATTCCTGTATTTGGATGACATTAAGTAAAGCCACAGTCCAAGTTACAGGTTGTTAGATCTACAGGTAACTCATTTACACGGCAAGGAGTTCTAAAGATCCAAACAGGACCTAGTTTTAATCATTTGTAAAACAGATTCAATTGTCTGTTTTTTGAAAGGCAAAACAGATTTCAATTGTTAAGACTGGAAACATGAAGAAAGCACATTCCTGAGGCTTGGCTACCAATAATTGCTAAGGAGATACTGGAAGCAAATGAAATCTGCAATAAAATTACTTGAGATACACCACCCAATGGCACTGACTCTATGAGAACAAGCAAGAGTTTTCACCATATCCAAGGGCACTAAGTTCTATTATTCAGGAGAATACTTCACATTAAAAAAGGGTGAAGACAATCTTTGTTAATGCCGGCAATTCTATTATAAGTCACATAGAAGCAATTTAAATATTCAACTGCCCTTTGAGAAGAAATGTCAGGTGAAGGAATCAGTCATATTCAAGTTCATCAGGAGTAACAGGTCTTTTGAGAGGGATCATTGACTTCTTCTCGACATCTCTGGATAAAGCTTTTCTCATATCTGAAAACAGAAAGGAACCGAAGGTACCGTGAGAAGCAATGTAAGTGGTGATAGATGAGCACCTTATGGAATGCAGATATGAGGAAGATTCAACTCACCTAGTCCATCTTCTTCTCCAGAGTAATAGCGCAATACACGTCTGTAGATGATGTATCCTAGCTGAGCAAGACAGAAGGGGAAAAGACAAAATAGCATGTGGATTTAGTTTCAGAATCAATGCCCAAAACATGCCAACTGACATAGTTTTCCAACCCAGCGAGTCACTCAGACTCTGCCAGCAAGTCAAGTTGACAAGGGGATTCTATGGGCCAACCAGGTGGATGGCATGCATTATTTTTGTAGATATATAAATAAGGGAAGTGCTCCTATGAGAGACACTCTCACCAACTTTATGAGAGATGGGTGGGGGCCCTCACTTCCATATCCACTCTCACCAACTTAAATGCAAGGACCACCAACTTAAATGTGAGGGCCCCCACCCATCTCTCACCAAGTTGGTGAGAGTGTCTCTCATAGGAGCACTTCCCTATAAATAAAATAAAGAAAACATGTAAAGAAAAATTTGTAAATATATATATTATCATAAAAAAATAATACAAATTTTATAAAATTTTGCTACTGTAGGATAAAAAAGTTATAAAAAGCAATAAAGAACAGATGGAAGATAGAATTACAGAAAACATTTGTCCAAATATCCTGTTGATGGAAAGCATTTGCAAATTGCAAATCTCAAAATCCTTTACTATGTTCCTCTCAGTGCTCGTAAATAACAGAAAACAATGGAGAAAAAAAAAAAAGAACATCAGAAAGCATCATAAAGGACTGCATTTTGCATGCGCAAAAATAAATGTACGATTGCTTTCTGTGAGAGAGAGAGAGAGAGAGAGAGAGAGAGAGAGAGAGAGAGAGAGAGTGCATCTTCATAAACACATTAATTAAAAAAATGAAACAAAAAAGTTCAGAAAAAAACACAAACACGAAAAAAGAGAGTTTCAGTTCCATTCTGCTCACAAAAGGTGGTGAGGAGAAGGGATGGAGGGGGTTTCTGGAAGTTTAAGTAGAAACAAGGTAGGGTCATGACAGATCACATTCTTGATATAGGTAAGTCTCTAAAAGAAAAACAATTTCAATTACATATAACTTGAGTTTGACTAGGGCAACACATCTCAACCAAGCCGAGTTGCATGGCTTCTTGTTGAACCAGATTTGGAGCAAAACCAGGCCCAGTCAGGCAATATTCGACCCAGTCACCCCAGTTAAGGACTGAGCCTAGTTGAGTCATAAAACTATATGAAATGGTGTAATTACTTGCACTAACCCAGGGGAGGAACTAGGGGGTGCTGGGGGTGGTCATGACCCCCCCTAAATTTCAAAAAACGCCTTTAGATTAATTTTTAACAATGTCCCCTCCAAGAAAATCATATTTCCAACCCCCTGCAAAGGCATGTATCCAGGTTCCGCCCCAGCACTGACCCAATACCATTTTATTTCAGTTGGCAATCCCAATAGGCGACAATTATCTGATGCATGGTAATGACGATTCAGTGAAAGTGAGAACACCAAATCATTGGGACGATTTATGAAAATCCTGATTTAAACAAAACAATCAAATGCACCCACATCTTTAACTAGAAAGTCTTTGAATTTTGAATAGCCTTATAGGATGCTAGGCATTTTCATACCCTTTGCATGGAAAAGTGAATGGACTGGAGATAGTGAAAGGCAGAAGATAATTGTTAGAGTATGGCCAATAATGAAGACCACCAACTATTCCCACATGTGGGGGTATTTACTTTCATAATGGGGACAATGAAAAACTACTTACCAACAAGCGGGACAATTGATGATCACTTTCATATATTTGCAACCGCCTCTTTGCTCTTCACCCCTTAGATTAGCGTGAGTTTTCCATGTCAACCAGATGAAAATGACAAATGTCCCCTTAATTCCCTTGATCTGATCTTTTACTAACGTAGATGGGCATTCTCAATTTTGGGAGAAATTTACTTAAATCATCAGGTCTACAGTATTTCAGTCAACTTGTTAACTAGGTGGCTCTGGTTGCCCTTAAATTGTACATGAAGGTACCAAAATAATCTTAAATATTAAATGAGAACCAGCCTATTAGGTTTTGAGCCACCTGATAAAAGATCCAATAAGAATGAGAAGTTAAAATCAACATGAAAGGTGGAAAGATCAAACCTTTTCATACATCTTTATCGCTGGCATGTTGGATGCTCTCACAAAAAGGTCCACAAAGTAAGCTTTATCCCTGGAAAGGAACCTTTTCTCAATGCCAAAACCCAACTTTCTGAACCAAAAACAGCTACCAAGCAATATTGGGAAACAGGTAGTCATGGAAGCTCCATTTGTGAGGAAGTGATGGAAACCAATGTTATGTCCCTTTTACAGCAATGATCGATGTTTTAAAAAGTTGAAGCTTAAGGTCAGTCACTTAAAATGCCCAAAGCATGAGGCCTAAGCTCATGTGCATGTATCCCTTTAATAAAATAAATAACATACTACAAAATATACTAAAATATAGAGAAAATCATCGTGGTTTACTGTTTTAAGCCTTTTAATGAGTAGGCTATCACTGATTTAAGCTAAACATAGTTCAAAGTCTTATATTAAAAAAGAAATTAAGTTCTTCAAACAACAAATTTTCCCACCTTTCTTTCTTGAAAAAAAAAAAAAGGGTTGTGTGCAGGGTATACTTTATGCACTGCAATGTAGAGCATGACTAAAGCACACATCTCATCTATTTAGCATATGCATCAAAATACCTCATACCATGAGATATATGCCCCAAATGTAAGTCATGACCCAATATACCTCATTTATGGAATGCCACAACATGAAGCAAGGATCGAGGGGAAGAACCAAATGCTTTTAAAAACACGAGCCATCATAGATCATCGGGAGAAATTTAAGAAAGACAAATCATATTCAATCATGCTGTTTTGTTTTGTTTTTTTTTTTTTTTTTTTGGTTACTAACATGGTTTATCAATTGTTCTGATATTTGGACTCTTATCTTCGAAGTTTCATGTTCTCACACCAAATAGCATGTCCCTAACTGTGTCTACCTCAATAGTCAAAAACATGAAAAATGGACAACATATTGAATTGGATTTTGTTGGCTATAAGACCAAGTCAAATGAACCTCAAGACTGGTATTTATAAAACAAAGCTGCAATTGAGAAACACGAGGCACTCGAGCAGTAAGGGTGTCTGATGATCTCACAAAGCCACCCTGGGATTGATCCCTGGGCGAGTAGGTTATTCCACGAGTAATGCACTAATGACCCAATATAGCAAAAAAAAAAGGGTGTAATTTTCGAGTAAGATGATTATAAGATGCATGTGTGGGGCCCATCTGGGTGACTTGGCCATGAATGGGACCTTGCGTGTCAGGTTTCACTCCCATCCAAGACCCCTGGAGTTGTGATCCAAGCCCAACTTATTTCAGCCATCACATTCTCTTCTTTAAAGTGACACACAGGCAAGTCAAGGACGAAGCACCTCTCCAATATTCTCCTGAGGGTTCCACCATTGCCGCCTCTGTCCTAGGAAGTTTTACATTCTCCTTGTATCTTTTCTCCACAGTAACTGTCCACTGAATGGACACCTCACTCCTAGGAGGTTCCTATAGACTATAAAAACACCCTTCTCATTCTTCCATTTATTCTTTACGTTCCTATTTATTCTTTAGGTTGATTACCAGGAATTTCCTTGCCACACTAATTTCATTTCGTCAACTCAATCCAGAAGAATCGCATTGGGTATTCTCTCATGGTAGGCCAATGTAGCATCCTCCTAATTTGTTCCTTATAATAATTTTTTCTTTGTTCTTATCTTACTAATCAATTAATTAACTCTCCTAAAATGGAAACTTAGTAACCCCCACCCCAACCCGCCCCCCACCCCCCACCCCCCCCCCCCCCCAAACGCCCACCACACACACACACACACACATTCATATATATTGGACTTGTGGGGGATGGGAAGACATCTTGGATAAGACCATATATCAAATTTGGGGTCAATCCCATGCCTCTAACTCCTTCATCACTGGCCCACAAATTTAATGACTTTATATTAAAGGAAAAAAATCGACCCTTGATCCAACGGTCCAATCCATTTGGATAGGTGAAAATTCAGTGGGTCTAGTGTACTTAAGGGGGTTCCATGTGTGTGGACGGTTCGGATGTGTTATAAAGTCAACCCTATTATGTTGTCCCTCACCATGTTATGGTGAGGGATGGATGCACATGAATGTTTCCCTATATATATATATATACATATAGAGAGAGAGAGAGAGAGAGAGAGAGAGAGAGAGAGAGAGAGAGAGAGAGAGGGGAGGGGGGGGGGTGGATTTCTTGAAAGGGATATTGCTAGCAACCATTGTAAAAATTTGGCTATAAAACACAAAAACAGAAATGTACAGAGTTATTTTTGCATGTCTCTTACATTTTGTCACTGATTTCTTCCAGCATGTTCATGAGCTTTTTGGCTAATTGCTGCCTCCTGTATTCTGGAGCAACAGTTACGGCAGTTACATGTCCATGCCAGGATTCCCCTTGCCCTTCAACTTTTCCCATAACTGCAGAAACATAACTAGTTGTGGTCAGCTCTAACAGAATATACATGTCTGGAACAGTGGCATCAAATTACAAGGCATAGAAAGTTGGAAAGTGTAGCACTTAGCTACTGAGAATATGAATATCTAAAACAGTGGATAGATAATTCAACTAATGACGACACCTATATTACATTTGCAACTTGTTAAATGATGACTGACCTAGCAGGTACTTACTAAGGAACAGATTGAAATGGAAATGAGCATTAGGTGAAAGGTGAGAAACAAAAGGCAAACAAAACAAGAAATATAGCATTCCACTTGCTTCACAAAGTGACCTTATTTTATATGGATAACAGTTCCCAACTGAGGAGTGAGGACGATGGGCTCTTAAGGTGCAAACAAAAAAAGAAGTTAGTCCAAAAAAATGGAACGAGCTTCCTAAAAATGAAAACAATGAAAGGCAAGAGGCACCATAGGGTTATCATTCCTATCCCTTGGACAAAATATGCCAAGGGTTAAAAAGGGAAAAAAAAAAAATAGAAATGTCCAAACCAGAAAGGTTACAGAAAAGTACAGGTATCACAACTGATACTTGATCATGAAATTTTTTTTTTGCAAGGAATTCATAAGAAAATAAGCCTAACACAACAGAATCATGTCAGATTGTAGTTTTGAAGTATCCAATACCAATATTGCCATATTGGCATCTAATCAGTTTTAGTCTTAGATCTGTACAAAACATATGTGATAGGACATCCATGGTTCAGCAAGAAGGAAACGGGTTCATCTTGTACCCATACAAGAAGTTTTTCCAATGACTAACATGACCAATCCATCTGTCTCTTCTCAACACATGAAAAGAAAAAGAATTACTGATAAAGATATTGACAAAAAGACAAAATAGATTAAGATGAGCTTAGTGATAGCTGGATCGGTAGTGAGGACATTGAGGAAGATGGATAGAATGCTAAGATATGTGAAACAAGTGATGCATGAATATCATATATAATTTTGATAACTTAATTTTATGTGCATTGGCATCCTAAGGGAAGAGGTTGTTCTCTGGTTAGTTTTCATTTTGAGTACCACTTTGCCTGAGCATTATTTCCAAAATAAAAGGCCAAAACTTTGTAATTCCGCTCAAGTGGAACTCAGTGAAGAAAGTTCACGGAAACAACAGGGACTTGGAACCATTTAAAAAAGAAATAAAAGGGCATAGAATGGACACAGGAACATGGATTGTACACATTAATTGAAGAATCGAGCACAATATGACATGAATAGAATAATCCATGTGGAAGTATGCAGTCAGGTGCCTATGGATATGACCAGACAGAAACCTGTTTAACCCTTTGGCAGCTTCCAAATATCAATCATAGCTCTTTCTATCAAGATAGAACCCACATTCTTCAGCAATTGCTCCATAACAATCTACAGGGATCCCTATTGCCATCTTAGTCTTCAACTGTCCCATGTTTCAAAAGACATGCAGGTATGACAACTAAAATTTGTTGGAATTTAAGTACTATGTATGTGATCAACCAAAATGAAATATGAGCAAGCGTCAACCAGTAAGAAGGATCATTTCATTTAAATTCGAAAATAGAACCCACGATAATGAATGACTAAAATTCAAGCTCAAATAATGTTGTTTGCTATGATACCAGAAGCAAGTTTGTCTGTGGCACTATAATCAAAATCACTTCTGTCAAAGCTCTTGCAAATTGTAGTCCTCAATGACAGACAGCCTTCTACTCAGCAGCCATCAGTAAATCGTTCCTCATTACTATAATTTGTGAGGGCCTCTAAACAGGGCCTTGACCGCAATGAAAAACACGGTAAGCAACAACACTTGCTGCTACTATATCCTAACTTCAAGGCTTCAGATCACAGCTTACCAGATTTTTTTTTTTCTTTTTTGATCAGTTACCAACTTCTTATATTCTCTAAACATGATAAATCTGGTCACAGTAACAATTTAAAATAACTCTCCCCTCAACTGATCCATTCCTAAAAACTCTTGCAATCACAATCTACACAAAGCCTTGTCACAAAAAATAATTATTTTCACAATCAATCCTAGCTAGCCACTCTTCAAAGTAGTGATTTCAAAAAATGGTCAGCGTTATGCCCTAATCAAATCAAACCCTATAAAATAAACACAACAAACTCTGTAATCATGCATAATTATGACCTAAATGAACCCTATCATTAAAAATTGTTGTTATCTCCACAATCATCCTAATAATAAACTGATCCCATAAGTACATAATCTAAGGGTGCGCCTGACATGGAGCTAAGGATATGGTTAATAGCACTCTATAATTGGGGCTGCTGCCTGTTTCAGTGAATGGAATCAGAAATATGAACTTTTCCCACTTTTTTTCTTGAACCTGACCTCTTTATGGCATCTAGAAATCCCCCCAGATAAACCCAATTTATAAAATTCGATGTCCCCTTAACAATTGTCCCAAAACTAATCACCCGAACCCGAACCCAAACCCATGTTTGGATTACAAGCAAGCTCAATTTATAGCTGGTTCATGTTCTTGAAAATGAGAGAGAGAGAGAGAGAGAGAGAGAGAGAGAGAGAGAGAGAGAGAGAGAGAGAGAGAGAGTTGAATGAAAATCAAACAAAGCAGGGAAAAAGAGGGGAGGGGCTTACTGTAACCCATGATTCGATTTCCGGGTCCTTCTCCAACATGAAAATAATCTGGCCATCTTGCCAGATAAGTCATGTAGAACGACATGTTGAACTGACTCATCGATTGAGAGGGAAGGGAAAAAGATCAAAAAGTATATCAGTTCAATGTCTGTACAGATATGAGAGGGAGAGAGGGGGGAGAGAGTAAGAGGCGTACAGTCTCAGTGAGATGGTCGAAGTTTACGGGGGAGAAGCGTAGGAGATCGTTGCAGCAGAACCTGCGAATCGTCGTCATCTGCGATAATGAATCCAATCCTATCTGCTCTCTCTCTCACTCTCTCTATCTCTCTTTATAAGCGGTTTCTGGAATGCTCCACTACCAGGGCCTTCAATCCCTTTTATTTTATAGGGAGGGCCATGGGTAGTGTATATAAACGAGACCCAACCCGATCCGACCCGCTCCAATTTGCGGCGAGTTTGAGTTTTGCTGTCCAAATTCCCAACCTTTTTAACCCCAAGGGGTTTGCAGAGGGGTCAGGACTATGATTCCTCTCTCTTTCAGAGTTAGAGATCTTGATATGATCATTGATTCCCCCATTTTGAAATTGAAGGTTGAGTCTACTAGTGCTATCACTTGGGGCTTCAAAAGTTTTACCAACTTTTCTCTGACTCGGAGGGATTAGTCCCACAAAAAAAATTTAAGAATCCTTTTTAAAAAAAAAAAAAAAACCTCCCAACCTTTGCTGCACCAAATATATAATATATGTAAGGTGATTGACTAAATCCGTATGGTATAACGTGGCTTGTTCAATTTCAATCACTCTCATTCTCGTGCATTTTTATAGACCTAATCCAACCAAATGTGATGGGCTTGGAATCACATAGTGACTCATTGTGGGAGAGGTGGGTAAGGGTTTGGGTGACATAAATTTGAGACGGGGCAAGTTTGAATTTGCCCCATCCCATCCAAATTCGTTCATTGCCATCCATCCATGTTCTATCTATTAAGAGATGGCTACACTGTGAGTGAGAAAGCACGTCGCACACTCCTGTATGGTTGTTTTGGTAACTCATATTTGGCCCTATATTGTGAAAGAAATTTTTTTTTTACTTTGATTTTGCCTTTCAAATTATGATTCTTGATCTTGATTTTGGGTGTTGCTCTCGGTTGATAGAGGGGCGGTAAAGCTTCATCAAACCTGGATCATTTAGAGATTTGTAGATACTCAAATACGTTTAGGAATTCCACAATGTTTGAAAATTTCAAAATTCTCTTATTTATTAATTAGATAAAAAATATTAAGTTAAATCTAAATTATAAATAAATAAGGATTAACCTAAACTCCAAATCACCAGGTTAACTAAGCTAACTGAGCCATTTGCTGCTGCCCCTATTGTAACTGCATCAAATTGGTATACTACGCCCATGTTTGGCATCTCAATTTCATGTCTTTATTTCTCTAAATGTCTAAATTGGACAGAGGTTTAAATAATTAGAGCGTTTGACACAAGATTCTAGACTCTATCCGCTTTAGACATTTAGAGGCAAATCCTTTAAAATCCAAATGCTCCAAAAATGGGTAGATGAGAAATAGAGCTTTTGGGTCTTAAAATATAGAGGCGAGGTATTTAAAATAGATTCGTACGTTATTAAATGCGTTTTTTTTTTTAAATTCTAGCCTCTTTTTTTATAGCTCTTTTTTTAATAGTTCTATTTTAGATAGATTTATATAAAAAAAAAAGAGTAGAGATGCCAAACAAGCCCTACCTCATATATGAAAATCAATATATATTTTTTTATACATTTTTAAAAAAAGAGACCTAAAACCTTATTTATTGTCAGGACAATTGTGTCTTTTGCTAAAAAAGAATTTTAAAAACTAAAAATTGTCACCATTAAAATTTAAAGTTCTTTTTGGGTGGAAATTCTGCCATAATAATAGTTTAAATATTGATTAAAGCAATTCCAACCCTTTATTTCTTTTTTTGAAAAGCTATCCGAATTTGATTCCAAATTAAATATGTATTTGTTTATTCAATCTAAATGAATTAGAATATTGGATCAACTTTCATTTGTTTTGAATGTTAAAAAACGATCAAGTGGTTAGGATGATGATTTAAGCCTCCATTATGCTATATATGGGAGGGGAGGGGAGGGGAGATCGATCGATCGATCTATCTATCCCCCTTTCCATCCTAAGTGGGGCTGGCAGTGTGGGGCCCTTCAATTATTTATTTATTCTTGAATGCAAGCATTTTTAACTCTTGGCCCTTTTTATTGTTTCTGAGTCCAAAATCTCAGAAGCTACGCATCCGGAAGAGAGGAGCAGAGAAGAGAAGAGAAGATGGATCTGTTAAAACGAGAGCTGCAGAAGAAGAGGCAGAGCCTGGAAGAAGGCCTAGGCGGCAAGAAGAAGTTCTTCAAACGCTCCGAGCTCGAGCAGAAGAAGATCCAGAAGCTTCGCGAAGAAGAAAGACGCGAGCTCCACGCCAAATCCCTCCGCACCACCCAAAACAACAGCAGCAGCAGCAACAACAACCCTTCCTCCTCCCACCCTAACCCGAACCCTAATTCCCACCAAAACCCTAACCCCACCACCACCTCCGAAACCCTAGAACCCCTCTCCGAAGAGCAGAAGATCGACTCCATCGACCTCCCCCGCCACGAGGTCATCCGCCGCCTCCGCTTCCTCAAGCGGCCCATCACCCTCTTCGGCGAGGACGACGCCGCCCGCCTCGACCGCCTCAAGCTCTACCTCAAGTCAGGCATCCTCGAGACCGACAGCGACATGACCGAGGGCCAGACCAACGACTTCCTTCGTGACATCTCCGAGCTCCGCAAGCGCCAGAAGACCGGCATCTTGCACGACCGCAAGCGGAACAAGGCGGCAGAGGATGCGAACGAGGATGCTGACGGAGGAGGCGGCGGGGCGGGAGATGGTGATTTGAGCGGCGATGGAGGCTCTTCTGGCGTGGATATTGATAAGGATCTGAAGCGGATGAAGGCGAATTTTGAGGATTTGTGTGATGAGGACAAGATTCTTGTCTTCTTTAAGCGGCTGCTGAATCAGTGGAAGCAGGAGCTGGATGAGATGCCGGATGCGGAGAAGAGGACTGCAAAGGGGAAGTCCATGGTTGCAACATTCAAGCAGTGCGCGCGCTACTTGAATCCTCTGTTCAAGTTCTGTAGGAAGAAGGTATACTTTCAGAAAACATTTATTATAACTGCATCAGATGTGTATGCTGTAATTGATCTTCATAGAATTCAATTTTGCGAAACAAAGAAACAATTAAAAGGCTAGCATATATGATTATTGAGTAAAACGAAATGAGTATACTAGGAATGAGTATGTGATGCAGGAGTAGATGGCATAGACTTCACAATCCTCTACTTTTAGTCTTTGTTTTGTTTATTTGTCTGTTGATCTGGATAGAGTTGATTTTGGGGATCATTGCTTGTTTGCACATGTATTACAAGTTTGAAAATAGACCCATAACAGGAAACCACAAGGCTTGGAATGTAGTCAAAATTGACCTATTAGATTGTAAGAGTTAAATTAACTTTGCCTTTATTATGGATGAATGGAAAAGTAGAAATCAGAGTGGTGGTTTTGGTTATTTATTCATCTGTTTGTTTGGAGAACAGCATGTTAAACAGAAACTTGATTAGGTGGATGTCACTTTTTTCTATCTTCTTTTTTTTCCAGGTCCTTATCATTTTAAAACACATTTCAGAATATTCTCGATTCACGATGGAAAAGCTTCTAAATTTCACTAGAAGTGCCACTTAAATGTACCTTGAAATGGAAATATTATTTGATTGTACGAGTATTTTTGCATGAGATAATGATACCATCAGTCATAGTCGAAGCCTTATTCCATTTATCTTGTTTAAGCTTTGTGACTCTACTTCTCCACTCCTCCCTTCTTATGTACAAGTTCTTTGTGTCCGCACAACTATTCATCTTTAACTACTTCCATCCAAAGTCTTTATCAACCTCCCCTGTTATTTAATACCTTATGCACATAGGCTAATGATGTAGAAATTGTCCTGAGTACTTAATTGGACCAATTAGAAATTATGAATACTTATTTGCATTAAGAAGGCATGCCTTTTAAGCTCCAATTTCTTCGTCGTAGAAATTTCTTAGGTGTCATTATTTGTACCCATTTACTTATGTAAATGTTAGACATCTTAACTTTTACACATACTTATGTTTGTTTGCACTCATTTACACATCACATGCGTAAACGGCGTGTGAAAATGATGCCATTTTCATATGAATTTTTTCACACAGAAAAAAGTTTGAAATGATTACACATCCTTATGGTTAAGAAGGCACCAAGCCCAGTACAGACGCCTGGGATAGGTCATGGTATCAAATCCCTACACCATCTTTTATTTTATGCGACTCCTGCGGGCCCCAAAAATTTAATTCGAACCGCGCGAATTTTTACTGGTCCATTATATCCCAAAATGTTTAGTTTCATATCTTAAATATTTATAGATTTTGAGATATATGAAGACTTTACACATGTAATCCAAACCGTTCAATGTTTACTCATGTAACGGCGCTTCCAAACAAACATGGTATTTGTCTTTGGGAAATGTGAATTGATTGGTATACGTCTAGAGGACACTCATGTTAATTTATTGGCTAATACTTTTGGCTATAAAGTTGGTAGGCTTCCTTCCAATCATTTGGGCCTTCCTTTGTGCTTGGAGCTTCTGAAGAAAAGCTTATGGGATCCAGTGGTGGAGAGATTGGATAAAAGGCTAAGTTCGTGGAAGGGCAAGTATCTCTCTTTGGGTGGTCGTCTTACTCTTCTCAAATCAGTTCTTTCAAGCATCCCTATCTATTTTTTGTCTTGCTTGAGATGTCCAAAAGGTGTCATACGAAGACTGGAGAAGATTCAATGTGATTTCCTTTGGAATGATACTGTTGAGAGGAGAAACTATCATTTGGTTAGATGGGAGATTATTTGCAAACCTATTGCGCAAGGAGGTTTGGGCATCCATTCTATTGGAAATATGAACAAAGCATTGCTTGGAAAGTGGTTGTGGAGAATGGGTGACTCGAATCAAGGGTTATGGAGACAAATCCTTATTGATAAGTATAAGTTGGGAAGAGATGGATGGTGCATTCTAGATCTTAGTTATAAGTCTTCGGGGTTATGGAAGTCAATTTTGTCTGTGAAGATAGAGTTCAATAAGTGGACAAGGTACAGGGTTCATAACGGGAACATAATTAAGTTCTATTCTAAGAAAAAATCTATTGTGGGAAACTCCTTCGAATGGTTTTCTTAAGCTAAATTTTGATGGCAGTTATTTTCCGCATATTCAGATGGGTGGCATTGGGGGTGTTATTTGTAATTTCTTGGGAAAAATTGTCAAGAACATTGCGGGTTCTGTGCGTTGTGTTGATTTTAATGGAGCTGAGATGTATGGTTTATTGGTGGGCTGACGTGAATTACGTCATTTGGGAGGCTTTCATGCAATTATTGAAGGTGATTCTTTCTCTGCGATTCAATGGGGTTATGAGAAGTCTTCTCATCTGTGGACTTTAGCTGATTTGGTGGAGGAGGTGCAAGATATTTCTTCTCATCTAGGAGCTTCGTTTCTTCATATTCATTGTGAAGCTAATTCTTTGGCAGATGGTCTAGTTAGGGAAGGAGTTTTTCGGCTTCACATTTCGTTTGATGTTTAGCTTCTGTTTGTGTTTTTTTATTCCTTTTTTTTTTTGTTTCTTCTTTCTTTGAATAAAATTTACCGTTATATAAAAAAAAGTAAAACTTTATCTATGCAAATTTTAATAAGTAAATGGAGTCTACATATCCCATGCATAAAAGACAAACGAGGTAGGGATTTACATATTCCAGTCAGCATGGTTGTCAGCTCTCTTGGTATGACCTTGCACACCGAGATAGGGATTTTTCCTTGACTCGTATTCAATCCCATTGTCTGAATTGACCTATTGGATTCTTTTTGAAAGGCGGTTAATTGCAATCACAATATGTTGGCTTGATGTCTTGGATTTTCTTTACAAGAATTTAATAGCTTATAGCTCCAAGTTCAAGTGAATCACTTCTCCAATTTAATATGTGGTAGGACAACATATAATGGCATTCCCCTGTTCCAACTGTATTTCTTTTGGTCTTTTGATTCTAAGCTATCTCCTCTGTGTAACGGGCTGGTCTCCTTTTAATAATTCAGCGAACATATAGGATCCAATGCAAAGATCACGTAACACATTTAGAAGGAGCTTCTTGTTGCAAGTGTAGATTGCAAGTTGAGAATGAAGATTGAAGTCAGGTTCAATGGAAAGTTCTAGCTTGAGTACCACCTGTTTGATTAGTCTGAGTGTCCGCTCCTTAGATATAAGTTAAGTTGAGCAATGCAACCTAGATCCTATGACTCACTCTCATTAAATGGGGTCTCTGATGAGAAAATCGGTAGCTTTTTTGTAACTTGTGACTGTAATGGGCATAGTCACATTGTTTAAAAAAAAAAAGAGCATAGTCACATTGCTTCTTGGTGTGTCCAATAAAGGAGTCGGGAATAGTTGTTGAATTGACAAGAGAAGATGGGAAAGAGCAAGAAGACACTATGCTAGTGGATGATGAAGAAATTGTTTGGCAGATGGAACAATAAGATGATTTTAGTGTCTCGATTTTCACCATGGCAGAGCGATGCAACGGCATAAATGAAGCTTTAAACTCAGTTGAGCTAAAGTTTCCGAACTTGATTATGAGTGGTTTGTGAACTGTTTTGGGCCTATAACATCTCTCTCTCTCTCTCTCTCTCTCTCTCAAAATAATCAATCAAAAGAATATGTGGTGTGTGTATACATGTGTAGATTATAGTCATTTTCAAGAATGGCTAAGTCGTCCCTCAGTGTGAAATGGCCTGGCCTGTGGAGCCCACCTGAAGCATGATAATTATGGGCGTTAGGTAGTTTTGAAACTAATCAGATTAAATTCATCATGTGGGTTACTTATTTACATTTTCATACTTGTGGTGTGGTTATCTTATTGACTTTTCTTATTGCAGGTTCTGCCTGCTGATATTCGTCAGGCATTGCTAGTGGTGGTTGAATGCTGCATGAAACGAGATTACTTGGCTGCTATGGACCAGTACATTAAACTGGCAATTGGGAATGCACCGTGGCCTATTGGTGTGACCATGGTTGGCATCCATGAGCGTTCTGCCCGTGAAAAGATTTACACCAACAGTGTGGCCCACATCATGAATGATGAGACAACTCGCAAATATCTGCAATCTGTGAAGAGGCTGATGACGCTGTGTCAACGACGGTACCCAGCAATGCCATCCAAGGCAGTGGAATTCAACAGCTTGGCAAATGGAAGTGACTTGCAGTCACTTCTGGCTGAAGAAAAGGCGGTCAGTGGTAATCAGGGTTCAGAAGATCGACTCCGCTTGATGCCTGCACCAAAGGACTAGCCTTAAACAGCCTGGCTGATGTACAGAAGGATGTTTTGTACGGTATGGATCTGAGGTCTAAAACTGTTCAAAATCATAGTCCTGGAGTTTGAAAAGATAAATGATAAAAAATAGCATGCTTCTTCGCTGATTGTCACGATGACTATGTTAGAGCATTTGCTATCTTCAGGTATTATTGTTAATGTTCCCTGAATTTTACCTAGCTTGGGTGGTAACCATGATTGGAAAAGGTCAATCTTGTTTTCTATGGGTTAAGAATTTGATACAAGTGACATTTACCTTAATTTTTATTCTGTGGGGAAGACACTTGTTTCTGTAATTTTCGAACTGAGTGGAAGAATTTTTTTTAATCTTAAGATGGAATCATGTCATTGGGTGTAGCACCTGGAAAATAAGCTGACATTCAATCACTTCCATTGAGGTTTTGTTTGGGAAGCTGTATAATGGCAGATGCAGCGGACATAGACCTTGTCAACAGGATATTGTATTATGGTTTGAGTATGATTTCAAAAATTATCTTTGGAGTTTTAGCCCTAGAGCTTCTCTACATAGAAAACAGCTGAATGTGTGCAATGGGTCCACCCGTTTCCCTCCATCAGCTTTCTGTGCAATGGTTTCACCTGTTTGCCTTGCCATGGGGCTCTGATTTGCAAGTTATTCATGATGGTCAAAAGAGCTTGACTGACCTCGTCATTCCTTAGAAAGTAGAGAGCAAACACTTTGATATGTGTTGCTTTTTTTTTTTTTTTTATCTTTTTCTGTACACGAGATATTCATGGTTTAGGTTTTGGGCCAGTGATTTGACAAGTCCCACTGTGGATGGCCCATGTTAATGTGCTAACATATGCTGGATGGTAGAATCAGAGACCTGAGTTCCTCTTGCTCAATTGGTTGACTTTTTTCAGAATAAAAAAATGCAGAGAAGGGCACACTTCTGGCAACAATTATAGATCCTTTGGATCTTTCTAACCCACCCCCACCCCAAAAAGAAAAAAAAAGGAAGAGTGTGTGTGTGTGTGTTTTTTTTATTTATTTTTTTGGGGGGGCGGCGGGCTTGATGCTTGATGTTGGAAACCATCACAATGTGGGGGGCGGGCTTGATGCTTGATGTTGGAAACCATCACAATGTAACCCCCCGTTACAACTTGGCTGACCTCTCTTTAACCCAGTTATAGCTCCTGTATATCTCTGATCACCATTTCTTGACTCATTCAATGGGCGGGCTTGATGCTTGATGTTGGAAACCATCACAATGTAACCCCCCGTTACAACTTGGCTGACCTCTCTTTAACCCAGTTATAGCTCCTGTATATCTCTGATCACCATTTCTTGACTCATTCAATACCCAGACCTAAATTGCCTTCCTAAGAACATTCATCTGTTTTGCACTGCCATATCCAATTTTGCAATTTTAACCATTTCATTATCAATGTCATGACATTACAGGGCGATCCAGCATAATCGTCGAATTCATTTTGAGCAATTTTCATTTTTGTTTGGATTCAACCAAGTACTCTCTTTATTTCTGAAAGACCAATCCTCTATTACTTATATTGGTGGGAAGTACCCTTAGACCATCAAAATGAATCTCACACTCAGGTTAAAATTCATCTAAAACTAACTTCCTAAAAAGAAAAAAAAAAAGCCTAAATGTTGCCAGAAATGACCATTCAAAATACCATTAAATTGTCAGAAATAATCATTAAAAAAAAACATTATCTAGAAATAACAAGTATAACCTTTTGTTGTTAAGGCTTAAATTTGTATTTTAGTATTTTGCCTCACTGCTTAAAGGATTTGGAAGGACATAAACCGGTTGATGTGTATGACCATCATTTGACTCTGACAATTTACATTAGCCTGAAAAGTCTGAGAATATTTTAGTTATTTTGCATTCTTCCCACTGATGGTCGCATCATTAGTCATAACTATTAACAATGGGAAGAGTAAATGGAAAGTAATGAGAGATTCTTACAGATTTTTTTTGCCTGATAAAGAAGTTGACTAAAAATAGTAGAAAGCGTGCAGAGTTATTCTAAATGTCTGAATAATGCTTCCCGAACCAAATGTATATGTGAACATTTCAAAAAGGGCTTTAAGTTCTTGGCTTCTTTGAAAAAGACATGAAAATCAAAAGCTTCCAAATCAAGGTCCAAGTTTGCTAAAAAGTCTTCAATTAAGGACAGCTAAGTAGCCTAACCAAATTAAGTGTTTTCCAGTTGTTTGTATCTTTCACACTGGGCACATCGTTTTCAATGGGGAGACATGTTTGGTGTGTGGGCTCCCGATTGATGAAAGGTATTCTTACATTTAACGTAGATGGGGTAGCTAGAGGCAATCCAGGCCCAGCGGGTATTTATAGTTTTTTTTTTTTTTCTTTGGGGGGGGGGGGAGGGGGGGCGAGTTGGAGATTCAAATGAGACGGAAGTGCCTGCCATTGAGAATTTTTTTCAGTTTGTATCATGAAAAGTTGATTGTGAAAAGTTTTTCTGTTGAAGTCAACGTCCACCCTCGCTTCTAAGCGGTCATAATTGTGGCCGAACCCTCGCTCTAACCATAAAACTATTGTTATGCCGTTTCCTATCACCAATTGGTTTTCGGATAAGTGGTAGCTTAATGGGGTGTAAGATCCTATATTTTCGTTTAATGTAATTTCTTGGTTTTGAGGAATGTGGCCGCCCTTAAGAATTTCAATACCTTCTTAAAGAGATTAGAGCTTTCTCTTCATCTATTCAGGTGGAATTCGAGTATACTATTCGTTCAGCTAATGATATGGTGGACTCTTTAGCTAAGCAAGACATTGATTGGATTGGTCTCTACTTAGTGTTTGATGGGTTTATTTTTTATTGTCCTTCTTTTTGTGAGCATGTGCTGGTATAAAGCTCTTATACCACCCCTTTGTGTTTGTGTTTTCTTTTTTTTTTTCTTTTAATATAAATTTTGTTACTGATAAAAAAAAATCTGGTGATATCTAGTGATTGGTCTGATGGGTGGAGAAAGTGGGGAGGAAGGAATAAGAATGGGAGAGTGAACAAGAACAAAGAGGGTCAGGAGATTATGGAAGAGCAATAGAAAAAGAAGAAATAAGAGCCTTACTGTGGGTCACCCGTGGTAGCCTTTGAAGGAGAAGATGGGACAGTGATGGGAGGAAGAAGGAGCAGGAGCAGGAGAAGGAGAAGAAGGGGGAATGTTGACTACGGCAAGGAGAATAAATCCTGATTTTGTTTCAAATGCCCGATAGGCATCTTGGTCTATTATATATATATATATATATATATTGGAGAAATCTCGCCCAAAGACACTTAATTTTTAGGAGTTGTCCTTAATTGAAAACTTGGTGGAAAGCTTGGATCCTGATTTGAAAACTTCTGATTTTCTTGTCCTTGTAATAAGCCAAAAACTTAAAGCTCCTTTTGAAAATTTCCCAAATGAATATAGAAAAGCAATTGACAAGCCAGTTCTCGAATATCAATAGCAAGAAAGAAGCCCGAACATAGAATGAAGAGAGTGAGATATGAACAGGCATCAAAATGGTCCAAGCCATATCAATTTATCCAGTCCATTGTCCACTAGGCTTCACCCCACCTGTAACCCATCCCTCATCTTCGGTGGGAGCACAGAGGATTGACAAGCAACGCGCAAGTGGAATTCTATGTGATCACACTGCATTCCCTGACCTTGAGATGCCTACTCCCACCAGGAAGCAGTGCCTTCCCCTTGAAATTTGGAGACAAACTTTTTTTTTTTTTTTTTCTTCTAGCGAAGTTGGACTACTGGTTAGGAAGCCACTAGCATACAGCGTAAGTATAAGGGAAAGGTGGGTGGGTGTGTGTTGGGGGGGGTTTTCATCTGAATTGTATTTAACAAAGGAGCCTCCTCGTAGATGAGAGTATGGCTCAGTTTTTCATTATTGTTTCCATCCTCACAAGAGGTGTAAAACATGTGATCCTTCGTTTGTTTCTGTTATATAATATGATCATCTGAGGTAAAAGTTGACTCTCACTGGAGTGAAAGTTTTCTAGTGAGAAAATAAGGTCGTGGGTCTGTGATTTTAGCAGTTTATATTTGGATGGTTGGCCTCACTCCTTGTCAATTTGTATGCTCAGGGCAGTGCTTCCCATGCTAGATGAGTATTGTCATGGATTGCATGACCCTGTTCTAGGGAAAGAAAAGACAACATTCACATTCCCATCAATCTTGTGATTTTGATATGTCGCATTAAATACATAGCTTTTGGGCAACTCAATCATGCTGTCTTGTTGTTTTGTCTCCTATTTTTCTGGGGTGGCCATGACAGCACTGAGCACTTAATGCCCTTTTTTCAATCCTCAAAGCTTCAACCCATGTCTACCTTTAGTCTTCTATAATTACAAAAACACCCATGACAGGGAATTGGAGAACTCCTTTCTAAATTGAAACCATGCCGATATTTTAGACATCACAAGATACGAAAAGAGAAACAAGGTTCAACTTCAGTGGATGAAATGTAATATTGTGCACTATATCATCCTGTGTTATCCTTTCAAACATTACAAGAAAAAAAGGGAGATTTTTTCCATAAACACCATGAAGACAGCCCAACAGCAGCAGCAACAGCAGCAACAGCAGCTAGGCATGGGGCTGGGATCTGTGGCCTGCCCCATGGCCATATATGAATTTAGCAGTTCCCTCAGTATATACCTGGGTTTCCTTGGCAAGCCTGAAAAAACCAACAAACCCAATTCAAAAGAGAGTGAATAGCACAACATAATCACTAGAAATGAATTCCAATTTTTCACATTTTAAACGAAGAGGCATACGCTTCTTTCTCTACTAATGCAAGATGATGTAGATGTCCTTGATACCCAATTTAAGGCCAAGTATATAGAGAAACAAACATAAACATACGTTTTTCTGACGACTTTGCTCAGCATGGAAGCAGATGCAAAAGTTTTCCCATCAAGGTATCTGTTCTCCCCCTTCATTCGTCGCTTGGCTCTAGTATCCAATTCTTCGGCATCCACAGTAAATGGAGTATCTGATGCCTGCAATTCAGTAAACGAAAATTGACATTTTCTCCAAATAACTCAGTTAGGCCATAGGGATGTTCGTTCTGTTTTAAAAAATCTCATTGTTTTGTGTTCATTTTTTTTTAAAGAACAATTCAGATAAAGAATGTGTTTGTTGTTGGTATGAAAAATGAGAAGAACCGTATTATACCATGACCCATCCCCAAGTATCAGCATAGGAAGGGATGTGAGCCGAGTACGGCACGACATCTGCATAAAACACTTATTAAGAGTCATGACCTTAAACCCATTATAATGAATTTCAATAAGCTAAAGATCTAACATGATAGGCAAGGAGAGTAAACTGGTAATGTCACTAACATTTGAAAACTTGTCTCAGAGTGTTGTAAATGCAAGAGAAGACCTCAGTGTGGCTGAAAACTCCAGCAGGCCCTGCCTATATGCGTACCAACAAAGGATTAGGATTAAAGTCTAAAGACATACTATACCAATAAATCATGTGTGCATATGCACCCCGTCAGGTGAATACCTGTGTCACGAATACACCGCCCTCATTCAATCTAGGTTTGACCGTGGACTCATAGAAGGATTTGGTGTATAGTTGGTAACATGGCCCGCCTTCAATGGGGTCTGCCAAGTCACCTATAATCACATCAAAGCAATCTTGTCTGGTTTGAAGCTCAGCTCTGCCAATAGCCAAACAATTCAATGCCTTAATTCATCAATCTGGGTCAGCTTATCCACTAAAAAACAAACAAGCTATGTCCATATGCCTAATCATTCCGACTAGTTGCATCAAGGGGGAATGTTATACTTGGTACAGACTCCAAATTACACAAATAAAATGACATCTCATAGTCATAACAAAAACAGACATAAACAGGGAAAAGAAAAACCTTGCATCGTTAATGATGAGATGAAGCCTTGAATCACAGAAAGCTTCTCTGTTTACAACCAGGTATGACTTGCAGAAATCAACCACTTCCTGCCACCAGTGAGATATCAATGGCTGTTTTGATAAAAACAGAAGTACAGCACTCCTACTTTGTGGTATTAACTATCAATAACCCTCTACAACATCAACTGACTCTTTATAGCAGAAAAACTCATGAACCTTGTCATCTAAAACAGATGAAAATGGCTAAAATCACTGGCTTAAAAAAAAAAAATTTAATAAATTTGATTTTTGGTCCTAAAGTCCTTCACATCCTATATAAATCAAATCAAACCTTAAGTTACTCTCTCTCTCTCTCTCTCCAATGTGCGTGAGATGATAAAGAACCAACACAAAACACTATTTATACCTCGTCGATGTCACACATGACCACCTTCTCAACCGTCCCATGTCTAAGAATTTCTCTGGCAGTTGATCCTTCACCTCCTCCCATTATAAAAACTGTCTTAGGACTAAAAGGAGAAATGAAGACAAATAGTGAGTATGTTGAAAGAAAAAAAAAAAAAACAGTTGCAAAGGACACAAGCAAAATTTGAGCAAGTTTATATTAGAAAGTTATACTTCAGATGGTGAAGAAGTGCTGGGTGGACAAGGGACTCATGGTATATAAATTCATCAATCTCTGCACTTTGAAGCTTCCCATCAATAACTAGTGCCTGCAGAAGGAAAGATTAAAATTAGGATATCGTAGAAAGAAAGAAATTTGTAAGTGAACTTTTCTTTCTATTGTATGAGAAGAGGTTCTAGTTTCCTCTGTCCACAAACCTTCCCAAAGGGCTTTGTGTCCAGCAATGCAATATCCTGATACTGACTAGCTCCTGTGTGCAAAATGCTGCCAAAAGAGAATAGTAAGAGGTAGTCCCTTTTTTGTCCTTTTTTTTTTCTAAAAAAAAAAGTTTAACTTGAATCAATGCCCTTAATGTCCCTAACTGTTCTCTTTGCTTATGGTCAATTGAGTATGTCACATGATCATGTTGTTGAAATGCTTAACACTTATTAACAAAATTCTCCTAATTAATGTTTTTAATGATGTGTTGCAAAGCCACCTAACACATGATCCTCTAAAAGGAACTGGCTTCCTTTACTTCAAAAGCTGTCATGATTATAGACAAGCACCCAGAAAGTGGGCCTCAATACAGCATAGGGACAATAGCAGAAGCAGAAACCTCCATATTTTTTTGTTTCACAAACCTTTTCCTTTTCTCTCAAATCCTGCAATGGAGTATTAATATTATACAAAAAAACTGCAATATAATTTAAAAAATCTTTTTTTGAAGACTCTCTCTCTCTCTCTCTCTCTCTCTCTCTCTCACATACACACATGCATGCATACACCAAAATCCTCGCAGAAAAGAAAAACAAGGGAATCCCATGTTTTTTCTTTGCTTGCCAAACACCTAATAAAAAGAAAATGAAAAAAAAAAAAAGAAGAACATTTGGGTCATACCTATTGAGAGCAAAACACCATCTCAAGTCTTGCTCAATTTCTTCTTCATACCAACAGCTCTTCCTGCGGCCATCTCCTCCCAAGTGGGCACTTGCATGAACTCCATTCCCATTCCCATTGCCATGTCCATTCCCATTAGAGCTCGAAATCTCACCCATTTCCTACAACAGCTCAAAACAAACTCAACTCAGGAGGAAAGATAGTTTCAGAGAAGAAGGCAAGACCCAAGTGAATAACAGCTCTTCTTTTCTCTCTTCTCCTTTTGTGGGTGCCGATGAAGAAAGGTGAAGAAATGGGTTGGATGAAGTGGGCAATATAAGGAGGAGTTTGGCGGAAGAATCGATGAGTGCCATAATTCCATTTGGAAAAAAGGGGGAAAATATAATTCCCAGGGATTTCGAGTAGGGGCTAGAAAAGGAGAGCAGCATGGATTTGTGCAACTAAAGGAGTTGAGATTCCTAAGGTTGATACGGCCGCGTGGGAGTGTTTTACTTGTTTTGTGTGTGTATGAGAGAGATCATGATGAAGGTGGTGGTGGTGGAAAGGATGATGATAGTTGTTTGAAGAAAGCATGCAACACATTAATTTTTTTTTCTTTTTTGGAAACGTATTGGAGAAAGAGAGAGACATTTAGTTCCTTTCCATGATGATATTTACAGATGTACAAAATGCAACAAATTAGCAAAGCTGACAGGAAAATCTTCTCATCAAAAGGCATGCTTTTCCTTGTTTACATAACCAAATCACTGAGGATAACAGTCATTTTTCTGGATATATCTGGATAAGATAATGCTTACCTTATCTGCGGGTTGGTATATATGGGTGAGTGGTGTTTGGTTGTAGTCATTTTATCCCATGGATGTTTTCAATTTGAGACAGTTTGCAATTTTCTTTCAAGTACCCATTGCAATTTTCTTTCAAGTACCCATCACACTTTACACCATTTGGAATTGGATGGTAGAGGATAATATAAAATTGAAATTACAATGTATGTCTTTGGATGGAGGGACCTTCTTTATCATCTTGATCAAGATATTGAGGTGAAAGACTCAATCCGGTGGCAAAGATTACTTCAATCAAAAGTGATTCCACCCATCAACTGTTGAAGTTGAGATCCATTGGGTCAAGAAGGTGGGCTTTACAGACTACAGTACATTTTAGAGCATTTTAAACCGGCTATCACAAGGCATGCATGTTTGTTGTGTCCATCATACTTTTAATCAATAGGGGAGCCACTGGATTAGGTCTCTAAGTACCACTACAAAAGTTTCAAGCTAATCCAGAGTAAATCCATGATTTCATGAAATAGACAATTGGTTGATGTAGGGGGAGGGGAGTTCGTATTTTGGCCATCAATTTGATGGTTTTAAAGCTTTATCTGGAGGACTCTATTGGATGAGGTTAGGTTGGAGGGACTCCAAAACATGTTAAAAGGTATAAAACTTTTGACTCATTGTTTAAAGAATATATGAAAACTTTGATATCTCAAAAGAAAATAAAAGTTTTTCATAGTTCTTTCAATATTTTTTATTCACCAAGATAAATATTTGAATATGACAAAAATGCTCTTATTTCATTTTTCAAAATTCTCCTTTAATAAATCAATTAAGAGAAATAGTCAAGCTCAACCCAAATGATCGAGTGGAGCCCATGTGAGCAAATCAAAATGATTGGGTTGAAGAGGAAAAAGGTTAATAAAAGACACAATTTTATCACAAGGGGAGGGCATTTTTGTCATTTTAATTTTTTTAATGAAAAGACATGATTTAAAGAATTGTGGAAAACTCTTATATTTTTGTGAAGCATTAAAGTTTTCATGTGCGTTTTTGAAAATGAGAAAAAAAAAACTTAATACTTTTTTGAAATTCCCCCATTGAAAAGAACAAGGAATTATGCTCCCATAGTAGACATTGCAGGCCATTCTAGATTTCTTTGATGCAAAAGGGCCGCCTGATTGTATGGGGCCACCTTAGATCAACAGTATCTCTATCAACTTGTTTGGATGATCCAGACCATCCATCTGGAGCCTAGAGATACTATTCCTATGTGGTAGTCATCATTCAATGGTCCAAGTTCCAACCAGTTCAAAGATATGAGTCCACTATCCTGGTGTAAAGCCTCTGCTATGGATCATTCCAACTACTTTAATTACTGTGTAAGTATAATTAGTGTGGGAAACAGAAACCGTGAATCTCATACGTTAGATGATACATGTCATTATTAAACGCTGTTGGTGGTGGTCCATGCTGTCAAGCAAAACCCCAACCTTACCCAACATAGAAACTCTCTGGGCCCAACCAAGCCCCAAAAGCTTATCTGGCTAGAAAAATCCATCAGGGCAACTAATGATGGGTGTATTTACTTCATTTCAGGCGCTCACTTGTGGAATGATCCTAACCATCAATTTCCTGGCCATCCATGATGACTAATGATACTAAATTGTAACAGGTAATGGTCATCATTCATTCTTCACCACTTTTCAGTAGTTAACAAACATTAGCATACGCATACCAAATGCATCAGGATTCCAGCTGAGGTGCACCCCACCTTAAATCCTCATCTCCCAAATCAGAGTTGGGCCATCAATAACATTGATCGCTTGTGAAACACATCATAAAACACAAGGGGCCCCGTTTCTTTATTAGAATTCATAGAATTCATGTCTGGTTGTAGTATGGGAATTTCAAATGCTGGTTGTGTGGGCTGCTTCGACCGAAACCGATGTTGTATGTAATTCTTTGGTAATAGCGCCAATCAGGGTCTTAACCCCCTTCTCTCCGACATAAGCAGCGTCTCAGCCTTTGTCAAGGTGGGATTGGTCCCGGTAGGAGTACCGACCATGTCCTACCGAACTCGGTCTCACGCTGGCATCCCAGTCCGATCTCGGGTATATCTGACCCCGGCCTCTTCTCCAGTTCGGCCCCTCTGCCGAGGTGAACACCGGGCTTCCAGTTCCCATTATGAGATGGGACGGGTACTTTGTAGGGAGTCCCTGTCAGGTAGGGCGGCCACCGGCCAAGGATAAGGGCTCGTTCTTATCAACAGATCACATCCACATTTATGTGAGGGATTTGAGGGGAGGTTTGATGGGACAAGTATCCTCACCTACCCCCACTAAAGATCCCAGGTGTGGGCTGATAGGACAAGTATCCTTACCTACCTCCACTATGGAACCTTCCACTCTCCTCTATATATGCCTGCATGAAGAGTCATGAACAGGTACATGCAAAATACAGTCCACACTGTTACTCTGCTAAAACATCTCTTCTTCTCCACTTCACCCTAGTTCAGTGACTGCACTAACTCAGGCGTCGGAGTGCCTTTGGCTGACAGCAGCCTCGGGCCCTGACTGTTGTTTTCTCTTCCCTTTCAGGTTTCAGATCAGCAGAGACACTTGTTCAAGCTAAACAACCTCTCTGTAAACCCTCATCATCAGTTAACCCCAAGTCCGTAATAATTAGGCACGCACAATTTGGCGCCGTCTGTGGGAAACGATCTGAGAATTCCACATTTTCATCCGAACAGCTATGCCTCCCAAGGCTCAGAAGGGAAAGAGCGTTGCTAGACCGTCTGGGTCTAAGCAACCAGAAACATTCCTGCCTCTCATGCCACCTCCACTGGTGACAGACCAGGCAGGAGCGTTGGTGACAAGTTCGCGAAGAGATACCAGGCGAGCACCATCCAACCCTCCTCCGAGGGGAGTGGGAGGAGAACCTGGTATGCGGAGTGTAGGTTCACCCGTTACGGTGACACACTCATCGTCAAGAGGAGCAGCAGCGTCTTCTCGGCGCGATCCTGTATTAGAGCGGGCTCGGACGAATACCTCCCGGGCGGAACGTCCGCGCCTGGAAGTTGTTCTCAACGCGCCGCCTCGAAAGGACGTTCCTCCTCAGGAACGGCCCTTACGAAGTGGGGCTCCTGTGCAGTCTCCTCCACCTCGGTCTTCTCACGGGGACCATATGGAAGAGGATCACGTCCACCTCGGCGATGAAGGTGACGACGACATGGTCCTGGAGGACGATGTTGAGGCCCAAGCCGAGGCCATCAAGGCCCAAAACCTCATCATCGAAGAGCAAAAAGGGCAGATCCTCCAGCTTCAGCGGCAGCTTGAGACGAAGAGCCAAGTCCAGCCCGAAGCCTCTCACACCCCTCCACCTAAGCAACGAGCTCGTCTCGGTCTTCGGGGTCGACCAGACCTAAGGGATCAGCTGAATGAAAGGCGTACCCGAGCTCGAGAAGAGGGCTCGAGTAACACTCATGCCAGTGCTGACCAGCACCAGCACCATAAACAAAGGCGGGAGACCAGGGCCGACCCCGAGATGGCTGACTACATCGACCAGCAGATTAAGCTGGCCGTACAGCAGAGCCTGGAGCAGGCCGGCCTCTCTCGAGGTCGGTTAACTACCAAACACGGTGACATCCATGGTACCTCTCCATTTTCTCGGGAAATCAGGGATCATCCCCTCCCTGACAAGTTTAGCGTCCCACGTTTCAATCTCTATGACGGGACGTCGGACCCCGAGGCCCACCTTCGGCACTTCACCCAGAAGATGACTGTATTCAGCGGGGACGGCGACCTTGACTGCAAGGTTTTCTCCTCCAGCTTGGGCGACCTCCCACTTCGGTGGTTCTGCGCACTCCCCGAGGGATCGATTTCGAGCTGGCCACAGCTCCGGAACTCCTTTGTCGAAAAATTTCAAGCCCACCGGGTCATTCCGAAGACTGACGCCGACCTGATCTCAATCAAGATGAGGCCGACCGAGACTCTTACTCAGTTCGCCAAACGATTCTGGACCATCTACAGCGTGATTGAAAATTCCAATGACGACGTAGCCATCACTGCCTTCCAACAAGCTTTGCTTCCGGGCAATGAGCTTCGGCAGAAACTGGTACGTCATCCTGCACCTTCAGTGAAGGCTCTGATGGTCCGGGTGAACCAGTACGTTGAGCAGGAAGAAGACGACATCCGAGCTCGGGAGAGCCATAATCTCTGGCCAGAAAGCCTACCGGAGGGCCGTCCCACGAGAAGAGAGAGGAGGCTTGCTAAGAAAGAGGTGGATCGGAGTAGAGAGCCATCCAGCTCGGCAGTACGCCCTGCCCCCACCTCGGGAGGCAGCGCGAGGCCGAAACCAAGTGGCGCCTCTTATAGAGCCGTCAATACCATCTTCAAAGAGCCTATCTACAAGCTCCTCGGCAAAATCCAGGCCCAGCCCTTCTTCAAATGGCCCCAGCCAATGAGGGGTGACGTCTCCTCCCGAGATCAGAGCAAGTTCTGTGCCTACCACAAAGATAGAGGACACAGAACCGAGGACTGCTATGCCTTCAAGGCGCACCTTGAAAAGCTCGTAAAAGATGGGCATCTAAGAGACCATGTCAGGGAAGAAGGCAGAGTGAACAACGCTCAGCAACGCCTCCCCGATGACCAAGGCCGCGGTGAGCCTGCAGGGACCATCGACGTCATTCACTTGGCTCCTGCCCCCAGGGGAAGTGACCGAGCCCGTGCCGATGCCAGGAAAGCCCAGCATAGCAAGCATGTGATGACGGCCGAGTTCGGTCCCTCAGCAAAGAAAGCACGTGTGGAGAGGCCAAAAATTTGGTTCTCTGATAAAGACTTGGCCGGGGTCCAGCTACCCCACAATGATCCTCTTCTTCTGACTATGAGGTTACACAACTTCGATGTCAAAAGGATCTTAGTGGACCCTGGAAGCTCCTCGGAAATCCTCTATTTGGATTGCTTCAGAAAGATGGGCCTGAAAGAGGAGGACCTGCAGGAAGCCCGCACCCCCCTGGTGGGTTTCAGCTCCAAGACGGTGTATCCCAAAGGGAAAATTTCCCTCAAGGTCGAGGTCGGAGGAGCTTCCACAAAGGTAGACTTCCTGGTGGTGGATGCACAATCTCCATACAATGCCATCATGGGGAGAACCTGGCTCCATAACCTTGAGGCCGTTCCCTCGACCCATCACCAGAAGCTCAAGTTTCCTTTACAGAACAAGGATGGGAGTTTCGAAGTTATCACAGTCCGCGGCGACCAAGACATGGCCAAAGAATGCCTCTTGGCCGTGGTCCCCGGAGATACGCAGCCACAGCAAGTCCACATGACCGAGCTGGAAGCTGAGCTCGACGCTGTGGGACGAACTCCCGAACAGAAGAGCATCGAAGACCTCACCCAGGTCGGTATCGATACCAGCGATCCAGAGAGGTTCTTCCTGCTCGGTAGCCAACTCGCTGACGAGGAGAGGGCCAGGATGCTCGACTTCCTGTTACAAAATAGGGAGGTCTTCGCTTGGACCCCATATGAAATGTCCGGCGTCAGCCCCGAGGTCATAAGCCATAAGCTGAATGTGGATCCCCGACATAAACCTGTTGTCCAAAAGATTCGCAGGATGGGCGCCCAACAGGCAGAGGCTGTGACCAAGGAGGTCGACAAATTACTGGACGCTGAGGCTATCCGCGAAGTCCAGTACCCTGTTTGGTTGGCCAACACAGTTGTGGTAAAAAAGAAGGATGGCAGCTGGAGGGTCTGTGTAGACTTCACCGACCTCAACAAAGCCTGTCCCAAAGACAGCTTTCCTCTACCAAAGATAGACCAGCTGATCGACGCCACTGCCGGCCACGATAGGATGAGTTTCCTCGATGCTTACCGAGGTTACCATCAAATTCCAATGCACGAGCCTGATCAAGAAAAAACCGCGTTCATAACACCCAGGGGCACCTACTGCTACAAAGTAATGCCCTTCGGGTTAAAAAACGCCGGTGCCACTTACCAGAGGCTGGTAACCAAGATGTTTCAAGACCAGCTCGGCAGGACGATCGAGGTCTATATTGATGATATGGTCGTTAAGTCTAAGCGGTCACAGGACCACTTGACTGACTTACGTCAAACCTTCTCCATCCTCAAGAAATACCAGCTCAAGTTGAACGCCTCCAAATGTGCATTTGGCGTCGGCTCGGGCAAGTTCCTTGGCAGCCTGGTTACGAGGCGAGGAATCGAGGCTAATCCCGATCAGATCTCGGCACTCAGAGCCCTGCAGAGTCCGAACTCAATAAAACAGGTTCAGAGACTTACCGGGATGGCGGCAGCACTGAACCGCTTCATCAGCCGAGCTTCGGATAAATGCCTTCCCTTCTTTCAGCTCTTGAAAAAGAGCTCCGGGTTCAAGTGGACCCCGGAATGCGAAAGCGCTCTCCAGGAGCTCAAAGTGTATCTTTCCTCCCCTCCTCTGCTTTCCACCCCAGTGCGGGGTGAGATCTTATATTTATATCTGGCAGTTTCGGACCATGCGGTGAGCTCTGTGCTCGTAAGAGAAGATGACAGGCAGCAGAGGCCCATCTATTATACAAGCAAAATCTTGCTCGATGCCGAAACGAGATACTTGCCATTGGAAAAGCTCGCATTAGCACTTGTTAGTGCTTCGCGGAAGCTCTCCCACTACTTCCTGACATATTCTATTGTGGTTGTGACCGAACACCCACTCAAGTCCCTCTTCAGGAGAGCAGACTTTTCAGGACGAGTGTCTAAATGGGCTGTCGAACTCGGGCAATACGATATCCAGTATCAGCCCAGAACGGCCATCAAAGCCCAAGTCCTGGCAGACTTTCTTGTGGAATTCACTTCTCCTAGTTCGGCACCAAGTCATCTCGACACCGAACTGGGGGGCGAGGAGGCAAGGACTTCGGCAGAGACCGAGCAGGATCGGTCCTGGAAACAGTTCCTCGACTCATCTTGGAAAGTCTTCGTCGATGGGTCCTCCACCTCCAAACGGGCTGGTGCTGGCATAGTCCTTCAATCTCCGGAGGGTCTTGTCATTGAGCAAGCCCTGACTCTTGACTTCAAAGCTTCTAACAATGAAGCTGAGTATGAAGCATTAATTGCAGGACTGGGCAGTGCAAAAACCCTGGGGGCACAACAACTGGTGATTTTCAGCGACTCACAGCTGGTCACGAGCCAACTCAATGGAGATTACCAAGCCCGAGATGACAGGATGGCAGCCTACCTGGCCTACACCAAGCAACTCCTATCTCAGTTCCAAAAGGCTGAAGTCAGGCAAATAGGCAGAGACTCCAACTCTCACGCCGATGCTCTAGCAAATCTAGCCTCTGCTGTCGAGGCAGGAAGAAAAAGAACTATCGAAGTGGAAGCACTGGACATACCGAGCATACAACTTCAACCGCCTCGACAGATTTTGTGCACTGACCTCGGTCCAAGCTGGATGGATGAACTTATCTCCTACCTCAAGAATGACCAGCTTCCCGAGGACAAGAGCCAAGCCCACAAAATCAGGCTGAAGGCAGCCCGATTTTGGCTCTCTCCAGACGATAAACTCTACAAGAAATCCTACAATGGCCCTTACCTCCGGTGCGTTCATCCGAGCAAAGTCGAAGACTTCCTTTATGAAATCCATGAAGGGATCTGCGGCAGCCACATCGGAGGTCGGTCACTCGCCTACCGAGCTATCAGCCAGGGGTACTGGTGGCCCTATATGCAGAAGGATGCACAGGTCTATGCCAGGAAATGTGAGAAGTGCCAGAAGTTCTCGCACTCTCTCCATCAGCCAGCACATGACCTGAGCCCCCTTTCCAGCCCCTGGCCCTTCGCCCAATGGGGACTGGACCTCGTCGGACCCCTCCACCGAGCTCCAGGGAACAAAAGATGGTTGATCGTAGCAACTGACTACTTCACCAAGTGGATAGAAGCCGAAGCACTCTCCTCCATCACTGAGAAGGACACCAAAAACTTCGTGTGGAGAAGCATTGTAACTAGATTCGGAGTACCTCGGACCCTGGTCACGGACAACGGGACCCAGTTTGACTCCAACTTCTTCAGAAGCTTCTGTCAAGACCTTGGCATCAGGAACTACTACTCTACCCCGGCCTACCCCCAGAGCAATGGGCAGGCTGAAATTTCGAACAAGGTGGTGCTTGACGGACTCAAAAAGAGACTAGATCGAGCCAAAGGGAGATGGGTAGAGGAACTTCCAAGTGTCCTATGGGCATATAGGACTACCCCGAGGCGCTCGACCTCGGAAACTCCTTTCTCCCTAGCCTACGGAATGGAGGCTGTAATTCCACTTGAGGTCGGCCTCCCCACCCTCAGGTCGGAACTGTTCGACCGAGGCCAAAATGATGCAAACCTCGCCACAGAACTCGACTTGGCGGAGGAGCGAAGGGATGCCGCAGCCATCCGTCTCGCTTCCTACCAGCGACAGTTGGCTAGAGGGTATAATCAAAGGGTCAGAGAGCGAAAGTTCTCCCCTGGAGAATTGGTCTTGAAAAAGACTCTTCCAGCAGACAGGAATCCCAGCGAAGGAAAGTTTGCACCGAACTGGCATGGACCGTTTAAGGTGACTTCGGTTGCTGGGCAGTCTGCATATAGGCTTGAGGACATGGAGGGCAGAGAGCTGCCACGCCCATGGAATGCCACCCACCTCAAGAAATTCTATTTTTGATGTAATCAGAGTTGGGAAGTTAATAAACTGTTTCTTTTTATAGAATACGTTTACAAGCTGTCCCCTATTCTCGAAAAAATGTCCAAGTTATGGAACTCGGCATATATCTACAGCTCGGTTACGGAACCGACTTGAATTCTTTGTTCGGTTATCTTAGTTAGCTACTTTGGCCTGGTCAATGGACCAGTCGAGTTCTGATTATAAACCGGACTTAGCTTTGGTCACAGGACCAAGCGTCCTCAGTTTTACCGAGATTGATGCTCATTATGGTTGCAAAATCAATACAGCACCTCGGGTTACAACTACTACAAGTTCGGCTTATACCGAACTCATTTACTTTGTCTTATTTCCTATTATTTATTCTGGTTGTTAAGCCAAACGCATAAAGAAAGGAAAAAAGAGAAGAAAAATTCAAAGTTGGAAGCAAAGCCAATTTCATTTCATGAAATGAGAAAGGTTACAAATTTCCCAACAAAAAGAATTACAAAATTTCCCCCAGTACAGAAAAAATAAAAATAAAATTACATCATATTTTTCAGACCACAGCCCCCTCGGCGCCATCAGCAGCAGTAGCTTCCATGACCTCGACAGCCACTTGCCCGGCGTCAACATCCGCGTCGTGTCCGGGGGCAGGGTCTTCGGTTTCCCTGGCTGGGGCCTCACGAGCTTGGTTCGCCACGGGCTGAGGAGGAGGAAACTGAGGGATCTCTGTATATACAGGGCTGTCCTCGGGGACCCCTGCTGCCCTCAACGAGCTTGTCCATCCCAGTCTCCAGGCCTTCAGGCTGACGCTCTTGACTTGCGCGATGTACTGTTCGGTGGCTTCCGCCACCCCTTCGTCAAAAGCTTTGTCAACCTCGGCCCGTAGCTTGTCGACATCAGCTCGGAGTTCAGCCTCTGCCTCCCCCCACCTCTTTTCAAGTTCGGCCGTTGCCTGAACTTGGTTTTCCAGCTCCGCTCTGACCTTATCAAGCTCGTCACTGAGGCCCAAGACGCTCTTTTCCTGCTCGGCTGCCTTCTGCTTTATTAGACTGAGCTCGGCCTCGAGCTCCAGCTCCCTTTTCTCGGCCCTCTCCGCCCGAGCGGTGCTCTGCTGGGCTTTGTCCGCCGACACCAGCGCCCTTTGCAGGATCTGAAGAAACAAACAAGTGTTAAGCCGACATCAATACCAGAATTACAGAAATCAAAGAAATGCAAAGTTCAAAGGAGAGAATTACCCTCAGGGCGTCTGCCATCTGAGCCACATCCAGCTCCACCTCGCTCCTCTGCATATGCTCTGCCATGTCTCCAGGCAGAGCGCATGCGTGCGCAAGGGCACTGACAACAGATGTGCCATCACTCAGCCGGCCGTCCGACGACAGCGACTGGCCATCCTCCAGCAGGAAGCTAGGGTTCCAGATCGGAGGGCCGAGCAGCGGCGAGTGCTGAGAGGCAGGGTTGGGCTCGTCCCCCACTGGGTCCGCAACCCTGGGCCTTTTTCCCAGCCGAACTGAATCCCGACGGGATTTGGTGGAGCGCTCGGCCACTGCTGAAGGCTGAGGAGATTGAACTGGGGGAGAGACGACCGTATCCTCCAGGTTCGGAGGTAGAACGGCCCCCGAGGTGGGCGAGTCTCCGAAGATGACTTCGTCGAGACTAATAAGGGTCGCGCGGCGTCGTCCCATCTCGGCCTCTTCGTCCGACTCAGAAGATGGGAGAATCACAAGCTCCTCCTGCCGAACCCCCTCGGACTCACCCTCCGGCTCACTTTCCTCCTCGGAGTCGGTCTCTGTTGCGGTCTGGACCTGCGACGGACCGGCTTCGGCTGAAGCTCTAGAAGGTGTGGCCTCGGGAGGTACTTGCGCAGGCCCTGCTGCTAGAGCTGTTTGCTCCTCGGCTTCGGCAAGAGTTAGGATTGCTCCCCCCTGAGGTTCTCGTGCCGTCTTCTTATGAAAGATCGGTACACGGGTTCGTACCCAAGAAGGGCTGAGGCAGATCGGGTCCGGTGACCCTTGTAGCTGTAAATCCTTTTCAACCAGCCGACGTTTCGTCGCCACCCGGAGTTCCTCCTCTGCCGTTTCCTCTCCGCGTGACCTGCACGACAAGCAATTAGGCATCAGTTCGGCAGAGTGAAACTACATCAGAAGTTCAGAAATTGAGATATTTACTCGGTGGTTCTCCGAGACGACCGGGTACGTGGTCCACCCTGGGCTCTCCGGGGGCATACTCCCAGTTCCCGGTGACGTAAAGGCAGTCCTCCCCGGCGTATTTTGTGTTGTCTTCGAGCTCGTTGATTATGGGAATCTCCTTCGGTCGAACTCGCAAATAGTATGCGTCGTCCTTCGGAGATCGACACAGGTTATATACATCCTCAATGTCTTCGACGCCGAGGTTGGTTCCCAATATCCTATTCAGTTCGGCTATACCCATGATTACCTTAAAACCATTGGGCATTAGTTGGCACGGGGTAAGGTTCCACCTCCTGAGGCAAGCTCTCAGGAGGGGATGGACTGGGAATCTCACTCCGCCCTCTATTATGGCTACTAGAGGGAATGGCATCCATCCCTCTACAAGCACCCGTGGTCGGCTTCGGTCACGGTCCCCATCCGCCCTAATCTGGACGTTCTCTGGTATCTGGTATTATTTCCTGAGCTCGGCTAGGGCAAGCTCTGTGTCTATCCAATGTCTAAAAACCCCCATCTTCCCTAGCCTAGACCGGAATACTGGTGACGGTGACGGAGAAGAAAGACAGTGGACACCCCCAAAAACAGAAAAAGAGCCCAGAGAAGGAAAAAATGTCAGAGGCAGGAGGGAACTCACTAAGACACAGGGCCGGAAAGGATGTAGAGAACAGAGAACTCTAAACTTCAGGAGACGAACGAAAGGGCTTCTCGGACGATGAGGCTCCAGGCAACTCAGGCGAAAGCTCCAAGCACAGTGACAGCGAAAGTGGTCCTCCTTCCAGGACCGGGGTTTTTATACACAGATGGAGATCTCTTCGTATCCCGAAAGGCATGTGCAGACACCGCCTCGAGCACGCCACCCGTCTCCTCGATAAGACGCAATGGCCATCAGGGACCTGACACATGGCGGCGTCACAGCGCCCTCATGATGATATGGTTGGGGCTATTAAAACCGCCTCCAGACAGCCTGGCGCTATTAAAAGCGCCTCGGTAAGCGAAGCGGCACCCCACGCCTGTCTAAACTACAGGATCGGTTTCGGGAAGGTCCATCCTATCACTCCTAACCCCGTGGTCTCCTTGACCCCCCGAAGTCAGGAGCAGGGGGCAATTGTGTGGGCTGCTTCGACCGAAACCGATGTTGTATGTAATTCTTTGGTAATAGCGCCAATCAGGGTCTTAACCCCCTTCTCTCCGACATAAGCAGCGTCTCAGCCTTTGTCAAGGTGGGATTGGTCCCGGTAGGAGTACCGACCATGTCCTACCGAACTCGGTCTCACGCTGGCATCCCAGTCCGATCTCGGGTATATCTGACCCCGGCCTCTTCTCCAGTTCGGCCCCTCTGCCGAGGTGAACACCGGGCTTCCAGTTCCCATTATGAGATGGGACGGGTACTTTGTAGGGAGTCCCTGTCAGGTAGGGCGGCCACCGGCCAAGGATAAGGGCTCGTTCTTATCAACAGATCACATCCACATTTATGTGAGGGATTTGAGGGGAGGTTTGATGGGACAAGTATCCTCACCTACCCCCACTAAAGATCCCAGGTGTGGGCTGATAGGACAAGTATCCTTACCTACCTCCACTATGGAACCTTCCACTCTCCTCTATATATGCCTGCATGAAGAGTCATGAACAGGTACATGCAAAATACAGTCCACACTGTTACTCTGCTAAAACATCTCTTCTTCTCCACTTCACCCTAGTTCAGTGACTGCACTAACTCAGGCGTCGGAGTGCCTTTGGCTGACAGCAGCCTCGGGCCCTGACTGTTGTTTTCTCTTCCCTTTCAGGTTTCAGATCAGCAGAGACACTTGTTCAAGCTAAACAACCTCTCTGTAAACCCTCATCATCAGTTAACCCCAAGTCCGTAATAATTAGGCACGCACACTGGTATTTAAAATGCTGCCAAATTCTGGAATTTTAAATTCATTGTTTCGTTCATGGCTTGAATTCCTGTCTGAGCTCTGGGAATGTTGTCGTCTCTCTCTAGAAATTCAAGTACCAAGTGAGATTTACAAATCCTCCTTATTAAAGTGGTTTTTCAAATGTTGAGTTTTTTGGAATATCAAATGCCTGGAATCTCAAATGTCCAAGAATTCAAGTAATGAAACACAGAATTCCTGACAGGAATTTTAAATTTTCAGACAACCAGAGTTTCTGTCAATAATTCTATTAAAGAAACGGAGCCAAGATGGTTTTCAAACCATGACATTATTTTCATGCAGTGTGTGTGTTTCACACCATAACAATCTGATGTTGGGCTTAAATCCCATTAAGTGAAAATTTGAATCAAGTGCACAGTGCTAATGCAGAAAGACATGATGATCTTGGTGAGGTTTGGATTTAATAATGTGGCCCCACCTTAAATTAGGGTTGATAATGTGCTACATGGGTTGAGCACAGCAGATAACATGTATATGCTCAACAAAAAAACTCAACTTTAATTGGAAGATAAAGCGTTAACTTAAATCCTTAATTAACTGGAAGTGTAGGTTGGATTGGCAAAGATATGAGTTTGGCCACAGAATTGCGGGCTTGAATAACGAGAATGAGCTGAAGTACCCAAAGCCAACCTATTCACTAATTAGATCAGAAGTGTCAACTTCAATCCCAATTTGAAAACAGAAGGGTCACCCTAATCCCTGAATTAATTATTGGGTTGGGTAGTTGGGTACCAGGACAGAGAGAATTGTCACCTTCAGCAGAAATCTCTGCAGACTGCCCCACAAAGGATCCGGATAACGACCAAGTTTTCTCTGCAGTCTGCCCCACAGGGTAGGTAATGTTGGGAAGAAGTGGGGTCCACTCTACAAGTGGAATGGAGGAGGCTTTGTGCACGAGCAAATACACATAAACTAATACCACAGTCCACATGCAAGTAAAGTAAAAGTGATTAATGATTAAGGTAGAGGAAGAGGGGGTAGAGGTAGAGAGATGGGATGGGGCATGTATGTGCTATAAATGATATTTCATGATGATGCATGATTTGATGTATGATGGATGGCTGGAGTTGGCAGAGAAGAGAAGAAGAAGTAGAAAGAAAAGGATAAAAGATGATGATGGCGAGAATCGGTCGGGGGTCTTGACTCTTGATGGAAGAGAGGGCGTGCAGGTTGCCATCATCATTAACCATATTCTCTCCCACAAAACAAACGGCGTGCCTTTGCCAGCTAACACTCTCAATCTCTCATCATCACCACCAACACAAACCACTTAAAACACTCCTGACTCCTCTCCTCTTCACCCCCATCACCCACATTAACGCCGTTCTCAATTTGGGTCCCACCTCCCAACAGCATTGGGCCCACCTCTGCTAATCTGTGCCCCAACCCCCATGTCATCTTCGCATCAGCATGACATGGCCTCAGTGGATTGTACATGTAAGCCAACTCGGGCACCTTATAAAGCTACCAGGCCGAGTCTGGTTGAGCAAGCCCTAACCGAGCCGAGGAGTCTACAGAGTCAAAAAGCAGTAGAAAAAGGTGGGTTGGTCCTAAGCCTCCTCTTCACTGACCCAATAGCTTGTTGTGCTGGGTCCAAGCTTGTATATATATCCTATAGACCGGACTACAGCTAGATGGGCACAGTCTGACATACCTAACATGACAATTTGATGGGCTCTGGGCTTGGTCGGTTTAATGGACTGCACTTGCATTGGCATGTGGGGTTCAACTTTGAAGAGGATGATCCTCTTTGCCTGTGAATTCATTTGTTGTAATAGGAAAAGGAACATGTCGCTTGGAGTGGGTGGCCTACGGACTGTCTGTGATGAAGAGTTGTGGGACCCATAAAACAGAAGTGCCGTGACAGTTCTTTTATCTTTCAAGAAATTATGATGATCAGGATCGTTCATATAGAGATTCTACCACAAATGGGCCAAGTGCCATAAAGAAAGAAAGAAAAAAGGTACACATGGCATTGCCATCCTTGCAGAGAGATGATAGAAAGCCCAACTTAAAAATATCCATGGTGGGCCCTATATATCTTTTAATATAAACAATTTGAGGGAGGTGGGCCTGGATAGATACCACAAATGCAGACAAGAAAACCTTGCCTAGAAGTGGTTTGACACTTATTCTGCCACAAGCATGCATGTGACACAGCTGCACAATATCCATATAATTCTGTCCCAGTACTGGACATGCCATAAATCAGAAATAGAGTAGGGATGTAAGTGGTCCTCCAAGAACTGACAAATTCGGGTATGGACCCTGTTCTAGGTCTGACTGATCATTATATATTCTGGGTCTGGTTTCAGCTAAGAGTCTAATCTGGTCCATAAATCTGAGCGTACAATACATAGTAAAACATATATAAACAATAAGTATAGCAATAATATTTCTTTTTCTATTATTATATGTAATATAATACACATAACTTGGATTTTGATTTTTTTTTGGGTATAAACTTGGATTTTGATTAGGGCTGGATTTGTGTACATCGTAGTTGGAACTGGGTCCCAATTCACTTAATTGAAGACTGGCCCAAATTGCATGTGTGTAAGCCCAAACATTAAGAAGCCCAAATTGCCAAGTCCAAGCCTAAATCCAAAAATCCGAGTCCAAGCCAGGAGAGAATAATTATGTAATCTTTGTTATATGAATTATCAATAATATCTTTATACTGAGTAATATTCTAGAGGGAACAGTACTGCCTCATTTGAAAATAATTTTTTTTTATGGGGCTGGGCTAGGGATGTAAATGGGTTTCTGATTCTCCAATTACTCGGAGGTTCCGACCCATTAAAAACTGGGTTTGGGTCATTATTTAGGCCCCGCTAAGTAAATAGGTCCGGGTTTGGGTCTTTTTTTTGGACTTGTGACCTAAATGGGTCCGGTTCCGATTCCACATTGGTTCGGACCTGTGGACCCGCACATTACCTTAATTTTCGATAATATCTCCTTGAAATTAGATTTGTTCCAATACCATTCTCTACGTAGACCCGAACCTTGACCCAGACTCGCCCCGTATATGGTTTTGGTTCCGGGTCCCGGTCCACCAACCCATTTACATCCCTAGGCCGAGCAGACGCATTCAATTCATAAGGAAAGGAAGGGCTGGGTAGAGCTACTTGTGAAATAGGGGAAGACACAAAAAAAAAAAAAAAAAAAATCCCAATCATCTTCGACATAGATTTAGGAATAAAAATTTTCAACCCTTGGATTAAGATGTTTCTTTGTTTTTAAATTTAGTGATTTATATTACTCTAATGTGTGTCAAATTATATGAACTTTTCAGTATCTATCAGTGGGTTTTAGGTTCATCAAAGCAGCCACATAAAATGTTCCTCTTTTTTTTTCTCTTTTTTTCTTTTGTTCTTTTATTTAGATTCTTCTCTCTATATTTATGTCGTCAATAGTTTAAAGAAAAAAAAAATTTGCCGAAAAAAGAGAACTTGTTTTTTATTGCTTAAAGAAATTGCATTTTAATGGGGCTCACTTAGGGTAAATTCCAAACTTCACATACACTTACCCCTATTATTATTGACAATGATTCGATAAAAGTCTAAATCAAAAATTGAGATATTTAATTAGGACAATTTTCTCTCTACCCTTAATCTACAAGTAACCTATCCATCTTCTCCCTTCATGATTGGCATGCATCTATGTCAACCCTAAAATAATTTCCTCATCTTAAAAAGAAATGAGCTATTCTTTGTAGAATATCACTATTTATATATTGCCAATATATAGTTCAGGTAATCGAGCCCGAGTCCGAACCCGAACCCGAACCCGAACCCGATTCAAAAGCCAGGTTCACTCCGAATTGGGATTCCAATTTTCATGCAAACTGGGGCAAGGAGACTAGAGCTTAGGATGGACCAAGTTGCAACCCTCACATATAGTTAGATCCTGGTCGTGTCCATGTCCAAACGATTTTAATAAGCACGAGTCCAAGTCCACCACGGACCAAAGTCAAACCTAATAGAATGCATCTCAGACATTAGATTGATAGGAGAGAGTCCGAACTCTTGATTTGTAAAGGCTTTACAAGTAAGAAAATGTTCAAATTTTCTCTCGAGCATCCAAGTACTTCAAGATTTTTCAAGTGGATGGTCACAACTCGTGATGTTTTTATGATTACATTTCATTTGAGTTATGCATACTCAGTATCAATTGTATAAGCAAAATGTCCCCGTGCTTAACACGATCATTAAAAATTATAAAAAATATCATTTAATTTTATGACAAAAATAAAAAATTTGATTTTGATTTCATATATTTATATTTTATAAAATCTAAAATAGATGTACTTCTCACACACAAAAATTATAGGCTTTCTTAAATACCACACAATTGAAAATTTAAATAAATAATAAATATAGAAACTTAAAATTTTTAGTAGGAACATGAAATATGAAATATTGAGATGGAAAAAATTATGAGATATTTAAAAATATGAGATTTTCCAATTAGTGACAGGTTTGACAGTGAGTTTGTTGCCATACATCAACCAGGAAAAACTACTATATCTATTTCCATTGCTAAATACAGGTGCTCTGCATAATGATTTATGTCATAAATTGAGACTAAGATTTATAAAAAGAAACTAAAATCACAAAAAAAAGAGTAAGAAAATATGCAAATACCTAAGCTTCTTGTAGAGAAGAGAAGACCTAATGAGACTTGCAATTATATCACACGGAAAAAGAAAAAAAAAAGCTGCATAGAAAAGATATTTGTGGTGAAGAAGACTTTGCATGGAGAATGTAATAATTCATTTTCTCAAACAGTTATGGAAAAGAGGGCTCCATATTTGTCAATTTTATTTACAAATCTCCATAACGGTCGTAAGAGTTAATAATAGGGTTAGGTGAAAATTAAGAGGAGTTTAAATAGATATAAAAGAGGGTCAAGTTTGTGTCAAGATGTCAAAATGAAATTGAAATGAAGCGGCCGATTTTATCAATTGGAATCAGTTTCTTTCATATATAATAATGGAACCCTAGAATTTGGTCATTCTTGACTTAATCTATATGTTAATCTAATTACCTCTAACTCTTGTTTAGCTAGAATTAACTGTAACAAAGAACAAAACGATTATGACTTGCTGTTTACTCAAGTTATCCAAAATTAATAAATCCTCGCACATACATGAGTTACTTGCATTGTGTTTACAAAGGTTCAAATGTTAATAATAAGAATAATAATAATAATAATAATAATAATAATAATAATAATTTGCGACAGAGAGGAAACTTGGGTTATCTGAATTCTGAATCCGTAAACCTTCATTTAAAAGTAATTCAAGACCAATTTCTTATTGAAGGTGAGGAGGAAAAAGAGGGAGAAAAAACTAAACATAATATACTGAATTATAAGACCAACAAAAGCAAAAGTTAAACATCTAGAGAGAACTTACACTGTATAGCCACCAATTTAAATGCCCAAATGGCTAATATTGTTTGGCTGACAAGATCCACCCCACTGCCATATAACTCTTAAAAGGGAGTTGGAATCCTTATATATATAAACCATTAAGCCAAACAATCTCATTCAACTACTGGCTCTTGAAAATTAGGTTAAGCAACACTCATGCTGTTCAGGAAGTCTACCCAAATGGTGAACTTGCCTAACACTTAACACAAGCAAGTTAATGTCAACTTTCTGGGTCAAGTTCTAAGAAAAAATGAGAACAACTATATAGAATGGGACGTGAATTGCATCTTTTTCTTCACACGAAACATCAGGTCACACGATAATACTAGCTGTTCGCAGCCACATTGCTTCTCCAGTTGAGACATGAGAGTTGAGAAACGTTTTCCTCAAACCTGTATACAATCATAATGTGTTAAGACATAATGAACCCCGTTGCAACTAAAGTGAAATTGGAGCCAGTGGCTAATCCGTAGCCTAGTTTCATGGGGTTGAAATCATCAAAGTCATGGGTTTGAGAGATGACACCAACAAGAACAACAAGAAACTGGAGCCACTGCCAGTTGACATGATATCAAACGTACGTGAGCGGTTTAGTCCATTGAGAGGTGTAACGCATTAGCAAAGCGGATACCCAATAGGTTTAGTGACCCTTTCTTAAGCCAAAGTCTCAATGCCAAACCTGCTTTGGTACTTCCTTAAGTTTTTTTGAAGCATGGGAATGAATGAAAGCAAGCTTTGGCACCTCTGAAATGCAAAGGGGCCATTTGGGTAGTTGATGTAGATAATTGAATTCCTAAATTTTAGCTAAGGCCTTTCTTCAAAAGGACTAAAAGTAGAGCAGTAAAGATGAAATCCCACTAGTGACAATAATCTCCTCTTTGATTGAAAATGATTATCTACCCATCACATTACTTTGAACCAAATTTGATAAAAAGTGATGGTCACATCTAACTTCTCCACCTTAGATTATTTTTATTTATATTTCTGTTCTTTTTTTTTTTTCCATTTAAAAGAGCAAATCACCAAAATCTTTTTGTTCTTAGTCCTCACCTCTTTGATGCTCCTTCAGTTAAAACCTCTTTTGCCATAAATTCCTAAAAATTTCAAGGAAAGTAGGGAATTATGAGCGTGTTGAAATAAATGATCATCCTTGCTACTGAAAATAACCCATGCTGGTTTGAGTATTTTAGTTGAAGTGATGGTACATTTCATGCTGGTGACTGAAAATATGAATTCAAACTACGTATGGAACACCACATATTTTAGTTTTCCACACAAATCAATATCATATTAGGTAGAATTCAGATGAGATCATTTCACTTTTCTACAGTGATTTGAAAATATGAACTCATATTAGGTACAACATTTGTCAATGCCAACCACTCAGATTGATTGATTTTTGCAATTTTTGACCTTGAATGGTTCTAATCTCAACAGGTACAGAAGCTCAAACGGCATCGAAAACTGTTGAGGTCAACGTCATCTATCGCTCTTGAGCAGTCATAATTGTCGTTTCCTATCATCAATTGGTTCTGGGATAAGTGGTAGCTTAATAGGGTGTATGATCCTACAAGTGGTATAAGAGACTGGTAGGTCGGGTGTTCGAATCACGGGATACGCGTTTTGCGAGTTCGCAGCAGGAGTCGTGGCGGGTGGGGTGTAAGATCCTACAAAAACCATGTGTTCTGGCAAAAGGAATTTTCTCATGTGAGCAACACTGAACATTTACTTACAAACACTGGATGCTGGAAAGGGATGCTCTTGTACTTTTCTCTCCTCCTCCTTCAACAATATCTATATCATCAACTTCTTGAGAGCTCCTGCTCCGACGACTAATAGAATCTAACTGGTTACTGGTTGTTTCAGGGGCATTTTAAGTCTATGTACCTCCACTCCTCTTTTCTCAATAGTCCATGCAATTGCCTTTAGCAAAATAATAATAATAAAATTAAAACTCCTGTTGGTCCCAAATCTTTAATCCGCACCTTTCAAAATTTTCATTGATCCATTAAAACATTCAGTTTCATGTCTAAATCTTTGTAGATGTTGAGATATATGAAGTTTTTCATATGTAATTCAACCGGTTCAACGTTATGGAAATGATGCTTCCAAACAGAAAAGGTAATACATTTTTACAGAATATTTTCTCTCGTGCTCTTGTGCTTTGGGGCACACTTAGATCGGTGCCATTGTCACTGTAGGACCTAAGAAACTCAGATGGGTTCCAACTTTTGGGGACAATCCGGATGAGTGTTCCCACGAAGCATGGAACATAGGAGAAAGATTTACCATGTTTCACATGTCTAATTCTTCCTTACATAGGTAAATCCCATTTTTATATTCAATGCATAATAGACAAATGACCTTTAGGCTCTCAAATCAAGGAATTCTCTTTGTTGTGTACGTTTTTGTGTAGTCAGTTTTTCCGCATAAAATATGAGAATTGTAGAAATAAACTTCCACGCAAAAAGTGAGATCTTGACCGAAATGGATCTGGACTAGTCTTAAAAAAGTTACTTCTTGGCCCAATCCACTTGCCGTTATGAAGCCAATTTGTGCTAAAGATGTTGGGCCGTTGAGTATTCACGAGCCCATACTTATCCATTAGACTCAGTTGACAAGAAGCTAAAAAACAGAGACCAAAACAGAGCTCAATGCTGTGGGATCTGTGCCGGTCCATGTATAAATAGCCCTCCTTAGTCAAAGGGCTTGATATGGAATCGTGATCGATGAAGGGAGGGCACGTGCGTACAAGGGGATCAAAATTTAGTTTCCTAGGGTGAAGGATGGACACTCATTTTCCAATAATAGGATTATATTTATAGATTCCTGTTTGTGATCCTTCACTCTCATCACCATGGTATTAATTTGAAGCCCATCTTCTAGGAAATCTGGGAATCTGATAGGATTCCGGCAAACAAACCAGGGCTCATGGGTATCTATATGGGGATAATAAGTGTTATATAAATATATATATATATATATATATTATATCATATATATATGGGGACTACTCTCCTACACTGTAGTGGAGCTTAAAATCAGCTGGGTTCGTGTGAACTAACTCAACTTAAAATGCATTCTTAGTCATCACCTCTTGGGGGCCCTCATATTTAAGTTGGGGGTCCTTGCATTTAAGTTGGTAAGAGTGGATATGGAAGTGAAGGTCCCCACCCATCTCTCACCAAGTTGGTGAGAGTGTCTCTCATAGGAGCATTTCCCTATATATATAGATATATATATATATATAAGCAAACGGGGAGGAGGGTGTCGATGGTGCCACCTCTGCAATACAATAATTCTCCTTTCAAATAAATATGGAGAAAAAACATATAGTACTTTAAGGTGCCATGTCATCACATGCCATAATTTTTTCTCCAAAAAACTCTCTTTATCCATATCTTCTATCTCCTAAAGTCTCTCTATTTTGCTACAACTATTCTCTCTCTCAACACCATCTATCTTCTGGTAGACCACTTCATGGATGGGCTTGTGATAAAAATATTTTGAGGTTGGAGTGTTTTTTGGTTGAATCTCATAAGCATCATTTTCTGATCTGATTATATAGGGATATGACCTTAGGTTTGTCCCACCATAAATTACATTTCCGTGGGCCCACATGGACTCATAATTCAGAGAATATGCATTGATCCAAGGTAGGCCAATTATTAATGGGTCCTTTATCTCCTAAATTCTCTCAATCAATATCTCCTAAAATCTCTATATTTTGCTACAGTGTTATAGTTATTCTTTCTCTCAACATCATCTATCTTCTGGTAGACCACCTCATAGATGGGCTTGTGATAAAAATATTTTGACGTTGGAGTTTTTTTTATTGAATTTTACAAGCATCCTTTTCTGATCTGATTCTATAGACATATGACCTTAGGTTTGGCCCACTATAAATTACACTTCCGTGGGCACACATGGACTCATAATTAAGAGATATATACATTGTTCCAAGTTGGGCTAATTATTACTGAGATCAAATAACACTAGCTTGTGGTTTTAAAGTCTCATAATTTATAACTTTTAAAGTTAAGATGTTTATAAATTTTTTTAAAAATCTAGAGCTAAATAATGGTTTGATCAGTTCTAAAATGGTATTGGTGCTACTTTAAAGGGGTAGAGAAGAAATTTGTTTGGAGGGATTGAAATGACCAAAAGATTGAAATGACCATTGGCCTATGTGAAAATAAAAAAAAATGGTGCATTGTGCAACGAGAGAATTGCACATTTTTTTGATTTTCTTTGTTAACAATATTATGTTGTTTGGTGTGATGAATTTTCCTTGTATAGAAGAAAAAAATGAATGATTTTTCCTTAATAGAGAGGACTTCGATTTTCTAGGAAAATAAAAAATTCCATTCTCACGAGGAAATAAAAATCTATATAAACTAGAATCCTCTTATTGCACTAACAAGTCCAAATGGGGTGACTTTGTTTTATTGGGCTTTGAAATTATCAATGGGTAATAAAAACTTGAATGCATATCTTATTACTAATATTATATATATTAGCAAAATTCGCTTTTCTATATCTTCTTTAATAATAATAATAATTATTATAATTTTATTATTGTTATGTTGTTGTTGAATGGATTTTTTAGTTTTATCTTTGTAATAGTTTATTGTTAATGTTGACCACTTGTATTTGTGACTGAAGATGTGCCGACTCTTATATATTTATAATTAATTTTGATATCTCATAAATTCAAAATGTAATATGTTACTTTTTGCCCTAGGCTAAGTACGGGGCATTGTTGCTAGTAAGTAATTAGAATAAAATACAATAATGGATCCGGAAAAGAAGACCTATGTATCAATGTGTGGCCCATCAATAAATCATGGTGGGGATTCACAACACGGTAAGGTTCAGTTTGGCATTTCCAGCCTGATTACTGGATAACATTTTAGGGCTTGGTTTGACAAATCCTGGTTATAAGAATTTTGATCAGATTTCTTATTTGGAAGAATTCTGAGAATTCCAAATGTTATCCCTTCTAAATATAATTTTAAATGCTCAACCACACTCTAGCATTCAGGATGTTGGAACCGTGAGAATTCAAAAAGCTATGAAGTTGGGTTTTTTAAGTAGTCTAGCATCTAGAATTCTCGCAAAAACAGAGTAGATGGATGCAAAGCCCAACTCGGTCAGTCGGTTGGCCCACCTAACAGATGATGAGATTCTCAATCGATTTGATCAAATTTTGAAAAGCCTTTTTCACTATCCAGAGCATTGGGGCATTCGATCAAGATGTTCACGCCACCCATTTAAGGAAATCATAGATATATATGGGACAGAAGAGGATGACCCCTCGGATAATGAGGAGTTCATACGGGTGTTCAATCGGTTCGAAGAAAAGTGGAAGGCTCTCATTAAGAATGTTTGGCACTTCATTTGTAAAGCGAATTTAAAGTAAATGACCACTTTTAAGGGACAAGAAAAAAATGGTCTTATAAAAATGTACGAAATTTCAAAAACCACCTCTTCTATTTTCAAAAAATAAAAAGAAGTCAATCTCTTATTCCACTAAAAAACAAAAAGGGATTTTCTTATTTAAAAAATGAAAGAAGTTCCTTCACATGCCACAAAATGACAAAAAGTGAAGAAGGTAGATTTTGAAAACTTGTACTTTATGAAAAAACTCCTCTCACTACAAGAGAAAAAAGCGAACAATTTTTAGCAAGGAAAAAGTTTCATACTTGATTTTTAGTGGCAAAAAATTTGGGCGAATACCTTTAATTAGACGGTAGGAGGGGGCGGAAAATGACATATTTTCCCCGCCACTATATGTAAGTTTCAGCACGGTTAAAGGCTATTTTTTACCCCGCTAAAAGTCACTTCTTTTTTTTGTTGTGGATCTTTCTTTCATGTCTACCCTTCACTTTCAACTCACTTTGCAAGTAAACTTTCAAACAAGCCACCCGGACCCAACACTTGAGTTGGCACTCTCCAACAAAACCTCCAACCAAATAGTTCGGGTGCCTTCGTGCAGTAAGAAAATTTAGCTTCAAGTAGATTTTCATTTCCACAAGAGAGAAGAACCCTATGTTCCTACCCATCTCATGGGAAATCAAAATCCTCTTTATCAAGTTCATTTTTCTCTCTTTTTTCACGAGGAAAATGCATCACACCATACTATTAAAAAAAGGGGCTGAATGGAAAAGAATGACGATTTTCCTCTCTTCCTTGATTTTATCTCATGCAAACACACCATCAAACCCAGAGATCTGTGAATCTCACTCTAGCTGGTTTCGATTGTCATTTTCATACACATAGCCCGACCATAAATTGTTTAAGGAGTCCGAATTTGGTGAGGCCTTCCTCCACCAGGACTATGGGTGAATCACCAATCATAGTCCACCACATCACCGTGGACAGCCCTATCATGTATGCGGGCAACTTGCCATTGTCCAATGCAAGGGTTGCTTGTGGTGACATGGCAGACCATAATTGGTCCACCCACGGTGACTGGGGTCATATACATAAGAGGATCCCAATTCATTGTTTATGCATCTTATCTTTTGTTAGGCTATAAAATCTACACTCCTATTATTGATGAATATAGTGAATATGAGAGATTTTTCATCGACTTTATATGACATCGTAGTATCATTGTCCCTACATGGTTTCCACGACTGCTTCATAAGAACTTGTTTACTCATATCGATTATAATGCTAATAATAGTAAAAAAAAGAAAGCTACTCTTCTGTTCACACACACACGTACTAGAAATACCCAGAGTACTTGATCTTGGAATGCTTATCCTGATAGCAATGGCGGGACACCCACTTCTATCGTCCCTTCCATCATCTGCATCACCTTCTTCATCGATGGTCGGAGGGTTGCGTTGGGGCTGACACACCAAATCCCCACCATGGCCAATCTCTCAAACCTTGTAAAATCACTCAGTGCTTCCTCATCTTCCTCTACCACTTTCCGCAGCTCCCCATCCTTGATACAACTCCCAATCCAATCAGTTATATAGAGATTTTCGTCTTCAACTTCTACTACAATCTGGTCCAGCTCTATGTGCCTTCGGCAGCAAATGATCTCGAGCAACATCACCCCAAAGCTATAAATATCAACTTTCGCTGTTATAGGCGCATTCTTGAGCCATTCAGGCGCCATATACCCCACAGTCCCTCTGGCATTGGTACTAGTTCGAGTTTGGTCTTTCATCAGCAGCTTCGCCAATCCAAAATCTGCTATCTTAGCATTGAAGTGGTCGTCAATCAACACATTCTGGGGCTTTATATCACAGTGGATGATCTGGGTCTCACACTCTTCGTGCAAGTAAAGCAGGCCTCTGGCGATCCCCATAGCAATCTCGGCTCTATGCCCCCAATTGGGCTTTTCACCATCTCCCAAGAGGTAGCTGGACAGAGAGCCTTTCTTCATTAGCTCGTAAACCAGGAGCCTGTGGCTGTCCTCGTTGCAGTAACCCAGCAGTCGAACCAAATTCTTGTGATGAGTTCGGCCTATTACCTTCAGCTCTGTTAGGAATTCTTTTTCGCCATGTTCCATTACCCTCTCTAATTTTTTCACTGCAATTCCAATCTGTCCATCTTCTGATAGTAGAGTTCCACTATAGACAGTCCCAAATGCTCCTCGGCCTAGTATTCTTGAGAACCCACCAGTTGCTTCTTGCAACTCACTGAACTTAAATGCTCTCAAGTTAAACACTATAGCACTTGCGATGGAAGAAGGCTTGATTAGTCCGCAAGGGCGAGCGGCAAGATGACAGTAAATGGCACCGGCTGCAAAGATAAGAATTAGAACGCTGCCGGTTATCAGCAATCCAACCACAAGATCCCGAGAACTAAAGTCCTTCTTTCTGTCTGGGCTGGGTAAGGCTGTATCGTCAGTCGTTGCCACCTTAATGAAGGCTGTTCTTCCAATAGCTGAAGTGCCGCTTCTTCCATTCAACAGGGGCATCCTCTTCTTCAAACAAGTTCGTTCAGGCACTTGAAAGACAGCAGCCATACAGGAACAATCATCCATGACCGCCTTTCTACAGCTCTCTCTGTTTGAACCTTTTAATTCAGCTAGATCTGCAAAGTTGTTGTTGGTGTAGTCGACTCCCTCAATCAACTGTCATCATCATATAATGTTAATTACCTTATCCCATCTATCCTGTTCAGCCGGAAGAGTTCCAACTTCTATGTAGCTTGGAAAAGAAAAGTATGACACTTTATATTATAATTTCTAAGGAAGGTCATTGATCAACTGATCATGATCATCAGCCTACATCTATCTACATGGGGTCATCTTGGAGAGTATATTTTTAAGGAAGTAACAATGATATATATTAAAATGAAAAGTTAGTACAATAAATTGCACTGAAAACAACTCCAAGGGGTAGTTCGGTTGGCCTAGGACTACGGTTTAGGCCTGAAAGTTGTAGGTTCAAAACTGCACTACTACACTGGGGCCACAAGAGAGTTTATCCGGCTTTCCTCTGGGCTCGGAGGGATTAGTGCAGTATAAAGGATTGGGAACACTCCAATAACAAAAAAAAAAAAAAAAAAAAGCATTGAAAGCCAAAAACAGAGTTGCTATATAAACTAGCTATACAGAAAATGAAAAGAGAAAATTTCAAATCGGGGCTTAATGTTTGGGCACATTTTAAATCAGGACAAGAAAAACTACATTTCAAATTTGAGCTTAAGTTTTTCACTTTTCTTTAAGATCATGACAAACCGCCAGAATGAGTACTTTCCGGCAACTTTTTTTTCCCTTCTTTCTCCTTCTAGAACTCAAACTAGAATGACCAGGCCATGTCATCCCCTTGAAGTCCATATTAGCAAAGGGCCAAGCAGGAGAGAGCCGTCCAGCGGTGATTGGAGTGGGTTTTGGACACCAGCAGCAGTTATGGGTTGGATTTGGATCTTTCTGCAACGATAAGCGGGACACGGTTTGGTTAATTGTACATCTAAGATTGGAATTTGGTTATGGGTGATCTGAGTCACCTCATGGCCATTCAATAGAAAATATATCTCATTGTGAATCTGAAAGCTTTTGCAGCTACCAGAACGAATTTCTAGTTCTAATTTAACCAAACAATGCAGTGGAAATAACTAATCAGACAACATAGAATTAGTTATTTACCAATCATACACTACAAGAAGGCAGACACAATATTTAGCATGGAAGCCCTATATAGGGAGAAAAATCAAGAAATAGAAATCAAGAGTTCACGAGCAGTTATAAGATATACACACAAGATCCTTTAACTCAGTCTGTACCTCGACCTAAGGACTATAGTTATTCTTGCATAGAAATTACTAACACAACATCCACGGTGCATCGTTCTCCTTACTTGATCTCCTCGCATATTGTCAATCAAGATAAACTATCTTCTACAAGAAAGCGGAAGCAATAATAACCTTCTAGATCAGCCATTCAGAACAATCTCTCAATAGCTTTAGAGAATAATCTCTCTCTAAGATATTTCTTACTCAGATTAATGAGAGTGGTGGTTTCTAGGGTTGAGAACAATATCTTGTATACAGCTCCAAATTCGTGCCTTAGACTTAGTGCACGAGTAAGACTCAAATTGGGAAACATAGTCTCAAAAGGAAACAATTTCGCAACAGAATATGAGAGTTTCCCAAAATACCGCATCTGTCCGATCGATCGGACAGAGGCTCCGATCAATCGGTCCTGGGAGTTTTGCCCGGTCTTCTCTTTTCTTTTATTCTTCACTTCAGCTCTTCCGGCGATATAAATACAGTCCATTCTAAAATAAAATAGAAAATACAACTCAATGGACACTGAGTTTTGTTCAACCCATGAATTAGCCAATATAAAACTACTAACAAAATGAACTTGACAAATAGGTTACGATGTATAAAGAAGATTGCTTTGGGAATGATTGAATCATTTTTTAAGGACAAAATTACTTGTCTTCCAGACCACTTGGAATTTAATAAGAATATAGTAGTTGACAAGGAACTGAACTTTTGCTTAGTAGGCTTATTACTAATTTATATAAGAACAAATTGCATTGTACATGACCGTGAAACGGTTCTCTCTCTTCCCAATTGGGTGGAGGGAGAAAGAGGGAAGAGAGAGAGGGGAATAGGAAAATAGAGAAGAGAGGGAAGGAGAAAAGAAAGAATTTATGTTGGACACCACCCCGAGGCCGCCGGAGAAGATGAGATCCTGAGAGGAATGGTGGAAGGAGGAAGAAGATGGAGAATGAAGAAGGAAATGTTTTTGGGTATTTTTGGATTTTTGAAACCCAAATGTTTAAAACTGTTGCACACTGTTGCACACATAAAGCACTAAGGGCATTTTTGGGCTTCCGAAAAAAAAGGGAATGAAGTCGCCAGAAGCTATTCATTCATGCGGTTTGTCCTTATCCAAAGAAAAATGAAAAACTGAAGTCCTGGTTTGAAATGTAAGGGTTGTTTTTTTTTTTTTTTTATTGTCCCAATTTGAAATGTGCCCCAAACTCAAGCCTTGTTTGAAATTCTCCCATATGAAAATGCAGAATGTATCATAACTTCCTAACAAAGTTCATTGATTACCTGTACTGTAAAATTTCTCATGGATGAATCCTTTCCGCATCTTTGTGGCGCAAAGTCTGGGGAGCATCCTTTGAAAGGGTTGTTTGGATCCAGAAGTGTGAAGTTTGGGGGACAGAGACAGCTTGGTTTCTGATTGTCAGCTACAAAACAGTAGCCATACTCCTCACAAATACCATTTACGTTGCAAGGTTGTGTAATTGCTTGCCACGCCAATAACCATGACGACTGCCCCACTTGTGATCCATTGGCCTTCTTGTAATAAAATTGCTGAAAATTCCCAACATCATTGAGTGTCGCTCTGTGGTAATAATCGTTCAGGGGTGTTGGTAGTTTGCCAGCAGCTAGATTGTTTTGATTTGGAGTAGTGGTATTGTAAACAAACATGAGCATGTTTGTCGCATTGAAGTGCAAAAAACCGTGATCTCCAGAGCTTCCGGTATTCCAATAAGCAGGATCTTTATACCGGTATGCGTTGAGCAGAAGATTTCCATCCCATTGCATCTCCAGGTTGAATCTTCCTTCTGAGAAATCGATGGTGCCGTTGGCATTGGAGATAAGCGTCTGATTTGTAGCGAGACTTTGGCCTGGCAAGAGAGTATCCGTTGGGGAATCAAAGCTTTCCCATATGGTGCTACCATTAGAATCTTCCAACACAAAGTTGCCGTCATCTTGCATGCTTGCTGAAGTCGCATGTAGTGACCCATTATATATATATGTCGCATTGCCTAGTGAGTCATTTAAAAGGAGGCTGCCGGCGACTGTTAGCTCTACGTAGGACCCAAGTCCCACTGGTTGGTTCCTCTTGAATGACCAGGCTAGTGTTTCCTCTGGTATCTTGTCGAACCAAATACCAACAAGGAAGCGGTCTTCGCTTAGATTGTAGAAACCAAATGCGAAATCACCCAATGGGGAAGGCCATGAGGAAGTGTTTTGGGAATTGGCCATGAGCCTTGAACCAGAGAGTATGGTTGTTGTACTATTTTGAGCCGGAGAGCCATGGAATGAGGCAACAAGCAGTATGAGCCAAAGAAGAATGGCCATTTGGAGAAGTGCAAATGTGCTCAAATGGTTATTTTTCTTTATCTAGTTGCTCCACATCTAGACGTATATATAGAGATGATTATTAATGGGCATTGGAAAAATATATCAATGAGGAACCATCCCAGAACTTTGAGCAAAGACCAGAAAGGAAGCATGCGAAGGATAAAAATAGTTGCTTTTGTTTTGGAAGTCAAAGGGGGCGGCGGTGTTCCGTGCAGCGAGTGTCTTTCTCCATCCAATAATTGCATGCCACGTCATTTAAAAAGATAGTTCAACCCGACAACTTCTTAACTTTTCCTGAACTGATAGAGAGATGATGTTTAGAATTTATGATCCAAATAGTAGGTCGTCCTAGTTAGTGGTACGGATACGGAATGTATGAGCTTTCTTTTAGCAAAGTCACGGCAATGACCGTTTGGTGGAGAGCACATGAAGGTGACGTAATGATGCTCACTGCATGGAGCCTTTCTCTAGCCGCCTAACTCAACTTTACACGTCATCTCTATTGAGGAGTGGGCTCCACCCAAGGGGGAATATTGAAAAGTATTTCCACTGCCTCTACTAACGCCTTGAGGTTTTGGTAGGAATGGCTAGCTAAAGAAATTCAAGATGGTATCAGAGCCAACCGGTCGTGAGTTCGAATCCCAAGAGGAACGACTCGGCGCAAAAAAAAAAAAAAAATGCGTGTCGCCAAAAGTGCGCCGGCCGGGTTCCACCTGAGGGGGAGTATTGAGGAGTGGGCTCCACCCAAGGGGGAATATTGAAAAGTATTTCCACTGCCTCTACTAACGCCTTGAGGTTTTGGTAGGAATGGCTAGCTAAAGAAATTCAAGAATCTCAACCCTATGCCTAATACAGGGCAGGCCCTAGGCCTAGGCCACTTAGTTGGCTGCTTAGGGCCCCCGATTTTTGCAAATTTTTGGAGCCCCTTGTTAAGAATTTTAGTTATGAGTATATATATTTTGGTTATGACTTATTTTCTGATATTAATGGTTTAGATTTATTTCAAGAATTGACTGAATTAAGAAAAGTTCTACAATCTGAAATTAATACTCCAGCTGAAACCCTAACTTATATAAAACGATTAGATTGTTTTCCAAATGCATGTATAGCTTTTAGAATATTGTTAACAATACCAGTAACAGTTGCTTCAGCGGAGATAAGTTTTTCGAAACTTAAATTAATAAAATCTTATCTCCGATCAATTATGTCACAAGAAAGATTAAATGGATTAGCTATATTATCTATTGAAAAAGATATATTAACAAAACTTGAATATAAAAATTTAATGTTTTTGTGGATCTTTCTTTTATGTCTTCCATTTACTTTCAAGTCACTTTACAAGTAAACTTTCAAACTAGCCACCCTGACTGACCTGACACTTTGTCAAAACTCTCCAATGAAACCTCCAACCAAATAGTCAGGGTCTGTTTGTGCAGTAAGAAAATTTGGCTTTACGTAGATTTTCATTTCCGCAAGAGAGAGGAACCTGTATTCCTATCCATCTCATGGGAAATAAAAATCCTCTCTAAATATCAAGTTCATTTTTCTCCCTTTTTCACATGAGTAAAAGGAGAAAAATGCATCATACCATACTATTGAAAAAAGGGCCTGAATGGAAAAGATGACAACTTTCCTCTCTTCCTTGATTTTATCTCATGCAAACACACCATCAATCCCAGAGATGCCCCACTATATATTGTTTAAGGAGTCCGAATGTGGTAAGGCTTTCCTCCACTGTGATCGTTGGCGAACCACAGTGATGTGGCGGACTGAAATAACGTGGCGGACAGTGGGTCCAATTGATCAGAAGATCCCAATTCATTGTTTATGTATCCTATCTTTTGTTTGGCTGTAACATCTACAGTCCTCTTATTGATGAATATAGAGAATACGAGAGAGTTTTTTTATCGAAGTTATATGACATCGTAGTATCATTTTCCCTACATGGTTTCCACGACTGCTTCATGAGAACTGGCTTACTCATACCGATAATAATGCTATTAGTAGTAAAAAAAAAAAGAAAAAAAAAAACCAGCTCCTCTACTGTTCACACACACATACACTAGAAATAGCCGGAGTACTTGATCTTGGAATGCTTATCCTGATATCAATGGCGGGACACCCACTTCTATCGTCCCTTCCATCATCTGCATCACCTTCTTCATCGATGGTCGGAGAGTTGGGTTGGGGCTGACACACCAAATCCCCACCATGGCCAATCTCTCAAACCTTGTAAAATCACTCAGTGCTTCCTCATCTTCCTCTACCACCCTCCTCAGCTCCCCATCCTTGATACAACTCGCAAGCCAATCAGTTATATAGAGATTTTCGTCTTCAACTTCCACTACAATCTGGTCCAGCTCTATGTGCCTTCGGCAGCAAATGATCTCGAGCAACATCACCCCAAAGCTATAAATATCAACTTTCGCTGTTATAGGCGCATTCTTGAGCCATTCAGGCGCCATATACCCCACAGTCCCTCTGGCATTGGTACTAGTTCGAGTTTGGTCTTTCATCAGCAGCTTCGCCAATCCAAAATCTGCTATCTTAGCATTGAAGTGGTCGTCAATCAACACATTCTGGGGCTTTATATCACAGTGGATGATCTGGGTCTCACACTCTTCGTGCAAGTAAAGCAGGCCTCTGGCGATCCCCATAGCAATCTCGACTCTATGCCCCCAATTGGGCTTTTCACCATCTCCAAAGAGGTAGCTGGACAGAGAGCCTTTCTTCATTAGCTCGTAAACCAGGAGCCTGTGGCTGTCCTCGTTGCAGTAACCCAGCAGTCGAACCAAATTCTTGTGATGAGTTCGGCCTATTACCTTCAGCTCTGTTAGGAACTCTTTTTCGCCTTGTTCCATTACCTTCTCTAATTTTTTCACTGCAATTCCATTCTGTCCATCTTCTGATAGTAGAGTTCCACTATAAACTGTCCCAAATGCTCCTCGGCCTAGTCTTTTTGAGAACCCACCAGTTGCTTCTTGCAACTCACTGAAATTAAATGCTCTTAAGTTAATCTCTTTGGCACTTGTAATGGAAGAAGGCTTGATTAGTCCACAAGGGCGAGAGGCAAGATGACAGTAAATGGGACCGGCTGCAAAGACAAAAATTAGAACGCTGCTGGTTATAATCAATCCAGCCGCAAGATCCCGAGAACTAGGACCCTTCTTTCTGACTGGGCTGGGTAAGGCTGTATCGTCAGTCGTTGCCACCTTAATGAAGGCTATTCTTCCATTAGCTGGAGTGCCACTTCTTCCATTCAACAGGGGCATCCTCTTCTTCAAACAAGTTCGTTCAGGCACTTGAAAGACAGCGGCCATACAGGAACAATCATCCATGACCGCCTTTCTACAGCTCTCTGTATCTGAATTTTTTAATTCAGCTAGATCTGCAAAGTTGTTGTTGGTGTAGTCGACTCCCTCAATCACCTGTCATCATCATATAGTGTTAATTACCTTATCCCATCTATCCTGTTCAGCCGGAAGAGTTCTAACTTCTATGTAGCTTGGAAAAGAAAAGTATGACACTCTATATTATAATTTCTAAATAAGGAAGGTCATTGATCAGCTGATCATGATCAATATCAGCCTATATCTATCTACATGGGGTCATCTTGGAGAGTATTTTTTTAAATAAGTAACAATGATATATAACAGAATGAAAAGTCAGTACAATGAACTGCACTGAAAGCCAAAAACAGAGTAGCTATATAACTAGCTCTAGAGAAAATGAATAGGGAAAATTTCAAATCAGGGCTTAATGTTTGGGCACATTTTAAATCGGGACACAAATCAACCACCATTTAAATAAGGGCTTAAGTTTTCACTTTTCTTTAAGATCAGGACAAACCGCTGGAATGAGTACTTTCCGGCAACTTTTTGTTGTGAGCGTGTATGCGGAAACGTGAATAAGCGATCAAACAAACAATCAACTACACACAAGAACAAGAGAATTACGTGGTTCGGCAAATTTGCCTACGTCCACGGGAAAGAAACTCGACTCTCCTTTGGATTCACTCTTAGTATGATATGCAGTACAGATCTCCTCATGGGTTACACATTACATGAATATATAATGCTCTCTTTCTTATCTCCCAAGAAACCCTATTCTAGTAAATAAGAAAGTCTCGGTACAATTACCATAATACCTATGACCCTGAACCCAATTGGTCTGGACCCACTAGGCCAACACTTTTTTCCCCTTCTTTCTCCTTGTAGAACTCAAACTAGAATGACCAGGCCATGTCATCCCCTTGAAGTCCATATTGGCCAAGGGCCAAGCAGGAGAGAGCTGTCCAGCGATGACTAGAGTGGATTTTGGACACCAGCAGCAGTGATGGGTTGGATTTGGCTCTTTCTGCAATGATAAGCGGGACACGGTTTGGTTAATTGTACATCTAAGATTGGAATTTGCTAGTGGGTGATTTGAGTCGTTCATGGTCATTTCTCCTCATGGCCATTCAATGGAAAACATATTTCATTGTGAATGTGAAGGTTTCTGCAGGCTACCATAATGGATTACTAGTTCTAATTTAACCAATCAATGCAGTAGAAATAACCAAACAGACAATATAGAGCTAGCAATCTACCAATTACACACCACAAGAAGGTAGAAACAATATTTAGCGTGGAAACCTATCAAGGGAGAAAAACCACGAAACGGAAATCAAGAGTTCACGAACAGTTACAAGATATTCTCACAAGCTCTTTTACCTTAGTCTGTACATCGACCTAAGGACTGTAGCTGTTCTTTTACAGAATCCACTAACACGGCATCCACCGTGCACTGTTCTCCTTGCTTAGTTTCCTCTTACATTGTCAGTTAAGATGAATTATCTTTTACAAATAAACAGAAGTAATAATGACCTTCTAGATTAGTCATTCAGAACAATTTATCAATGGTTTTAGAGAATAATCTCTCTCTAAGATATCTTTGACTCAGATTAATGAGAGTTGTGGTTTTTAGGGTTGAGAGCAATGTCATATATACAGTCCCAAATTCATGCCTTAGACTTAGTGCACAAGTAGGATTCAAATTGGAAAACATAGTCGCAAAAAGAAACAATTTTGAAACAGAATATGAGACTTTCCCAAAATGCCGCATCTATCCGATCGATCGGACAGTGCATATGATCGATCGGACCACCCAAAATAACTGGAGCGCTTCGACTGTTCGATCGATCGGACAGGGCCTGGGAGTTTCGCCCGGTCTTCTCTTTTCTTTTATTCTTCGCTTCAGCTCTTTCGACAATATAACTACCGTCTATTCTAAAATAAAATAGAAAATACAATTCAATGGACACTGAGTTTTGTTCAACCCATGAATTAGCCAATATAAAAATACTAACAGAAGGCACTTGACAAATGGGTTATGATGTATAAAGAAGATTGCTTTGGGAATGATTGAATCATTTTTTTAAGGACAAAATTACTTGTCTTCCAGACCAGTAGGAATTTAATAAGAATATAGTAGTTGACAAGGAACTGAACTTTTGCTTAGTAGGCTTATTACTAATTTATATAACAAAATTGCATTGTACATGACCGTGAAACAGTTCTCTCCCTTCCCAATTTTGGGTGGGGGGAGAAAGAGGGAAGAGAGAGACGGGAATAGGAAAAAAGAGGAGAGGGAAGGAGAAAAAGAAAGAATTTATGGTGGAAGGAGGAAGAAGAAGGAGAATGAAGAAGGAAATGTTTTTGGGTATTTTTGAAACCCAAATGTTTAAAACTGTTGCACACATAAAGCACTAAGGGCATTTTTTGGGCTTTCGAAAAAAAGGGAATGAAGTCGCCGGAAGGTATCCATTCCTGCGGTTTGTCCTTATCCAAAAAAAAATTGAAAAACTTAAGCCCTGGTTTGAAACGTAAGGGTTTTTTTTTTTTCGAATTTGAAATGTGCCCCAAACTCAAGCCCTGTTTGAAATTCTCCCAAATGAAAATGCAGAATGTATCATAACTTCCTAACAAAGTTCATAGATTACCTGTACTGTAAAATTTCTCATGGATGAATCCTTTCCGCATCTTTGTGGCGCAAAGTCTGGGTAGCATCCTTTGAAAGGGTTGTTAGGATCCAGAAGAGTGAAGTTTGGGGGACAGAGACAGCTTGGTTTCTGATTGTCATCTAAAAAACAGTAGCCATACTCCTCACAAATACCATTTACGTTGCAAGGTTGTGTGATTGCTTGCCACGCCAATACCCATGACGACTGCCCCACTTGTGATCCATTGGCCTTCTTGTAATAAAATTGCTGAAAATTCCCAACATCATTGAGCGTCGCTCTGTGGTAATAATCGTTCAGGGGTGTTTGTAGTTTGCCAGCATCAGTTAGATTGTTTAGATTTGGAGTAGCGGTATTGGAAACAAACATGATCATGTTTGTCGCATTGAAGTGCAAAAAACCGTGATCTCCAAAGCTTCCTGTATTCCAATAAGCAGGATCTTTATACCGGTATGCGTTGAGCAGAAGATTTCCATCAAATTGCATCTCCAGGTTGAATCTTCCTATTGAGAAATCGATGGTGCCGTTGGCATTGGAGATAAGCGTCTGATTTGTAGTTAGACTTTGGCCTGGCAAGAGAGTATCTGTTGGGGAATCAAAGCTTTGCCATATGATTTTACCATTAGAATTGATCAACACAAAGTTGCCATCATCTTTCATGTTTGCTGAAGTCGCATATTGATATAGTGGCCCATTATATATATATTGGGCACTGCCTAGTGAGTCATTTAAAAGGAGGCTGCCGGCGACTGTTAGCTCTACGTAGGACCCAAGTCCTACTGGTTGGTTCCTGTTGAATGACCAGGCTAGTGTTTTCTCTGGTATCTTGTCGAACCAAATACCAACAAGGAAGCGGTCTTCGCTCAGATTGTAGAAACCAAATGCGAAATCACCCGATGGGGAAGGCCATGAGGAAGTGTTTTGGGAATTGGCCGTGAGCCTTGAACCAGAGACTATGGTTCTTGTACTATTTTGAGCTGGAGAGCCATGAAATGAGGCAACAAGCAGTATGAGCCAAAGAAGAATGGCCATTTGGAGAAGAGCAAATTAACGTGTTCAAATGGTTATTTTTCTTTATCTAGTTGCTCCACATCTAGACTTATATATAGAGATGATAATTACGAACCATCCCAGATTGAGCAAATCCCAGAAAGGAAGCATGCGAAGAAGATTCAAAAAAGGTGCTCTTTGTTTTAAAAGTCAAAGGGGCGGCGGTGTTCCGTGCAGCCAGTGTCTTTCTCCAACCAATAATAGCATGCCACGTCATCCTAAAGGATGAATTCAGGAACGACAAATTCTTTTACCATTTCGCAACAAAGAGTGCCGCTATCTACGCATTGCAAAAGATCCTTCCACTCAATGCAAATTTTTTTAAAAGATTTAATAATAAAAAATCCTAAACTACCCCTTCCCACTCCTTCCCTGTCTCTCTATGTCAGGCCCCGTCCCGAATTAATCAAGATTAACTCTAATTAATTAAAATTAATACTAATTAATCATGTTTAAGGAGACTAATGATGGTTAATGACTAAGCTCAATGAGATTAGTCCCAAATGAACTTAATGAAGTGATAATGAAGAGATTAAACGAATTAAATGAGAGTTAAACTTAAACAAAGGAAACAAGAACTTTTTTCGTAAATACAGATTTATGCATATTTTATCGAATATGGAAGCCCTTGATACCAACTTGTGTATCTCGACGAGTATGTTAACTTTTGTAATAGACTCGAAGTTGTTTGTCGAGAATTTGGTCAAATGACCCTCCATTTGACTCAAAATGTAAATAACATTGATGAGTTGGACTTTAGTGCAAAAAGAGAGTTTATATAATAGAGATGGACTCCTTTGAGTTAATTTCCACCCAATTCCATTGAAGTAGAAACCCTAGACTTCACATTCTCTTCTTCTTCCTCATTTCTCATCAAGTGGCAAGGGTTGTAAGTGATCTTAGTATAGATTGGAATAGCTCCATCTTCATCTTCTTCACCTTCTTCCTCGACTTGTTTTCTTCTTTTGGAGTAGTGAAGCTTGAGAAAGAACTCAAGAGTTCATTTTCTTGGAAATACAAGTAAGTGCTTGAATCCTTTAAGAACTTTTAATGAGTTTCAAGTTATAATAAGTGATTGGGCATGATTTGTAGCATGGGTAGCTTATAGAATAGTATTTTCGTGTTTTTATGGAGTTAGGGTTTGAATTGAGGGTTGTGATCTCAAGCCAAGCTCAAGAAGAAAGGGCTTCTAGTCAATTGAGTTCAAGAGGAAAGTATAAACACTTGTCTATGATTAAAATGCTAGTTACATGTTCCCTTTTAATTGTAAGAGTGGAGTTCTCAAACCCCTTTCTTTGTTATGGAAATGGAGAATTTATGGATTTGATTTAGTGGTATTGATTTCATGATAGTTTAAATGATGGATTAGAATTGTTATGATGTATGTGGAATGTTGATGGAGAAGGGAACAGGAGGTTCCATGTTTGTTATGTAGGTTGTAAGTGAAATGGAAGCGAAAGAGACCATGTTCGAAATTCCGAAATTGGAATTCTGGACAGGTCGCTCGAGCGAACTGTCATCTGTGAGCATCCGCTCGAGTGAATATGTCTGCTCGAGCGAGCGAGGTCCTGTCTGATGGCCTTCTGTCATCGCTCAAGAGAGTGATGTTGGTTGCTCGCATGACCAACATTCTGTGAGACTTCTGTTCGAGCAAACTTGGATCCGTTCGAGCGAACACTTTTCTGTTTGAGTCCGCTCGAGCGAACCTGATACAGGTTCAGACACTAATTGCGAGTGGATTTTGGATTTATGAATGACAATTACATGAACTATAATTTACACATTAAATATATAAATGTGATGTCTATCGAGAATAACACGTGCATTTAGTAACCAATGTTTACACTCTAATAGCTGTTTAAACGTGAGACAGGATTGAGTGGAGATGGAAATGAGTAGTAAGTTTTCTAACCCGTGTGGAACTATAATGAATAAATACAATGAACCAATGAACAGTTACTAAAGTAGCTTGTCTCGAATTTGTTAATTTGTTAAATGGACAGATTTAACATTTCTTATCAAAGACCTGTTTATACATTGTTGAACCGTCGTGTTTATAGTGTGATTGATGACATCACAGGCCTAGTTACCCGTGCTTGTCCCGCCAAGACCGCACCGCCAGCAGAGGAGGCCCATCCAATACCTTCAGGAAGTGTAGTCGAATGGACTTGAGTCGGAGTGCCTATGAGTGAATGTTTTGGAATTATTTGATTAATACTTTTGTCGTAAATCATTTTGAGATGTAAATAGATGTTACTTTCATTGTATTTTGAATATGCAGTGGTGGACTTTATTAGACTGTAATTATGCATATGTGGACTTTACTTTTAATGTAAAGTTAATTATTGTCAATGTATATATATTTCCACAAAATGTACATTTGACAGGTATGCATAATAGATCCCTTGTGAGTCTCGAGCTAGTTTGGGATTTACGGGAGTAAGTATGATGGCATCGTGACTTAGGGTTAACCCTAAGTACTCTGATCTCGGGCTCGGGTCGTGACACTCTCCCTCTCCCTGCTCCAGCAACCCCACCCGCCGCCCGGCGCTGCCCCATCTCCCTTTCTCTCTCATTCCCTCTCTCTCCCTATCCTGCTCCCAGGTCTTTTTAAACCCACCCACCCTCATCCCCATCCCAGCCCTACCCCCACTATCCCTTCAGTGCTGCGGAAGGGGAGTGAGAGAAAGGGAGGGAGAGGGAGAGAGATAGGAGGGAAGAGAAGGAGGGAGAGAGGAAGACTGGGCTGGGGAAGGGGAGAGTTGTGTTTTGGGATTGTTTGTGGTGATTGAATGGATCTTGATTTGATAAATGTGTAAGAATCTTGATTTAACAAAAAAAAAGTGTGTAGATCTCCATTGGGCCACACAGATCTGAAGACATAAGAGGTGTCCATAAAAGGTGGGCCCCACTCCAGATCTGATCAATTGCATAGAAACGATCTGATCAACTGCAGAGCAACGCAAAGCACGGCAAGATTTCGCACAGTGGGTTCCGTTCAACGTTCCCGGAGAAGAAGATGCAGCAGGCCCTGTCGATCATCGTTGACAGAGGATAAGGCATGTTGCAGAGGAGATTGGATTTTTTTTTCTGGTCTATGTTTGCAGTGGATCCGGGCTGCTGCTTCTGATTTTGCTTGATGTTTTGCCTTGCAGAAATCGCACGAGTTGCAGATGGCAGGGGCCTTTTCTCCAATTTACCAATGGCGGGAGGAGAGACAGATTTTTTATGTTTGCAAGAACAACCCTGCCATTTTTCTTATTCATTTCAAAAAAGGGTCATAACTGAGGTGGCCAATTTGCCACTTGGCACGTGCACATTAGTCCAAACAGGCTCCCCACATTTGAATGAAATAGGGGATCCGGACTCATAATCATAGAATGATGAAATTCTATTTTTGGTGGCTTGATAAGTAATCTTGTTAACTTTTTGGATAAAAAGTAGATGGATTTTTGTTTTTTAGTGGCTAAGAATGTTGTTTTTTTTTTTACTTATTTTTTAAAATGAAAGAGGAGATTTTGAGATTTTATACTTTTGATATTACCCTAGTGTTTTCTTATCTTGTGAAAAGAGGCTTTACTTCACTCCACCTTACTTAGTGAAGTGGCCAACCAATGGTGCGTTTTTGCAGCAAATTTTTTCTAAAGACGGGGAATGATTTTCCTAGCCTAACTATATCGTGTGTAAATTTATTATCGCGGAAAGATAGTCAAAACTCTTTTGTATTTCCTATTTAGTGAGTCAATAGGAACCAACCACTCAATAATCCATTTTTGCAAAAGTATTTTTTGCATGAGGTTGAAGATTGTTAAAAAATAAATTATTTTTCCCTTAATAGAGAAGTTATTGATTTCTTATGTGAGGGATAAAAATGCAGAATTTCTTAGTTATTGGTCATTGCGATCGCTTGGCTGTCCGATCTGCCATCGGCCAAGGAAAGGAAGGGAGAGGGAGAGACGGGGAGAAGGGAGAGAGGAGAGTGAGAGATATGGGGAGGGAGAAACATGGAGAAGGGGGAGGAAAAACAATAGGGAAGGGAGAGGGAGGAGAAGGATCGGTCGACGTCGGTCCAGGCCGAAGCCGGAGGTGAAGGGGAGGGTGGGGGGAGAGAAAGGGAGGAGAGAGAAAAAAGTGAGGGAGAGGGAGGAGAGGGAATGAGCCAGAGGTGAAAGGGGAGGTGGGGAGGGAGGAGAGGGAATGAGCCAGAGGTGAAAGGGGAGGTGGGGAGGGAGAAATGAAAGGGTGGGCAAAAAGGTAATTTTATTGAAAATTTTTTTATTTTAAAATATATATACGTGGGAAGGTAGAAAAATTGTGTGCAAATGGAATGCTTCTCCGAAAAGTTGTCATTGTTGAATGAGTCTCATCTTTCAAGTTGACGAATTCTTGAATGAGTCACATCTTCAAGTTGATGTGGCATGCTATTATTGGTTGGAAAAGGTATGCTCTATTATTAGTAGACAAAAGACGCTGCATACTATTAGCATCAGTGTTTTTGTCAAATGGTTTTTTTGTCTGACCGGAAAAGGTATGCTCTATTATTAGTCGAAAAAGGACGCTGCATACTACTGCATACTACTGCATGATAGATACTATGGTGCGGCGCCCATGTTCAAAACATGGGTAAGACCCATCTTTGAAAAATCTGAAGTGTTCCTCTATAGCCTTAGGACCAATTGTACACTATGTGTCTAAATATTTAAAGTTGATTTAAGTGGGTCAAGTGATGGATTGATTACCAGATTTCTGCCATGAAAGAATCCTTTCATTTCTGCTCATTAAAAAGATAAAATAAAGAAAGTTAATCCCATATTCCAGCTTTAGTTGATTGAACTGAGGCCATCTCAACGGAGGCCATCTCACTAATTTGAATAATAATTTATTATTTAGATTAGTCCACTGCCAAATTTTTTTTTTTTTTTTTAAGGTAAGGTTAGTTTACATAAGTTTATAACAAGTTTTTTATATTGTTGGATCACTATTGGCAGTTCAGTGACTCCCATTCCAAAGGGGTCCCAGATATCCTCTTCAATTTTCTGATTTGTCTTTCTAGCTAGCTAGACTAATGAAGGAAAAGAAAGCAAAACGGCCTGCAATTATGAAGTAATAGTTATTCATGATAAGGACCGCTTGCCTTCTATACAGAGTAAAAAATCAGTAGAAGCCCCCCAAAGCAGCAGATCATACTAAAAACAAACAATTGGTTCTTTACCAGAAAAAAGACTCAATTTCTCGTAATACAAGATTAAACAGTTTGAACACAAATCCAAATTAAGCATGTATGGATACATTCAAATGATTATATGAATGAACTTTCAATAAAAACTATCAAACTGCAAAACGCTAGTAAAATGTTGTCCGAGAAAATAAAGTTAGAAAAAAAAAAAAAAAAAAGAAGAAGAAAAAAACAAAGGTTCATGAAAGATAGTATGCAATGTTATAAAAAAGATGAGATGTTTGTTACCTTTGATGAGGTAGAAAGTCATCCATTGGGTCTTCCATAATATCAGGTAGAAGCTGATCTGGATGGTCCTCCATGGTATCAGGTAGACACTGCTCAGTCTTTGATATGAATTGGAGTAGTCGGAAGTATCACCTAGAGAGAGGGAGAATTGTATCAATTATTTACTCAAGAGAGACTCACTGAATAAAAATGAACTATTATAGAGAACTTCTCATGATGGTGAGAGGGTTAATTTTCAAAGAAAGAACATCGTGTAAGATCTGATATGGTTTGTAATATAAATCAAACATACGGATCTAGATTTATGCATTAAATAAGATATAATCTCAAATAATAAAAGTGTACCTTGCGCCATGATTTTGATGATGAATGGAACTCTTTTCTCAAATAGGGTTTTCTCCTATGTCCCTTATCATCCACTACAATATGCGTAAAGTTGATGGTTACTTTTCGGATCTTGTGGGTTAAGAGAGAGGATTGGAAAACTATATATATGGATAAACCCTAGAGAGATTTCTTACAATCAAAGAAATCTAATAAAAGTAAGTTTCATTAATTCCATCAAATTAGCCAACAAGAGTACTATTTGATTTGGGCTTATTAAAATTGAATTCAAGATAAACTTAGTAAAACAAAAAACTAAAGGGGAAAGCAACTTAAATTAGTGGGCTCAAACCGTAGGTCCCAACAATGTTGCACATGTGGTCATGAGGACCACTCATGTCTAACACATTGAGCACACCGGGTTGCTCCATATGGAGGTAACAGGGAGATCCCATATATCATGCGTGGATACTTCACAACACAATTCCAAATGGCTTGATAGTATCCACTCCTAAATACCATTCCAAATTTTATACATGCCCGAATGGCTTGCCAAGTATCCACTTCACAAAACAAATTTGAATGGCTTGATAGTATCCACTCCCAATACCATTCCAAATCTGATGCATGCCCAAATTAATGGCCTAGTTTCCACTTCACAATACCATCCTAAATGGGCTCAGTAGTATCCACTTCGTATTAGCGTAATCCCATTCTAAATCCAGTACAATTAGTAGTATCCACTTCCTAATTGCGTGCCTAATTCTCTTTTGATAGTGCCTTAACAACAGATTATGTTTCCATGTTCAATCAACAAAAGTACTAAATTTAATCATCCTTTTGATCCTAAACATCTCATCACGCAATTTTCAACTTTCCAAGTCCTGCATGAAACTTGGAGTACTTGTACACATACTAATTTTCTATTTTTTTCCAGAAAAAAAAAATAACTACTTTTTAAAATCACAAACACAAGGTCTAAGAGAATCCGCCGAATTCTTACACCATAAGATGTGAAATCCGTATCCACGGCCTTGAACCAAAAAGGAACCATAGGGATAGGATGCTATGTCCGACCGAGGGTTTTCCAAATCCTAGGAACGATTCCATGGGAATCAATAAATCATGACCGCTAGCTCGATCAAGATGGTGCTCCTCTAGTTCACACGTTCGACTTCATCCTATGCACTGCTTCCCGGGTTATACTTATACCCACATGTTTTTTTAGGTCAAGACCCAAGACCAGTGATATTCAAACCAATCCACTCCACTCCATTTCTATTACACTATAGTATCTTCTAATTAAGGAGAGAATTTGTGGTGGTTAGCTGTATTTCCTTAAGAGTTGATCTTAGGTTTAGTTTCCTATTTCTACACTGATTCTCATACTTTTGTAGATATATATTGCTTGTGGTGTTGAATGAAAGGGACAAACTTTTACCTAAATAGTTTCATGGTATCAGAGCTACAAGGCTAAGAACCATGAACCTTTATCACCATGGCCGGCGAGGACGGCACACCACCTCCACCGCCAACCAAAATCGAACCAAATTCTCTTTTTTTTCTTGGCCCCCAAGATCGGCCAGGCGATTTTATAACACCTGTACGGTTGCGCACCGACAATTTTGATGCTTGGGCTCACGCCATTAGAGTCTCTCTTTCTTCCCGACGCAAGTTCGGATTTCTTGATGGCTCCATCCAAAGCTTCGCACCTCCTGTTACGCGGGATGATTTGGTCGCTATACAGTGTATGCTTGTTTCTTAGATCATGAACACCATTGATCCGGAGGTAAAATCGCTTCTCTCTAACTATGATAATGCAAAACTTCTGTGGGATGACTTGAATGAGCGATTTTCCGTCGTTAATGGACCTCGGATTCAACAATTAAAGGCTGATATTAATCGTTGTGAACAAACCAAACTTATGCCTGTTGCTACTTACTTTGGTAAATTGAAAGTCTTATGGGATGAATTGGCAAATCATGAACCTATACTCTGCTGTAAGTGTGGACATTGCACTTGTAATTTAGGCCAAGCACATGAAAAGAGACGTGAGGATGATCGGTTGCAACAATTTTTGCTTGGCTTATATTCAGAATATTATGCGCCCATTAGGTCTACCTTGCTATCCCAAGACCCTTTGCCCTCTTTAAATCGTGCATTTCAGCAAGTGGTACAAGAAGAGAGGGTGCGTGGGATTGCTAAACTAAAAGATGAGAAATCGGAAGCTGTTGGTTTTGCTGTACGAACGGATGTGCGTGGTCGGGCCCGCTTCGATAAATCCTCTTTGGCGTGTACTCACTGCCACAAAACTGGTCATGATGTCACTACTTGTTTTGAGGTCCATGGTCATCCTGAATGGTGGCTGGAAAAGTTTGGAAAATCTGACGATAAAGGTGTTGCGGGACGTGGCAAACCTGGTGCACCTTCATCAACGTCATCAGCTGGTCGTGGCAGGGGAGGAGCTCGTGCCAATGCCACTAAGGCAGATTCTGCTCACGGCAATCCTGGTGCGCAGATGGGCAGCGGACAGCTTGCTGCTCCACCGACAGGGGGGACTGCCCTCCCGGGTTTTACTCCAGAGCAGTGGCAATTCCTTCTTGCGGCGTTTGGTACTCCTCAACCTCCTTCTAATCGCTTGAATGGAAAGACTCAAAGTACCTCTTGGATTATTGATACGGGTTGTTCAAACCATGTTACGGGCGACGCCTCTTGTTTGATTGATATTAAAGAAGTGATTGCGTGTCCCGTCGGACTTCCCAATGGCGAAATTGTGGTTGCTACTCAAGTAGGAATTGCGCATTTGACGGAGAGAATTTGTCTTAAACATGTGCTTTTGGTTCCTCAATTAAATTGCAATTTAATTTCAGTTTCACAGCTTGATGATGATTTGAATTGTTTTGTCCAATTTTCTTCTAACATGTGTGCTATTCAGGACCTTCATTCGAGGAAGCTGATTGGAGCGGGTGAGCGACGGGATGGACTTTACTATCTTCGGCAGATGTCTACAGTGAAGAAGGTCTCGATTGATGCATCGTCGTCCTTGGAATTGTGGCATAAAAGAATGGGACATCCTTCCGAGAAAGTAGTGAAGTTACTTCCCACTATTAGTAATTTTAGAGAATCATTGAATAAAGCATGTGAAGTTTGTCATCGTGCTAAGCAACATAGGAATAGTTTTCAGTTGAGCGAAAGTAATGCCACTTGATTGTTTGAGTTAGTACACTGTGATTTGTGGGGTCCTTACAATGCTACTCCTTCTTCTTGTGGAGCTCGTTATTTTTTAACATTAGTTGATGATTTTTCTCGTGCTATCTGGGTATACTTATTGATTGATAAAAAGGAAGTTTTTCAGATGTTTATGAATTTTATTGCTATGATTGATCGTCAATTTAATCAGCAAATCAAGTTTGTTCGTAGTGATAATGGTACAGAATTTCATTGCTTGCAAGACTATTTTGAGGCCAATGGTATTCTTTTTCAATCTTCATGTGTGGGTACTCCACAACAGAATGGCCGGGTGGAAAGAAAACACCAGCATATCTTAAATGTGGCTAGGGCTTTGCGCTTTCAGGCACATTTACCTTTATATTTTTGGGGGGAGTGTGTTTTAGCAGCTGCACATTTGATTAATCGCACTCCTTCTTTGGTGCTTCATAATAAAACTCCTTATGAGCAGTTGTTTGGTTCCCCTCCTCTCTATAATGAGATTCGTGTATTTGGGTCCTTATGTTTTGCGCATAACCAACGTGCTAAGGGCGACAAATTTGCTAGTAGGAGTAGAAAATGTGTGTTTGTTGGCTATCCGTTTGGGAAGAAAGGTTGGTATTTATTTGATCTAGACACCAAAAAGTTTTTTTGTGTCTCGTGATGTCAAGTTCTACGAGGATATCTTTCCGTTTGTGGGTACGGATATTGCTCCTCATAAATCTGAAAATTGGGTTCCTATGCACGGTGGTGAGGACGTGGATTTTGTGACTTACCCTGATGAGGTTGGAGAGACAATTGATGCTGGCCCTTCGTCTTCTCCAACGCAGCATGATGCTGCTACCTTGCCCCTACCAGCAACCCCCATAGTGCCTGCCGCTCCTCTAGTGTCTACTTCATCCGCGCCTCCTGCGCTGGCAAGTGAGAATACCTCTCCTACTGTGTTACCCGCCTCTGGGACAGAGTTGGGTAGGGGTCATCGGGAGAAATTTCCTTCGGTCAAGCTTCGGGATTTCGTCACTCATACCGTTATTAAAAAAAGTCCATCTCTCGCTCCACCTGCTCCACAGACTTCCTCAGGTACTCCCTTTCCTCTAGCACACTATGTTAATTGTGACAAATTTTCTGTGAAACACCGCAATTTTCTTGCCGCTGTGACTGTAGGGGTTGAGCCACAATCTTTTAAGGAAGCTGTGAAGGATGCAGGTTGGCGAGAGGCTATGCACAAGGAGATTCGTGCCTTGGAAGATAATGGCACTTGGACTATGGAGACGCTTCCTCCTGGAAAGAAAGCTTTGGGTAGTCAGTGGGTGTACAAGATCAAGTATAATTCAGATGGCAGTGTGGAGAGACTAAAGGTTCGACTTGTTGTCTTTGGTAACCATCAGATCGAGGGAATTGACTACAATGAGACTTTTGCTCCAGTGGCAAAAATGGTGACTGTTCGTGCTTTCTTAGCCATTGCAGCATCGAAGAATTGGGAGCTGCATCAAATGGATGTACACAATGCATTTCTGCACGGTGATCTTGATGAGGAAGTTTATATGAAGCTTCCCCCTGGTTTTGATTCTGATACGCCCGGATTGGTTTGTCGATTGCGTAAATCCCTATATGGCTTGAAACAAGCTCCTCGTTGCTGGTTTGCTAAGCTTGTTACGGCTTTAAAGGGGTATGGTTTTCTCCAATCTTTTTCGGACTATTCCCTTTTTACTTATACTAAGGGGTCTGTGCAGATTAATGTGTTGGTCTATGTTGATGATATTATTATTTCTGGGAATGATTCCGCTGCATTGAAAGCTTTTAAGGCTTATCTTAGTGCCTGCTTTCATATGAAGGATCTTAGTGTGTTAAAATATTTCTTGGCATTGAAGTTGCTCGTAGTCCTTCGGGTTTGTTCCTGTGTCAAAGAAAATATACTCTTGATATTATTTCTGAAGCTGGTCTTTTAGGGGCTAAACCGGCCAGTTTTCCGATGGAACAACATCACAAGCTTGCGCATGCCACAGGAGCGCTTCTTGCTGATCCTATGCCGTATCGTCGGTTATTGGGTCGTTTGATCTACTTGGCAGTCACTCGCCCTGATCTGGCCTACTCAGTTCATGTTCTCTCTCAATTTATGCATGAGCCACGACAGGAGCATTGGGAGGTCGCATTGCGTGTTGTTCGATACTTAAAGAGTTCTCCGGGACAGGGTATTCTCTTACGCTCCGACAGTGATCTCTCGTTGAGGGGCTGGTGTGATTCGGACTGGGCCGCTTGCCCTTTGACTCGTCGATCTCTCACTGGTTGGTTGGTGTTTCTTGGTCAATCTCCTATTTCCTGGAAGACGAAGAAGCAACATACTGTTTCACGTTCGTCTGCTGAGGCCGAGTATCGGTCTATGGCCTCTCTTACTTGTGAGTTAAAATGGTTGAAGGCACTATTGTTGAGTCTGGGGGTGCATCATCCCAGCGCCATTCCCTTATTTTGTGATAGTCAGTCTGCCTTGCATATAGCGAAGAACCCGGTGTTTCATGAACGTACGAAGCACATTGAGGTGGATTGTCATTTTGTTCGGGATGCTATTCAGGACGGCCTGATTGCTCCTTCGTACGTTCCTACTACCATTCAGATAGCTGATCTTTTTACCAAGGCTTTGGGAAAAAGCCAGTTTGATTTTCTTCTTGGCAAGTTGGGCATTTGTGATCCTCATGCGCCCACTTGAGGGGGGGTATTACGCTATAGTATCTTCTAATTAAGGAGAGAATTTGTGGTGGTTAGCTGTATTTCCTTAAGAGTTGATCTTAGGTTTAGTTTCCTATTTCTACGCTGATTCTCATACTTTTGTAGATATATATTGCTTGTGGTGTTGAATGAAAGGGACAGACTTTTACCTAAATAGTTTCAATTTCAGATCCACATTGTATTAAATCAAATCGCCTTTAAGAGTGTGAAATCGTGGATCAAACGGAAAGGAAAAAAGAATTTGTGGAATAAAAGATAATTGAAGAAAAGCATGAATTAATCTAAAATGATCTTGATTATCCACAATACTTTAGATGGTGCAAATATGCTGAAGTTGAAGACGGGCAATGAAAATGATCCCTTCGCGCCTTGACCTAGCCGTAACACTCTCTCTTTCTTTATGAACCACAGTGGGAACGCTTTGTTTATATTTATAGATCCACAATCCTAGCATTACCTGCCCATCTTACTTTTTTATGAGTATTTTAGGAAGTCTGCAATCCTAATTGACTTCGGACAATGAGCACTCTACTAGTTGCTTCAGGGGCCTTTTAAGTCTCTCCGGCCTCTTTTCTCAATAGTCAATACAATTGCCTTTAGCAAAATAATAATAATAATAATAATAAACTGCAACTCCTGTTGGTCCCAAATCTTTAATCAGCAACTTTCAAAATTTTCATTGATCCATTAAAACGTTCAGTTTCATTCTAAATCTTTGTAGATCTTGGAATATATGAAAGTTTTACGTATGTAATTCAACAGGTTCAATGTTTATGGAAATGATGCTTACAAATAGAAAAGGTAATACATTTTTACAAAATATTTTCTCTTGTGCTCTTGTGCTTTGCGGCACATTTAGATAGGTGCCATTGTCACTGCAGGACCTAAGAAATTCAGATGGGTTCCAACTTTTGGGGACAATTCGGATGAGTGTTCCCACCAAGCATGGTACATAGGAGAAAGATTTACCATGTTTCACATGTCTAATTCTTACTTCCATGGGTAAATCCCATTTTTATATTCAATGCATAATGGACAAATGACCTTTAGGCTCTTAAATCAAGGAATTCTCTTCATTGTGTAGTCAGTTTTTCTGCATAAAATGTGAGAATTGTAGAAATAAACTTCCATGCAAAAAGTGAAAGCTTGACCAAACTGGATCTGGATTACAGTATTATAAAAGTTACTTCTTGGCCCAATCCACTTGCCGATGTTGGGCCGTTGAGTATTCACGAGGCCATACTAATCCATTAGACTCAGTTGACAAGAAGATAAAAAAACAGAGTCCAAAACAGAGCTCAATGCTGTGGGATCTGTGCTGGTCCATGTATAAATAGCCCTCCGTAGTCAAAGGGCTTGATAATTAAGCATTTCTTGAGGACCTGAGCAACAGGTTTATTTGTTTATTTTTGGTGTACATGTAGGACCATGGTTCAGCAATCCAGAATGTTGCTCAGATCCCAACTTGCCAGTTATACTAAATTCTGCAAGAATTCATTGACAGTGGACTTAAAGGGAATCGTTATCGATGAAGGGAGGGTACATGCGTATAAGGGGATGAAAATTTATTTTACTAGGGTAAAGGATGGACACTTGTTTTCCTATAGGGTTATATTTGTAGATTCCTGTTTGTGATCCTTCACTCTTATCACCATGGCATTAATTTGAAGCCCATTTTCTAGGAAATCTGGGAATCCGATAAGATTCAGGCAAACAAACCATGCCTCATGGGTATCTATATGGGGATAACAAGTAAGTAATTAGAATAAAATACAGTAATGGATCAGGAAAAGAAGACCTATATATCAATGTGTGGCCCATCAATAAATCATGGTGGGGATTCACAACACGGTAGGGTTCGGTTTGGCATTTCCAGCCTGATTACTGGATAACATTTTAGGGCCTGGTTTGACAAATCATGGTTGCAAGAATTCTGGTCAAATTTCTTATTTGGGAGAATTATGAGAATTTCAAATGTTTGCCCCTCTAAATAGAATTTAAAATGCTCAACAACACTCTAGCATTCAGAATGTTGGAATTGTGAGAATTCAAAAGGCTAAGGTAGCGTTTGGTTCGCGTGAATGGAGATCGGAACGGAATGGTCATTCCAACGGAATGACCATCCAGCATTTGGTTCGCCAAAAATGGGCAGAATGGCCATTACCTCCGGAATCTCATTCCTTTATGTGAGGGAATTACCATTCCATTCAAAATGGAAAGGAATCACCATTCCATTCCTATCTAACTTTTTATTGAGACCAAAATACTATCGCTTGTAATATTATTATTATATTATAATAATAATAATATAATATCTTTTTCACCCAACCATTGTGGGGCCCACCCAAAATATTATAATAAAATATAATAATATATATAATAATAATAATAATAATAATATAATATCTTTTTCACCCAACCATTGTGGGGCCCACCCAAAATATTATAATAAAATATAATAATATATTATATAATAATAATAATAATATAATATCTTTTTCACCAAACCATTGTGGGGCCCACCCAAAAAATTATATCTATCTATCTATCTATTATTATAAAAGAGGCTACGTTGCATGGTTTTTTCAACCAACCATTGTGGGCCCCACCCCCAAATATTATAATATAATATAAGAATATATTATTTTGAGAAATTGCAAAATTTTTCACTACACCTTTGTGGGGCCCACCCCAAAATATTATAATACAAACTTTTTCACTACACATTGTGGGGCCCACCCCCAAATAGTATAATATAATACAATACTATATTATTATGAGAAATTACAAACTTTTTCACTACACCTTTATGAGGCTCACCCCCAAATCATCCACCACAAACAATGCAAATGTAACAGTAGAATCTAACAAGGGTATTTTGGTCAATCTTATGTAAATTTGATTCCATTCCAGGCAGCATTCCAGCGTACCAAATGCAGGAATAGGAATCGGAATTCCATTATTGGGTTGATTCCTCAGGGTACCAAACGCTGGAATGGAATTGACTATTCATGTCTCATTCCATTCCATTGTCATTCCGGTCTCCATTCCATTCCTTCCTACAATCATTCCTGCGAACCAAACACTACCTAAGAAGTTGGTTTTTTAAAGTAGTCTAGCATCTAGAATTCTTGCAAAAATAGAGCACATGGACGCCCAGCCCAACTCGATCGGTCGGTTGGCCCACCTAACAGAAGATGAGATGCTCAATTTATTTGACCGAATTTTGAAAAGCCATTTTCACTATTCAGAGCAGTGGGGATGTTGATCAAGATGTTCACGCCTCCCATCTAAGGAAATCATAGATATATATGGGACACAAGAGGATGACCCCTCGGATAATGAGGAGTTCATACGGGTGTTCAATCGGTTCGAAGAAAAGTGGAAGGCTCTCATTAAGAATGTTTGGCACTTCATTTGTAAAGCGAATTTAAAGTAAATGACCACTTTTAAGAGACAAGAAAAAAATGGTCTTATAAAAATGTACAAAATTTCAAAAACCACCTCTTCTATTTTCAAAAAACAAAAAGAAGTCAATCTCTTATTCCACTAAAAAACAAAAAGGGATTTTCTTATTTAAAAAATGAAAGAAGTTCCTTCACATGCCACAAAATGACAGAAAGTGAAGAAGGTAGATTTTGAAAACTTGTACTTTATGAAAAGACTCCTCTCACTACAAGAGAAAAAAGCGAACAATTTTTAGCAAGGAAAAAGTTTCATACTTGATTTTTAGCAGCGAAAATTTTTAGCGAATACCCTTAATTGGATGGTAGGAGGGGGCGGAAAACGACATATTTTTCCCACCACTAAATGTAATTTTCAGCGCAGTTACAGGTCATTTTTTCCACCTCTGAAAGTCACTTTTTTATTTTGCGGATCTTTCTTTCATGTCTTCCCTTCACTTTCAAACAAGCCACCCTGACCCGTCACTTGTGCCAGACCTCTCCAACAAAACCTCTAACCAAATAGTCGGGAGACTTTGTGCAGTAAGAAAATTTAGTTTCATGTAGATTTTCATTTCCGCAAGAGAGAGGAACCCTATGTTCCCACCCATTTCATGGGAAATTAAAATAATCTCTATCAAGTTCATTTTTCTCCCTTTTTCATGAGGAAACTGCGACACACCATACTACTGAAAAAGGGGGTTGAATGGAAAAGAAAGACAATTTTCTTCTCCTCCTTGATTTTATCTCATGCAAACATGCCATCAAACCCAGAGACATCAAACCCAGAGATTTGTGAATCTTACTCTAACTGGTTTTGATTGTCATTTCTATACACATAGCCCAACCATATAATTTGTAAGGAGTCTGGATTTGGTGAGGCATTTCTCCACCATGACAGTGGGTGAACCACCGATCACGGTTTACCACGTTATCGTGGGCAACCTATATTTGTCCAACACAAAGGTAGCCCACAATGACGTGGATGACCGTGATTGGTCCGCCCACAATGACGTGGCAGACCGTGGGTCAAATCAATCAGAAGATCCCACTTCATTGTTTAATGATCCTATCTTTTGTTTGCCTGTAAAATCTACACTCCTCTTATTGATGAATATAGAGATTATGAGAGTTTTTTCATCAAAGTCATATGACATCGTAGTATCATTTTCCCTACATGGTTTCCACGCCTGCTTCATAAGCAGTGGTTTACTCATACCGATAACAATGCTAGTAGTAGTGTAAAAAAAAAAAAAAAACTACTCTGCTGTTCACACACACACATACACTAGAAATACCCGGAGTACTTGATCTTGGAATGCTTATCCTGATATCAATGGCGGGACACCCACTTCTATCGTCCCTTCCATCATCTGCATCACCTTCTTCATCGATGGTCGGAGGGTTGCGTTCGGGCTGACACACCAAATCCCCACCATGGCCAATCTCTCAAACCTTGTAAAATCACTCTGTGCTTCCTCATCTTCCTCTACCACTTTCCGCAGCTCCCCATCCTTGATACAACTCCCAATCCAATCAGTTATATAGAGATTTTCGTCTTCAACTTCTACTACAGCCTGGTCCAGCTCTATGTGCCTTCGGCAGCAAATGATCTCGAGCAACATCACCCCAAAGCTATAAACATCAACTTTCGCTGTAATCGGCGCATTCTTGAGCCATTCAGGCGCCATATACCCCACAGTCCCTCTGGCATTGGTACTAGTTCGAGTTTGGTCTTTCATCAGCAGCTTCGCCAGTCCAAAATCTGCTATCTTAGCATTGTAGTGGTCGTCAATCAACACATTCTGGGGCTTTATATCACAGTGGATGATCTGGGTCTCACACTCTTCGTGCAAGTAAAGCAGGCCTCTGGCGATCCCCATAGCAATCTCGACTCTATGCCCCCAATTGGGCTTTTCACCCTCTCCAAAGAGGTAGCTGGACAGAGAGCCTTTCTTCATTAGCTCGTAAACCAGGAGCCTGTGGCTGTCCTCGTTGCAGTAACCCAGCAGTCGAACCAAATTCTTGTGATGAGTTCGGCCTATTACCTTCAGCTCTGTTAGGAACTCTTTTTCGCCATGTTCCATTACACGATCTAATTTTTTCACTGCAATTCCAATCTGTCCATCTTCTGATAGTAGAGTTCCACTATAGACAGTCCCAAATGCTCCTCGGCCTAGTATTCTTGAGAACCCACCAGTTGCTTCTTGCAACTCACTGAACTTAAATGCTCTCAAGTTAAACACTATAGCACTTGCAATGGAAGAAGGCTTGATTAGTCCACAAGGGCGAGTGGCAAGATGACAGTAAATGGCACCGGCTGCAAAGATAAGAATTAGAACGCTGCCGGTTATCAGCAATCCAACCACAAGATCCCGAGAACTAAAGTCCTTCTTTCTGTCTGGGCTGGGTAAGGCTGTATCGTCAGTCGTTGCCACCTTAATGAAGGCAACTCTTCCATTAGCTGAAGCGCCGTTTCTTCCATTCAACAGGGGCATCCTCTTCTTGAAACAAGTTTGATTAGGCTCGAGTAAGACAGCAGCCATACAGGAACAATCATCCATGACCGCCTTTCTGCAGCTCTCTCTGTTTGAACCTTGTAAAACAGATAGATCTGCAAAGTAGTGGTTGGTGTAGTCGACTCCCTCAATCTCCTGTCATCATCATATAATGTTAATTAGCCTCATCCCATCTATCCTGTTCAGCTGGAAGAGTTCTGTGTAGCTTGGAAAAGAAAAGTATAACACTTTATATTATAATTTCTAAATAAGGAAGGTCATTGATCAGCTGATCATGATCATCAGCCTATATCTATCTACATGATCATCTTGGTAAGTTATTTTTTTAGGAAGTAGCTATGATATGTATTAGAGGATTTTACTAGAAAATACCCAGTATTTGGGTATTTGTCCATTGCAATTGTTAGTGCCTCAGAACTAGCACCACACAAACGGGGTCCACCAGACCCCGTTTGTTTTTTTTTTTTTTTCAATTTGAAATGAGGGACGCTAGCGTCGCTCAGTGTTGTTTTTAGTGACACTAGCGTCACTCTTCAGCTTTTTATTTAAGCCCCAGACCCTTTTGTTTTCCATTCCTTTCTTTCCCCTCCCTTCCTCACCACTACCACCATCATCATTATCTAACATATCATGTGGGATTCATCGCAACGCTGCAATCACCCTCGTTGAGCATTTGATGGGGCAGGGCACTCTCATGCACAACATGTATGATGAGGAGCTGCTATGGAGAGCATCACCGCGAGTGCGCGATTTCCCCTTTGACAGGATTCCTAAAGTTGCATTCATGTTCTTGACTAAGGGACCACTGCCTTTGGGTCCACTGTGGGAGAGGTTCTTCAAGGAAAATAACGGGCTGTACTCAATTTATGTGCACTCTCATCCTTCATTCAATGGTTCAGAAGCTGAAGACTCAGTTTTTTTAAGTGATTGTGAGATGGTAGTGTTCTATTGAGAGTTTTTGGGTGCATTGATGCATGGAGAGGATGTGTAAGGCCCCGTCCCGAGTTAATCAAGATTAACTTTAATTAATTAGAATTAGAGCTAGTTAATCATATTTAACTAGATTAATGGTAATTAATGACTAAACTCAAGGAGATTAGTCTCAAGTGATTGAATTAAGCCTAATGAAATGGTAATGAAGAAATTAAATGAATTGAATGAGAGTTAGGCTTAAACTAAGAGAATAAGGACTTTTTCGTAAATATGGGTTTATACGTATTTTGTTGGATACAGAAACTCGTGATACCAACACGTATACCTCGACGAGTAAGTCAACTTTCATAATAGACTCAAAGTCGTTTGACGAGAATTCGATCAAATGACCCTTCATTTGACTTGATTCGAAAATAGGTGAGAAATAGTGGGCTTAAATGCAGTTAAGCAAATTATATAAGCTAAAATAGCTTTCAATGAATTCATTCACTTATCTCTCCCTCCAACAAACCCTAGGCTACTTCTTTTCTTCTTTCTCCTTCCATTTCTCTTCATCTAGAGTGAGGATTGGAGGCTTGACAAGTAATTGGAGTGAAACTTTTTCCTTCTCCATCTTCTTCCTCATCTTGTTTCCTTCCTTGGAGTGTCAAGACTCAGGAAAGAACTCAAGAATTCCTTCTTGGAGCTACAAGGCTTGGAGTTTAGGGATTTCTCTTCTCAAGTTCAAGCTAAGTAAGGATTTTTAGCCAAAAGACTTCAAAAGGCAAGTATAAATACCTATTTATGATTGAAATGCTAGATTACAAGTTTTCTTTAATGGTAGGAGATGGGTTCTCAACCCATTCTTTGTTATAGAATGGAAATGACTGATGGCTACTCTAAATGAGTGAGTTTTCTTGGGTTCTTTAGGTTATTGAAGAAGTATGAGTTTGAGAAACTAAATTTCAGAAACTTGCTTCAGAAGTTCTGAAGCTCGAAAATGACATTCTAGGCGAATTTCGGCTAGCCGTAAGGCTAACCATGAAGCCAACCGTCAAAATCTGTAAAATGGGCGAGCTTCTGCAAAGCTAACCGCAAATTTTCGGTTAGCCGAAATTCGAATTTCAGCTAGCCGTGAGGTAACTGTGAGGTGACCGAAATTGAGTCAGGATTTTTGTCAAAAATGTCAGCTTCTGGAAAGCTGACCGTGAGCTAACCGCGAAATGGCGGTTAACCGAAATTGAAATTTAGGCTAGCCGTCAGCCACGTTCCGGCTAGCCGCCGACTGCATTTCGGCTAGCCGCCGGTCAAGTTCCGGCTAACCGCCAGTGAACCTGTTGTTGGCCAAATATTAGTTGTGAGTAAAAATTTGTGGATTTTGAAATCGTGGGTGGAAATTTTGGGAACTAAATGCACACCTTAAACATATAAATGTGATGTCCATCGATAATAACACGTGCATTTGGTAACCAATATTCACATTTAATTAGTTATCTAAATGTGAAAGAAAGTTCAATAGAAACGGACATAGATAGGGAGTTCTAACCCGTATGTGACAACGTTGACTCAATGCAATGTAATGATTAATGAACTAATGAGCAGTTACTAAAGGTAACAATGCAATAAGTAATTCCTGCTGCAGCAGATGATTGGGGTGTTCCGGAGTTCCGTGGTGATGCCAGTGATCTCTGATCAAGACACTGGTAGATCCCACACTTAGACTGAAAAGTCAATGAATTGATAAGCCATGTAATGAAAACTAAAACGATATTGAAGCCTCGGCCATGAATGGTTTGCCCTTTCGCCTTGTGCTTAAACGGAAAACATGAAATAAATGAAATGAACGAAATGAAATGAAATGAAATGAACGAAATGAAATGACTAACACTTCCTTTGGGGAGAAACTGAATTGAATAGTGATAATACTACTACTGTAGTTGAAATTAGTCGTTGATTATTGGTTAACTGCACTGTACAGGATCTTATACTGTTTTAGATTTAATCGTCTAGAGTTATTACTTTGAGATATGAACATGTTTAGCATGGTTTATCATAGATTGTTTATACATTGCTGAACCGTCGTGTTCATAGTGTTATTGATGGCATTACAGGCCCAGTTACCTGTGCCGGTCCTGCCGAGGCCGCGCCGCCTGCGGAGGAGGCCCATCCGATACCTCCAGGAGGTTTAGTGGAGTGGGCATAGTTCGGAGGGCGATATACATAAATACTTTTGTAATAATTAGTTTTGAAATGAAATTGGATACCACCTGCATTGTATTTTAAATGTGCAGTGTTGGTCTTAGTGTACTGTGATTTTGTGTATTTGAATTTTACGTCTGATGTAAAGTTACTTGTAGTCAATATATATATATATATATATATACATGTTTTCCGCACTTTGTACATTGTCAGGTATTATGATTTGATATCCCTTGTGAGTCTTGTCTTAACTTCGGTTAATTCAGATTTACGGGAGTAAGTATGATCTCACGACTCGGGGTCTGTCCGAAGTAATCAGATCTCGAGCCCGGGTCGTGACAGAATGCTAACCGGGGACTTCCATATTGAGAGTAATCTTGTGTTTCCAAGCTAACTGGGGACTTCCATGCAAGTGGGTTTCGAATGTGGATTTATATAAAGAAGAGTGAGGATAGCGTCACTAAATTTCATAATTTAGTGACGCTATCGTCGCTTTGAAAAAATAATAAAAAGAAAAAGAAAAAGTGGTGGGAGGAATTCTTCAGCGGTGAAAGTGTTCCGAGGCACTAATAAGTGCAACGGATAAATACAGGGTATTTTTCAGTAAAATCCCCTATATATTAAAATGTAAAGGGAGTACAATGAAGTGCACTGAAGGCCAAAAGCAGAGTAGCTATAGAGAAAATGAAAAGGGAAAATTTCAAATCAGGGCTTAATGTTTGGGCACATTCTAAATCAGGACAGAAAACAACTACATTTTAAATCAGGGCTTAAGTTTTTAACTTTTCTTTAAGATCAGTACAAACTGCCGGAATGAGTACTTTCCGGCAACTTTTTCCCCCTTCTTTCTCAAAAACTAAAAAATGCCCTTGAGAACACAAAATAGAATGACTAGGCCATGTCATCTCCTTGAAGGCCATGGCGAAGGGCCAAGCAGGAGAGAGCTGTCCAGCGATGGCTGGAGTGGATTTTGGACACCAGCGGCAGTGATGGGTTGGATTTGGCTCTTTCTGCAATGATAACTGGACACGGTTTGGTTAATTGTACATCTAAGATTTGAACTTGCTTATGGGTGATCTGAGTTGTTCATGGTCATCTCTCATCATGTCCATTCAATAGAAAATATATCTCATTGTGAATGAGCTCGGCAAATAGGTTATAATGTATAAAGAAGATTGCTTTGGGAATGATTGAATCATTTTTTTAAAAGACAAAATTACTTGTCTTCCAGACCGCTTGGAATTTAATAAGAATATAGTAGTTGACAAGGAACTGAACTTTTGCTTAGTAGGCTTATTACAAATTTATATAAGAACAAATTCCTTTGTACATGACCGTGAAACAGTTTTCTCTCTTCCCAATTTTGGGTGGGGGGAGAGAGAGAGAGTTGGGGGGGGGGGGGGGGGGGGGGGGGGGGAAGAGATGGGAGGAGGAAAGAAGGAAGTAATCTTGGACGCCGTCCGGAGGTCGCACAAGAAGATGAGATCTTGAAAGGAATGGTGGCAGGAGGAAGAAGAAAAGAAGATGGAGAATGAATAAGTAAAGAGGCAAAATCCCAAACCCCAAGTGTTTAAAACTGTCGCAAACATAAAGCCCGAAGGGCATTTTTGGGTTTTTAAAAAACAGTGGGAAAAAGTTGTCGGAAATTATCCATTCCGGCCGTTCTTTCTTGATTCGAGAGGAAAGTAGAAAACTGAAGCCCTGATTTGAAATGTCTTTTTTTTTTTTTTTCTGAAACTTTCTAACAAAGTTCATTGATCACCTGTACTGTAAAATTTCTCATGGATGAATCCTTTCCGCATCTCTGTGGCGCAAAGTCCGGGTAGCATCCTTTGAAAGGGTTGTTTGGATCCAGAAGCGTGAAGTTTTGGGGACAGACACAGCTTGGTTCCTGATTGGCATCTAAAAAACAGTAGCCATACTCCCCACAAAGACCATTTACGGTGCAAGGTTGTTCAATTGCTTGCCACGCCAATGACCATGACCGCCCCACTTGTGTTCCATTGGCCTTCTGGTAAAAAAATTGCTGAAAATTCCCAACATCATTGAGTGTCGCTCTGTGGTAATAATCGTTGAGGGGTGTTGGTAGTTTGCCAGGATCAGTTAGATTGTGAGTATCTGGAGTAGTACTGGTATTGGATAAATGCATGAGCATGCTTGTCGCATTGAACTGCAAAAAACCGTGATTTCCCTGGGTTCCGCTATACCAATAAGCAGGATCTTTATACTGGTATGCGTTGAGCAGAAGATTTCCATCAAATTGCATCTCCAGGTTAAATCTTCCTATTGAGAAATTGAACGTGCCGTTGGCATTGGAGAAAAGCTTCTGATTTGTATGTAGAATTTGGCCTGGCAAGAGAGTATCTGTTGGGGAATCAAAGCTTTGCCATACGTTTCTACCATCAGAACTGTTCAACACAAAGTTGCCGTCATCTTTCATGGTTGCTGAAGTCGCATACAGTGACCCATTATATATATATGTCGCACTGCCTAGTGAGTCATTTAAAAGGAGGCTGCCGGCGACTGTTAGCTCTACGTAGGACCCAAGTCCCACTGGTTGGTTCCTGTTGAATGACCAGGCTAGTGTTTTCTCTGGTATCTTGTGGAACCAAATACCAACAAGGAAGCGCTCTTCGCTCAGATTGTAGAAACCAAATGCGAAATCACCCAATGGGGAAGGCCATGAGGAAGTGTTTTGGGAATTGGCCATGAGCCTTGAACCAGGGACTATGGTTCTTGTACTATCTTGAGCTGGAGAGCCATGAAATGACGCAACAAGCAGTATGAGCCAAAGAAGAATGGCCATTTGGAGAAGAGCAAATGTGCTCAAATGGTTATTTTTCTTTATCTAGTCGCTCCACATCTTGACTTGCATATAGAGATGATAATTAATGCGCATTGGAAAATTAGATCAATTAGGAACATCCCAGAACTTTGAGCCCTGCCTTGCCCTTGAGGAAAGGTACTCTTTGTTTTAAAAGTCAAAAGGGGCGGCAGTGTTCCGTGCAGCTGGCGTCTTTCTCCATCCAATAATACCACGTCATCGATCTCTATATGATATATTATCCCTTCATTATTTTTAGATAATAAAAAAAACGAGAGGTAAAGTAAAATCTAGTTGCCAGTTTTTTACTAAAAACTTTATTGTAAGTCACTTTTTCTTTTACCATTTAAATTATTGTAAATATGATAAAATAAAGTCAAATAAAAAGAAATTACTTTACCACTCTTTCCCTCTTTACTTCACCGTATACTATATCTCACATATACTTTGCCTCGTAGTTACCATGATATAACATTTACCTTTACTTACTATGCATGTAAACAAGTACCTCATGATAGATTTGGTGAAGTTTTTTACTTTATACTATCACTTTGTAAACCTTATTTTGAGAGATTTTTATATTGAACATACTCTTTCAAGGAACATACTTTTTCAGTATGATAATCTGAAAAAATAAAGTCGTTGAAAAACTCAATATTAACTATCCCAATGGAGAATGATCAGTTTACATATAACTCATTTTTTTGGCAAATTAAGTAATTTACAATCACTCATTGTTCTTATGAAATTTAGTAAAAGCTTCAATAGAAAAAAGTAAAAAGAAGACGGGATAACAAGATATATGGAAGGAAACTAATTTTAAAAAAAAGTTGAAAACCAACATTTTCTGGCCATACATGATTAGGCAAAACACTCACTAATTTCAATATAAATCGATAGTCCGGCCCATTTTCCATTAAAATTTGTCTAAAACCTAGCGTCAAATACCTACCAAATTCAATGAAACAAAATACTAACCAACCAAAACAGCACACAACTCATAGCTTTAAACGAATCAACAATAAATCACAAAGATTCCAAGCAAATTGTGTCTTTACAGGCATTGAGATTAAAGTTGAAATTTTCTATACATGAAAATCTCAACTGAAATTTCTCATTTAAGTTGTTGTAGTGAATGAACAAATTCTTCAAACACAACCCTTTTCATGATCATTTTAGCTAAGCATTTCATCGAAATATAATAATACTAAGTGGGCCCACAGATGTGTAGTTTTCTTTGATTATATATATATAATATAATATAATAATACTAAGTGGGGCCCACAGATTTGTAAAGAAAAAGCATGACAAGTTCTTCTGCTAAGTGGGTCCCATGAATGTGTAGTTCTCTTTTATTTTATATATAATATAATAATACTAAGTGGGGCCCATAGATGTGTAGTTCTCATTTTATCATATATATATCTAATATAATAATACTAAGTGGAGCATACATATATTATAATAATACTAAGTGGGGCCCACAGATGTGTAGTTTTTTTTTATTTTATACATATATATATAATATAATAATACGAAGTGGGGCCCACAGATGTGTAGTTCTCTTGTATTTTATATATATACAATATAACAATACTAAGTGGGGCCCACAGATGTCTAGATGTAGAGAAAAAGCATGACAAGTTCTTCTATTAAGTGGGGCCCACCGACATGTAGTTCTCTTTTATTTTATATATACATAATATAATATAATAATACTGAGTGAGGCCCACAGATATGTAGAGAAAAAGCATGACAAGTTCTTCTCTTTTATTGGGGCCCACATATGTGTAGTTCTCTTTTATTATATATATATAATATCATAATACTAAGTGGGGCCCACAGTTGTGTAGAGAAAAAGCATGACACTTTTTTTTCTTTTATAATAAGGGCATAGATATTATATGATTATTATTATAATATAATAAGAATATATTATTATATTATCTTATATTATAATATTTGGGGGGGGCCCTACAAAGGTGTAGTGAAAAAGTATACAACTTCTCTTCTCTTTTATAATAAGGGTATAGATATAGATTTTATATTATTATTATTATAATATAATAATAATATATGATTATATTATATTATAATATAATAATTGGGGGTGGGCCCCACAAAGGTATTGTGAAAAAGTTTGTAATTTCTCATAATAATATATTAGTATATTATATTATACTATTTGGGGGTGGGCCCCACAATGGTGTAGTGAAAAAGTTTGCATTATAATATTTGGGTTGGCCGCACAAAGGTGTAATGAAAAAGTTTATAATTTCTCATAATAATATATTATTATATCATATTAGAATATTTGGGGGTGGGCCCCACAATGGTGTAGTGAAAAAGTTTGCATTATAATATTTTGGGGTGGGCTCCACAAAGGTGTAGTGAAAAAGTTTACAATTTCTCAAAATAATATATTATTATATTATATTATAATATTTGGGGTGGGCCCTACAATGTTGTAGTGAAAAAGTTTGCAATTTCTCATAATAATATATGATTATATTATATTATACTATTTGGGGTATGGGCCCCACAATGGTGTATTGCAAAAGTTTGCATTATAATATTTGGGGTTGGGCACACAAAGGTATAGTGAAAAAGTTTGCAATTTCTCATAATAATATATTATTATATTATATTATAATATTTGGGGGTGGGCCCCACAATGCCGTAGTGAAAAAAGTTTGCAGCTTTCCCTCTTTTATGATGGTATAGTAGTAGATAGCAGATAGTAAATATTTGGGGATGGGCACCATAATGGTGTAGTGAAAAAGTTTGTATGAGATAAATAAATAATAAGGGTATAGATATGATATTATTATTATTATTATATAATATATGATTATGTATTATTATAAATTTTTTGGTGGGCCCCAGAATGGTGTAGTGAAAAAGTTTGCATTATAATATTTTGAGATGGGCCCCATAAAGGTGTAGTGAAAACGTTTGCAATTTCTCAAAATAATATATTATTATATTATATTATAATATTTGGAGTGGGCCCCACAATGGTATAGTGAAAAAGTTTACAATTTCTCATAATAAAATATGATTATATTATATTATACTTTTTGGGGGATGGGCCCCACAATGGTGTAATGCAAAAGTTTGCATTATAATATTTGGGGTTGGGCCCCACAAAGGTATCGTGAAAAAGTTTGCAATTTCTCATAATAATATATTATTAAATTATATTATAATATTTGGGGGTGGGCCCCACAATACTGTAGTAAAAAAAGTTTGCAACTTTTCCTCTTTTATGATGGTATAGTAGTAGATAGCAGATAGTAAATATTTGGGGGTGGGCCCCACAATGGTGTAGTGAAAAAGTTCGTATGAGATAGATAGATATTAAGGGTATAGATATTATATTATTATTATTATTATATAATATATTATTATATCTATATTATTATAAATTTTTTGGTGTGCCCCACAGTGGTTGTACTAAAGCAACTATGCAACTTAGCCTCTTTTATAAGGATTATTATAAATATAATTTTTTTGGTGGGCCCCCCCACAGTGGTTGTACTAAAGCATTTATAAGGATTACTATAAATATAATTTTTTTGGTGGGCCCCACAGTTGTTGTACTAAAGCAACCATGCAACTTAGCCTCTTTTATAAGGGTAGATAGATTATTAATTATTATAAATATAAATTTTTTGGTGGGCCCGACAGTGGTTGTACTAAAGCATTTATAAGGATTATTATAAATAGAAATTTTTTGGTGAGCCCCACAGTGGTTGTACCAAAGCAACCATTATAATATTTGGAGTGGGCCCCACAATGGTGTAGTGAAAAAGTTTGCAATTTCTCATAATAAAATATGATTATATTTTATTATACTTTTTGGGGGATGGGCCCCACAATGGTGTAATGCAAAAGTTTGCATTATAATATTTGGGGTTGGGCCCCACAAAGGTATCAAGAAAAAGTTTGCAATTTCTCATAATAATATATTATTAAATTATATTATAATATTTGAGGGTGGGCCCCACAATGGTGTAGTGATAAAGTTTGTATGGGATAGATAGATATTAAGGGTATAGATATTATATTATTATTATTATACAATATATTATTATAAATTTTTTGGTGGGCCCCACAGTGGTTGTACTAAAGCAACCATGCAACTTAGCCTCTTTTATAAGGATTATTATAAATATAATTTTTTTGTTGGGCCCCACAGTGGTTGTACTAAAGCATTTATAAGGAGTATTATAAATATAAATTTTTTGGTGGGCCCCGCAGTGGTTGTACTAAAGCAACCATGCAACTTAGCCTCTTTTATAAGGGTAAATAGATAACATTTTATGCAAGAGAGAGTTGTAGGAAGAACTAAAGAAAATGATCTTTTCTTGATATTTTTCTTGAGTTACCAAACTTACAATTCTTTTTCTCAAGAAAATAAAAATTTATATTCTACAAAATATGACTTTCTTATTTCTTCTTGTGCATCCAAATATGCCCTTAAAGAACTTCAAATTCTACCGTAAAATATTTTTTTTGAGAAGATTCTTGCTCATATTTAACACTGGATATAAGTGATAGTTTCTATTTTATTGTGAAATGGACAAAAATTAGTCAAAACTTGAGCCCTGGTTTGAAATTTTCTCTATATACTGTGTTTGTTAAGGGTACGTACATAAGTTGGTGAGATTTTGTGGATGGGGGATTAAAAGTATAAATACATAATAAGTAGAAATAACTGGCAGTATATTGCAATAGAAGGGACAAAAACTGCCAATATTTAAAACTTTCAGAGTCTACAGAGCTCAACAAATGAGATAATTATTCTTCTTTCTCATAGATTTGAAACTTTCAGAGTCTACAGAGCTCAACAAATGAGATAATTATTCCTCTTTCTCCTAGATTTGCTGGTCTGATTATTCTATCCACTGTCACTGAGCCATGAAATACTCTTCTATGTCTGAACTGTACAGTTGGGCCAGCGTAAAGGCTTAGAGGGCACCACCTAGAGCAGAGGATTGCTGTCAAAGAAATTGGATGGTCGCAGCTCAAATCCGCCCGTCAATGTTGGCATCACCGGAAAGTCTTCTTGGCACGGTATGTGATGAAATCCCACTGTGTACCATAAAACAATGTCCCTATTCTCGATGGCCCTGTTCCTGCTTATAAATAAATGAACAAAAAATCATTATCATCATTATAAAAGCCTTATTTTAAATGAATAAAAAATTATCATCATCATTATAAAAGCCTTATTTCATCTAAATTCCGATGAATTGAGATATTAAACTCGCGGACACTACCAACTTGCTATTTGTCAAACAGTAGTCGATTAAGTCACATCTAGGTATTGAGACCCCGGTCGTGCCGTGCCGGCCGTGCTTGGTGTGTCTCCTTAATTTTTTTCTATTAATTTTTACATTTTCGGTATTAAATTAAAAATTAAAAATTAAAAATTAAAACACAAACACTAATGTTAAATAAAATGGTTATTTCATGGCAAAGGGCATCTTTTTTTTTTTTTTTCTTTTTGCTAGAATTTAGGAATGCATGGTCAAATTAACCCAAGACTCTTAAAGATGTGAGGGTGAATGATATGTGATGAAGGGTGAAGGATAGAATATAGACATTTAAATGGGACCTTGACAGTTGGATATTCATTTGACATCTTCCATCAATTCAATTCTATTAAAAAAGAGGTTTTTTATGATTATTTTAAATATTTATTATTGATCGTTCATTTTTAAATACTTACAAAATACAAAGTCTTATAGCTCCTTTAAAATGAATAGCTACATTTATAGATAGTCTATCCAACTATTTCCTCCCCTACATGTGAATTGATGCTACGATAAACTCGAGACTCATCTTATCATTACTCAAAGTTGGATTATAAGAAATATTTTATTAAAAGATGATTAGATTTTAAGGATATTAAATCAAGTATGAAGATAATTTAAACAAGCTAATCATTTGCCTAATCCTTATTTACAACAAGACCTTTCTATCTCCTCTACCTTTCTGTGGCATGCATGAACTTAACCGGATATGAAGAATATATAGTCCATTTTTAGGAGAAAAATTTCCACTCTCCTACATGAAAATCTCAATCATCCATATTGATCATTTATTAATAGAGGTGTTATTGAGAAAGGATGGGTCAAGTTGAAGGTTGTGTAAGCCCAACCATCTAATATTGGGCCTAACATTCAGGACTTAAACAATTAAAGGCTCATAGTCCACTTAATTGCCAGGCTAGAAAAAAGGGCCCAACGCGGGCCAGGTGAGCCATGCCTGGCGGGCCGACTGTTATGGACAGATCAGCCCATAGCGTGCCGTGCCAAAACGGACCAGCCGTGCCAATTCCCTCGGCCCAACACGAACCATGCAATGCCATGGGCTGTTGACTGGCAGGCCATGCCATGTCAAAATGGGCCGGACCGGCCCATTTGATATCCCTAGTCACACCTACTAATATTTGTCGTGGCTTCACTAAAAATGTAAATCAAAAGGTGATAACTTCTCTCTACCTTTGGCTCCAAACAGCTAAGTTGTCGTTCCCATGGCTCTGATCCATATATACCCATCCGGCCCACTTTTCAGACCTGTTATATGGTGTTACCATCAGTTGGTACTTAGTGTAGGCTCCACGGATCTGTGGGTAGTCATCATCAGAGAGAATTGAAGTAGCCTGTGACCCACCGATTAGACGGTAACCGATATGGTTCCCCACCTTTGTCATCTTGTTGGGATTGACCACCAATAGGTCAGCCGGGTCCAAGCTGGGCTTGAGACGAGCATCAGCCTCGGTCTTGGCTGTTTCAGTGACAACGGTCCAGTACCTCTTTCTGGGTATGGAGGTCTTTCTGCCCTCCATGACTTTGACGGTCTGCATCTTGGCCTTGATGAAGGAGTTATCCTGACCGTCGATGTCCATGTCCAGATAGTAGGTGAGGAAGTGGTCGTGATTGACCCCAACTGTGTTCTCAGCCAGCAGTGTCCCATAGACGTTTTCTCTTATTTGGTTAGTGTGAGTGTAGGGCACCCCCTTCACTCCTAAGACGCCTGTTAGGCCCACCTACAGGATCATCAATCATAGAATCCAATTAGGAAATGATACAGGGTACCAAGTGGCCATTGAAGAAAAAAAGTTGTTGGCACCAGAAATAAATTTGAAACGTACCACTACTTTAATAGACCCGCTCTGTTTGAACTCCCAGTCCACAACATAGTCATAGTTCCCTACTGCTGCCACCATTCTCACCACAAGACTCACATCAGCTCTCACTTCTCTCACCTACATAAAACAAGACAAAACCATCCATTTCTCCTTTATAACTATACATATTGTGTATACAACTATAAAACTAGATCATGTTCAATTCTGAGACAAACCACTTACCACTTTCCCTGGGATCCCAACCACAGTGTGCCTCCACATGATATCTCCGGCAGATCGCTCAAACACACAGAAGATGTTGGACATCTTAACCGGGTTGCTGCTCTGGTCGGCGACATATACATCGATGAAGACTGCATTGGATGGGCAATCGGTGGCGGGCTCGAGCGACACGGCGGACAAGCCAAAACCTTACTCCCCGGCGTCAAAGAATGTCCTGTGGTACCATTCATCTGCTAGATCCATATATGGCACGAAAAGCTCTGATATGTATCCTCTGTACAAGATGCTTCGGTATTTATCCTTGTCCAGGTCATAGATCGATGCTAAAGATATGATGGGGCCGACCCGAGCATCGAATCCAAGATGGAAAGCCCAATTGGCCCACCTGATCACTCAGTCTTTATGTAATGAAACAAATGAATGTAGAATATTTATGGGCAAGTCTTGAATTTTGTTTTAAGTTTTGGAGGCAGGGCAAACCCAAATAGATAGTTGGATTTTGTGGTCAAATTTAAAATTTTCTTTTAAATTTTACTGGTAAACTGTGATTTTTTATGTGGAATTTAGAGGTGGACCAAGATTTTAATGCGGGTTTTGGAGATGAATCTAAGTTCGAAGGGCCAACAACGAATTGTGCGGGCCCCCTGTGCTTACAACTATGTTCTTGTTCCATATATATTTTTTTTTTAAAGAAGTATACCCCACTCCCCAATTTACAGGTGGGTTACATGAACGTTAATCATCCAATCTCACTACAACCGAGGGTGCATGATTGGCCTCTTTACCAATTGAGTAGGCTATCTCTGAGTGTTGTGTATGTGCTCTCTTGGGTTTCACCCTTGATTGTATTAAAATAAAAACAAAAAAGAGGGTGGATGATTGATCACATCCCTAAAATGGGTGTTATAAATCAGAACACAAATTTCAAAAAGAGACATAATAATTATAAAAAGAAAATCTAACCTTATCATGTGACCATCAATCGTGAAACTTGGGCCATCCGGCTGTGCCACAGTTATACCGTTGGTTCGTATAGCAAATGGAGGCTTCTGCTTCGAGGCCCGATAATCGGTTCCCTCTGCTTTGGGCATCGGTACCCGAATCCTATCGTAATATCCCAATATAGCCATTGCATCCAAATCCACCGTTACCGTTACGCCCTCCAAAGTAGAGGTGGCAAAATATAATCCGACCCGCCAACCCGACCCGACCCGACCCGCGTATTACCCGCTTAACCCGACCGGTTTGATAGGCGGGTCGGTCGCGGGTCAAGTATTCATGACCCGCAATTAAGCGGGTCAGGTTAGGGTTGACCCTCTTGACCCGCATAACCCACATTAATTCTTGCATTTAAGTATGTTTAAGATTACCAATACTTAATTTAAGAATGGTGCATTACATAATTTTTTAATATGACAATGATTTTATATTTCATATTTATTATAATAGGACTAAATAACATTATGCTTACCATGAATCACACAATTTAGAGTTATTCATTTTATATGGATTTTTTTTAAATGATTTGTGAACTACGATATGCTTGTCTTGCATGAACTATGCTTGTATTGTTATTATTTTCTTTTTTCTTGTAAAGAAACGCATCACTCAATTCTATAATATCTTTTTATTTTGATATGATATTTTTTGTTTTTATGAAAAACTGTTTATTTCAACATTTTTTTCTTATAAAGAAACTTATCACTCACTTATTCAAGTATACGGGTCGACATGACCTGTATAACCCGCAATAGTTATGCAGGTTTAAATGGGTCGGATCGGGTTGACCCGCGGTGGGTGCGGGTTAGGGGTTTCCGACCTGTTTAATAAACGGGTCGGATGCGGGTTAGGCTTGTCTAACCCGTTTAATAAACGGGTCCGACCCGTTTAGCACAACCCGACCCGATTGCCACCTCTACTCCAAAGGTCGCATACGGAAATTGTTGGTTCCTCCTCTATAATAACACATGATCTTTGCCGTCCTCTTCCCCTTTCTTTCCTCTCCAAGCCACCCAACTGAGAAAGGCTCGCACACCACTTGTGTTATATCGAGTCCTCTCTTCGTAACGGATTCTATAAATGATGTGTAAGTGAATGGGAGTGAACTTACTGCCTCCAGTTCTGCGGATGTGGGGGTTGGGTAACCATAGCCATTGTAGATCCGATCTGAGACAATGCATTTGTCTTTGATGTCAACAATGATTTCATGGGTTTGGTTCTCGGACCTTGCGATTATAAATGCTCTACGAGGGAGGGGTGTTTTTGTGTGGTTGGATAACCATGAGAGAAGAGTCCGTTTGTCTGGGTCATCTAACCCCACATATTGGAAGGTCAAATTTTGGGTTGAGCCAAGATGAGAGCGTTTGATGGTGCGCTGGATGGTGTTGATTTCGGAAGGACTGAGAGGGTCTAGCGGGTGGAATGAGCTGATGGATTCAGAAACTAGGAGGAAGATGAAGAAGAAGAGAGAGTTGAAGGCTCTTGCACTCATGGCTCTTGTCTTGTTTGTTGACTTGGAATGATATGCCTTGAGCAATGCATGCCTTATATGTAAGCGTTTTTGAAGATGAGCACCTGATTTAATTATTTAAATTGCTGCATAGAGAGGATGGAGATCAAAATAATAAATGTAAGTTATTACATCTTACCACACATTATAGCCTCAATTCACATACATGTCTTAATCACATATTCCTCTCATCAAACAAACGCACCGATTAATTAATCACGCAACTTTCTCAGTAGTTAATTGTAAATATATTGTGTTTTTGGCAAGGGTGACGTAGATAAGTTGGTGGCATTTTGAAATTTGATAGCTAGAAAAACCATGCATACAGCCACTTTAATAGAACGGATCTGGGTCAATTCCCAATCCACGACAGAGTACATTGACTACTGCTGCCACCATTCTCATGTCACCGCAAGACTCACATCTGCACTCACTTCTCTCACCTAAGCCAAACAAAACAAAACCAATATCCATTTCGCTTTGATAATGATAACTACAATATTGTGTCCACTACCACTACTGTAGATACTAGATTCCCTGGGATCCCAGCCTCTGTATGGCCCACATGACATCGCCATTATGAGATTATTATTTTATTGTCAATTAAGTTTGCTGGAGAGATTATTCTTTCTGATGAGTGAAATCGTACGTCTTACACATGAGCCGTGCAGTTGGGCCAATGTACAGGCTTAGAGGGCAATACCTTGAGCACTGGATTGTTGTCAAAGAAATTTGAAGGTCGAAGCTCGAATCCACCACTCGATGTTGGCATCACAGGAAAGTCTTCTTGGTAAGGTATGTGATGGAATCCCACCGTGTACCATAAAATCAACAATGTCTCTGTTCTCAATGCTCCTATTTCTGCTTAAAATAAATCAAACACAAGTTATAATCATTAGTGTCATCTCCACCATATATATTTTGCTCCTTACCGCTTTATTGCTCCTTCTTTAGACCTTAATTTGTTATGAATTCTTAGAAATTCAAAGCTAAACAAGCAAACTGACGCCAAGGCCCCATTTCTTCTTTCTAAGTGCTTCAGCTGTGATGCTTCAACTTGGAAGACCTAGGGATTAATCCCTGGGCATTTGTGTGAAACTACTGTACCAACACCACTCGATGGTGATTGCATTGGTAACGCTAAGGCCTTATTTGTTTGTATTAAATTACATAGGAGTTGAATACACAAGATGGTTAAGAATAAACAACAAAGGTAAATTCCCAAAATTGAGCGATCTTAATTTTTAACCATCCTATGTATTCAATTTTTATGTATTCTAATACAAACAAATAGGCCCCAAATAAATTTTGAGTGGGAGCGGTCGTATATACACGGGTGAAGCTTGAGCTTGGGAATTGCTGAATTTGGAATAGACCAGTCCTTAATAGTTCAAAACGTAGGTCCAACGGACCAACACACACATGTGCAAACCTAATTATAGAAATGAGACAAATATTTTTTTTATTTAAGACTAACAATATTCCCAATCCTGCTATATGTGAAATAGTTGTAGGAAGCAAGTAAGAATAAGAAACTCAGGACAGCCCAATGGTAAGGGCCTCCCATCTCACACGCCAGCCCAAGGTATCGATCACAAAGTTTGTACCATTCACCCAACAAGAAAAAAACAAGAAGTCAAGAACTACTGAGTGAGAATAAATATTTAAATGACATAGCATTAGCCATCCCTACCTTAGGGTCCAAACGGCTAAGGTGTCGTCCCCATGGCTCTGATGGACAAATTCCCCTGGAGCCCACTTCTCAGACCTGTTATAAGGCGTCACCATGAGCTCATACTTTGTGTAGGCTCCAAGGATCTGCGGATAGTCATCATCAGAGAGCTAGAATCGAAGGAGCCTGTGATCCACCAATCAGACGGTAACCGATGTGGTTCCCCACCTTAGTCATCTTATTTGGATTGACCACCAATAGGTCAGCTGGGTCCAAGCTAGGCGTGAGCCGAGCATCAGCTTCAGTCTTGGCAGTTTCAGCGACAACCGCCCAATAGCTCTTTCTGGGCGTGGAGGTGTTACTGCCTGCCATCACTCTGACAGTCTGCATTTTGGTCTTGATGAAGGAGTTATCAGGACCGTCAATGTCCATGTCCAGATAGTACGTGAAGAAGCGGTCGTGATAAATTGAGCCCAATTGTGTTCTCTGCCTGCAGTGTCCCATCACCCATGGACATTTTCTCTTATTTGGTTCGTATGAGTGTAGGGAACCCCTTTCACTTCTAAGACCCCTGTTAGACAAGTGCTGGGTGTTTGGGACCCATTCGAAGCCCCATTCTTCGGGGATAATATACCCTTATGCGGTGAGAAACTCCCCCCAAAGATAATATTTGCTCCCATGGTAAGAGACTCCATCATCAAAGATGAAACACTTGCTCCCACAGGGTACTTAGGGTTCAATCCCAAAATACTAGGACGACAAGTAGGGGTCCCCAACCAACTGGGCAACCTCTTGTGGTTAATTTAATGAAGTAAATCACATGTAAAATATATGGTCAAGACAAAAGGGAATTAGGATCGATTGTCTGAGGATTTTCCCAACGAGGACTGTGAGTGGATCAATCAGCCACATCATATTGGGCAATGTATAGCAGGCTGCCCGTGTCATGATAGGCTGCCCACGGTGAAATGGTAGACTTTGATTGGTCCACTCAAAATCACCATGGGAAAATCCTCAAGGGCGTGTTTGGATGTGTGGTGAAGTGAGGTGAGGTGAAGTAAAGCCTCCATTATCCAGACAAGAAAAGACAATGGGTCATATCAAAAGTACAAAATTTCAAAATTTCCTCTATCTTTTTCAAAAAAAGTCAAAAAAACATCTTTTCTCCACTAAAAAACAAAAAAAAAGAACTCCACTTTTCTATACAAAAAGTCAAAAAGATTTCATACCAAACAACTAAAAACAAAACACCATCATAACACTTTATAATTTATTCTTTCTTGATTTGATGCGTCACCTCACCATACTTCAATTCACCATACCTCCAAACAGGCCCCAAAGGATCCCGACTCGAAGGACGATGTCACACTGTCACAGGCATGTCAATAGAAATGAAGGCAATGCTAATAGATTGGGCGTTAGCGTTTGTCAAAAGACAAGGGTGATTAAGGTGGAAGGAATGGATATTGGGCTCATCCGTTCTCTTTAATTGTCAAGCATTCATGGGCTCTGATCTGCCTTCTCACAAAGAGTTTAATGCCTTCTCACAGAGAGTTTAACTCTGTTAATATGCAAGGAACGCAGTAAAAATGGAAGAGAGAGGGTCAACTGAAAATATTTTTTCTCTCATGAAACTGGGAAGTAGCATACATGACCTGATGTCCCCTCATGCTTATCCTCATGTTTTCTGACTTCTGACGCTCAAACTAATGTATAAACTAATGGTATATACATGAGCTCCTCAATGCGGCTCACTCACTAGAAAAATCTAAACCATAGAATGACCTTTTTTTTTAAAGGAGCCGGCCAACTCCGCTACTAGGTCATTAGTCATATGAAGATGGTTCTAATTAATCAAAAGGTAGGCCCCACTCCCTGTCAATCATCCAATCTTACTCCAACCGATGGTGAGATGATTAATAAAATGACTAAAACCCAACCCAACCCCGAGTTAGGCGAGTGGCCTAAGAGGTGGATAATCTGCTCCCCACATCTAATGTTGAAAACCCACGTCAGATTTACCCTGTGTGTGTTTGCTGGAGTTTAGTGGGCTCCACTAAAGAGAAAAGTCTTGTTAAGATTGAAGATCTCAGGGGTACCCACACCATGAAAAAAAAGATTACATGACCAAGTCTAAAACCACCGTTCGGTGGATCAAAATGCAAAATCCCAAATAATAGCAACCGTACAATGATGAGGAATAATATGATGATGATGATGAAGGGATAACCTGATCATATGGCCATCAATCGTGAAACTTGGGCCACCTGGTTGTACGATAGTCATACCAATGGTTTGTGGAGCAAATGGAGGCCTTGTTTAGAGGCCCGGTAATCCGTTCCCTCTGCTTTGGGCATTGGTGTCTGAATCCTATCCTTAAATCCCAATATCACAATTTCGTCCAAATCCACTGTTACCAATAAGCCCTGCAAAGGTCACATGTAGATATTATCTGTGCGGTGCCTGTAAAAGCACCGGATCTTCGCCACCCTCTTTCCCTTTCTCTCTCCAAACCAACCAAGAACGTCTCGCACACAACTTTTGCTATATCCAGTCTTCTCTTTTTGACCGATTGTAGAAATGGCATGTATGAGAAAGGGAGCGTATTTGCACCCGCTTCTTCTTCAGAAGCGGGTATAGGGTACCCATCACCATCGTAGATGTGGTCCGAGATGATGGTATTGCCGTTGATGTCGATGATGATATTGTGGATTTGTTTCTCTAATCGTGCGGTTACAAATGCTCGACGCGGTGGGGGTGTTTTTGTGGAGTTGGATAGCCACGAGAGAAGCGTTGGTTTGTCGGAGTCATCTAAGCCCCATAGTTATTAATTTCGTTTTGTTTCGGCTGAAATGGTTGAAATTTTTCGTTTCGGTCTAGTGTTTCGGTTTGAATTTCGGTCAATCTTGGCCGAAATTCAAGATTTCGACCAATTTCGGCCGAAATTCAGGATTTTGGCCTAAATGTGATTTTTTGGTCGAAATGGAATTTTACAAAATTAATTTTTTTTACTTTTTTTACACATATATTTTGTATTTATAATATTTTCACAAAATATAATTCCAAAAAAAATTACTATAATGGATTAAATCTATATTTATTACTTTTCCTATTTTTTTACTTATATATGTATATATATTTTGTTGTACTTTTCCTGAAATGTAATTCCGAAAAGTTTCGCCGAAATCCTGAATCGGACGAAACTTTTCATTTTGCATACCAGAGCGAAATAAGGTCCGAAATGATATTAACAACTATGCTAAGCCGACATAGTGGAAGGTGAGATTTTGGTTCGAGCCCAATTGAGAGTGTTCAATGGTGCGTCTGATCGAATTGATTTCATAAGGGGTGAGTGGATCTAAAGGGTGGCATTAGCTGATAGAATGAGGAGCGGGAAGGAAGAAGACCAGCCAGAGAAGAAACTTGAGAGCTCTTAGAGCCATGACTGTTTTCTGCTGTCAAGGGGAATGACAATGTCCGAGTGGATACAATGTGACTTGCCTGGGGAGAAATTGAGAATCTCAGCTCAATCTCCTTTCTTCATGCTATCATGTCATCATTTGATGAGTGGGGCCCAAAGTGCCTAAAAATAAAAAAAAATAAAAATAAACACTAAAAAAGTCACTTTTAGTGAAAAAAAAAAAAATCAAAATAGCTGTGGGTTTTTTTACGCCGTTATTGGTTTTTTTTAGCAGCAGAAATCTTTTTCCGTAACTAAAATTGCCGCTTTTAATTCGTAGGAGAATAAATAGACATTAGAGGCAATTTTAGTGACAATTTTTTTTTTCCTTTCTTCATGTGTACCTATACGAGAGAGTTTAATTTGTTTGTCACATATAAATTTACACTCAACCTAGTAATTAATTAACCTATCTCACTTAATTAGTCATATAAAGAAATATCATTATAATGAGAGTAATACTTGCTATGAAGAATATTAACTTCCATGCGTTTTAATCAAATTTTCTTCATGTTTACAACTCCGGTGGATATCAATTCTTTAGACTGAAATTTGGGCAAGTGCTAATGTGTAATTAATTTTTTTCTTGTTTTGCTGCACTTTCTTGAAAAACCGAGGCATATGGGCTGGTCATCTGCTGATACTAAAAAAACCATGCGGCTCAGCCCAGTTGTACGTCAGTGGAGGTGATCACAACAATCTTTTTGCCACATGTATTGATTGAAACTACATGTTATATTAAAGCAGTTGGGATTTATAAAGAGTACCCCTCCCATGTGGAATCTGGATTTGTCCCGGGATTTCATCCGGGACAAGTAGCATGGCTCATTTATAAATGCACTAGTTTTAAAGTAGCACCAGCAGTGCTGATATCTAAGTTACCAAAACTCTACAAACAATATAATTTATTAGTTGCTTTCAGTCTAGCTGATAAGATTGTTCCTATATTTGGGTTATAGATTTGTTCAACACTATCTTGAGAAATTTATGGTCTTTTATATCTTGTATGGTAAAAATTCCTATATAATATAGAGAATGGCATTCTATCTAGGCATGGAGTTGGCCTGGACTTGGGCTTGGGTCTTTTGGTCTCTTGAGTTGGGCCACATCCTACTTGGGTTCGAGTAAATAGAAAGCTAACCAGATCCGACCATGGACTCCACTCAACCCGTAGTGACTGATAGGTAGTATCTGCCGTAACCTTTGTTTTTTTTTTACTGGAACTCGATGGTGGGACCCATGTAGAGATCATCCAGACCTAAGTGCCCACGCCGGTGTCTGATTTTGGGGGGGGGGGGGGGGGGGGGGGGGGGCGCTAAATTATTAGATCTTTTAAACTAAAATATTAAATTTTTTAAAATAATTATATCTTTTAAAATAATTTTATGTCCAGAATGCAATATATCTTATTCATATATTCAAGTACAAAAAAGTGAAAAAAAAAATTAACTTTGTAATTAGATTACTTAAAATAGACTATAATTAATAAGTCAGAAGAAGTTTCTTCATTCAAAAGAAAGATAAATGTCAAGCCTACAGAAAAAGAAAATGCACAAAAAATCGAAGATCTGCACGGTTCGCTCCATATTCCATCGAACCGTACTACGATAATGTTCAAACTATGCTCTAAAAACATTGCGGGATCAAGGAAGCTGAGAGAAGGTTCCAGGCGCTAAGATCCAAACCATTTAAGGTGAATGTCCTTGAATTTTAACTTAGGAGTAGGTCCCAAGCTTGATGTGGCAATGCTTCTAACATGGTGGCCTTCATGTTTTAGTATAGAATTAAAGCTGAAACTCAAGGATGTATGACTTCATAAGATGACATTCACTTGAACGTTCTAGATGATATCTACATGAATCTCACCATGGAATTGAATAAAAAAAATACACGATACCCAAATAATAGGTCCGTCATGAGGATCCAGACTCTTTATAGTAAGATCACACAATGGCATTAAACCTCACGCCCACCATACTTAACTGGCCACACACGTTTGAGTGTGGTACTTTTAAATAAAATGGACATTGGAGGTGTGATGATGCTTGAAAATATCACCCCAATACCGGTACAATATTTTGATAGAGAATTGGTATCGGTATTGTCCATCAAAATATCGACAAAATATCGGTATATATTAGTCAATATATTCAAAATATCAGTCGTACCGATATCACGGCTGATATTTTCAAAATATTGGCTGATATTTTTTAAGTTTTCTCCCTCATTCCCTCATCTTCCTCATTTCACCTCATCTCCTTAACAGCCCCTCCTCCTTAGCTCCTTCTCTTCCAAGTTCCAACCACTCTTAAATCTTAAAAGCCTTGAATAAATAAATAATTTTATTTGGTAAGAGAAAATCAACTTAACTCTATTATTTTTACTATTATGTGTTTTTTAGAAAGAGCATAGAAATAAATGAAAAGATCATTAGAATGTCATTATGGGGGTCATGTTGGCCAACAAGGTACCATATCAGTATGGAGGTTATTCATATGACTTTAATTGGGTACCCCCGTCACCGACACCATTGCTTTCTATCAAACAAATATTAATTGAGCGAGGGAAACTTGACCTACCACCATCGCCCACACGACCTTTTCATGCCTCTCACACCTATTCTAAGCCATGGGGGTACTACCAGCCATCTCAATCTGCAGAGGATTGAGATAGTTCATCATCTTATCAAGAGCAACCTGAATATGGTCATGAGTATGGGAGCGTAGCGCAACAGTATGGAGCATATTTTTTTAACCAATACAAAAAAAATGATGATATCGAGTCTGGGTGATACTATACATGAAATTAGGTCATCATACTCTCTCTCTCTCTCTCTCTCTCTCTCCCCTAATTTTAGGTAAACTAAAAACCTTTTGATGTCCAAATGCTTTATGTTTTATCTCACTATCATGTTTCAAATTTTAATATGTTATCTTCATATTCTTGAATTTCACAACTTATTTGGTGATTGAGTGACTGATAATTGATATGTTATCTTTATTTGCTTATATTTTACACTAATAAATAGGTCATGATCCAAAATAATGGTTGCATTTTATCAAATACCGGAAATGACACCAACATATGACTTGTGACTTAGGGTGACCGATATTTTGATTTATTGTTGTTACTAATGGAAAAATATTGTTTTCTAGCATTTTCTAATATTCTGGATTTTTTGGATCCAAAATATTGAGGGCTTGTTTGATATCTCTACTCTTTTTTTAAAGATCCATCAAAATAAAGCCATTAAAAAAAGTGTCAAAAAAAAAAAGAGGTAGAATAAAAGGGAGTGTTTGGTAATGCAATGATCTATTTTAAATAGACTTTTTTAAATCAATGGTTGTAAGTTTTTTACAAATTTCTTAATATTCGCAAGGTATCCAACTTTAAAACCTGGCCTTATAGTCTTGCTTAACCTTCCAAAGAGATCTAATAGTTTAGACCTTGTTATTTGGGCTCTCATAATCTAGAAACTACTATCAAATAGCTCTTTTTTTTTTTTGTACATATCTTGAGATTGAGATTGTTGACAATCCAATAGCTAAAATTTGGTATCGTAGATTGGCTTGATCGTAAGAACAATTTCAAGTGCTTGGATCATGATTTACTATCGGCCAGAAATAACTTTTAAAAAAAAAAAGAAAAAAAAACATTACAGCTTATAGAATAATTCAAAACTGAGCATGTTACACCAATGGCTGATATTGTATTGTAAATATCTCGAGATCACAAGGTATCATGAAAATTGACCCCATAGTCTTCCTCATCCTTCCAAAGAGGTCTAACAATTTGGATCTTGTGTTTGGGGCCCAAAGAAACCAGAAAATCATATCAAATTACTCACGTTTTTCTACACATATCTCAATATTAGTGATGATCCAACGGCTGAAATTTGGTCTCATAATCGTGTTTGAATTGTGAACATTTTCAACGGTTTGGATCTTGATTCACACTCTTAGATTTAAAAATAAAAAATAAAAAAAATGCAAGTAGGGTGTTGTGGAAAGGAAATGATCACTTTTCTCTTACCTCTTATTTTTTGCTATACATTTCAAGTGCATCACTTTGGGGCTGTAGATTTAAGAAATATTGTCTCTACCTCTCTGAAGTGGGCAGAGGATGAAATTATTGCCAAACTCCTCTATTTCTAAAATCTCTACCCGCTTTAGAGATTTAGATAATTAGAGGCAAGAAAAAAGAAAAAAGAAAAGAAAAGAGACCAAATAGGGGCTAACTCTCATTTAATTTATACCATAACAACTAAGTACAAGTAATCGGGTTGTCTTGTATGGTTGAGCGGACCCACCCGCAATCCAAACAATTAACATCTTATGGGTTTACCATTTATATATTTATTCTGAATTCACATTGATCGATCAATTATTTTAGAGGATTTTTTCGGGAAAACATCCCAAAATTTAGCATTGCTCCTAGCGTCGCTCTACGTAGTTTGTGTTTTTCCTCTTCTCCCACCAATTTATCCCAAAATTTAGCATTGCTCCTAGCGTCGCTCTACGTAGTTTGTGTTTTTCCTCTTCTCCCACCAATTTCTCTATGCCCCCCGCCCCCCCCCCCCGCCCCCCCCAAATTGTCTCCAATCATCTTAGAAAACAGTATCGTAGGCTATATAAAAAGATTATTATTGATTGACATGCTATTTCTTTCTTTCTTTTTTCAAATTCTTAAAAATTATCTTGAAAAGTGAAAGACACTGGAAAGAAAAAAAAATGGTAGACATAACATGGGAGAATGGTTCCAATAACAATCTTATACCGGTACACTATCATGTAGAGCTTACCCTCAACCCAAGAATCCAACCATGAGAAAACGGGAGAGAAAGCTTGCCCGTTTTTACAGGATTGGACGCGGCTTTTCTGCCCTTATGAACAAGAGAAGACTTGTATTCGCAACTTTTATGCCTTTATGAATAGTAGAAAACTTATAATAGTCACAGCTTTTCCACCCATATGAACGCCGAAAAACTTGTATTCGCATGTTTTCCACCAATATAAATGGCGAAAAAATTGTATTCACAGCTTTTCCACTAATACGTGAGAAGCGACACTAGCGTCCCCCCAAGTTTTTCTACAAGACGCTATTGTCGTTTAGAAAAAAAAAAAGTATAAAAAAATGGAGAAAAGACTGAACTTGTGCTGCACAATCTTCGGGGACCCTTAGCAAGGAATGACCAAATTCCAAGAATTTTTTGGGTAAAATCCTCATTATTATATATATATATATATATGAATTAAAGACGGTTGATAATCCTATTTGTATATAAAAAAGCTTAGATATATTCAATTTTTCAATTTTCCCATTTTTATATAGTTATCCTCTTGTTTTGGTAAGCTAAAAAGATGGGCCCCACATATGACATAATTTCTAATGGCTGGCTCATTGATCTAATTCCAAGTTGGATCCCATATTGTAATTTTGTAAAGGTGGGTCCGATGTACAATAATGTTTAAAAGGTAGGTCATGTATTCTAATATCTAAGGGTGGAACCCATATTATAAGTTCTAATGGTGGGGCTCACCTCAATTAATTTTTAAATGGGGTACATTGTTGTTCCGAAAGGTGATCCACATAATTTTAATTATAGTGGGCCCCATGTTTAAATCTCTAAAGGTTGAAATCCATGTTGTAATGTTGAAGGTAGGTTCATGTACAATAATAATTTGTAAGATTGGTCCATGTTTTAATTCCTAAATGTGGGCCCATATTGTAATTCCTAAAGGGGATTTAATTTTCACAATGACAAAGGTGGGATCCATGTACCATAATGCGATGTGTAATTCCAATTAGCAATTCTTGCAGGCATGAAATTCCTGCACAAATGAAATAGGAAATTAAGAACTAAGAAAATTGGGCATCATTATAAAATTCTTTTCTTTCATTTTTTTCACCTTTTAGGTTAGTCATTTGGTCAAAAACTTTCAACTCGAAAGCCTAGAGATCAATCTCTTGGGCATACATGTTATAATGAGGAGACAACACAACTCAACCATAAGTGTATTGGTTAACATTTGGTATTCATAGCAACCACCAAAATAAAATTCTAGAAACTGCAATAAAGAAATCGTCCCTTGCTCTAGGTTATTATTGGAAGCTTGCGAAGAGAAGGCACGCCAAAGTATATACATATGAAGAAGCTGCATGCGTCATTTATAATTACAGAAAAATGATGTAAAAAATCAGAAGAAGTTAAAAAACGTTGGATAGCTCCAATGGCACGATCAATCCAATTGACAATTTCACTTTGCACATTATTTTCAAAAGCTTTAATTAATACTTAAGCCCACCATTTTCAATGACCAGCTATAGGAGTAATGATACACTAGCAAAATATGCCCGTGCTAAGTGTGGAAGTTATAATAGAAATAATTAATTAACAAAAGCTTATGACAAAAGTTAATGATTTAAAATTTCTTAAATATATTAATAGAATGCATTAGTCCTCGTCATGTAAATGGAAAGTTTTCAAATTTAATTACAACAACCCTAGGTTAGGAAATCATAATGAAGAAATTAATGAAAAAAAAAAAAAAAGTTCTACCCTTGATCTTTATCACCACTTCTCCATTGATGAAAAAAAAAAAAAAAAAAAAAAAAAACCTTTACGTTGATCTTTATCACCACTTCTTCAAGGAAGAGGAAGCTAAGAACACAAACCTTTCCATATTATGTAGAAGAAGATAAGCAGGTTTTCAAATGCAAAGTAGTTACATTTAGTCATATGAGTGAGAAGTTATATTGATTGTTGCATAAAAAGATAAAAGTTGGTAGTTGAGTGAGATAAGAAGGGAAGAGTTGATAAGCGGGAAGGGAAAATAAAAGATTTAAAATAAAGTATTATAACTGTTGGTCAAAATTATAACCGCCCATCAAAATTAAAAACAAAAGGAGTGACTTTAATAAATTATAATATGGTAACTAAGAAACGTGTAAATACCTCACAGTAGAAATAGAGGGTGGTATATAGCAATAGAAGGAAAAAAACAAACTGCGAATTCCTGAAACTTTCAGAGTCTACATAGATCAACAAATGAGATCATTGTTTTTCTTTCTCATAGATTTGCTGATCTGATTATTCTCTCCACTGAGTCATGAAATCCCCATCTATGGTTGGACCGTACAATTGGGCCAGCGTACAGGCTTGGAGGGCCGTACCTTGAGCACAGGATTGCTGTCAAAGAAATTGGACTTTATATTTCGTATTTCTAATATTTTTATAGTTATTAATTTCATTTCGTTTCGACTGAAATAGCCGAAATTTTTCGTTTCGGTCAAGTGTCTCTGTTTGAATTTCAGTCAATCTTGGCCGAAATTCAAGATTTCGACCAATTTCGGCCGAAATGCAGGATTACGGCCGAAATGTGACTTTTCAGTTGAAATGGAATTTTACAAAATTAATTTTTTTACTTTTTTTACACATATTTTGTATTTCTAATATTTTCACAAAATATAATTCAAAAAAAAAATACTATAATGGATTAAATCTATATTTTTTACTTTTTCTATTTTTTTTTACTTATATATATATTTTGTTATATTTTTCCCGAAATGTAATTCCGAAAAGTTTCGCCGAAATCCCGAATCGACCGAAACTTTTCATTTTGCATACCAGAGTGAAATGAGGTCCAAAATGATATTAACAACTATGCTAAGCCCACATAGTGGAAGGTGAGATTTTGGTTCGAGCCCAATTGAGAGTGTTCAATGGTGCGTCTGATCGAATTGATTTCAGAAGGGGTGAGTGGATCTAAAGGGTGGCATGAGCTGATAGAATGAGGAGCGGGAAGGAAGAAGACCAGCAAGAGAAGAAACTTGAGAGCTCTTAGAGCGATGACTGTCTTCTGCTGTCAAGGGGAATGACAATGTCCGAGTGGATACAATGTGACTTGCCTGGGGAGAAATTGAGAATCTCAGCTCAATCTCCTTTCTTCATGCTATCATGTCATCATTTGATGAGTGGGGCCCAAGTGCCTAAAACTTTAAAAAAAAAAAAAAAAAAGTCACCTTTAGTGAAAAAAAAAAATCAAAATAGCTGTGGTTTTTTTTATGCCGTTATTGGTCTTTTTTAGTAGCAGAAATCTTTTTCCGTAACTAAAATTGCCGCTTTAATTCTTAGGAGAATATATAGACATTAGAGGCAATTTTAGTGACAAAAAATTTTTTCCTTTCTTCATGTGTACGTATACGAGAGAGTGTAATTTGTTTGTCACATATAAATTTTCACTCAACCTACTAATTAATTAACCTATCTCACTTAATTAGTCATGTAAAGAAATATCATTATAATGAGAGTAATACTTATTATATAATAATAATCATATAATATCTATACCTTTATTATAAAAGAGAAAAAAGTGTCATGCTTTTTCTCTACACAACTGTGGGCCCCACTTAGTATTATGATATTATATATATATAATAAAAGAGAACTACACATATGTGGGCCCCAATAAAAGAGAAGAACTTGTCATGATGCTTTTTCTCTACACATCTGTGGGCCTCACTTAGTATTATTATATTATATTATGTATATATAAAATAAAAGAGAACTACATGTATGTGGGCCCCACTTAGTAGAAGAACTTGTCATGCTTTTTCTCTACATCTAGACATTTGTGGGCCCCACTTAGTATTATTATATTGTATATATATAAAATACAAGAGAACTACACATCTGTGGGCCGCATTTCGTATTATTATATTATATATGTATAAAATAAATGAAAACTACACATCTGTGGGCCCCACTTGGTATTATTATATTATACCACTTAGTAGAAGAACTTGTTATGCTTTTTGTCTACACATCTGTAGGCCCCACTTAATATTATTATAATATCTGTATGCTTAACTTAGTATTATTATATTAGATATATATATGATAAAATGAGAACTACACATCTATGGGCCCCACTTAGTAGAAGAACTTGTCATGCTTTTACTCTACATCTACACATTTGTAGGCCCCACTTAGTATTCTTATATTATATATAAAATAAAAGAGAACTACACATTTGTGGGACCCACTTAGCAGAAGAACTTGCATGCTTTTTCTTTACAAATCTGTGGTCCCCACTTAGTATTATTATATTATATTTTATATATTGTACCTCTCTTTTGTACTTGATACTTCCCCAAAAGGAGTGTCCCTCACCACAAATGGTGAGGGATGGATGCACTTGAATATTCTCCTTTATATATATAATCAAAGAGAACTAGACATCTATGGGCCCACTTAGTATTATTATATTTTGATGAAATGGTTAGCTCAAATGATCATGAAAAGGGTTGTGTTTGAAGAATTTATTCATTCACTACAACAACTCAAATGAGAAACTTTAGTTGAGATTTTCAAATATAGAAAATTTCAACTTCAATCTCAATGCCTGTAAAGACACAATTGGCTTGGAATCTTTGTGATTTGTTGTTAATTCGTTTAAAGCTATGAGTTGTGTACTGTTTTGGTTGGTTAGTATTTTGTTTCATTAAATTTGGTATGTATTTGGCGCTAGGTTTTAGACAAATTTTAATGGAAAATGGGCCGGACTATCGATCTATATTGAAATTGGTGAGTGTTTTGCCTAATCATGTATGGCCAGAAAAGGTTGGTTTTCAACTTTTTTTTTTAAATTAATTTCCTTCCATATATCTTCTTATCCCATCTTCTTTTTACTTTTTTCTATTGAAGTTTTTACTAAATTTCATAAGAACAATGAGTGATTGTAAATTACTTAATTTGCCAAAAAAAAGAGTTATATGTAAACTGGTCATTCTCCATTGGGATAGTTAATATTGAGTTTTTTAACGACTTTATTTTTTCAAATTATCATACTGAAAGAGTATGTTCCTTGCACATGCATTGCATGTGCAGGGCTCCACTAGTTTAAATAAAATGGACGTTGGAGGTTTGATGATGCTTGAAAATATCGCCCCGATACCGGTACAATATTTTGATAGAGAATTGGTATCGGTATTGTCCATCAAAATATCGACAAAATATCGGTATATATCGGTCGATATATTAAAAATATCGGTCATACCGATGTAACGGCTGATATTTTTAAAATATTGACCGAGTACAACTAAAACCCTAATATTTTTTTAACTTTTCTCCCTCATTCCCTCATCTTCCTCATTTCACCTCATCTCCTTAACAGCCCCTCCTCCTTAGCTCCTTCTCTTCCAAGTTCCAACCACTCTTAAATCTCAAAAGCCTTGAATAAATAAATAATTTTATTTGGTAAGAGAAAATCAACTTAACTCTATTATTTTTACTATTATGTGTTTTTTAGAAAGAGCATAGAAATAAATGAAAAGATCATTGGTATGTCATTATGGGGGTCATGTTGGCCAACAAGCTACAATATCAGTATGGAGGTTATTCATATGACCTTAATTAGGTACCCCCGTCACCGACACCGTTGCTTTCTACCAAACAAATATTAATTGAGCGAGGGAAACTTGACCTACCACCATCGCCTACACGACCTTTTCATGCCTCTCACACCTATTCTGAGCCATGGGGGTACTACCAACCATCTCAATCTATAGAGGATCGAGATAGTTCATCATCTTATCAAGAGCAACCTGAATATGGTCATGAGTATGGGAGCGTAGCGCAACAGTATGGAGCATATTTTTTTAACCAATACCAAAAAAATGATGATATCGAGTCTGGGTGATACTACACATGATTTAGGCCATCATACTCTCTCTCTCTCTCTCCCCCCCCCCCCCCCCCCCCCCCCCCCTAATTTTAGGTAAAGTAAAAAACTTTTGATGTCCAAATGCTTTATGTTTTATCTCACTATCATGTTTCAAATCTTAATATGTTATCTTCATATTCTTGAATTTCACAACTTATTTGGTGATTGAGTGACTGATAATTGATATGTTATCTTTATTTTCTTATATTTTACACTAATAAATAGGTCATGATCCAAAATAATGGTTGCATTTTATGAAATACCGGAGAAGACACCAACATATGACTTGTGACTTAGGGTGACTGATGTTTTGATTTATTATTGTTACTAATGGAAAGATATTGTTTTCCAGCATTTTCTAATATTATGGATTTTTTGGATCCAAAATATTGAGGGCTTTTTTGGTATCACTACTCTTTTTTTTAAAGATCCATCAAAATAAAGCCATTAAAAAAAGTGTCAAAAAAAAAAAAAAAAAAAAAGAGGTAGAATAAAAGGGAGTGTTTGGTAATGCAATGATCTATTTTAAATAGACTTTTTTAAATCAATGGTTGAAAGTTTTTTACAAATTTCTTAATACTCGCAAGGTATCCAGCTTTGAAACATGGCCTCATAGTCTTGCTTAACCTTCCAAAGAGATCTAACAGTTTAGACCTTGTTATTTGGGCTCTCATAATCTAGAAACTACTATCAAATAGCTCATTTTTTTTTGTACATATCCTGAGATTGGAGATAATTCAATAGCTGAAATTTGTTATCGTAGATTGGCTTGATCGTAAGAACAATTTCAAGTGCTTGGATCATGATTTACTATCGGCCAGAAATAACTTTTTTTTAAAAAAAAAGAAAAAAAAACCATTACAGCTTATAGAATAATTCAAAACTAAGCATGTTACACCAATGGCTGATCTTGTATTGTAAATATCTCGAGATCACAAGGTATCATGAAAATTGACCCATAGTCTTCCTCATCCTTCCAAAGAGGTCTAACAATTTGGATCTTGAGTTTGGGGCCCAAAGAAACCAGAAAATCGTATTAAATTACTCACGTTTTTCTACATATATCTCGAGATTAGTGATGATCCAACGGCTGAAATTTGGTCTTATAGCCGAGTTTGAATTGTAAACATTTTCAACGGTTTGGATCTTGATTCACACTCTTAGATTTAAAAATAAAAAATACAAAAATGCAAGTAGGGTGTTGTGGAGAGGAAATCACTTTTCTCTTGCCTCTTATTTTTTGCCTATACATTTCAAGTGCATCACTTTGGGGCTGTAGATTTAAGAAGCATTGTCTCTACTTCTCTAAAGTGGGCAGATGATGAAATTATTGCCAAACTCCTCTATTTCTAAAATCTCTACCCACTTTAGAGATTTAGACAATTAGAGGCAAGAAAAAAGGATAAAAAAAAGGAGGCCAAATAGGGGCTAACTCTCATTTAATTTATACCATAACAACTAAGTACAAGTAATCGGGTTGTCTTGTATGGTCGAGCGGACCCACCCGCAATCCAAACAATTAACATCTTATGGGTTTACCATTTATATATTTATTCTGAATTCACAATGATCGATCAATTATTTTAGAGGATTTTTACGGGAAAACGTCCCAAAATTTAGCATCGCTCTACGTAGTTTGTGTTTTTCCTCTTCTCTCGCCTATTTCTCTATCTCCCCCCCCCCCCCCATTAATTGTCTCCCAATCATCTTAGAAAATAGTATCGTAGGCTATATAAAAAGATTACTATTGACCGACATGCTATTTCTTTCTTTCTTTTTTCAAATTCTCAAAAATTATCTTGAAAAGTGAAAGACACGGGAAAGAAAAAAAAAATGGTAGACATAACATGGGAGAATGGTTCCAATAACAATCTTATACTGGTACATTATTAATTATGTAGAGCTTACCCTCAACCCAAGAAGCCAACCATGAGAAAACGGGAGAGAAAGCTTTTATGCCTTTATGAATAGTAGAAAACTTATAATAGTCGCAACTTTTCCACCCATATGAACGCCGAAAAACTTGTATTCACATGTTTTCCACCAATATAAATGGCGAAAAACTTGTATTCACAGCTTTTCCACTAATACGTGAGGAGCGACACTAGCGTCCCCCCAAATTTTTCTAGAAGACGCTATTGTCGTTCAGAAAAAAAAAGTATAAAAAAATGGAGGAAAGACTGATCTTGTGCTGCACAATCTTCGGGGACCCTTCGCAAGGAACGGCCAAATTCCAAGAATTTTTTGGGTAAAATCCTCATTATTTTATATATATATATATATATATATGAATTAAAGACGGTTGATAATCCTATTTGTATATAAAAAGCTTAGATATATTCAATTTTTCAATTTTCCCATTTTTATATAGTTATCCTCTTGTTTTGGTAAACTAAAAAGATGGGCCCCACATATGACATAATTTCTAATGGCAGGCTCATTGATCTAATTCCAAGTTGGATCCCATGTTGTAATTTTGTAAAGGTGGGTCCGATGTACAATAATGTTTAAAAGGTAGGTCATGTATTCTAATATCTAAGGGTGGAACCCATATTATAAGTTCTAAAGGTGGGGCTCACCTACATTAATTTTTAAATGGGGTACATTGTTGTTCCGAAGGGTGATCCACATAATTTTAATTATAGTGGGCCCCATGTTTAAATCTCTAAAGGTTGAAATCCATGTTGTAATGTTGAAGGTAGGTTCATGTACAATAATTTGTAAGATTGGTCCATGTTTTAATTCCTAAATGTGGGCCCATATTGTAATTCCTAAAGGCGATTTAATTTTCACAATGACAAAGGTGGGTTCCATGTACCATAATGCGATGTGTAATTCCAATTAGCAATTCTTGCAGGCATGAAATTCTGCACGAATGAAATAGGAAATTAAGAACTAAGGGCCTGTTTGGATGCACAAGAAAACACAAGAAAATAATATTTTATAAAATATAATCTTTCATTTTCTAAAGAAGAGAATCTTGTGCGTTTGGTAATCCAAGAAAAATAAAAAAAAAAGAAAATTTTCTTTCAAAAAGCTCAATATTTTCTCCACAGCCCCCCCTTGTAGAAAATATTCTACAAGATAAGAATCTTTCAAAATGACAATTAAAAAGTGGCAGAGTAAATTAACAACTTTAGTTTACCAAATCCATCATGATGTGTTTGTTTACATATATGATAAAGTAAACTAAAAGTAAATGTCACGGCACGGTAAAGTTGGGGTAAAGTAAAGGTGGGATAAAATATTTGGTAAAGTAAAGTAGAAAGGAATGGTAAAGTAGTTTCTTTCTATTTGACTATACTTTATCACATTTTATCATGGTTTTATATTGTAAATAAAAACTGATTTATTTATAGGTGTGGTAAAGTAAAATAAAGATTGATGTCATATCATAGTAAATGTGAGGCAAAGTAAGGTGAGATGAAGTATGTGGTAAAGCAAAGCAGGAAAGAGAGTTGTAAAGTAGTGGTTTTTTGTATTGACTTGATTTTACTATACTTTACCATGGTTTTATGTGATAAAAGAAAAGGAACTTAACCCGTTTGGATGTTTACAGAATAAAATATTTACAGATTTAAATATTGTAAGAATAAGATAGTATAGAATAGAGTAATGTAATGTAATATTATAATATTACAATATTTTTGCTGTTTGGCAATTTTTGAAGAATTTCACAGATTTTAAATTGAGTTGTTTGGAACGTACTGTGATTAAATTAAATTACATTATTAGAATAATTTTTTATTAAATATTTTAATTTCTATATAATTTACCAAATCTGGATAAAAAAAAGTAGTGTGGTAAAGTAAAGTTCAACTGCAATGTTTTACCTTAAGTTACTTTTCTTTTATTACATAAAACCATGGTAAAGTATAGTAAAATCAAGTTAATACAGAAAACAACTACTTTACAACTCTCTCTCCCACTTTGCTTTACCACATACTTCATCTCACCTTACTTTACCTCACATTTACTATGATATGATATCAATCTTTATTTTACTTTACCACACCTATAAATAAATCACTTCTTATTTACCATATAAAACTATGATAAAATGTGATAAAGTCAAGTCAAATAGAAAGAAACTACTTTACCATTCCTTCCTACTTTACTTTACTAAATATTTTATCCCACCTTTACTTTACCCCAACTTTACCGTGCCGTGTCATTTACTTTTAGTTTACTTTACCATATATGTAAATAAACACATCATGATGGATTTGGTGAACTAAAGTCATTACTTTAATCTACTACTTTTTAATTGTCATTTTGAAAGATTCTTGTCTTGTAGAATGTTTTCTTCAAGGGGGAGCTGTAGGAGAAAATATTGAGCTTTTTGAAAGAAAATATCATTTTCTTTAAATTTTTCTTAGATTACCAAACGCACAAGATTCTCTTCTTTAGAAAATGAAGATTATATTCTATAAAATATTATTTTCTTGTGTTTTCTTGTGCATAAACAGGCCCAAAAAAACATTGTAATTGAACTTTGGTTTACCACACTACTTTTTTTATCCAGATTTGGTAAATTAAATAGAAATTAAAATATTTAATAAAAAGTTATTCTAATAATGTAATTTAATTTAATCATAGCACCTTCCAAACAACTCAATTTAAAATCTGTGAAATTTTTCAAAAATCGCCAAACAGCAAACATATTGTAATATTATAATCTTACATTATTGTATTCTATACTATCTTATTATTGCAATATTTAAATCTGTAAATATTTTATTCTGTAAATATCCAAACAGGCCCTAAGAAAATTGGGCATCATTATAAAATTCTTTTCTTTCATTTTTTATTTCCTTTTAGGTTAGTCATTTGGTCAAAAACTTTCAACTCGAAAGCCTAGGGATCGATCTCTTGGGCATGCATGTATAATGAGGAGACAACACAACTCAACCAGAAGTGTATTGGTTAACATTTGGTATTTATAGCAACCACCAAAATAAAATTCTAGAAACTGCAATAAAGAAATCGGCCCTTGCTCTAGGTTATTATTGGAAGCTTGCGAAGAGAAGGCACGCCAAAGTATACACATATGAAGAAGCTGCATGCGTCATTTATAATTACAGAAAAATGATGTAAAAAATCAGAAGAAGTTAAAAAACGTTGGATAGCTCCAATGGCACGATCAATCCAATTGACAATTTCACTTTGCACATTATTTTCAAAAGCTTTAATTAATACTTAAGCCCACCATTTTCAATGACCAGCTATAGGAGTAATGATACACTAGCAAAATATGCCTGTGCTAAGTGTGGAAGTTATAATAGAAATAATTAATTAACAAAAGCTTATGACAAAAGTTAATGATTTAAAATTTCTTAAATATATTAATAGAATGGATTAGTCCTCGTCATGTAAATGGAAAGTTTTCAAATTTAATTACAACAACCCTAGGTCAGGAAATCATAATGAAGAAATTAATGAAAAAAAAAAAAAAAGGTTCTACCCTTGATCTTTATCACCACTTCTCCATTGATGGAAAAAAAAAAAAAAAAAAAAAAAAAACCTCTACCCTTGATCTTTATCACCACTTCTTCGAGGAAGAGGAAGCTAAGAACACAAACATTTCCATGTTATGTAGAAGAACATAAGCAGGTTTTCAAATGCATAGTAGTTACATTTAGTCATATGAGTGAGAAGTTATATTGATTGTTGCATAAGAAGATAAAAGTTGGTAGTTGAGTGGGATAAGAAGGGAAGAGTTGATAAGTGGGGAGGGAAAATAAAAGATTTAAAATAAAGTATTATAACTGCTAGTCGAAATTATAACCGCCATCAAAATTAAAAACAAAAGGAGTGACTTTAATAAATTATAATATGGTAACTAAGAAACGTATAAATGCCTCACAGTAGAAATAGAGGGTGGTATATAGCAATAGAAGGAAAAAAAAAAACTGCGAATTCCTGAAACTTTCAGAGTCTACATAGATCAACAAATGAGATCATTGTTTTTCTTTCTCATAGATTTGCTGATCTGATTATTCTCTCCACTGAGTCATGAAATCCCCATCTATGGTTGGACCGTACAATTGGGCCAGCGTACAGGCTTGGAGGGCCGTACCTTGAGCACAGGATTGCTGTCAAAGAAATTGGATGGTCGGAGCTCAAATCCGCCGGTCAACGTTGACATCACTGGAAAGTCTTCTTGGCAAGGTATGTGATGAAATCCCACTGTGTACCATAAAACAATGTCCCTATTCTCAATGGCCCTGTTCCTGCTTATAAATAAATAATCATAAAAAAATCACCATCATCATAAAAGACTTATTTCATCTAAATTCTGATTGATTGAGATATTTAACTCGCGGACTGTACCAACTATCTACCAACTTGCTATTCATCAAATAGCAATCGGTTTAGTCACACACCGTAATATTTGTCATGGCTCCACTACTAAAAATATAAATCAAAAGGTGATGACTCTCTCTACCTTTGGCTCCAAATAGCTAAGGTGTCGTCCCCACGGCTCTGATACGTATATACCCCTCCGGCCCACTTTTCAGACCTGTTATATGGTGTTACCATCAGTTGGTACTTAGTGTAGGCTCCACGGATCTGTGGGTAGTCATCATCAGAGAGAATTGAAGTGGCCTGTGACCCACCGATCAGACGGTAACCGATATGGTTCCCCACCTTAGTCAGCTTGTTTGGATTGACCACCAATAGGTCAGCCGGGTCCAAGCTGGGCCTGAGCCGAGCATCAGCCTCGGTCTTGGCAGTTTCACTGACAACAGTCCAGTAGCTCTTTCTGGGTATGGAGTTATTTCTGCCCTCCATGACTCTGACGGTCTGCATCTTGGCCTTGATGAAGGAGTTATCCTGACCGTCTATGTCCATGTCCAGATAGTAGGTGAGGAAGTGGTCGTGATTGACCCCAACTGTGTTCTCAGCCAGCAGTGTCCCATAGACGTTTTCTCTTATTTGGTTAGTGTGAGTGTAGGGCACCCCCTTCACTTGTAAGACGCCTGTTAGGCCCACCTACAGGATCATCAATCATAGAATCCAATTAGGAAATGATATAGGATACCAAGTGGCCATTGAAAAAAAAAAAAGTTGATGGCACCAGAAATAAATTTGAAACGTACCACTACTTTAATAGACCCGCTCTGTTTGAACTCCCAGTCCACAACATAGTCATAGTTCGATATTGCTGCCACCATTCTCACCACAAGACTCACATCAGCTCTCACTTCTCTCACCTACATAAACAAGACAAAACCATCCATTTCTACTTTATCACTATACATATTGTGTATACAACTATAAAACTAGATCATCTTCAATTCTGAGACAAACCACTTACCACTTTCCCTGGGATCCCAACCTCAGTGTGCCTCCACATGATATCTCCGGTAGATCGCTCAAACACACAGAAGATGTTGGACATCTTCACCGGATTGCTGCTCTGGTCGGCGACATATACATCGATGAAGACTGCATTGGATGGGCAATCGGTGGCGGGCTCGAGCGACACGGCGGACAAGCCAAAACCATACTCCCCGGCGTCAAAGAATGTCCTGTGGTACCATTCATCTGCTAGATCCATATATGGCACGAAAAGCTCTGATATGTATCCTCTGTACAAGATGCTTCTGTATTCATCCTTGTCCAGGTCATAGATCGATGCTAAAGATATGATGGGGCTGACCCGAGCATCGAATCCAAGATGGAAAGCCCAATTGGCCCACCTGATCAGTCAGTCTTTATGTAATGAAACAAATGAATGTAGAATATTTATTTCCTAATGAACTTCAAATTCTGTCATAAAATAGTTTTATTGAGAAGATTCTTAGTTATATTTAATACTAGATATAAGTGATAGGTTCTATTTTATTGTGGTTAATATAATGGTTGGTGTAACAGTGATTTCAGTGGAAATAAAGCCAATGTTTAGTTTGATTACACTTCATTTTGAGAAGGCAGCTACACTCATGTATTAGCAAGTGAAAAAATTCCCCAGCTCCCCCACTTTTCCCATGTCTTTCCCTATTTTCAGAGCAGGCCCACCTATCATCAAATACAATCCCTTCATCCTTTAAACCCTCTCGAATCAGCACTAATCGCAATTTGACCTTGATCGTTTCAGTCACAAAATAATTACACGACATAAAATTCATCGGACTTTTGGCTCTTTTAATTAAGGGTTAATATCAATTGATTAGACTAGTATTAGGTGCATTTCTTATCCACACCCAAATCGATTCATCCTCTTTATCTCCTTAGTGCTCAATCATCCATTTGGGCCCCACAGTTTTTCCCAAGAAACCAGTGAAATCTTCGTATTTCTCTTTCTTACTTTGGAGTGATGGCTAGTTTTGTTTGACTTTGCCATCTGTTTCTTCTTAGCCGGCTACACAAAATCGGTTGTCTTACATGAGCTTTGGTCAGATTTTTATTCCAACTAATCAATTAGAAGGCAGGCCCGCTGCCTATTAAGAAGTGGGTGGTTGGTGGATTTTTGTTTGAAAGGGGTATATCCAAATGAGTAATTGAATTTTATGGGCAAGTCTTGAATTTTGTTTTAAGTTTTGGAGGCAGGGCAAACCCAAATAGATAGTTGGATTTTGTGATCAAATTAAAAAAAAAAAATTGAATTTTAGAGGTGGACCTATGATTTTTATGTGGAATTTAGAGGTGGACCAAGATTTTAATGCGAGTTTTGGAGATGGATCTAAGTTCATAGGGCCGAATAACGAATTGTGTGGGTATGCCCGTGCTTACAACTATGTTCTTCTTCCAATTATAAAAAAAAAAAAAAAGAAGTATACGCCATTTCCCAATTTACAGGTGTGTTAGATGAACCTTAATCATCCAATCTCACTACAGCCGATGGTGTGCATGATTGGCCTCTTTTCCAATTGAGTAGGCTACCTATAAGTGTGTATGTGCGTGCTCTTTTGGGTTACAATAAAAACAAAAAAGAGGGTGGATTATTGATCACATCCCTAAAATGGGTGTGTTATAAATCAGAACACAAATTTCAAAAAGGAACATAATAATTATAAAAAGAAAATCTAACCTTATCATGTGACCATCAATCGTGAAACTTGGGCCCTCCGGCTGTACCACAGTTATACCGTTGGTTCGTATAGTAAATGGAGGCTTCTGCTTCGAGGCCCGATAATCGGTACCCTCTGCTTTGGGCATGGGTGCCCGAATCCTATCGTAATATCCCAATATAGCCATTGCATCCAAATCCACCGTTACCGTTACGCCCTCCAAAGGTCGCATATAGAAATTGTCAGTTCCTCCTCTATAATAACACATGATCTTTGCCATCCTCTTCCCCTTTCTTTCCTCTCCAAACCACCCAACTAAGAAAGTCTCGCACACCACTTGTGTTATATCGAGACCTCTCTTCGTAATGGATTCTATAAATGATGTGTAAGTGAATGGGAGTGAACTTGCTGCGTCCAGTTCTGCAGATGTGGGGGTTGGGTAACCATAGCCATTGTAGATCCGATCTGAGACAATGAATTTGTCTTTGATGTCGACAATGATTTCATGGGTTTGGTCCTCTGACCTTGCGATTATGAATGCTCTACGAGGGAGTGGTGTTTTTGTGTGGTTGGATAACCATGAGAGAAGAGTCCGTTTGTCTGGGTCATCTAACCCCACATATTGGAAGGTCAGATTTTGGGTTGAGCCAAGATGAGAGCGTTTGATGGTGCGCTGGATGGTGTTGATTTCGGAAGGACTGAGAGGATCTAGCGGGTGGAATGAGCTGATGGATTCAGAAACTAAGAGGAAGATGAAGATAAAGATGAAGAAGAAGAAGAAGAGAGAGTTGAAGGCTCTTGCACTCATGGCTCGTCTTGGTTGTTGACTTGGAATAATATGCCTTGAGCAATGCATGCCTTATATGTAAGAGTTGGTCCAATATTTAATTCAAACTGCGGTGACTCCCTGACCCACTGCCAACCCCAAACTGGAGTGATTTGCAATAATTGAATGGCCGGATCACGTGTTATAAAAATAACTATATAGTATATACTAGCATAAAACATTGTCCCTATTTTCGATGGCCCAGTTCCAGCTGCAATATTCTTAAGCACACTGCTGACTGAATGAAGTTTGGGTCATTACTCAAGCAAGTGAAGAGGTTTACTTGAAGCATCTTGGGTTTTTGAAGCTGGGCACCTGATTTAATTATTTAAATTGCTGCATAGAGAGGATGGATATCAAAATAATAAATGTAAGTTATTGCATCTTACCACACATTATTGCCCCAATTCACATACATGTCTTAATCACAGATTCCTCTCATCAATCAAACGCACCCATTAATCACCCATGAAAGTATGCAACTTTACTCAGTAGTTAATTGTAGATATATTGTGTTTTCGGCAAGGGTGACGTAGATAAGCTGGTGGGATTTTGGTAGCTGGAAAAACCATGCATACAGCCACTTTAATAGACCGGATCTGGGTCAATTCCCAATCCACGACAGAGTATATTGACTACTGCTGCCGCCATTCTCATCTCACCATAGGACACATCTGCACTTACTTCTCTCAACTAAAGCCAAACAAAACAAAACCATCCATTTTGCTTTGATAATGATAACTACAATATTGTGTCCACTACCACTACTGTAGATACTAGATTCCCTGGGATCCCAGCCTCAGTATGGCCCACATGACATCGCCATTATGAGATTATTATTTTATTGTCAATGAAGTTTGCTGGAGAGATTATTCTTTCTTATGAGTGAAATCGTCTTACACATGAGCCGTGCAGTTGGGCCAATGTACAGGCTTGGAGGGCAATACCTTGAGCACTGGATTGTTGTCAAAGAAATTTGAAGGTCGAAGCTCGAATCCACCACTCAATGTTGCCATTTGTGTGAAACTACTGTACCAATACCACTCAATGGTGAGTGCGTTGGTAACACTAATGCCCTATTTATTTGTATTGAATTATATAGGAATTGAATACATAGGGTGGTTAAAAATAAACAACAAAGGTGAATTCCCAAAATTGAGCTATCTTAATTTTTAACCATTCTATGTATTCAATTTTTATGTATTCTAATGCAAATAAATAGGCCCCAAATAAATTTTGAGTGGGAGCGGTCGTATATACACGGGTGAAGCTTGAGCTTGGGAATTGCTGAATTTGGAATAGACCAGTCCATAATAGTTCAAAACGTAGATCCAACGGATCAACACACACATGTGCAAACCTAATTATGGAAATGAGACAAATATTTGTTTTATTTAAGACTAACAATATTCCCAATCCTGCTATATGTGAAATAGCTGTAGGAAGCAAGTGAGAATGAGAAACTCGGGACAGCCCAATGGTAAGGGCCTCCCATCTCACACGCCAGCCCAAGGTATCGATCACAAAGTTTGTACCATTCACCCAACAAGAAAAAAACAAGAAGTCAAGAACTACTGAGTGAGAATAAATATTTAAATGACATAGCATTAGCCATCCCTACCTTAGGGTCCAAACGGCTAAGGGGTCGTCCCCATGGCTCTGATGGACAAATTCCCCTGGAGCCCACTTCTCAGACCTGTTATAAGGCGTCACCATGAGTTCATACCTAGTGTAGGCTCCAAGGATCTGCGGATAGTCATCATCAGAGAGTATCGAAGTAGCCTGTCACCCACCAATCAGACGGTAACCGATGTGGTTCCCCACTTTAGTCATCTTATTTGGATTGATCACCAATAGGTCAGCTGGGTCCAAGCTAGGCTTCAGCCGAGCATCAGCTTCAGTCTTGGCAGTTTCAGTGACAACCGTCCAATAGCTCTTTCTGGGCGTGGAGGTGTTACTGCCTTCCATCACTCTGACAGTCTCTGCATTTTGGTCTTGATGAAGGAGTTATCTGGACCGTCAATGTCCATGTCCAGATGGTAGGTGAAGAAGTGGTCGTGATTGAGCCCAATTGTGTTCTCTGCCAGCAGTGTTCCATCACCCATGGACATTTTCTCTTATTTGGTTCGTATGAGTGTAGGGTACCCCTTTCACTTCTAAGACCCCTGTTAGACGGTAACAGATTTCCTGTTTGGACCAATCAGGGGGTGCCACATGGGGTTGAGATATCACATCCCATTTTTTCAAAAAAAAAAATCACATCACTTCAAAAAATTTATCTTCCCAAATGGCACCCTGAGTAGTCCAAACAGAGTTTCCCTGTTTTGACCAAACAAGGGATCTGGATCCCTGTCAGACAAGTGCTCTAAGTGTTTGGGACCCATTCGAAGCCCCATTCTTTGGGGATGATATACCCTTCTGCGGTAAGAAACTCCAACCCCCAAAAATAATATTTGCTCTCATGGTAAGAGACTCCATCCTCAAAGATGAAACACTTGCTCCCACAAGGTACTTAGGGTTCAATCCCAAAATACTAGGACGACAAGTAGGGGTCCCCAACCAACTGGGCAACCCCTTGTGCTTAATTCAATGAAGTAAATCACATGTAAAATATATGGTCAAGACAAAAGGGAATCGGGATCGATCATCTGAGGATTTTTCCAACGGTGACCGTGAGTGGACTAATCCGCCACATCATCGTAGGCAATGCATAGCAGGTTATTTAATCAAATTTTCTTCATGTTTACAACTCTGGTGGATATCAATTCTTTAGACTGAAATTTGGGCAAGTGCTAATGTGTAATTAATTTTTTCTTGTTTTGCTGCACTTTCTTGAAAAACCGAGGCATATGGCTGGTCATCTGCTGATACTTAAAAAACCATGCGGCTCAGCTCACGTGTACGTCAGTTGAAGTGATCACAACAATCTTTTTGCCACATGTATTGATTGAAACTACATGTTATATTAAAGCAGTAGGGATTTTTAAATGCACTGGTTTTAAAGTAGCACTAGCAGTGCTTGATATCTTGGTTACCAAAACTCTACAAACAATATAAATTGCTTTCAGTCTGGCTGATAAGATTGTTCCCATATTTGGGTTAAATTTTGGTCAACACTATTTTAAAGAATTTATAGTCTTTTATATCTCCTATGGTAAAAACCCCTATATAATATAGAGAATGCCATTCTAGCTAGGCATGGAGTTGGCCTGGACTTGGGCTTGGGTCTTTTGGTCTCTTGAGTTGGGCCACATCCTCTTGGGTTCGAGTAAATAGAAAGCTAACCGGATCTGACCATGGACTCCACTCAACCCGTAGTGATTGATAGGTACTTTCTTAGTAGAGTTGGGATATACCTCAGTGCAGCTATTATGCCGTAACCTCTTATATATATATATATATATATATATTTTATTGGAACTCTATGGTGGGACCCACGTAGAGATCATCCAGACCTAAGTGCCCGCAAGGTGGGGTGGGGGGGCTAAAATGTTAAATCTTAAAATAATTATATGTCCGGAATGCAATATATCTTATCCATGTATTCAAGTATAAAAAAACATTGGACAACTCCAATGGCACGATCAATCCGATTGACAATTTCACTTTGCACATTATTTTCAAAAGCTTTAATTAATACTTAAGCCCACCATTTTCAATGACCAGTTAGGAGTAATGATACACTTGCAAAATATGCTTGTGCTAAGCGTGGAAGTTATAATAGAAATAATTAATTAACAAAAGCTTATGACAGAAGTTAATGATTTAAAATTTCTTAAATATATTACTAGAATGCATTAGTCCTTGTCATGTAAATGGAAAATTTTCAAATTTAATTACAACAACCCTAGGTTAGGAAATCATAATGAAAAAAAAAAAAAAAAGCTCTAACCTTGATCTTTATCACCACTTCTTCATTAATAAAAAAAAAACTCTACCTTTGTTCTTTATCACCACTTCTTCGATGAAGAGGAAGTTAAGAACACAAACCTTACCATCTTATGTAGAAGAAGACAAGCAGGTTTTCAAATGCATAGTAGTTACATTTAGTCATATGAATGAGAAGTTATATTGATTGTTGCATATAAAGATAAAAGTGGGTGGTGGAGTGAGATAAGAAGGGAGGAGTTGATAAGTGGGGAGGGGAAAATAAAAGATGAAAAATAAAGTATCATCACTGCTGGTCAAAATTATAACTGCCGATCAAAATTTTAACCAAAAGGCGTGACTTTAATAAATTATAATATGGTAATTAACTAAGAAAAATATAAAACACCTCAAAGTAGAAATAGCGGGTGGTATATAGCAATAGAAGGGGGGAAAAAAAACTGCGAATTCTTGAAACTTTCGGAGTCTACATAGATCAACAAATGAGATCAGTGTTTATCTTTCTCATAGATTTGCTGATCTGATTATTCTCTCCATTGAGTCATGAAATCCCCTTCTATGGTTGGACCGTACAATTGGGCCAGTGTACAGGCTTGGAGGGCATTACCTTGAGCGCAGGATTGCTTTCAAAGAAATTGGATGGTCGGAGCTCAAATCCGCCGGTCAACGTTGGCATCACTGGAAAGTCTTCTTGGCAAGGTATGTGATGAAATCCCACTGTGTACCATAAAACAATGTCCCTATTCTCAATGGCCCTGTTCCTGCTTATAAATAAATAATAAAAAAAAAATCACCATCATCATAAAAGACTTATTTCATCTAAATTCTGATTGATTGAGATATTTAACTCGAGGACTCAGCCAACTTGCCATTCATCAAATATTTGTCATGGCTCCACTACTAAAAATATAAATCAAAAGGTGATGACTCTCTCTACCTTTGGCTCCAAACAGCTAAGGTGTCGTCCCCACGGCTCTGATCCGTATATACCCCTGAGGCCCACTTTTCAGACCTGTTATATGGTGTTACCATCAGTTGGTACTTGGTGTAGGCTCCACGGATCTGTGGGTAGTCATCATCAGAGAGAATTGAAGTGGCCTGCGACCCACCGATCAGACGGTAACCAATATGGTTCCCCACCTTAGTCATCTTGTTTGGATTGACCACCAATAGGTCAGCCGGGTCCAAGCTGGGCCTGAGCCGAGCATCAGCCTCGGTCTTGGCAGTTTCGGTGACAACAGTCCAGTAGCTCTTTCTGGGTATGGAGGTCTTTCTGTCCTCCATGACTTTGACGGTCTGCATCTTGGCCTTGATGAAGGAGTTATCCTGACCGTCTATGTCCATGTCCAGATAGTAGGTGAGGAAGTGGTCGTGATTGACACCAATTATGTTCTCAGCCAGCAGTGTCCCATAGACGTTTTCTCTTATTTGGTTAGTGTGAGTGTAGGGCACCCCCTTCACTTCTAAGATTCCTGTTAGACCCACCTACATGGATCATCAATCATAGTGCCCAATTAGGAAATGATAAGAGGATATTAAGTGGCCATTGAAAAAAAGTCGACGGGCATTTTCATAGTCAGAAATAAATTTGAAACGTACCTCTACTTTAATAGACCCACTCTGTTTGAACTCCCAATCCACAACATAGTCATAGTTCGATATTGCTGCCACCATTCTCACCACAAGACTCACATCAGTTCTCACTTCTCTCACCTACAGATACAAAACCATCCATGATCCATTTCTCCTTGATAACTATACATATTGTGTATACAACTATAAAACTAGACCATGTTCAATTCTGAAACGAACCACTTACCACTTTCCCTGGGATCCCAACCTCAGTGTGCCTCCACATGATATTGCCGGCTGATCGCTCAAACACACAGAAGATGTTGGACATCTTCACCGGATTGCTGCTCTGGTCGGCGATATATACATCGATGAAGACTGCATTGGATGGGCAATCGGTGGTGGGCTCCAGCGGCACCGCAGACAAGCCAAAACCGTGATCCCCGGCGTCAAAGATTGTCTTGTAGTACCATTCTTCTCCTAGATCCATGTATGGCACGAATAGCTCTGATATGTATCCTCTGTACAAGATGCTTCTGTATTCATCCTTGTTCAGATCATAGATTGATGCTAAAGATATGATAGGGCCGACCCGAGCATCGAATCCAAGATGGAAAGCCCAATTGGCCCACCTGATCGGTCAGTCTTTAAGTCAGGCCGGCTTGAGACAATTTGAGGCCTAAAGCGACAATCATAATTGAGGCATTTTCTATGTTTTAATATTATTATAAATATTTCATTTAAAATTTATTTTTCTTGCTTTTTTATGATGCAAAATTATTAATTAAATTTTTATATTCAAGTTTTGCTAACCTATCTTAAGTCCTCCTCTAATACCCACATGAAAGTTTTAGACCCGTCCCTAAAACTTACATTAAAATCTTGGGTCACAAAATCCAATTACCTGTTTGGCTCCAATCCCCCAGCCCAAAAATATTGAGTCTACAACTGGTGGGGATCGGATCATTTTCACCTGCGCACGGTGTCCATATGCACGATGAGTCAAGACCATCCAAGATGGACTTCAGATGTGTGCCCCACCCCACATATTAGATGTTCTAGATGCACGATACACATATGCACTGTGGGCAAGTGAATAAATTCCGGCGGGGTCCATTGTTTATATTAAATCTTAAGATCTATTATTGGGGCTGAAATGTCGAGCTATAGATCTATTACAACCACATCATGGATCAAATCTAAATGGGCCCCTATTGAAATAAGATACATAGATATAAAAAGACATGCTTGTGAAGCAAGTTCATGATTGAATGTATGCTTGAGATTTGATACACATGGACTACTAGAAATATAATGGTGTGCGAAATCAATTGGACTCCAAGTAATAGAAATATAAGGGGCAGATTTGGAAATATAATAGATAATAAATGACACTTTAATGCCTGATGAGAATCTCGGTCTTATCTTCTCAAGATAGAGTTATTATGAGGCCTTATATTTTGGGGAGAGAAAAAAGGGATGACAATTGGAAAGTTTTCGTTTTTGGAATTTCAAAGGATGTCAGCTGCTTTTATGGGGGCCTTTTTTTGGGCCTTATTTTTTGGGGCCTAAAGCAATGGCTTTGTTGGCTTTATGGTAAAACCGGCTCTGCTTTAAGCAAAACAAATGACGATGGAATATTTATTTTTTAAGGCCAATTGGATGTTTACGGAATATTATAAAATTTCTATATTTTTATATTTATACATTTATATATTATAAGAAGAAAATTTATAAAAGAGATAGTGTAATATTAAAATATTATAATATTTTTTTCGTTTGATAATTTTTTAAGAATATCACAAATTTAAAACTGGGTTATTTGGAAGGTGCTATGATTTTAATATATATTAAAAAAAATCTAAAATAACAACAAGTTAATGTTATTGATCGTAGTAAAGCTCATTATTAGAATATTTTTTTATTAAATATTTAATTGATATGAAATTTACCATCTCTGAATGGAGAAGTAGTGTGGTAAAGTAAAACTCAGTTGTCAATATTTTACCATAAGCTGCTTTTTTATCACATAGAACTATATAAAGTGTATTAAAGTAAAATCAATACAAAGGGCAACTACTTTTCAACTCTCTCTCTCTCTCGCTCCTACTTTACTTCACCAGATACTTCATCTTACATTACATGATGCGACGTCAACATTTATTTTATTTTACCACATATAAACAAACATGCCTTGACCTATATGTGATATATTATCCCTTCACTATGTTTAGATGAAAAAATAGAGTGATAGAGTAAAGTCTAGCCGCCGGTTTTTTGCCATAAAGTTTATCATAAGTCTCTTTTTCTTTACCATTTAAATAATGATAAATGTGATAAAGTAAAGTCAAATAAAAAGAAATTACTTTCCCACTCTCTCCGACTTTACTTCACTATACTCTTTATTTTATCATACACTTTATCTCACATTTACTTTACCTCACATTTACCGTGATGTGACATTTACCTTATTTTATCATACATGTAAACAAGTACCTCATGATAGATTTAGTGAAATTCTTTATTTTACTCTACTACTTTGTAAACCTCATTTTAAAAGATTTTTATATTGTATGAGGTTTTATACATAAGAAAGTTGTAGGAAAAAATGTTGAAAAGAAAATGATATTTTCTTCATATTTTTCTTGGTTTATCAAACGTATAAGACTTTTTTTTTCTTTAGAAAATAAAAAATTATATTTTATAAAATTATATTTTCTTCAATCTTCTTGTGCATCCAAACATGTGTAAGGAATAGCATGTATCCTAAGAAAACAGATTTCCTATAATGACCACAATTCGGGAAAGGAAAGGACTTCTAGTCCAAGTAATGGACTTAAAGATAATTTCCTTACAGTCTCCCACTTGGTCGATAGGAAGATCCTTTAGTGTTTTTCTTTTTAGGAATCATAAGGCGCGCATTATATGCTAAACATTTCTTGAGTCGATTATCATAAGTGTCTTGGCTAATTTGGTGGTCAATGGGAGTCATGGCGTGCACACATTATTTTGCAACATGCTTACTTCCATGTACTACAGCAGTGACAACCGGCATAACTAGACCATAATAGGAGATATACGTAATGGTCTCATAATGTCTATGTTGAAAGACTGTTTCTGTTTATCATTTATCCAAACATAAAATGTACACAATGGAAAAACAGAAATAGCAGATGTAGAGTTGCATTAAGAGCTCAATAAATGTCAAATATAAGTACAGAAATAAAAGGCAGAAAATGATAATTAAGAACTATCTTCAAGACCCATGCTTTCAGTATGTCCTTGAAAGGTCTTTGGAGGTAGTCCTTTCGTGAATATGTCTGCGACCATGAAATCTGTACGTATAGACTCAATGACAAATTTCTGTAATCTAACATCTTGTTTCAGTGAGAGATATTTAAGGTCCATGTGTTTGGATCCCTTAGATATCCTGTCATGCTTGGAGAAGAAGGTTGCAGCTTCATTGTCACAGTAAAGGGTTAATGGCTTAGAGATGAAATTCAAAGCTCCAAACTGAGAGATAAAATTATGCAACCATGTTCCCTGAATTGCAGCCTCGTAACATGCGACATACTCAGCCATCATGGTGGATGAGTAAAGCAACTCAGATTTCTGGCTTTTCCATGATATTGCACCTCCACATAAGAGATACACATAGCCAAGAGTGCAAAGTCTGGTGTCAGGACATCCAGCAAAATCTGAATCTGAATAACCAGTCACCTGTAGGTGACTTGATTTTCTGTATGTGAGCATGTAATTCCTTGTTCCCTTAAGGTATCTTAGTACTTTCTTTGCAGCTTTCCAATGAGCGATTCCTGGTTTACTCTGAAATCTCCCGAGCATGCCAACAGCATGACTAATGTCAGGTCTTGTACAGACCTGTGCATACATCAAACTCCCGACAAGAGAAGCATAAGGATATTTTGCCATTTCTTTAAGTTCCAATTCGTTCTGTGGACACTGCGAAAGATCAAGCTTGTCTCCTTTATGCAGTGGAACAGGACTAGAGGAACAGGTCATCATGCCAAACCTCTCTAGAACTTTGTCAATATATGCTTTCTGAGACAATCCCAAAATACCAAGTGACCTGTCACGGAATATTTCTATTCCTATCACATAGGAAGCCTCAACCATATCTTTCATTTCAAAATGCTTAGAGAGATAGTCCTTTGTTTGATGTAATAAACCAAGGTCGCTGCTGGCCAGTAATATTGCCACCAACATAAAAACATCCCTTCCTACACCTGAGAATGCTAAGGACTATATGAAGGCCATTGAAGCTAGGTTTAAGACTGCAGACAAATCCCTTGCTGGGAAACTAATGGCAGATCTTACAACCATGAAGTTTGATGGCACCGGATCAATGCATGAACATGTCATTGAGATGACCAACCTTGCAGCTAAACTAAAGAATTTGGGATTATCAGTGGATGAGGCGTTTCTCGTCCAATTTATCCTAAACAGTTTACCTCCTCAGTACGGGCCTTTCCAAATTCATTACAACACTATTACGGACAAGTGGACAATGAATGAATTGGCTAACAAACTGGTTCAAGAGGAGGCCAGGCTGAACCAACAAGGGATTAAAGTAGCTCATCTCGTTCAAGGAGCTGGACACAAAGCTGGGAAAAAGCATAATTCAGGCCAGAAAAGGGCACCACCCAGATCTAATGAGGCTGGTCAGAACCCCAAGAAGAAAAAGAAGGAAAACTTATGCAAATTTTGCAAGAAACCTGGACATTTTCAGGCAGACTGCATAAAACGTAAAGAATGGTTCGAAAAGAAAGGTAACCCTATGGGTTTCGTAAGTTATTTCGAATCAAATCTTACTTATGTTTCTTCTGATGCTTGGTGGATTGACACTGGTGCTAATGTTCATGTTTCCAATTCAATGCAAGGATTCCTTACGATCCAAACCATAAACCCAAGTGAGAACTTCCTTTTCATGGGAAACAAAGACAAAGCTCCAGTTGAAGCTATTGGAACTTTTCGTCTTGTTTTAAATAGCGGTTATCAGAGTGGCGCAGCGGAAGCGTGGTGGGCCCATAACCCACAGGTCACAGGATCGAAACCTGTCTCTGATACCACATGTTATACTATTATTAACATGAACCCTAAGATCGTGAACAGCATGATAATCACGTGTAGGATTTAATCTTAAATAAATTAAAGAGTACCTCCAGACATCTTGATGCAGAGGGCTTTCTGATCCTGCAGTCTGGTGCTGTTGCTGATTGATGCTGTGATCCGTCGAGAAATAGACTATGTGAATGGTTTCGGTTTCTCTTTCCTTGCCTATAAAACCTTAATGTGTTGATTTTCGTGAATGCCTTTGTGATGGACGAAAGGCTTTGTTTTATAGGTGAAAAGAGGACCGAATTTCCAATCAGGGTTTCCATAGACTTAATCTCAACCATCCATCAAGGTAGAGTTTGTTATGGAATACATCTCATTAAGAAACATTTTTGTGTAAGGAATAGCATGTATCCTAAGAAAACAGATTTCCTATAATGACCACAATTCGGGAAAGGAAAGGACTTCTAGTCCAAGTAATGGACTTAAAGATAATTTCCTTACAACATGCACATAATGAACTTCAAATTTTATCATAAAATAATTTTTGTTGAGAAGATTCTTACTTATATTTAACTCTGGATATAAGTGATGGTTACTATTTTATTGTGAAATGGACAAAAATTGGACGCTGACTATCTATGCAAGAATATTTGGTTAATATAATGGTTGGTGTAACAGTGATTTGACTGGAGATAAAGTCAATGGTTGAGTTTGATCGCACATCATTTTGAGAAGGCAGCTACGTACACTCGTTATTAGCTAGCTAGTGACAAAATTTTCCAGCCCACCCTACTTATCCAGTGTCCTTCCCTATTTTCAGAACAGGCCCACCTATAATAGATGGGCCGGTCTCTTCACAGTTCGATTTTACTTCATTAAAGTGACAGGCCGTCTACACTCGCAAAATGTACGTTGTCTTAGTCGAGCTTTCTTCAAGAATTTATTGCGGCCCATCAATTAGAAGGAGGGCCCGCTATCAAGGTCGTGTACGGTTGTTAGAATCTGCCGGCTGCGGCACACGGGGGCGGACCCAGGATTTCATCGGGGGGGGGGGGGGGGGGCGGGGGAAGCTTAAATAATACATTTTAACAAATCAAGATAGCTAATATTTTTTTTATATTTTTTCTGGATATACATATAAGTTCAAGCATAATAAATATATTAAAATCAAAGACTAAATTTCGCATTAAAACCAAAACCAGGATCTAGCTGACATAAATAATTGTATTTTCATACATACCAACTTCCATAATCCATCAAAATGGAACTCGACGTTCTTTTAAATCTTGAAAGTCTTCAATGATTGATTATGTGCTAAACTTCTCCGCAATTTCCCTCTCAATGTACGCAAGACAAGAGTCTGTGAAAAACTCATCCTCCATGAAACCCTAACCAAGAGACCTCATCAGTCATCACCCCCCAAAAAACAAGCCCCTCAAAATCGCAAACCCACCTTCGATCCAGCCCATACCCCATACGCATATCTGTTCCAGAACCCATAAACGAACCAGAAGAAAAGAAAGAGAGAAGAAGAAGAAAGAAGGTAGAAGCAGAGAACGGACGAAAAGAGGGAGATAGGGACATGTAGTACCTGCTATCGAAGAGCTTCCATCTCTATGTATGTCCTCTCCGGCCCACAAGCGTACACAGCACACAAGCTAATCGTCTGATCTTTGATGACTTTGATTGGATCGGGCCAGCGGGCGGTGGAGCAAGCCGGCGAACTGTAGTTTGCTTCTTTAGTTCTTTCTTTCTTCCTATTAGAATGTTAGGGAATAGGGATAGGGATTTTAAGGTTGATGCAGCAAAAGTCTTGCTTCTCAAGATTCAAGACCCAAATCAGAAGGTTGTCATCTCAAGCAAACAATGAGGAATTGAATGGCTTAAGTTATTCATCGACAAATCAGGGGCTGTTAACTTAATTGCATTACAATTTACTAAGGGATGAAGGACTTATGGGCTTCCCTTTCCTGGCTTTGGGACTTGGGACTTTAGGAAATGGATCAAGGCCCATTTCAATTTGGTCTTTTCTTTATATATATATATTCTTTGTGCAAACAATTAAGGGGGGGCCAGTTGTTATAAAATTATTATATAAATTAATTAAAGGATATTAATCTTACGGGTTAATGATTTGAGAGGGTGGGCCATGGCCCCCCTGGGCCTACTACTGGGTACGCCCCTGGTGGTACACCTAGAATTTTCGTTTGAGGGAGATTGGTTAAAATAAGCAGTTGAATTTTATGGGCAAATTCTCAGTTTTCTTTTAAATTTTAGGACAGGTAGACCAAAACTGGTAATTGAATTTTGTGGCCAAATATTGCATTTCATATTAAGTTATGGGACAGGTCCGGAATTTTTATGTGGGTTTTGGAAGTGAATCTAAAGTTTTAATGCGAGATTTTGAGATTGGTCATTAAAGTTGGAAGGGGGCAACCACCGCTGAACCAATTATGTGGGCGTATCCATGCATTGTTAAGTCTATGCGCTCATTTCAAGTTATAGGTGGGTCATATAAATTTTTATTTTTTATAATTTAAGATATCCTCTGCCGGGCCCAACCCAACTTAAAAGCCATTACCCCTAAACTCGAGGGACATTCAATTTTGAACCGTGAAGAACTGCTGCAAAGACAATATACAAACTCTTATATCCACATGCTTCATTCCTTGTCTAAGTGACCTACAACTGGTGTCTGGTGGCATGAACCTTAATCATCAGCCGCACTACAACCGGGGGTGAATGATTGATCACATGCCTAAAATGGGTGTGTGTTAAATCAAAACACAAATTTCAAAAAGAAACATAATAATTATAAAACGATATTCTAACCTGATCATGTGACCATCAATCGTGAAACTTGGGCCATCCGGCTGTACGACATTTATACCGTTGGTTCGTTTGGCAAACGGAGGCTTCTGCTTCGAGGCTCGATAATCGGTTCCCTCTGCTTTGGGCAACGGTACCCGTATTCTATCGTAATATCCCATTATAGCCATCGCATCCAAATCCACCGTAACCGTTACGCCCCCCAAAGGTCGCATAAAGAAATTGTCAGTTCCTCCTCTATAATTACACGAGATCTTTGCCATCCTCTTCCCCTTTCTTTCCTCTCCAAACCACCCAACTAAGTAGGCCCCGCACACAACTTGTGTCATATCGAGTCCTCTCTTCGTAACGGATTCTATAAATGATGGGTAAGTGAAGGGGAGTGAAGTTGCCGCCACCAGTTCTGCAGAAGTGGGGGTAGGGTAGCCATAGCCATTGTAGATGCGATCTGAGACAATGACGTTGTCTTTGATGTCGATAATGATTTCATGGGTTTGGTTCTCCAACCGTGCAATTATGAATGCTCTACGAGGGAGGGGTGTTTTTGTGTGGTTGGATAACCATGAGAGAAGAGTCCGTTTGTCTGGGTCATCTAACCCCACATATTGGAACATCAGATTTTGGGTTGAGCCAAGATGAGAGGATTTGATGGTGTGCTGGATGGTTTTGATTTCGGAAGGAGTGAGAGGGTCTAGAGGGCAGAATGAGCTGATGGATTGAGAAACAAAGAGGAAGATGATGAAGAAGAAGAAGAAGTGGGAATTGAAGGCTCTCGCACTCATGGCTCTTGTCTTGTTTGTTGACTTGGAACGATATGTCTTGAGCAATGTATGACTTATATGTAAGAGTTGACCAAATATTTAAATCAAACTGGAGTGACTTGCAATAATTGAATTATTCACATGTTATAAAAATAACTATATAGTATATACTAGCATAGAACAATGTCCCTAGCTATTCCTCTTCACGATACTAGCATAGAACAAATATTGGTTACAACATTTTTCAGTTTTTTTTCAATTATATAAGAATAATAATGATATTATTAGTAAAATATTCCTCTTCATGATGGGCTTGTGATGATTAGTTTAATTTGTTAATCAGTTTACATGAGATTAACATGTGCATCGCACGGGGATTTATGCTAGTTTATATTATAAATTCACAATTAACTACTGAGTAGTAGCTAGCATGCTTCCATGGGTGATTAATGGGTGCGTTTGTTTGATGAGAGGAATATGTGATTAAAACATGAATGTATGAATTGGAACAATAATGTGTGGCAATTTCCAGGATTAAGCATACTTGAGAGTTTGTCTGCCACCTGTACTGTTAAACTCAACCTACTAATTAATCTATCTCACTTAATTTGTCATGTTAAGAAATATCACTATAATGAGAGTAATACTTGCTATGAATATTAACTTCCATGAGTTTTAATCAAATTTTCTTCATGTTTACAACTCTGGTGGATATCAATTCTTTAGACTGAAATTTAGGCAAGTGCTAATGTGTAGTTAATTTTTTCTTGTTTTGCTGCACTCTCTTGAAAAACCATGGCATATGGGCTGGTTATCTGCTGATACTTAAAAAACCATGCGGCTTCACGTGTACTTCAGTTGAAGTGATCAAAACAATGTTTTTGCCACATGTATTGATTGAAAACTACATGTTCTATTAAAGCAGTAGGGATTTTTAAATGCACTGGTTTTAAAGTAGCACCAGCAGTGCTTGATATCTAAGTCACCAAAACTCTACAAACAATATGATTTATTAATGCTTTCAGTCTAGCTGATAATATTGTTCCCAAAAAACTGAAACCTTGTGTATGGGCCGCGCAATTAAAAGAGTAGAGAGGATCGAAGCCTTTACTTGCAGCACTGGATTGTTGTCAACTTTAGGCATTAATGAAGAGTCTTCCTGGTAAGGTATGTGATGAAATTGAAGTCCCTCCATGAAATGTCCTGGTCCTCAATGAATGCATATAAATACATCAAACAAAAATCATTATTACTATAATCCAACCGTGTTGAGGTCAACGTCCACATTCGCTCCTTAGTGGTTATAATTGTAGTCGAGCCCTCACCCTCACCATAAAACCATTGTTGTGTCGTTTCCCATCACCAATTAGTTTTGGGATAAGTGGTTGTTCAATGGAGTGTAAGATCCTACAAGTAGTATAAGAGCCTGGTAGGTCAGGTGTTCATAAAACCGTTGTTGTGCCATTTCCCATCACCAATTGGTTTTGGGATAAGTGGCAGGTCAATGGGGCCGCTTATCTACTTATATATTATATATAATCAGGGGTCGTCTTTGTGAGTTAAACATTTTTATTATCTGTTTATGTCTGAATCAAACAAAAAATTGTACTCACGTGGCATATGACAGATTTTAGCAATATACGCACATACCATTTGTTTTAGAGAGACAAAGGTCCATCAACGTGCTAACTATATATATAACGAGGGATTGTTCAGTTGGTTGGGTGTCTCATTTCTCACTTAATTAGCGGGGGCTTAATCCTTGTATTCTTCCTTCTTTATATGTGGCTAGTTAGTGTTTCCCACCTTCCTACATGAGTAGCCTTCTTTTCTCATAGATAGGTTCTCTCATGGGCCACAACTCCCTTGGATGGGGAGAGAGAGAGAGGGAAAAAGGGCTAGTGGTCATTTAAAAAGGCAACAATGGTTTTAACGTTATGTTTATTGATCGCTTTTTGGAAAAAATGTGTTATCCACCCAATAAATTCAACAATCGGAACTCTAGCCTCTACATTGTAGGTGGCTTTTTCCCTCAAAAGTAGCTTGGAAGTTTTCTCTTTATACCCATATGAAGTGGAATTTTCTTATATAAAACTTATGCTGCATATGTGAAATATATTATTATGTTTGTTTGGAAGAAATACTTTCACATTAGTAAATAATATAGGGGCGGAAAGAGAGAGAGTTAAAAAGATATTCTATAAGAGTCTTTATACAATTAAATGGGTTTTCACTACCCTAAAACTTTTCTACATTGGAAATAGTGTGTCTCACACGGTGGATAGTTCGGATCATGAACCGGAACCAGAGAAGGATAGAAAATTAGAAAGTGAGATTAACTTCTTTTTCCTGCTTTTCACATATTTCTTAAAATGCATTACTTATATATGTTGGAAAAAAATGGCTAAGAGCACCACTACTTTTGTCAAAGTTTGAGCCAAAAACTAAGTGGGGCCCACTTATCCTTTTTTGTGGGAATACATGTGGGAATGTATTCTATTCCATGAGTAGATAATGACATGTATTGGGTTGTTCTAATCTATTAAGGAGTGAATGAGAAATTGCCTCCTAAACACCACTACTTGAACATATTAAACATGGAAACAAAGGAAGTGGTAAACTTGCTTCCCACATTGTTTGGGAGCAAAACATTCCTTGGGTATAAATATACTTACCTTGGTAGTATAAAATGAGCCCCAAAGGGCATCTCACTTTTGTGGAGGAGGGAAGACCTAGATCAAGGTGGGGTCACCACCACGCGGGCGCCTCACCCTTGACCGGGCCTGGGCTTGGGCTTCACGCACGAGTTGGGCCTAGCTCGGCCCACTACCCATTTATTTTTTTGGAGAAATTTTATTTAATAAAATTTCTTTTTGCAAATGGGATGTGTCCTTAATGGTGTGTCCTTTCTCTTTTGAAAGGGTGTGTCCAACCCCATGAGGTGTGTCCAAAGAAGAAGCATCTGTTCACTGAACAGTCACTGTTCTGAACAGATGCAACCCCCATTGAAGAGATCTAATTCAAGCTATATATATGCATCTCGTTCATAACATTTCATCATTCACTCACTGATGTTACATTGCATTATCGAGTCATTGTTAAAGAGAGAGTCCTAATGCTGCACTTCTGGTTCACCAGTCGCACAGTTTGTAGTGCTGCAACTGTTGTGGTACTGATCATTGTATCCTGGGAGAAAAATGATGTTAAAGCTCGTAAGCACCATTGCGAAGGCGAATTTTGTCTTAAAGACATAGTGTATAACATTAGCCTTGATCATCCTTCTTCTGCAAGTTACAGAACCAACTTCAAACAAAAACACTATGTTTCTGCCTTTATACAGTGAATGAATTACATTTCTAGATTACAATTTGTAACTGTATTTAGTTGTTGTTTTTGGTTCACTGTGTTATAGAACTTGTCTCCTAAATACTGAACTATTACTAACTGTACTCGGAACTAACAATCTTAAGACAAAATTTTTTCGTTCTGAGTACACTCTGTTATCAGTTTTACTTCAGTATTTCTGGTTTCAATTTTTTTTTCACTACTGGTTTCTAAGTCTTCTGTTTCTGAAACCAATATTGTAAAACTGAGATTCTCTCTTTTCTTTCACTCATTACAGAACTTCAATTTGTTATGTAAATTGCTTTTTGGTTGCCTCAATATACAGTACAATATCTGGTTACCATATAGTCTGAGTTTCTTTTTACAGTACTGTTATTCTGTGTTTATTTTGTTTCTGTTCTGTTAACAGTAATGGGTATTGAGAAGAATACTCCAGGTAGTACCCCTGCCCCTGTTATGGTGAACAATGAGGAGAAACCTGAAAAGTTTAATGGTATTGAGTTCAAGAGATGGCAACAGAAAATGTTGTTCTATCTCAATACCTTAAACTTGATTAGGTGTTTCCATGAAAAAGCTCCTACCTTAACAGAAGGTGAGACAAACAAGCAAGTGGTTGCTGCTGTAGAAGCCTGGAAGCATGCTGACTTCCTCTGTCGAAATTATATTCTCAATGGACTAAACAACACATTATATAATGTGTACTGTTCATTGAAGACTGCTAAGGAATTATGGGATTCTCTTGATAAAAAGTACAAGATTGAAGATACCGGAATAAAGAAATTCGTTGTGGGCAGATTCCTTGACTACAAGATGATCGATTCCAAAGCAATAATCAATCAAGTTCAGGAACTTCAGGTAATGCTCCATGAAATTCATGCAGAAGGAATGTCTCTTAGTGAGTCTTTCCAAGTAGCAGCAATCATTGAAAAATTACCAACACTTTGGAAGGATTTTAAGAACTACCTTAAGCATAAGCGAAAGGAGATGAAACTTGAAGACCTAATCGTCAGATTGAGGATAGAGGAAAACAATCGTGTATCTGAAAAGAAAGCAGGAAAAACCTTTACTGAAGCTAAGGCCAATGCAGTGGAACATGGGCAGAATCCCAATAAGAGGGAGAACAATCCCAACGATCCAAAACAAGGCCCCAATGACAACAAGAAATTCAAAAGGAAGTGTTATGTGTGCGACAAACCAGGCCACCGTGCTAAGGACTGTCGTAAGTGCAAGGACCAAGGCAATACAAGTAAGAAACTAGCACAGGCCAACATGACAGAAATGGACACTCTCTCCACTGATGTTTCAGACATAAATCTTTCTGCTATAGTCTCAGAAGTCAATCTGGTTGGTAACACTAGAGAATGGTGGGTGGACACTGGGGCCACTCGACATGTCTGCTCTATTAAAGAGATGTTCTCCACTTATCATGCAACAACCAGAGAACAACTCTTTATGGGCAATTCTACCACTTCTAAGGTTAAAGACTAAGGACAGGTGGTATTAAAGATGACTTCTGGAAAGGAACTCACCCTCAACAATGTGCTACATGCATCTGATATACGCAAGAATCTGGTATCAGGCTCACTACTGAGCAAAAAGGGTTTCAAATTGGTATTTGAGTCAGATAGGTTTGTCCTCACTAAATATGGGATGTACGTGGGTAAAGGGTACATGAGCGATGAGCTATTTAAGTTGAATGTAATGGCAATTGTACCTAATAAGAAAAACTCTTCTACTTATATGCTTGAGTCTTCTAATGTGTGGCATGGTAGATTAGGTCATGTTAACTATGATGCTTTACGTAGACTAGTTAATATGAAATGTTTGCCAAAATGCAATTTTGATTAAACTTTCAAATGTGAAACATGTGTAGAAGTTAAACTTACTAGAACTTCTTTTCATTCAATTGAATGAACTTCTGAACCCCTTCAGTTAATTCATTCTGATATTTGTGACCTAAAGTTTGTTCAAACTAAAGGTGGTAAGAAATATTTTCTAAAGGTGGTAAGAAATATTTTCTTACATTCATTGATGACTGCACCAGATACTGTTATGTTTACTTACTGAGAAGTAAAGATGAGGCATTGAAAATGTTCAAACATTACAAGAATGAGGTTGAGAATCAACTTGACAAGAAAATCGAGGTGATAAGAAGCAATAGAGGGGGTGAATATGAATCATCTTTTGGTGAATTCTGTTCACAGCATGGTATTATCACCAAACTATTGCTCCTTATTCACCTCAGCAAAATGGTGTTACTGAAAGAAGAAATAGAACTTTAAAAGAAATGATGAATGCTATGTTAATAAGTTCTGGATTACCTCAGAATTTGTGGGGGGATGCTATCCTTTCCGCAAATTATATTCTCAATTAAATACCTCAAAAGAAAACCAATAAGACTCCCTACGAATTGTGAAAAGGCAGAATGCCTACTTACAAATACTTGAAAGTGTGGGAGTGTTTGGCTAAAGTGGCTGTTCTTACACCTAAAAAGGTTAAAATATGACAAAAAACAGTTGACTGTGTATTCATTGGGTATGCTCATAATAGCAGTGCGTATCGGTTTTTAATTTCCAAGTCTGAGATTCCCGATATCCATCCTAATACTATTATTGAGTCAATGAATGCATCGTTCTTTGAACATGTATTTCCATATAAATCATCGCAGAAATCGAGTTCTACCAAAAGAACTCATGATACTGCTAGTAGCAGTAATAAAAACCAACAAGAGATTGATGAGCCTAGACCAAGTAAGAGGGCTAGAACATAAAAAACGTATGGTTCAGATTTTCTAACATTTCTATTAGAAGATGAGCCTCAAAGCTTTTTCCTGTCCCGAAGCACCATACTGGAAAGAGGCAATAAATAGTGAAATTGAATCCATTTTACAAAACCATATATGGGAACTAGTGGATCTTCCACAAGGTTGCAAACCTCCTGAATGCAAGTGGATATTCAAGAGAAAGATGAAAGCAGATGGATCAATCGAAAAATACAAGGCCAGGCTTGTTGTTAAAGGGTACAGACAAAAGGAAAGCTTGGACTATTTCTACACTTATTCACCAATTACAAGAATAACATCAATTCAAATGTTAATAGCAATTGCTGCTATATACAATTTCGAGATACATCAAATGGATGTAAAGACCGCTTTCTTAAATGGTGACTTAGATGAGGAAATCTATATGGAACAACCAGAAGAGTTTAATGTTACAGGTCAAACTAAGAAAGTTTGTCGGCTTGTCAAATTCTTATAAGAATTAAAACAAGCACCAAAACAGTGGCATGAGATATTTGACAGTTTAATGATGTCAAATGGGTTTAAGATCAATGAATGTGACAAGTGTGTGTATGTCAAGAACACTAACAATTGTTGTGTCATAATTTGCTTATATGTTGATGATTTACTCATTCTGGGTAGCAATAATGCCATCATGCAAACTACCAAGAGAATGTTGAACAATAAGTTTGATATGAAAGATTTAGGTGTTGCTGATGTCATATTAGGAATTAAGATTTCTAAAACATCGAATGGACTGATATTATCTCAATCACATTATATTGAAAAAATACTCAAGAAATATAATCAAGATAATAGCAATCCAACAAGGACACCTATAGATATTAGTATCCATTTATCCAAGAATAATGGAAAAAGCATATCACAACGAGAATATGCGCAAATAATTGGCAGCCTAATGTATGTAATGAATTGCACTAGTCCTAACATTGCATATGCAGTTAGTAAATTGAGTAGATACACAAGTAACCCAAGAGCATACCACTGGAAGGCCTTAGTTAGGGTTTTAAGATATTTAAAATACACCCAAAACTATGGATTGCATTACTCTAAATATCCAGCTGTACTTGAAAGCTATTGTGATGTCAACTGGATATCCGAAATCAAATATTCAAAATCCACAAGTGGGTATTTATTTACACTTGGTGGTGCAGCAGTATCATGGAAATCTTCTAAGCAAACCTACATTGCTAGATCCACTATGGAATCTGAGTTTATTGCATTGGATAAAGCTAGCGAAGAAGCTGAGTGGCTTCATCAATTCCTCAAAGATATTTCAATGTGGTCAAAACCTATGCCTCCTATCTGCGTTCATTGCGATAGTCAATCAGCAATTGGAAGGGCACAAAGTAAAATGTATAACGGTAAGTCTCAACACATTCGTCGAAGGCATAATACCGTAAGACAACTGCTCTCTAATGGCATTATGACGATTCAATACATAAAGTCCATAGATAACATTGCGGATCCTCTTACCAAAGGATTAGTAAGAGAGCAAGTAAATCGTTCATCGAGGGAAATGAGCTTAAAGCCTATCACTGAAAAGTCGCCATAATAGAAACCCTACTTAGTTGACTGGAGATCCCAAGATCTAGGTTTAAAGGGACAACTGAATTATGTGTGACTTAACAATATCACTATGGAGAAAAAAATCTCCTGCTCATTCCTATGATATTAATAGTGATACTTGCAGTGGTAAATAGGATAAGCAAGCTTTTAATGATTCTTATATCTTGGATAATCAGATGGGGTATAGCAGGATATTCTTAATAAGAATCACCTATGTGGGTGTGAACTGGGCCAATTCTATAAGAATGATAAGGCTAAATTCGCACTCATGAAACCAGGTATTGTTCAGGGCCAAAATGAATACAATCATGAGAACCAACTATGTCAGGGAATATTCTGTGTGAACTCTATTGTCTCGGTTTACGCAAAAGGCTGAGCAGTTCAAGACTTCATGTTCACTGTTCAAACAGTAAATCCGATAGTACTTCACAAGGGAAGACTCAATGCCACAAACTACCTTTCTCTATACCGAAGATTTCCAATTGTACACTCTCTGTGTGTCTGCATATCATTTCATTGCTTACAGTCAATTTCATTCATGTGGGGGATTGTTGGGAAAAATGGCTAAGAGTACCACTACTTTTGTCAAAGTTTGAGCCAAAAACTAAGTGGGACCCACTTATCCTTTTTTGTGGGAATACATGTGGGAATGTATTATACTCCATGAGTAGATTAATGACATGTATTGGGTTGCTTTAATCCATTAAGGAGTGAATGAGAAATTGTCTCCTAAACACCACTACTTGAACATGTTAAACGTGGAAACAAAGAAAGTGGTGAACTTGCTTCCCACATTGCTTGGGAGCAAAACATTCATTGGGTATAAATATACTTACCTTGGTAGTATAAAATGAGCCCCAATGGGCATCCCACTTTTGTAGAGGAGGGAAGACTTAGATCAATGTGGGGTCACCACCACACGCGCGCGCCCCGCCCCGCCCCGGACCAAGCTTGGGCATGGGCTTCACGCGTGAGTTGGGCCTTGCTCGGCCCACTACCCATTTGTTTTTTTGGAGAAATTTTATTTAATAAAATTTCTTTTTGCAAATGGGACGTGTCCTTAGTGGTGTGTCCTTTCGCTCAGTCACTGTTCTGAACAAATGCAACCCCCATTGAAGAGACCCGATTCAAGCTATATATATGCATCTCGTTCATAACTTTTCATCATTCATTCACTATTGTTGCATTGCATTATCGAGTCATTGTTGAAGAGAGAGTTCTGCTGCTGCACTTCTGGTTCGCCGGTCACACAGTTTGTAATGCTGCAACTGTTGTGGTACTAATCATTGTATCCTATGAGACAAACGCTTTTAAAGCTCGTAAGCACCATTGCGAGGGCGAATTTTGTCTTAAGGACATAGTGTATAACACTAGCCTTGATCATCCTTCTTCAGCAAGTTACAGAACTTCTCGACCTCAAACAAAAACACTCTGTTTCTGCCTTTTACAGTGAGTGAATTACATTTCTAGATTACAATTTGTAACTGTATTTAGTTGTTGTTTTTGGTTCACTGTGTTATAGAACTTGTCTCCTAAATACTGAATTATTACTGACTGTACTCGAAACTAACAATATATATCTTAGGTATGATACTTCATGTATTGAGATTTATCATATCTCCAAGAATATTGTTTAGTCATGGATTTGGGAACCCACTAAAGTGTAGATAATTAAAAAGTGGTTTTAGATATTTTGTATTTCTCACGTGTTTTTTTCTTTTTTTTTTATAGTTGTACGGATAAAAGATATTAATGTTTTGACATTTACAATTTATATAACAATATTGAAAGGTTTGAAGCATGAACTAGGCCCACAAAAGTATATAAAAAACAAATACAAAAGATTAGATATTTCTTCCATATTCTTAACATGTTTTTAAAAATCTATAAGATTTAAGATATGAAACTAAAGACATTGAGGTTTATTAGTACAATAAGAAAAAGGTGAATTGTTCGGATTATAAATTTGGCACCCATGAGACTGTAAAAAAAAAAAAAATGGAGGCACTTGATGGACATTACAAGTAAAATATGAAGTAATGGTTGTATAGATGCCTTACGAGATGGGAGATGTAAAAAGGTGAGAATTTTGGACTGAAAATGGCCCATCATTTTTCTACCTGATTTAAGCATGTGATATATAAATAATTGCAAACAATCACATCCACGCGTAAATATTTTACACAAACATAAAATTGGTGCAAACAAACGAGGCCCTAAGATATTTAATAATTAAGAAACTACTATACATTAGCAATGCCGATTTACTACTTCGAATGTGACTTTTGCATAAGTTATTGTTCGGGAAAAAACCTAGCAAATGGCAATGCTACATTCATTAAACAAGCAAATTCCTAAATTAGACCTATTAGACATTTATAGATACTTAACCACCTAGAGGCATGTTAGGATGGATAAAGTTTGTAGGTGTGGCAAAACCTGACCCGGCTTGCTAACCCGATCCATCATGGATTAAGATGAGAAAATTATATAGAGAATGACATTCTAGCTAGGCATGGAGTTGGCCTGGACTTGGGCTTGGGCCTTTTGGTCTCTTGAGTTGTGCCCCATCCTACTTGGGTTCGAGTAATTAGAAAGCTAACAGGATTCGACCAACCATGGACTCCGCTCAACTCGTAGTCATCAGTAGGCCCCTTTGATGCAACAGTTGTGAGTTGTGATCATGATGTGATTTTGAGTAGGGATCCTCAGTGCTGCTATTATGCGGTAACCTCGGATATATTTTTTTTATTTTTTGTGGAACTCCGTGTTGGGATCCACACAGCGATCATCCAGACCTAAGTGCCCAAAGTGGAGTGGGAGTGGGAGCGCCGACACGCTAAATTTTAAAATAATTATATATTTGGATCACCTTCAGAGTGCCTATACTTTCTTTTTTTTTTTTTTTTTTTGTTGCTATCGGAGAGTTCCCAACACATTGGGCTGGAATAATTCCTCCAGGCCCAAAGGGAAGATGAGTAAACTCCCACGTAGCTTCAGTCTGATAGTGCAGTTTTAAACCTACAACCTCTGGATGTAAACCGTGGTCCTAAGCCAATTGAGCTACCCCTTGGGCGTCTATCTAATATAGTTCTTGTTGGTTTATAAACAATTAACTAAATGGCACAAATATATCTTATCCATATATTATAGTATAAAAAATGAAGAAAAATTTTAACTTTTCGATTTGATCATATAAAGTAGACAATAATCAATAAGTCGTAAGAAGTTTCATCATTCAAAAGAAAGATAAATATCAAGCTTAAAGGAAAAAGAAATCACAAAAAACCAAAGATTATGCACAATTAGCTCTAATATTCGGTCGAACCGCGCTTCAAAAACGATTTCGCTACGAAAATACCTTGGGATCGTGAATGCTTGAGGGAAGATTTCAGACGCTAAAAGATTCAGACCACTTGAGGTGAATGTCATCGAATGTCGTAGAATTTTAACTTACAAGGAGTAGTATTCAATTGGAGAGTGAAACCGATTGTTTAAAGGTGAAATTCAAGGATATATGATTTCATAAGATGACACTCACCTTCAACGGTCTAGATGATCTCTGCATGAATCTCACCATGGAATTGGAAAAAAAAAAAAAAATACACAGTACCCATGGTAATAATATCACACAATGGCATTAAACCTAACGCCCACCATTCTTACTGGCCACACACGTTCGAATGTGGAACTCTTAAATAAAATGGACGCTGGAGGTTTGAATTGTGATACATATTTGCACTTGCACTTTGCCCAGATTACTTATGGGGCGTTCCATTTTCCCATTCATCATTGCCATTTGACGACAACAAATCAAATCAGACCTAGGGAACATCCATGATGATGAGCCATCGGCCTTTCAACTTGTGCATCCCCTGCACTTCTAACGTCTTTAATCATCATTTCCATTATGGGGTCCATAATTTGATGGGTTGACACAAAAAATGTGGGTCAGGTTCATCCCACCAATCAATGTCCCTCTGGAGTATGGAGTCTGGACTCTGGACACATGACTAAAAATGTTGATCTTGCCTCATTTCCGGATGCTTCTCGAAATGACCCATCTCTTCTTTCTCACTCTATTGAAAATACAGTCAGCATCTCTGGGCCTCTCTAGAACTTCCACTGCATTTATATTATAACCCTCTTGCATATGTAGACATCTATATATATATTTTTTCTGCAGTGCCCTCTTTCACATCGGTCCGGACTCTCTGTCATTGCTCATTGCTATCTGCGCTCTCCGCTCGAACCAAGACCAGTCTGTAAGTCACCCTCCCCTTCATTTTACATACATTTCAATTCAATCATCTCAATATATCAATATGGTTCCAGTTTCTGTTTGCATGGATAGATTCATTGAGTTGTACTTCAGGGAGTGGAAACCATATCATTCCGATCAAATTATCTCAACCCTCAATTGTAGCTCATCAATCCATGAAATGGGCTGGGGTTGATTTAACGCTTCCTGTGAAGCATGTCTGATTATAGTTTGTTTTGTATTATATTGATTCTTTGTACAATCCAAGAACTATTTATTATGGTGATAATTTTGGTTTTAAGTTCTAAGGCTCCCATATGTGCCTGAAGCTTTCTGTTTTAGTTTGAGATGGGATTATGAGAAGGCCTATTGTTGATTTCATCTTAGAGACTGGAGGTGGTGTGAATGTAGAGCTTAGGACGTTAGACTTTCTATAAATTGATCACTGGCAAGTATTGCTAGAAGTTCTTAACTATAGTTGCAGAGGGTCTGGAGAGAGTTTCCCTTGGTGATTGCTGAAGTCCAGATGACTATAATTTAGTAGACTTCAGAGATACCTAGGTAAAATTAAAATTACTGGGTTTTACTTACATGCCAAGGGCCAAGGGGTATATTTTCTTCTTCGAGCCTTTTTGTATATGTGTGTGTGTAAATTGAATACCTAGGATTGCATTCCGATAAGTGGTTGAAAATTAGGAATTAAAGGTGAATACCAAAAATGACCATCAAATAACTCTGTTTTAATGGAAATTGAATCAGGGAAGATGGAAAATGAATACCTAGCTATCACCATGGTAATTCAATACCTAGGAAAGTCATGGTCTCGTCTACATCTCCACTTTATCCATCAACCCTCACCTCATATATCCTTTACCCCTCTCACCTCTTTAATAATTTTTTTAGTGCAGCTCACTTTACCATGAATTCCTTTGTATTTTATTGCAAACAAGCGGGCCCTTTACAACTGTATATAGGGTCGCTGCTTAGTGAGTAGGAAGTAGGATCAGTGCAAAACACCAAACTCCTATGCTGATGAGAAGTTCCAGGTGGAAGCATCTCTGATGGGAGGAGTGAGCATGAATGAATTTAATACTTTCAACTTGTAAAAATGAGGGTTGTTGTCAAACAGTTTATTTAAGGAACCAAGCAACCGGTAACTGACATGGATGGATATAAACCCCATTTCACATACACAAGATATTACAATGAAGCTATGATATATGGACAAAATGATTTGAGTTTGTGTTCATGTGGGACTTCTATAACCAGTGGACAGATATGGATGTTAAATACTCCTGCTATGAGGCACAAATACGGCATGGATACGGCAATGACACGCCGTAGATACAATAGGGACACGGATTTTACACATAAAAAGTGAAGTATCGAATACGATATGATACGTTGTCCATTTTGAAATATCCATGCATCATAGTACTCCTGTAAATTGATAAAAGTTTTAGTGGATTTGCATCCATTATGTCCCATGGGCGTGAAAAATACAAAATTTCTTTTCTAATTATGTTTAATTCTGCAGGAATGGCTGAACCTGCATACACAGTGACATCCGACGGTGAAACAACTGGTGATGAGAGACAGCCAACTACTTTCGTTGAGCCTGCAATTGGAATTGACATCGGAACTTCACAGTGCAGTGTTGCAATATGGAATGGTTCATGTGTGGAACTGCTTAGAAACATGAAAAATCAGAAGATGATGCGCTCATATGTTATCTTCAAAGATGAAGTGCGTTCAGGAGGAGTAACTGAGGAGATGGGTCATGATGAAAATGAGATTTTCTCAGGACGCGCAGTCTTCAACATGAAACGCTTAATTGGCAGAATGGATACGGACCCAGTAGTTCATTCTAGCAAGACTCTTCCTTTCTTGGTGCAGACACTTGGTATTGGTGTCCGACCATTTATTGCAGCCTTAGTGAACAATGTCTGGCGATCTACTACACCTGAAGAAGTCCTTGCAGTCTTTCTTGTGGAGTTAAGAGCATTGGCTGAGGTCCAGCTGAAGCGCACCGTGCGTAATGTTGTTCTTACTATTCCAGTTTCCTTCAGCCGATTTCAACAGACCCGAATTGAGCGAGCCTGTGCTATGGCTGGTTTACATGTGTTGAGGCTAATGCCAGAACCAACAGCTGTGGCACTCCTATATGCGCAGCAGCAGCAGCAGCAAACTATACATGAGAATGTGGGAAGTGGATTTGAGAAGGTTGCCCTGATTTTCAATATGGGTGCAGGGTATTGCGACGTGGCTATAACTGCTACTGCTGGAGGAGTTGCACAAATCAAAGCATTATCAGGCAGCACTATAGGCGGTGAGGACATGCTTCAAAACATCATGCACCACCTTGTGCCAAATTTGGACAAATTTTATTCTCACCACGGAATAGCTGAGATGAAATCAATGGGGCTGCTTAGGATTGTAACCCAAGATGCAATTCACAAGCTTTCTTCCCAAACCAGTGCTTCTATCGATGTCGATTTGGGAAATGGAGCTACAATACGCAGAACCTTAACTCGTGAAGAATTTGAGGTGGTGAACCACAAGGTGTTTGAGAAATGTGAAAGCCTGATAAAGCAGTGCTTATATGATGCAAAAGTAGATGTCGAAGACATAAGTGATGTTATACTTGTTGGCGGATGTTCGAGTATTCCAAAGATCAGAAGCCTAGTTCTTGGGTTATGTAAAAGGAAGGATAGCTATGAGGGGATGAACTCGTTCGAAGCTGCAGTGTGTGGTGCTGCATTGGAAGGAGCTGTGGCTTCAGGAGTCACTGACCCGTCTGGGAGTCTGGATCTCCTAACCATACAAGCCACTCCTCTGAGTCTTGGGACCCGGGCTGATGTCAATGGCTTTATCCCTATTATACATAGAAACACAATAATACCAGCAAGGAAAGAAATGCTTTTCACAACTGCTCATGATAATCAGACTGAAGCTCTCATAGCTGTTTACGAAGGCGAAGGGAAGAAGGTGGAAGAAAACCATCTCTTGGGATACTTCAAGATTACTGGGATTCCGCCAGCACCTAAAGGAACTGCAGAGATTACTGTTTGCTTGGACATTGATGCTTCAAATGTGTTAAGAGTTTTGGCCGGGGTTGTTCTTCCTGGAACACAGGGTCCACCAGTGCCTTTTATTGAAGTTACAATGCCTACTGTAGATGATGGCCATGGATGGTGCGCAGAAGCACTTCTCAAGATGTATGGATCTACCTTAGACTTGTCTACTGTACATAAGAATTAAGAACATATAACAGTGAGGTATGAGCTAGTAAACTGCTATGTCTGAGTTAACTCCAGCAGAAAGAAATCATTCTTCCACCAAACCAGCTTGTAAACAGTACAGGTACAACAGTGTTAGCAACCAGGTTGCTTGTTTTACCTATTAGTTTGTGAATCAGGTTTAATTTGTCTTCTGTTGCTCTGTATTTTCATGGTGTGATCATGTAGCTGATTGGGATTTAATGTTTTCATTTTGTGATCACTGATCACATTGCACATTGCTGATTTTGGGATTTGAGTATAAAGATATAAAATCAAGAAGTTTGAGGAAGCATTTCCATATGAGATTTGGTTTTACATGATGAGATTAATTTATACCATGTTATTCCATCAAGCAACCATCCGACTCCCTGTTTCCTATACATGTATCAACATGGCCGTCACCTGTCATCATGGTTACCTTGATGGGAGCCGTTTTTTTCTATTCAGGGTGGGGCTTTGTGAATGCTATTAACTTGCATTTCTTATTTTAGGACTAATTTTCCCTTCACAGACAATACACACTTTTAAATACTTGGAAGGTTTTGTTAGCTTCTCCTTCCCCTAGTACCAATGTATTTGTCATGCTTAAGTTTTTCCATACAGGGGCTGTTTCTGGTTTTCTAAGCACATGTTGAAACTATTTTGAGTTCACCTATATCGAACCTTAGTACTGTCCTCACAGGCTCACACCATTCTTGTCCCATGATGCATACAAGTTTAGTTGGGTTTGCAAATGCATCTTTTCCCTCTGATGTGATAAAGAAATTTGAGCATAATGGAACTCTTAGTGGATGGTATGCTCATTTGATCGCACTATAAATCCAACTAAGGATAACATCCACAAACTTGCACCCATTCTGACCATGTTAAGATCAGAGAGACATTGGTTTAGCATGGCCGACTTCCATTATTAATCTTAAGTAGCATTTAGTTTCTCTTCTTTTAGTGCCAGTCACTCTAGATCTCTTGCTGCGCATCTGGTGATTAATATGATCTATTTCATGTGTGCTAGTTGCTAACAGATTACTACAACCCGTCTTATTACCATTGATGATTATTCAGCTTGTCGCTAGTTGCTACCCTTTGTGACTATTAAGTTTGTTTTCTGTTGTGTGCAATGGTAGATAATTTGTTTAGGCTGAATGCTGTTATATAGTCACTAGCCATTCATGCAATGAAAAACGTATGATATCTGTGATCCATTCCTTTTGAGGTTTGTCGTATGTAGACTGCATTGTGGCACTAAGCTTTGTTGTTAGAAGATAATAGTTAACGGATAATGTGAACTTGATGTAAGGGTTGATGCTTACCTTACAGTAAACATTATCATTACATCTTGTGCGAATGCCTTCGGTAGGCGAGCATGAAGGGATTGGATTGGGCTTGTGGGGGCCTATCAAAATCATTGCACATTCAGTTCCCATTTGTCCTGTTTGGATATTATCCAGATTCCACCTGATTGCTGACAAATTTTCCACATTCCTTGGGAAGAAACAGGTTTGTGACCTTTTTGGATTCTTGGAACCGTCGGCCTGCAATAAGTTTATCCGTAAATCTAATTGCCCATATCTGTTTCTTACCTGTAGTTGGTTATGGCTAAGAACAATGCAACTAAGGCTCAAGTTATTCAGGTTGTCCAAATACATAAACCCTTGTTTATGTGGCTGAGTTACATGCAGCTGGTTTGGTTAGACTTAAAGTAAGCTCTTTGGTTTCTTTCCCTGGTATGAGCAGCTAGATGTGGCAGATGATTTGGTTTGGGGGCTAAGAATTAGCATGACCAATGTACCTCCTCAATGCCTAGCTGATCCTGAGTCCGAGCAGGGGCTGGTGATACTGAGTGTTTTAGACCGTTATCTTTTTGTGCCATTTGAGAAACCTTAGGCTGCAATTTTTTATTATTCTAGTAAGGTTGCCCTGTAAATTATAACTCTGATTGTTCTAATTGGTCATGAAAAGGAACAAAACAGCTGTGTCATGAACAGTTTTGTGACACCCCCTATGAACGCAGTTTTGGTTTCTGAAGATTTAAATGGTCCTTGGACCTCAGTTACCTGCAAGTAGAGGTACATATAGCTGATGCACAGAGGAAGGGAACCATATTGCAAGACTGCAGGCTTCTGTAAGAATGCAGGGAAATGCAATGAAATTCAATGCAAGATTGCAAGCTTCTGTAAGTCAATTGCACTGTGGTTATGCAGATCCAAACTGTAATTTCTGTAGGAAAATCAGTCGGGCAATTTCTCAATGATGGAACCATGAGATTTATTGGTACCCATTGTTGCATGCGTAGCCGTGTAGGAATGGCTGGTAGTTAACACCACAAATGTTAGTAAATTTTAACAAAATATCATGTGGGCCGTTTTTTGCTGTTATTTTTGTGTCTCTTGTTAAGGCTAGAGTCAGCCCTGCTGGCATGAATCTTGTACAGTGACCTGTCAATGAGGAGTGAGTTTTACTGCAACCCCGTTTGGATCTGGGTTCATGCATGAACAATGATCGATTGATGGTTCAGGCATTTAGATGACAGTAACCCGTGAGCCAGTGTCACTTGTACTGTTCATTGCCATAAGAATACAGAGTTAAGGTTTGAGTCCCACATTATTAGGTAATTAGTTTTTATGGGCATGCAGAATCACTTTCATATGAGTTAGATTAAGGATTCAAACTTGTGGGTATTCCCTATTGCAAGTTAATTTTAAAAGGCGAACCTTGATTATGGCAAATAAAAAGGTTTCTGAGTTTCTCATTGGATTTTGGATGGTCAAGAAAACTTAAAGGTAAAGAAATGCAGTATCATTTGTAGTGCAATCAGAGGACTGGAAGGACACACCATGGATGTGGAGGGGACACTAATTTTACACATAAAAAATGGAGTATCAGATGTGGTAAATATGTTGCCTATTCAGAAGTAGAGGAGTTTCATTGTAATGGGAAATTATAAAAAAGAATGATAATAGTACTAACAAGAGGTGGAGTTTCACGTATTATACAAATAAGGATATTACAAGATAAATAAATGAAATATCATTAGTAGGACACATATTAGAGGTAGAGTTTGATACTCTTTCAGGTGTAATTTCCCCCTGTCCTCGAACAAAGACAAAATAGTAGAGTAAGTATTTATAATCCCTGCCCTCAAACAAATGCTAATGTTGCACATCTTTATCTACACAAAAGAATAATAGCCCCCCTCCATCTAACCATCACAGAACACAAAGAATAACTTCCTGAGCACTGCCCACAAACATGAATGGTATGCAGAGCTGCACCCTAAGCCACCTCTATCATACCTCATCATCTGCAACCCGCGTTTTGATTGGCTTGAGCTTCAGACCTAGGCTCTCTGGGGAGAGGAGCTCAGGTGCAATGCATGGAGTAGAGCTGGATGCTGGATTGATGAGTTTCAGTGTCTGGCCTGTAATGGAAGCAGCAGGTTGCCTGTAGAAGCCGCACCCCATTAGAAAGAACTCAATGGGCATGAGCATTGCATGGGGCTGCTCCTCTGTCACCAGTGAGCCGCAAGCTTGAACCTGCACCGATCAAAGTTGCGGACACTCATTTATATCAACATTTTAAAACTGACACATCGGATATATATATATAGGGGGGTCTTCAAGTGCATCTATCCCTCACCATTTTTGGTGAGGGACACCCCAAAACGGGAAGTTCCAAGTACAAAAGTGAGGAAGTACAAAGGTGTACTTGCTCACTTTTGTACTTGGAACTTCCCCTTTTGGGGTGTCCCTCACCAAAATAGATGCATATGAACATTTCCCATATATATATATATATATCCCATATATATATATATATATATATATATATATATAGACTGGCAAGAAAGGGAGACAAGAAGACAATTGAAGAGAGAGATGTAAGTGCATGATGATCCAGGCCATTAAAGGGAGTAAACTCGTCACCAAGTGAGCACACTACTTTGAGGAAAAGGGGGAAAACAATATAAGGAAGAATTAATAAAACTGCTCCACCAACCAACGTCTGCCGCCACTCAATTCATATCAACAATTTTTAACTGGATTCATGGAGGAAAAAGAATGGACAGGCAAGAAAAGGTGACATGTGAAGACAATTGAAGAGAGGGATTGCAAGTGAATGATCCAGACCATTAAAGGGTATAAAACTCACCATCAAGTGAGGCACACTACAATAAGAAAAAGGTTTTTAAGAGAAAAAAAAAAACACCAGGAAAACAATGAAACAGAAGAGGTTTACCTCCACAAGAGCATTGCTTCTGTTCATTGTGGCATTCATGTGGAGAGCCTCAGAATGAAAAGGGCTACTTTCCCCAACAAAGATGAGGGTTTTGCACTGGAGTTTCTTCAAGCATTCTGAAAGGTCGCGTCTCCTACAAATATGGCAGAGATTCTCATTCAGCATACCAGGCACACTTAAAAGCCCAGTTCATTTATGATCGGCTCCTTTTTGAAATAGCAGTTCACCAAAATGGTCAGTAGATTTGAGAAACAGTAAAATTTGCTGAGTCAAGGTTCAAGCAAGATTCTCATTCAGGTCTGGTTTTACATTGACACGGGTTTCATAAACACACTTTCAGTGTCTCACGCTATAAGTGAAACACTACACGGCGTCCAATTGCAATGAGAAGTAGGCAATGATTCTGTGATCATGCTAGTGGGTGTACGAAACAAAATTCATGCAGCCGACCCCCGACATTTTGGGACAAAGGATTTGATGATTATGATGACGCGCGCACCCACACACACAGCACCCTTACATATTCATGTTCTACCCAAGACACTATCAAATTTGTTACTTCTGAAAGTAAAACCAGATAGAATCATAGGGATTCTCCATGAAATGTACCCATAAATAAACTAAGGATCTGTGATGCCCAGATACAGCAACAACACCATGGACATGGCAAGGACATAGATTTTACACATAAAAGGTGAAGTACCGGATACGACATGACACAATACATTGCCTGTTTTGCAGTATCCGTGCATCATGCCTAAGGATGTCTGACAATAGTCATGAAAAATATATCTGCATCCATCTAACTTGTTCATACTGCACAACAGAACCACAAATAACTATATGCATATGGTTGACGAAAAATGGTGGTGTGTGTTTTTAAGTCAATTCTCTGTTTATGCAGGTGGTTGGCCTTTTTTTTGGATACGTAAAAGCTGCTATTACATTCATTGTTGAAATCACCTTTTTCACCGAGGTAACAATGTAAGAGTGCAACCTATTGTGGTAATAATAGAAGTAGTAAGGATATATATCTGAAGAAGTGCAACCCATCTGAAAGATTTGGACCAGGATAGAATTCATGCCACTGAACCCCCAAACATGGCTTTGATGATGATATTGATGAATAATGTAAAAGTACCAAAAATAAGTAAACAAGTCAAGATATCAAAATAAAACACTAATAAAATTCTAGCAAAATAAAATGCGATGAGGAGACTCATACTGTGTAATAACACAACAATTGGGAGTTAAACATGCACATTAGCAGACAACTGAAAATATAATGGCGCATATAACTTTTTTTCCGAGTTATGTGAACTGTTATTGCTGGTGGGTCAAACTCAGGTCCATCTCTTGGACGACTTGCTGCTTTTTTTATCAGTAAATGCTGCTGTTACATAGATTACAAAAACCAGAACTTCCTTGAGGTAATCAAAAAGAACAGAAAAATTAAAATGCAACTAATAAAAGGACAGTAAAACTAGATGCAACTGACAATGGAAAGCTACAACTAACAAAAAACAGAGGTTGCAAGGACTTACTGGTTAATCGCTTGAAGATAACGAAACACATTTGAACTATGCCTTTCAGCCAGTAACTAGAAAGAAGCAGCATGACAGCAAAAGTTTTTTTAGATTAAAAAGAAATGATGCAATTAAAAGGGAAGAAGGGAAAGAGTTAATTGTGATATCAAAACTTTCGCTTTAGAGCCAGCCCCTACCCTTCGGCAGGCTTGCACAATGTCAGATTCCACACCATGTAATCCACGCCGAACTTCCTAAAAATAAGTCAGCATTCAGCAACATTACAACAAAAACTATTAAAAATAGGCCTTTTATGTTGGCAACATAAAATTGTACTCTTACATTGCTAGATGATATTAACATGTAAAACACCTTACTAAAGTAGCGTTGGAGCAAGCACTCCTTTAGTACGCCGCACATACCATAGAAGTAGAGCAAGTTCAACAACACCTGTAAACATGCAGTGTTTTAATCTGAATCAAATACTCAAAGATAGTGAAATACACATTTGTTTTCTCAAAATCAAGAAGAAGCTAGCTATGGACGAAAACCTTGTTGTACAACCACTCTGTCCAGGAAGGTGCTCTGCAAAGAGGGGAGACAAGTATCAACCCAAGAACACGTTCTCTGTATTTTGTCTGTCATGCAACAAGAAAACAAGTGACATTAGATAGAAGTGGAATGGTTTCTCCAATGCAATAAATGCAGATGGACAGATGAGGGAGTCTGGATATACTCCAGCACTAGTCATCAAGTGCTTAAAAGGATCCATAGTCAGTGAAGGATCCCGGCATCATTAGAGTGAGAAAAGGCAGGAAAAATTGAGAATGAGAATTTCCATCAGATTTATTCAGAATGAGACAAATGTCTCGTATTTACTCCATAGTGAATCTCCACATTCAGCCTAAACATACCGCAAAGAGTGTAAGGATGTAAGCGCCTGCAGTCACACCCAAGCAAAGGACCTTTTCAAGCCTAATTAGAAAAACATACATAAAAAATTACGAAAGTTATGGTGATTTTACAAAAAAAATATGAGAGAGCGAGAGAGATGGCTATAGTTGCATGAACAATAACTATATCGACCAGATGTTTCACCTTTTGAGAAAACCAAAGATGCCTGAAATATATAAGTTAAGAAATGCAGGGTTGGTAGGAAATAAGTGCTAAGATATTCCATAGTGCAAAGATGTGACTCACAAGGTATTGTTGTAATGGTTAATAAAGATGTGCGAGGTAGATACCATACTGTCCCGTTGAAGAATTTTCACCTATGGGACTTTCCACTTGACTCTAATTTGCAAAACTTTCACCCTGACTCTTCCCCGCCACTATCCCCATTTTCATAGGTGGTTTCTACCCTCAAAAGTCACACCACTCATACCACTCATGTCTGCAAGTACGGGCGGTTGGATGATGTGGAAGGATTAGGATGAAAAATTCCGTAAATATAGTTATATGGAATATTCTGCAGGTGAAAATTCTCTGTATCTAGTTTATCATAAACCACAACACTTGGTTCATCAACCAGTACATCTATGAATAAATAGGTTCTTAGTTAACAAGTCATAGATTTTAATTGGGCAATGTAGGAAGGGAAAATGTAAAAAGATCAACATGAAATAAAGGTTTACAAACACTGCAATTAAAGCTGTAAGCTCTAAATCTAAGTAACAGATTCTGAATCAAATTCATATTTGAGTTACAGATAGCTTCAAAGATAACATACTCCCAAATTGAACATACCCAAAGAAATTGAGCACTTCATCAACCTGGTCTGCAAGGTCATCCACGCTTAGCAATGGGGTATCAGAAGAAATGGCAGAAGCTCCCAACTGCAGAAACTCTTAAACAAACGACAATGCATATAGTAAAATCACCAAAAGTAAAGTAGTATAGGAAAAAGAAAATGCATGCAGAATTCAGAGAAATGTCGATGCTGACCTCATGTCCAGGTGCATCAATGTGGTATATGCAGAAGTTATGAAGCAATAATGAAGCAGCATCAGGACAAAAGAAGAGGCCCTGGAAGCAGGCCATATCTACGAAAGAAAAACCAACAGCTTTAAAAGGAATAATTAAAGAAATTTTGAATTTATAAATGGAAAAATATTAAAGATTTTCTTATAGGTGGAAAATATTACAACTTCTTATGAATAGTAAATAAAAGTGGGGAAAGGTGCAAATCAAAATGGAATCCAAAATAAGGAACTCTTCAACAAGCAAAAAGGACAGATGAAATTAATTAACAGATAGTAGAAACCAAATTAAAAGTGTATGTGCACACAATACACAAAATATAATCAATATGATCTTTTCAATCGTAAAAGATATTTCCTAATTACTAAAAAGAATCGGTTTCACTCTCAAGTTGTAAACCAATACACCGAAAATGCCTAGGCATTAAAGGTGTGGTAAACTAACTACTCAAACCGCAACCCCCCCCCCCCTCGGGGGACTCAAAAGCACATGCCCTCACAAGACATGGCATGGGGCCTTCTACGCACATGTACACACGCACCCAAAACGCGGCATGGGGCCTTTTTTGCCCTACGCAGATTCGAACCCGGGACGTGTTGACTTTGATTCAACCTCAAGTTGCAATAAACTAACTACTTATCATTCACGACCAAACCTTTCTCATTCAACAATTTCAAGCCCACAACCAGAGAGAGAGAGAGAGAGAGAGTACAATTTGAGTACTCTCATCCTTCCTAAATAAAATGCAGAGCAGTTTCAAAGCTTTTGCCCCAACATCTTAAAAATAGCTTCATTACTTTTTCTTCTCTAGTCATCCGTCTTTTGGGATACGCTCATCATTCCATAGTCTAGCACCTTTTAACCACTTCATTGCAGATATTTACAAGCCTTCCCTTCTCCTACAGTTGAACTGGCAACATTGAAATTATTTACGTAGGCTTAGGTTTTCCTATCTTCTAAGCATATACACCAAAACCATCTTATTAGAAGACAACCTTGAGTTTTTCCTCTATTGAAGCAGTTTTCTTTTTGTTATTGTTATTGGACACCTTCACCTTCGTATGTGCATCTCAACCGCATTTTCTTTTCTTTGGATTCCAACATTCAGCTCCATAAAAGTGCAGATTAACTATCAACTTATAAGAATAACTCTTTAATTGAAGTAGGCACTTAGCAATCACATGACAACCACCAGGATATCCACTTTGCCTATCATGCACCAATGCTATTCATAGAGGTATCCTTGCCTGGCCCTCCATTTTGATCTAAAGTTGCTCCTAAAAACCATAACATATCATACCAAGGCACACTACTGTATGTTTTCGATTTTGATGATATCCTTCTCCCCCCATCTGCACTCCATGTATATCTTGCCAATGTTCTAGTCTTCTCAAACCATCTTCTTTTTTCTCTCAAACCATTTGACTCCAAACTTTTCCTCGTGAATCAGCTAGCACTCAAACAATTCTCAACTGAAATGGTGTCAAGACTGGCATGACATAGACAGCCTTTTCCTTAGTTAATTCGTATAACTCCTTAAAGTCAGCCCTAAATTGATGAGATAAGGCTAACTTGATGATGACAAGGATGACCATGATATACTATAGCATGAGCACTGATCCAAGCTGTTAATGATAATTCTCGAGCGTTATTTCCACTGCCTCTACTAATGCCTTTGAGGTTAAATTTGATAATTCTTAGTCGCACCAAACCAGCTTTTAGCCTCTTTTCAGTTGAATATGAATGGTTGATGCATTATCTTTAGTGTCCTTAAAAGGGGTTAGATTAATCTATTTGCTGGAGATTTTGGTGGCATAGGTCATCCTCAGTGGAAGGAACCCTCCATACTAATACTCAGTGAAATATGTGGTCCACTTGTACAAGATGGAAAAACAGAGCAAACTCCATACATTTCACTAGTAGAACACAGGACAAACTGCTGCAATCACCCAACAAAACTCCGACTAAAGTGAGAACAAACTAAATCCATGAAAAACTAACAATAAAAAGGCCAATAGAAACAAGATGAAGACAATGAATGAAACATACAATTAAGAGCAACATCTGGGTAAGTAACAATAGCCGGTTTCTCTTGATCACCACAGACAAAAACAGACACACAACCTTTGCTCGTTTCAACCAGCCATTCCTGCAAAACCAAAACAAACCAAACAGAATGAACAAAAACCCAAACAACCCAAGACAGAAAGCAAATGAAATCTACAATGAAAAAACCAGGAAATGGGATTTTTTTTTGTTTTTCTACCTTTCCTCCAAAGGGTATCGTCTCAATGTCGAGAGAAACCGAGTCGCTGGAATCGCCCATGACTCGGTGGAGAGCCTTAGTAGTAATGCACCGACAGATGGTGGAGGAGGTGAGAGTAGATTACAGTAATGATAGCTCACTACCAACTACTGGAAATATGAGCTGTCATGATTTTTTGCATCCCGTCATTCTTGTCTTTATATTTTTGGAAAGATGGATGGATAGAGATGTCGGGGGAAAGTAAGTTACCGTTGAGGAGGAGGATCAAACGGTCGACTACTGAAAGGAGGATTGTTTTGGACTATTTTGTAAATGTGTAAGAGAGATGGAGGGGTCTTGAGTCTTGATCAGGCATTTTTCTCACCACTGTCATTGCAATCGTACAGCTGTATGCCAACCTGGTAGAAGCCAGTGTCGAAAATCTCTCTCTCTCTCTCTCTTTTTTTTTTTTTTTTTTTTGAAAAAACAGGTCGCGAGTAGCGACAAATACGAGGGACACTCACCATCCATTTGGTATATTGTGTTGTGAGATAGTCTCAGCGAATTTGAGTGAGTGATTGGGGGTGCGATCTAGTTGGCCTTGGATTGGGCTTGGTTGAGTCATAGAAAGTACTAGATAGGGGGATCTAGAGAGAATGAGAAGCGCTGGTTGATGAGTAATTAGGGTCGTAAATGGATTGGATCCAGACCCGGATCCGGATCCGGATCAAGAACCGTTAAGGAGAAGGTGGAACTGGATTCAGACATAGAACTATTTTAAAATTGGTTTTTTTGCTCCGGAACCGGAACCATATATGGGATGAGTTTAGATCCAGGTCTGGGTTTAGGTAGAGTATGATATTAAAAAAATATGGTTTTTAAGAGATATTTTCGAAAATTAAAATAATATGTCAGGCCTTGAGTCCACTAGTCCGAATTAAAGTGGAACCAGATCCAAACTGACTGACTTATCAAGACCTAAATAAGAATCCAGATCCAGTTTTTAATGAGTCGGAACCTCAGGGTAATCGTCCTTATGACTAAGGTAATAATATTGTGCAGACGATTATAGAAAGTCCATATATAGGTAATAAAAAGCACAGCTCAACTCGATCTGGCTAGCTTCAATTGCCTGAATAGATAGGTTAGGCTCGACAGTTATAGCCCTTGTTGGGCTTAGGCTGGATATAGACTGTGTTTCTAAAGTGATTAGATTGCCGTTGTAAATGCTTCAACCCTACACGTGAACAATCCTAGCGAGTGATTAAGGATGTAGGTTCTCCATGGAGCCCTCTTGTGAGGGTAAAACCACAAACCAACCAGGCCAAAATATTCCTAAGCGATGGATTTTTCTTTTTTCCTTTTTATGTCAAAATTTCAAGAGCCGCGTCATGCAACAAAGAAGAGAGGTGTTGGGGAGTGACACACACTGTCTTTTTATAGTATATTACTAGCATGAAAGCTTGCGTGATGTACAAGTCTATTGTAATCTGAATAATATATAAAAAATAATTTTTTTTTCATATAAATTCATTTATATGAAACGCATAAAACGAAGTTGTCTCTTTCTCACATTTATTGTGTGTGGGAAAAAAATATCCAGACGTGGTGTGAAGAAGATAGTTTTAGGAGAGAAATAGTTTAAAGATATGAAATGTGTGTTTCCTTTTTTTAAGAGATGCAACAATTGATTCAAAGAGAGATAAAAAGTAGTATATCTTTCGGGCATGTATTTTGATGTAATAAATGGGGCATAATTGCTGATGTGGCTCAAGGAAAAAGAGATTTGAGCTTTTTTTATTTATGTAACTACATCCTAACTAGTATTCAACTTTAAAGAAAAAGAATAAGGTCATCTAGTCGGCCAACTCTAAAGGGGATTTTTTTATATTATTTTTTCAAGAGCAAGGTCGGGGCAAACGTTTGGCAAAAATGAAATTTTTATTCTTATAAGATAGAGTCTCACACACATGCTCAATAATCAATTCTTGCAGGAACAGACCTAAGCATCAGGCATTGGGGGCACTCGCCCCTATGTACATCAGTAAAGCCCGAAAGAACCAATGGGCTAGACGGGTAATGCCCAGTAAAAAAGAGTAAGCCCTCAAGGCTCAAACCCTCAAACGATAAAATAGAAAAGAAATTAATTTCATGGCGGTCGTCCCAGCTGATCCCTCAAATGAAAATACTTGGTCCGCGACTAGTGACGGATAGCCAAAGATGGCAAGGAAAAAAAAAAAAGAAGGCATTCCAAAAAATGTGTCCTAAAATTTCTACGGGAGATTTCCTTGGGGGCCATTGGTGTATAGATTTGATCGACCCAATGTGCGCCCACACGAATCTGGTCCGTGCCAAAAGCCCACTTGGCTATCATTGTGCTATTTGTTTTCAAGCGCTCCGCCATTGCTGCTCTTCCGCAAAGCAAGAACTTTATCCTTCCATGGCAAGGGGCGAAAGAGAATACCATAACGGCGATCTCCGCCGTCCGAAGCTCGCATCGGTGGTCGAGATCTCTCCCACCCGCCGCCGCCACCACTCCCCGGAACGAGGTAGGCATTCTCCCCCTTACTACACCTCTTCCGACCGCGGCGACGTGCTCTACGATTCCGGCTCCGATCGCCGCCGCGGCCCAGATTCTAACGGATACTCAAACCCTAGGAGAAGCCCTAAATCGAAAACCCTAACCCTAGCAAGGGACCGTAGGGCTCCTTTCCTTGATCGGGACGTCCGCCGCGGGGCGCGATATTCCGGTTCCAGCGACGACGACGAGGATCTGAAAGGGTTGAGTTTCGAAGAGTATCGAAGGCTCAAACGCCAGAAATTGAGAAAGAAGCTGAAGAAGTGTATATGGAATGTGACCCCAAGCCCTCCGAGGAGGGAAAGAGAGGATCCGGAGGCTGTCGAGGAATTACCCGAAGCTTCGGATGTGCCCTCAGAGGTGGAGGAGAAGGTTGATTCAAGGAATGGGCATAGAAATGGAGAAATCAGTCATAAGGGTAAAAATGAATCTGAGGAAGAATTGGGGAAAAGTTCGTCCGAAGCAGAATCCGAATCGGACACAGATTCTGACTCCGGCACGGAGAGTCCCCCTTCGAGAAGAAGGAACAGAAGGGGGAGAAAGAATAATAGGAAGAGTAAGTCTTTGCCTTCCAATAGAAGGAGAAGTAGTCGAAAGTCCGCTACAGAGAGCGATTCTGAGGAGAATTCAAGTGCATCTGAGAGTTTAGAATTTTCTAGTGATGATGACAGGAAGCGGAGTAGGAGGAGGAGGAGATCGGGAAGAAGCCGGCATAGGCAAGAAATGAAAAGACAGAGAACGGGGAAGAAGGTAAAGAGGAGGGGTAGTGAGAGCAATGATGAAAGTGAGAAAACTGCGAGTGAGTCTGAGGATCATGATTCCAGTCAATCTTCTGATTCCAGACCCAAGAAAAAGAGACAATCCAACCGATCTTCAAGTTCGAATCGAAATAAGAAGAAGAAGAGGGTTGAATTGGGCAGCGAGAGTTTGAGTGAGGGTAACTCAGACTCTCGAGTCAATGCGAAAAGCAATGTTAAAGCTGATGAAATGAAGGAAGCGGAGATCGATGGTGAAGCCCTCATCTTGAAGGAAATGCTTGAATTGAAAAAGAAGCCAGCCCTGGACAATGAGCCATTAGTGGGACCTGTGCCTCTGCCGAGGGCTGAGGGGCACATTAGCTATGGAGGTGCACTGAGGCCTGGTGAAGGTGATGCTATTGCTCAATATGTGCAACAAGGAAAGCGTATCCCTCGAAGAGGAGAAGTCGGTCTCTCAGCAGATGAGATTCAGAAATTCGAGACCCTCGGTTATGTGATGAGTGGCAGCAGGCATCAGCGGATGAATGCCATTCGTATAAGGAAAGAAAACCAGGTTTACAGTGCTGAGGATAAGCGTGCATTGGCAATGTTTAACTACGAGGAGAAGGCGAAGAGGGAGCACAAGGTTATGGCTGATCTACAGCGGTTGGTGCAACGTCACATTGGCCAGGATGTTGCTCCTACACATGATCCATTTGCACCGAAAGCCTCTGAGGCTGCTGATGCTTAATCTTCCTGTATGTATTTGCAATGTCTTGTCTTTTATGTTGTTTTCTCTTCAGAATTTACTGTATTTCTCACTCTGTGTTTTCTAGGATAATATATGTTGACAAGCTTGGGGAAAATGCATATAATATTTTGAGTATAAAGAATTGGATGTGCTTGTTTAGCCTTCTTGATAGATGGATATTCATTAGAAAGGTTAAAAAAAATTGAAAGGATAGATGCTTGTGATGCTAATCTTATGTGCTCTATATGGACTCTGGGAATGTGGTTGACAAGTGTGCATGTGCTAGCTGCTAAGTAGTATCAGTAGGATTTAATATGAGATTTATGTGTTGAAATTAAATCAACTACGTTAATAATCTGTAAGAGTGATGATTGAATTGTTTTGCAAGACTAGATGGTGTTTGTCTTTTCATAGTTCAAAAGTGTAATAAACTATTATCATCATGGTCTTCCCTTCTTATCGTCATCAATGTTTGTCTATTTATTTGTTGCTATTATTGAGTATCGCAGGGGATTCTCTTGGATTCCATTCGGGTTTCCCTTTCTCATTAAGGAAATTTATGTTGTCAATCTAAGAGAATGTGATCACAGCAACTCCAAGCTTGGAAATGCTAAGAGAAAAGTGGCGAGGTGCTTTATTCTCGGTGGTAAGTTGCATTGTGTTCCTACAGTTATATAAAGGGATATGGGCAAGATAATATATACTTAAGTGTATGTAAGTGCTTATGTGTATATAGATCACGTACTTAAGTGTATATATTATTCAATATACACATTTTATGTGTAAGTGTATATATTATTTACCATACATTTGAATTTGTTTCCACATGAATTGGGTACCAGGTTGAATTTGGGAACTGAAGCCCATACCCAACCTGACCTGGATTCCATGCTGATTAAAAAATCTGAGCCCGAGCCAGACCCAAAACCCAGATAAGCCCAACTCAAACTTGGCCTTTTTATAATATGTATGTACTTCATATAGAAGTACACAGCCTAATCTCCATGAATTCCTTGGGAATATTATTATACAAGAATGAGCCAGAGTCGAACTGAAAGTGGCCCAACCAAAGGGTTGTGCCATGTAGGTTGGGTTGGCCTGATCCAAGCTGATCATGAGGTAAACCCGAACCGACTTGGACTCACATTTGCCACACACCGTACCTGACTTGACCTGTGATGAGCTAATGATGTGCAATTAAATGTTCCCCATTACATGTCTTTTGATGCTGGTTATCTCTTTCTCTTATGAAAATATGAAAAAATATATATATAATAATATATATATAATAATATATATTCATACACGTGTATCACGTACCTTGCATCTCCCACTTCTCAAAAATGTCTGATACCAACTGCACCAAGTAGACCTTGTTTATTATATTTCATCAACGAATATGCAGATAGTCATGAATGGGATAAAGTGGATCAGGGCCAGCCAAAACATGAACCAGCCCCAGAACCCAACAAATAACAAAACATGCCCCTAATGTTACTTGTTAAACCTGACCTGCCACCCCTAGCTAATGAGTTGTGTTAACTTTAAGAATATATTTTCTGGGCCTTTGATTGTGGAGAGCTGTTTGAAGAATGTGAATCAAAGAACGAACTGTGGGTTGCAATTCCCGGTAAATGTTTTTGAAGGTTGTGGGCTTTGACGGTCATATGTTGGTTTGTCAGTATCATGTCAGCATAAGAACGGGAAGGCAATGGTACGATGATAGCAGTCAGGAGTGTCAATGGACAGATTTTTAGAGGAGATTGTATACCATAGGCTACATCTTCTTAACAAATCTCTTGAAAAAATAGAAGAGAGAAGACATTTATCTTTCTGCTTTAGTGTAGCTTTGTTGTGAGTTTTAGGGCATGTTTGTGTAACCCATTTCCACGGAAAAGGTGTTGGTTTTCTCAAATTTTCATGTGTTTGGTGCAGCAAAAATCTGCGGAATTACTTTTCCACCACGTCAGCATTTTCCATGTGAAGGTCGGAATTCCATTTCCCATGAGGGGCTTCAGACTTCCATTTCCGCAGAGAAAAGGCACCCCATATATAACCTCGTTTCCTGCCCATCTCGATATCCCGTCATCATCTCTCATCTCTGTATCTGTCTCCATTGCTCATCTCCATCTCCTCTCTCATCTCTCATCTCCATATCTATCTCTCATAGCTCAACTTTCATCTCCATCTCCATCTCTCTCCCCCATCAAGTATTTTCCCACCAAAGCAATAAACACCATCAGGACCTTCTCTCTCCCATTGAGCCCTCGTTAAGGCAGGTTAGATCTCATTGCTACCCTCGATTGCACGCAGAGGTGAGGCCATTGCCACGCCCTCCTTCGAATCCCCAACAAACACCAGCAAATCCCTCCCCATCTCTGCTCTACCCTTACTTGGCAGCGCATCCAATGAATCTGTTAGTGTTAGGTGCTTTATTCTCTCCGATCCCATGTCCGTAGATGGGAAATGGTTTGATTATTTGGGTCCATTTCATCACTACTGTGATGATCTTGATGATGTTAATTGGTAGGACATATTGAGAGGTTGGATTGCAAAATAAGAGATTTTGCTGATATGACTTGATTCGGTAGACTCGGCTGAGATTTATTGGAAATTAGCATAACCTAGGTCATTTTGTAATTAATTTGCTGGTACAGATTCAGCGAAACGGAGAGGACCCAATTGACTTCTAATGAAAACTAACATAAATAAGATAAGATTTATCTGAGTTCTAATGAACTGGACTCAATGGACATGTACCAGGAAGAATCCAACTGAAATGCATCAGCATTGTTTTGGTTATGCCACAAAATTTCCACAACCGCACCAAACAACATTTGCATGGATTCACTAAGGAAATGAAATTTGTGCCAAACATAAAAATATGATTTCTGCAGAACTCCTTTTCCATGGTATTTATTTACCATGGATTTTACTCATACCATGGACTTTGCTGATGTAGCAATTTCCTCATTTAGCGGAAAGGCCTTGTATACAAAGGTACCCTTAGTTTAGCTATTCGGTAGATAGTTTTTCTGTCTTTTTTTAGCTTTGGATGAAATAGTCGTTGCTCAGTTGAAAGTGACATGAAAAGAGGGTGGCTGACATGAGAAGGACGTCATTGAAGACCTTGAAGTAGTTGTGGGAAAATAGTACGTCATTATGTCAAGTAACTAAGAGCAGGAGAATGAATGGGGTTAATGGGAAGAACAGAGCTAACATTATGTGAAGTAACTGAGAGTATGGGAATGAATAGGGTCAAGGGGAAGAAGTACAGAACTGCACCAATGAGGATGCGAGGGGTGTTTTCTTTAGCTAGGTAAACAGGGCCATTTATTACACACAATGAATGAGAGACCTATGCTTTTGTTCGCGGCGTGTAGATAGATTTTGCAGACTTAAATTAAAGTTGGTAGTTTTTAAAGTCAATTGTTTCATAGTGTAGACCTCTCTTAACCAACCCCATGTTGATGGGATGAAGCCCATGACATGAGGTTCTATTGATGATGATACAAACCGATTTATACAGGCATTCTCATTTAAAATGTTCATTAATTTCTTCCTTCAGGTGAAAATAGGTTTATGGTGAGGTTTTGGACCTTCAATTGAGTATTGTAGTGTTTACAATATCTGGCTTCCATTAGTAATTTGCTATACCCGGTGGAAACCTGGATGTTTCTGTCTTTCAATTTGGATTGGCAGAAGATAGACAATTTAGGTTGATAGCATGATAGCCATGCTGAAATATTAAGAACTCATGCTACATTACACTTCCCAAGTCCATGACATTATCCCATTAAGTACGTATTCTGGTTATGGCTGTATTTTGAGCTACATCTATCACCAATAGAACTTCATTGATTAGTTATTAGAAAGGTGAAATTATCTACATGTGCACTTCTATTTCCTTTTGTTATCTTCTGCACCCAAGTGACAAATACTGGGATGGCTTCTTGAGGAGCTATCCACCAAAAAACAGACCCCTCAGGTTCTCCTCTCTGTGATGAGATGATGGCATGGAAGGGTCCAACATTTTCAGATTAATCTGGTCCTATATGTTGACAGGTAATAATAGTATATGAATGGCTGTAACTTGTATATTAAATTCATGCCTTGCAAGTAAGCGAAAATAGCTTATACGACCTAGAATCCCCTTTCATATAAACCGGTAGATGGGAAAAGTATCCTGTGCCGCATGGAGAGGAGAACATTGCTTGTGCATTGAAATGAGCCCAATCGACCTGTATGCGTTGCCTTGTATCATGATCACCAGATGATTTGCTTGTTATTAGGTGGCCCACCACCATTTCAATTACTTGAGAGTGATCCCCACCGTATCCCAATCATTGGTTTGGTTAATGGATGGCAATTAGTGTGGGGTGGGGTTGCATTTTAAGGGGCCTAAGTTCGATCGATAAGTTAGGTTCTGGGTTAGCAGGCAGATCTGGGGTTTGGCTGGCCCAACTCGATTATGTTCATACCTATTAGGTTCTGGGTTTGGCTGCCATGACTATATCATGCTATTCAAAAGAAGTTTAAGAAAAAACTTTTAAATTTAAAATTGAGGGCTTTTCTAGATAAGGTCATTTGAGAAAATTGGGACCAACTTGAGCTCGTATTTGGTACTCGTAAAGTGCAATCTAGCTGATTTTGACCTACTCATTTTCAGTTTGTAAAAACAAAGTAGTGATAGCTAATCAAAACTTACAAACCCATTTTACTAGTAGAAATCTAGTAGAAATTTATTCATGAGTTTGTCTTACATCTCAAGCCAGCTTGCCAACTTTAGACGCAGCAATGCCAGTCGTTTTTTGGTTGTCTCTGCCATTTATGTTGCATGTCATGACTTTTGACCTCAGGCTCAACCCAAAACCAATTTGGAAATCTCGGGCTCATGTGGAGCCATATAGAGATTTTAAGTTATCATTGGATTAAGAGAACCTGATCAGAGAGTAGAATTTAAGTTGGGTTGCACGAACCCAATTGACCATGATAGGCGACCCACGACCCAACCGAAACGCAAAACAATGTGGAGCCGGCTTTATATTTCATTAACAACTTAATCACAAATCTTTATTTATTTTAAGGAGGTTAAGCAGGTTTGGTTCTTGTTATTTGGTCATGAATGGAGACCTTTCAATTTTGTTGGCATCTGAGTCTATTTTAGATTGGGTTCATCCCCATTGCTCTCCATCCAAGTCAGCCCCACGTATGCTTGATCTACCCATGTCCCTTACAAGCTTAGCTACATCTTGAGGACAATTGATAGACTTCGTTCTTTATTTATACTAATAGTAGTAATATAAGAATAATATCACTATATTATCGCTAATATGGCCTATGTACACATATAAGGGGCTTAAATCCTCTCTGCATGGGCCCTACTTCCTGATCAAGTTTGGTGCTCTCCTAATCATTGTAACCCCTTGATCAACAGACCACAAGGTTTTCATCCCTTAAAAAAAATTGACTGTAAGATCCTGCATACAATCCATTTGAATGGATAAAAAAAAAATTGGGTGGTGTAATTCAGGGGCATGTGGTTCATTCGAATGGGTGATTAGGTGGGCCCTATTATAAAATAAAAAAAAAAAAACTTTCATTAAAATAAAAACACTGAAAAAGCAGGGGTTTGGTTTTTTTTTTTTTTTTTTTTTTTTTTTTGGGTTAAGAAAAACACTTTCATTCAAAAAAAAAAAAAAAAAACACAACAAATAAACAGAGAACATCAAAGGCAGCAACACCGAAAAAACACCCCCAAACCCACAAACCAAAAAGAACTAAGTGGCTCCATACCACAACAAACTACCTGGCGTTGTCAAAATTGATTGCTGTATACGACGTTGATATTGCATATTATAACAAAAATATATTTATTTATACTATTACATAGTTTTTAGCAGTCAAAGAATAACCACTACTTCTTGTGAAAGAGACTTCTATTTATGAATCTTGACAATCCCCTGTATGTTATTTGGTCACGTATCATTTCCATATTTCTCAATACCCATTGAAAAGCTTGAGTTTAAGTAAAACCATAACTTTGTTGGAGACCATTCTCCCTGAATGTTTCTAGTTTGTCCGTGGCTTTTTTTAATTTAGACAATATAAGTGGTGGCCCCAGCCCCCATGTAATGTTAGATAGACAATGTCCCTAGTCCTCTAAATAGTTGAAGCTGTTGAGATGTGTTGAGATGTTTTGAGAGTTTTATAAAAATAATTCTGAAACACAGCTTCTACTCCAAATCTGATCAGCTATGCATCAGTAAGATTTATCAGACCACTGCAGCGTCACAAACTCTACTTTGTACATGAATTGAGTTTTTCCTTTTGTCACAAGTACACTGTGGAAGATAATATAATAACAATTTGTTTGGGGGAAAGGTACACACGGGTGAACAGGGTAGAGCAAGGACACCAACCTACATTATTACACTTTGCACCTGTGGAAGGTGACTGATCTGTTGATTTGATTGCCTGACCCACCATATTCAACGCTCAATTCCAACTCCCCTAACTTTTTTCAAGCTAGCTATCCTTATCAACCATCTGTCTGACTCTCCTGGTGATATGATAAAAAAAGTATATCACCTGCATTCCCTTTTCAATTTCCAACATTTAATATGACATCTGCACTCAGATGGGCATTTTGGTTGATTCATCTTTCCATTCAACTTTAGTGATTTTGTTGATTTCTAGTCCTTGATTTGGTTTATCAATAGTTTTCAATAGCATGGTTCTGTGTATGTGTGAATGGCGCCTTCATTGCACATAAGTGAGAAATGCCACCTGACCAGACCCATCATAATTATTAACCATTATAATTAATTAAAGTCTACGTTCTGTTGTCTGACCCCTGAGTCTGACTTAAGATCCCAGACCTCTAGAACACATTTACTTAAAATCAGCCCCATTAATTTACCAGTGCAGCCCATCTTTTGAAACTCAAACTACATCTTAAAACCATTGTCTTCCTCTCTTGCATTGTTGCTGGTTAGATTTCAACCCCATTGCTGCTTGGACCACCATCAATCTGATCATGTGATTAAAACATAAAAAAAGACATAATCCATACATTATCTTGGTGGTTCTTTTCTTTTAGCAGCCCCATCTCAATCATGACCTTTGATTAAACGGCCAACGAGATTAAATAAATTTAATTTATTTTAGCAGGGACCAATCTACCATATCCTCTTTTTATAATGTGCAATCATTCAACTTCACAGACATTTTATGTGTCTTCTCCAAAACCTTCATCTCCTTTCTTTTAAAAGGCTTTGCTTCACTTGGGTTTTCTCCTCCTCTCTTAATCTCAGTCATCCATGACAGCACCAAAGTCTCCCAACTGGAAAAAGAAAAATGAAAGACATCCAATAATGCAGCATGGATTAATACATTCAATAACATCGAAGTTGATTACCATTTTATTAGATAAGTATTTTGAATCTCCTCAAACCAAAAATGCTAATAGATAATGACACTTAAAAATTTTGATTTAGTCTTGCAAGTCAAGATATACTTCTTTTAGCAACACTTGGACACTTTGCCAAATTACATCACAACCTAAAATTCAATGGGATGCATCCACGTTTTTCTTGAGTGCGGAGCTGTGAATGTGAGTTTGAAGCCTTCCCATTCTAATTTTAGGTTCATGGTTTTTTCACTTTTTTTGGCTAAATTAGCGATAGGTCCCTAAAGTGGAACGTTTAGAGGCTCTGGTCCACGCAGCTAGACATTTTGCAACGAGAGGTCCCTACGTTCGCACGATCACATATTTCGTGACTGATTTGCCCTTTTAACCGTTTTAGGCATAAAATTTTGAAATTTCAAATTTTAAATCTTGTATTCTCTCTCTTCTTCTTTAACCCGGACCTGTTGAATCGGTGCTTAGGGCATAAAAGAAACAGGGGAAAGATCAGTGGGCCATGGGTTCAGATTCTTGTTACAATTGCTCACCAAATCCTCAGATTGCAGAGCGGAAACAGGGAGAGGCACCATGATCCAAGTTGGGTCCCACGCTGGAGCAGATCGACACCTCCTCAAATTGCAGGAATGAAGCAAGGATCTTGTGCCAAATTATGTGATTTCCCAATGTGATCCCCCAGTCTCAGTGGCCTGTGCGTCTTAGCGGTATGCCTGCTGTTGGGTTGTGTTGGGGCATCCATTTTGGATTTGCTCCTATTTGCTTCTGCAGTTCTGACCGGTAGAAGCTGTTGTAGTATATGTCTATCCTTGTGATGAAATTCTCGTTATCATTCATAAAAAAAACAATATATTACTGTTTCGAAAATGAATACCTCTTCAGCAGTTGGCCGATCCTTGTTTGGATCTCTTTGATCTTGTGTTTGTATGTCAATTACAGGTTTGTTGTGTGCACAATATACTATATGTTATTCTACATAAGAAGAGATGGAAATAGGACTGTGGCTTCTAACCTTGTCAAAGATATGGTCAAGCAAAGTTAAGATGCTTCAGCTAAGTTATAGATAGGATAGCATGGAAGAATCACTTCCACTCTCCAAATGGGACTGCCTCTTTTGGGAGCCCACCTGAAAATTGCAAAAAAAATTATCTATCCATGCCTTGAGAAAAATTTGAGATACTAGAATTGCATTCTTCACTTTTGCTTGACAAAGTCGGTCACAAAGTAAGATGCCAAATGGGTCTCATCGGTGCAAATGTTAGGGGCAAAGCAATCAACTTAGGCAACTGAAAGCGAAAGAGAACTAAAACAGACGTGAAAAAAACCCGAAAAAGTCTCCCATGTGGAGTCGGGACAAGCCCCGGGATTAAATCCCGGGACACGTAGCACGGCTGAAAAAACCCTGTCAGCCACATTAATGGAGGACAATGTACAGGAATAAAATTAGTAAGATTAGTAAGAAGATTGCGTAGAAGGGTTTTGTCACTATAGATGCAACATCTCAATCAAAATTAGTTGAGTATGGACTATGGACAAGTTAATAAAATCTGATTCACAAGGTATCAAAACTATGCCTTTGCTTGTTCAGTTAATTCAAGAAATTCCTCAATAATTTAGATCATGATTTCCGCTTAAGCTAATTAATGTCAATTGTTCTTTGTTGCAAGTTAACAAAACAAAATTGTTCCAACTAAGTAGTCCTGATTCCCTCCAAATATAGTGGGACTGGACCAGCTTTGAACATTTCACTTTGTCGAACTCAACTGTCAAAATCCCAGTCAATTGTACGTCCAAATGCAGCCTTTCTAGAAATATGATGAAAGTGAGGCTGGTAAGGAGGACCCTTCACATGGGTGTCATAATAGAGGTTTGTGATCACAGTCAAACGTGGAAAGAAGCCAACTTTTTACAACAGCAACGGGTCGGGTTTGGGTTGGGTTCAGCCCCACTCAAATACCTAACCAAATATTTGCAGGTACTAAACAATCTTAATCCCGCTGGATCAGGCGTTGGTCGGTCCATGGGTCAATTTAACTAATAACATAATCACTATCATCACTAATACCCTTTTACATTTATCTGGGGTAGGCTTTGCCCGTTCTTCTCCACTAATCATTTCTTAGGGCTAACTCTTAAGCTTAAAAGCTATATAAATTAGATCTTAGTTGGGTCAATCGTCTTCATACTCGGATCGTCAAGTTTGAGCCTTAGACACAGAGACCCGGTTATTCTTAGGTAGGTCTAATGGAGCATTGGGCCCGACCCAATCCGTAGACAGCCATACTTTTGGGTGTCCCAAAATCAATTTGGGAGATATCATGGCAGAAGTGGGCCTTGGTGTTGGGGTTCCTTTTCTTGAGAAAATGAAGTTTTGTTTAGAGATGGAGAGAGACAAAAGAAAAGATATGATGCCATGAATATCTAGAAGTAAAATCTTCTTGTCCCACAGACAAGAACCATACACCATGGTCTGTTTGACTCAAAATATCACTGGCTGAGTTAAGGGGGTTATTTGTCTACACTCATTTACGTATGTAATTGGTGAATATGCGTAATATTTACGCACAGTCATGTTCGTTTACAAGTATTTATGAATCTTGTGTGTAAATCAGATATGTAAATGGTGTGAAAATGAACAAATCTTTACACCAAGATTTGAACACCTGTTCAGGTGGGAAAAGGAGAATAGCAAGCTCGTTGGAGGCGGACAGTTTGGTTTTAGGGAAATTTCCGTCAAAGAGGTTCTGGGTTCGAACCCCCTCAACGCATTTAGAAAAATAATAATAAAAGAAGCATTTCCATCAAAAAGGTTTTGGGTTCGAAATCCCCCTCCAATGCATTTACAAAATAACAATAAAAGATGTGTCAAGGCCGATGAAATGATGAAACCTATGAATGAAAACGCTCCCTACATCTCATCCCCTTTTATGAAGATAACCTCTCTATTTCTCTCTCTTGCCTTCTTGCTATTTAAATTTCTTTTCTTTTTTTATAAAATCTATTTCTATAATTGATTAATATTAGCATAAAACCGGTGAGATGCATGGGTTAAGTTTTATGCAAATTGAATAATGAATTAAGATGATATTGAAGTAAATATTAATTAATAAAAATATTAACAATAATACTATTTTCTTAACTATCAAACTATAAACTTATATTTCCTTAACCAAACATGTTGGAATGCATTTTTTTAAGGTGATTGTTGATAGAAATATATATTTTTGAAAAGTATATTTCATGTCAAAAGACATTTTCTTTTTTAAGGATCTAAAATGCAAATGAAAACTATGACATAAATTAGACATTTTTTGTCTCATTTTCATATCATTATAGTAGAATATAATTTTATGATTAATAAGTATCATTTACAAAATCGTTTATACATATACACATATCACTGAGATAAACATCGAAAAATGAATCACATGTGTAAATGATGAGAAAATAGTGTTACTAGACGAACGCTGTAAAAAGAAACGCATGTTTAACGTTACATACTTAAAATTTGAAAATTCTAAATTGTATTTATATATCCCACGCATAAAAGACAAACTACTCCTAAAGACAGGATTGATTGAGAAGCAATTTCAGCATCAAGCGTACATATTTGTTGGCCATCATAAAGTCAATATGTACGAGGAAGACAAATTGCTGTAAAGTGTTAGATATATGGCATCCGTTGGATTCTTTTTGGATTTAAAGCATTTGCATACATATGATATGCCTCCTATGCCAGCATATTTATCACCCTTTCACATGCTGTTCCCGCATGATAACAGTGAGATCATTGTGGGGGTGGAAAAATTGATTTTCGGAGCTTATACGGTAAATCCATCTATTTAGTCTACTTTTAAAATCCAAACCACTAAAGATCATGGGCCCACCTTGATGTAGCATTAAAAGTAGTTGTACTCTAACCAAAGTTATGCCACTGTCAAATTGATGATGCATAAAACGTGTCATTATTATAAGTAAGCAAAAAGAAAGGAAGTCAAATATAAACGTAATTAATCCATTGGTGAGTATAGCGGTGACTAGAGTGTAATTGTCCTTAATGATAGCTGCGAGGTGGGAAAATGAGTTTTAGCAGTTTGAATTTACTGCCATGCAAGAATTTTCATTTGGGTCAAGCGCACAGCTATCAAACTTAGAAGTCAAATAATAAAATGAAAATTTTAAGGCCTTATTTAAGGAGTATATCGAATCTCGTGGGTGCGCATTGTAATACTTAGTTCCACCATTGCATGTAAAAGATACCTACTCATATCTTTGGCCTTCGACTGCGTAGGATTTGGCCCAAATTTTACTCCAGTTACATAATATACATCATACATAAAAAAACATAACCCATATTTCACAAATGGAAATTCAATTTGAGTAAAAATTCTGGATTAGCACTTATGCATGAGAAGGCATGTAATAGTGAAGTGGGTTGGATCAAGTAAAGGTGAATTCATTTAACTTTATTATGGTTTTAGCTTCCATGAGTATGGTATGGCTGAGATTTTTATTCTTTTTATTTTGAAAGTCCATATAAAAGACTAGCAATAAAAATGGTTAGTGTGCAAAGTCTTAAATTTTTGTAGGGCCCACATGTGTTGCCACATGGGAGAACCTCATCTCCAACCTTACCGTATGACACGTCCAAAGAGAGGAAGTGTTGGAGACAAGGAGTTCTAATCCTCCTATTGTCTAGCTCTTTGATCAAAGGGTTCATTTTATCTCTTGAATCATGAGGAGTGTACTACGAATTATTTCATCTTCTTGTAGATAGAAACGTCTCTGCAAAGGGTACTTGATCTGACCCTGTATAATTCCATCATCCGATGACAATGAACACAACACTAGGTTCAAAGCTTCCACAATGCTTAGAAAGGTTATTAGGGGGGCATCTCCATCTAAAGAGGGACTCACCCATTAATTATCATACTAATGAGAAAGATAAAGAGATAGAGCAAGACCATTTGGATCTTAGTACCCATGTGCTCGGAAAAACTTAAATAGGTGAAGTCAAATCAAGTGCAGAAAATAATGAATGTGCAGTGTGAAACATATGGGGTCATGGATCATTTATAAAGGACCATAGCATGTGATAGTGGTGAAAAATAAATCCCATATGGCAGCATATGCTCATGGCATATGAACATGGGGGTCCATGAGGAGCACCATGACCACATGACTTTCAACCTGCCAACCTGGTTATGTATGGAGAGGCTCAATTAGAAAATCTCATTCAACCCTCATCCTACCTGACCCCCTCCTTGTAAAAGGGACACGGAATGGATACGTTGATGGTATATGGTTGAAGGCATAAGAAAAACTGTTAAGTAGGAATGATTGGTACTCATAACCACAAGGAAATAAAAGCAGGCAAAAGGTTAGTAAAGTTAACACAAAAGTGCCCCCATTGCATGGTAGCTTTGCACTTTTTTTGCACTCTAGCGACACATTATATTTTATGAATTGTTGTTGTGGATATATAAAGAGAGAGAGATGTCAATAGGTCAGGTCAACCCAGTGAGCCAATTGTGGTAGGTCGCGTGTGCGGGTCCCAAATGAACCATTTCTGGGTCTGTTGTGGCATATACAGGCTGCCCAATTCTGAAATCATATTAATATTTCAGTCAGGTAAGGGTTGAATCTGATCCGACCTACATGGGGCCATTTACAATTCTATCATGTAAAATGTGGTTGGAAGAGATGAAAGTTAGGTCAGGTTGATTTGAAGACTAGTAGGAAGTAGTTGTTCTTGTAATATGAAAAGAGAGAGTGACTGACTATATAAAAAAGAAATCATCCAAGAGTCCAGAAACACAATTTAAAATAAGTGGGGTTTATCAGGTCCACTCTGGTATCAGATCTTCTGATTTGGTTTGTTTCCTAAGGTATAAAATTCAAAGTTTTTGTATTTTATTTAATTCTAGTGTATAAACTGTGTGTGTGTCTTGTGTGGGACATTGTCATGAGAAATTTAAGGTTTTCCTCTGGATATTATTGAGAAAATGTCATCGAAAACAAATAATAAAACAAGTAGAAAATCACTTAATAAGCATAAAATGCTATTAAAAAGTAATTTGAACATTTCTCCTTTTCCCTAATTTTTATTACCATTATCTCGTAATTTTCTTGAAAGTTTTTCCAAATTTTCGCTATAATTTGAAAAGGTCATGATGTTATTAGTAGTTCATTTGAATCTCATGATATTATTGTGATATTTTAAAACTCTCATTGATATTTGTGACAACGACGCCGGATTGAGGGACCCCGCAAGCTAAGGGGGTCACTGAGGAAGGAATTAAAGTCTGCTCACATAAAAAGGAAGCCTACACAGTACAAAAGGTTGTTCCTGCAATTCACTTGTAAAGTAAAGTGAAGAAAATTATCAAATAAGATAAAATTAAAAAAGATGGGGTCAAATAAAAAAGTTCTTAACGACAAAATGTCAAGTGATGGCCTTTTGTCGTTTAGTAGAATGAGGGTTGTTTTTTTATTTTTTTTATTTTTGGCAATGAGAGTGTCGTTTTTCTATTTTTTTTTTTTTTCTTGTAAAGTCTTTTTAGTACCTTCTCTTTGACCCCACTCATTTTTTTGTATATTGGATTGACTCTTTACTTCACAATACTTTACAAGTAAATTACCCAAACAGTTCCGAGTCTCATTGTGTATCCAATCAATTGGGCTAAAAAGACTTATTTATGCAACAAAGACGATCCCTCTCTTTGCAGATCTATGTTTCCACTGGAGAGAGAGTTTCTTATATTTCAATCACTTTCATAGGATATCAAAACTCTCTCTTTCTAAGAAAAATCAGTTTTCTTAACTGTTTTTTTACAAAGAATATGTGTTGATCTAAATAACCAATAGTGGCATGCTAGAAAAATTATGAAAAATCATAACAATTTTTCTTTTCTCTTGTGGATATTTATGACCTTCCTTGGCTCTCCAAGTTGATCCGTCTTGATAAGTCTGAATGAATGAGACAAGTCTAACTGAACAATCAGCCCCGACTTTCTTGGTTGAGTAACCATCCGACTTGAGTTGAGATTTCAATTTATTAAAATCGTTCTCTCTAGCAACCCAAGAGCACACCATGATTAAACATGCCTAAGCTTATGGTGAGCCTTGAGATTTAGTTGAGGAGTAGAAGAATAGGAAACTTGCGTGGCCCGACTGTTATGGGGCAAACGCCAGATCGAGCCCGACAGTGTGCCACGGATAAATTCTCAATAAGTCTTGATCTAGTAGAGTCAAATAGGGATCAAGTTTTTGGCTATAGAGTTTTGATCAAGATCAGACTCCCGGCTTGGCAAAATTCTCACACTAGTCAAGAGTTGTGGGATTCTATGAGGGATAGAGTCTGTACTAGCCGTGACTCCTAGGGATTGTTATATATAAGCAGGGAGAGGAGAAACCTTGGTTGATCATTTAGAAGATCTGAAAGCAGTGAGTTATCAAGATCTATCTCACACCGGAACGCACAAAGGTTTTCTACGAGTTCGGTTTCGACAATCATCTAGGACCAGTGTTTCTTTAGTATGGTGTGACACTTATTGGTTAATTTCATGAAGAACTAACCCCATTTTTATAATGGTTTAGGTAACATTGTAAACTCTATTATTATATTTAAAACTAAAACACCTTTAGAATCTTTAAAGTGGGGAGCTTGTAAATTAAATCTTAAATAATCTTAAAATATTGAGCTGAAATCAGGAGATGAAATAGACTGATAATTCTCTTTTGATGTCAGATGATACGTTTTGGTTTTAGAGCACCTGATGACCCATTAGGGTCTAGAATTGTGTTTTAGACATGGTTTCAGATCTCAAACTCATCGGAGTAAAACTAAGAAGCACATTGAGCAACTCAGGACTTGACAAGACGTTCAATAGACAGTTTTTTTTTTTTTTTAATAAGTGGATCTTCTGAGGAGAACTTTCCGGTTCCACCTTTCTCTCTGCCAAAGGATTATTAAAAAGATGAGAGTTGAAAGAAATAAAATAGTGATGTAGATAAGACCTTATTTTCCTATGATTTGAATTACTATAGTGATGGTTGGGAATTTATTTTCTATGTTACCTCAATAAAATTTCCATTAAAGAAGACAACATTTGATGGTCGGTTTTGAATATTCACATTTGATTCTTCAGTTTTAGCCACTTCTAATAATACGAAGTCTCAGACTTCCTAGAAATTCTATTACATGAAAACAAACAAAGCCTTAAGAGTCTTTGAACCATGCTTTCAAACGCATAACCACCACTAGCGAGGCCATCGCCTAGCTGAACCTAACCCACCCTAGGAAACCCACCCAACAACTGTTCTCTCTCCCCTCCCTTTTACCTTTTGAAGCAAACTAAATTAAATATTTTGGCTCATTGGCTGTTATTGTTCCCATCATGCATCAATTTTGCTTAATAACCCCTTTACCTGAAAAAAAAAAAATCCTTAACAGCCATCTCTATCTCCCAAAACACTTTGATGGTTAGAATGATTGTTTTTCGGATGCAATAGCACCCAACAAAAGATTACCTGCAAAGTGGTTAGGTCTAGTTAGGTGACGTTGGAGATATCTGACCCATATAATAAACAGAGTGGATACATTTGGCATCAACCTGTGGACCCCATCTCAATTTGTCCCACTAATCACAGGTGGTGATGCTCCATTCTCCAGTGTTACATTGGGCCATTCACTAGCATTAGTGCTTGTAACAAATCCATGTCAACTGCCATCAACCAAAATAAAAGGGAACCAAAAGATCCAAACCATAAACATGCCACACTAGGACCATAGGGGATTTATTCAGCTCCCTCTAAACCCGTAGGTATTATATCGTCCCAAAGGACTAGAACACCCTCCGTAACTACAAAAAAGAAAAAAAAACATGACAGCCACAGCATTCCATCATTACAAAAAAGCCTAATAAAATAAAAGCATCCCAAAGCCTATAATTTCAACCAAAAGATTAAGAAAGTCATTACAATAGTTCACTGAATCCCATTGGTGGATCCAAAAAGGACTTGATACAGTGTCCCACCTAATTAGTGGGGTCCACAACTATATCACCCAGTAGGAGACCAGAGGACTGGGTTTTTCATTGAGTACAAATCAGTCCTCTATTAAAAAAATTAATTATAAGAAACCCAATCTTCTAAACTTCTACACCTACTCTTTTGACTGAGTAAAAGAAAACACCCTGTTTACAAGTAAATAAAACAAACAGAAAACGTCCACAAGTAACAAGATTTGCTCAACTTGAACTCAACAACAAAATCACCGGATTTTTCAGCCAAAAAACAAAACCAACCCCATTGTGAAAGAACCATACTCAATTGTGCTCATATATTTCTAGAACCCCATTGTGAAAGAACCCTACTCAGTTGTGCTCATATATTTCTAGGGTCAGGATCCAATGGATCAGACCTCCAATATTTAGTGACCATCAGTCTGTGAAGAGTCACTAATAACTGAATGGGAAGTTACAATAATACAATCCCTTATAACCCATTTGTTTTTATAATTGGTCAAGAGATGTTTAGACTCCATTTAATTTGTTGACCATCGGCGCAGCTACATGGTGCCTCCTCATTTGGAAGGTCTAGATTGATTGATCCATCAAGCAATCTCAACTGCCATGTTGTTGATATCATTTAATACAGGAAATTTTACCATGAAGCAACCATATATTCTAACAATTACAAAGAACAACCTGCTTGTTTTACAAATTCCTACCAATATCAATCC